>CM074956.1:17700795-17751141 GCA_037577455.1 Pangasius macronema | reverse complement strand
TAAATGTAAATGTATAAAATATTAAAGAATAAATAATTTTTGGCAAATTGCTGTGGTGTAAGAGGACTAACATAATGGACATGGAACTATGGGAAAATAATCATCTTCTGGGTAGTAACTGTAACTTTGCTTTACATCTGGAATCATCACACCATCCCGTCATGTTTATTTTCCTTTAACAGCATGCCCCCAAGTATTTCCTTCCTTTCATAATACACTAAATAATGCTAGTTAAAGCAGCCTTTATGTGACGTGTTTGCCATGAAGAAGTGATATAAAATAACTAACTACGCTGGTGCATTCTCAAACGAGAAACAGCCAAATGCAGCTTGCAGTCTCAATGACTGGCATGACCATGGGCATTGACAGCAGTGATGGCACAGAGCAATAAGCCAGTGTGTTAATTCTGTCCCTCAGCCAGCATCGCTCAGAGCCAGTCCTGCAGGGTCAAGACAGCTCACAGTTCAGTGTTTTTCCAACTATATGACACCATGATATCACCTCAGGAATTGCCTGGTAATTAGCTGGTGTCTTGAATCAGTTGTGTTTTTGCAGAGAAAACATTAACTTGGACAAGATGGTGGCCCTGGAGGACGAAAGTTGAGGAAGACCGCTCTAAGCCACTTAACTTACATTAAATCTCAGGTATCAGCTCCCTTAGGAAATCTTTAAGCTACTATATTTTATACAACACAACACCATTCTGCAATCCTTTCACATAATTTCTCACCACTGAACCACACACTGCCTATTTTCCTCCATATTTTTGTCTAAGGTGCCTAAAAACAACAGGTGTGGCGGCTCCAGTGGAGGATGTGGAGTGGTCTCTGGTGTTCGGGCTGTGCAGAACTCATCTGGAGAGTCTTGTCGGACTGGGACTTCTGCTGGAATCAGTCATGGATCTCTCCCCAGGCCCACACAACGCTTATTAACTCAGTGCCAGCAGCGCTGGTGCAGCTAACTTGTGCCAAATCACTCAGAGAGTGCCTTCTTTTTCTTTTTCATCTGATTTCCTGTTCATCTCCTTTGAGAGAATATTTTTTTTTTTTTGGGCTACTGTTGTGATATTTGGACGCACTGCTAGCTAGAAATTATTGTTCAAACTCAGTAGTGTGGAGCAGTGCAATGATATTTTTTAGCATTTTTTTTAAATAGTTTTTTTGTAAGAAAAAACAGTGCATTATTCTTTTTTTTCAGAAAAAAAATGATCAAAATGATTAAAAAGAGCCATTGTAATTCTAAATAGTTTCTCATTGTAGTAATGGTCTGTCTTATTAGTCAATCTGATGTTATGAGAATTTGGTACAAAAATCAAACAAGTGAGGGCAGTGTGGTTGGGTTTATTTTGGTTTCATACTATTGAAGTCTTACTGAAAGGGTACAAATGACCTTAATGTTTATAATTTTACATTAAAAGTGAATAGTAAAATCTGTGAGTGTGAGCCCATGCTAATTGTAACAATATAACTGTTTCTAAATTTCCATATCCTACTGCATCTGTGTATGAAAAAGTTCCTATTTAATTTAACTCAATTAACTGATACTGTGAAAATAATCATTCTAGAGAAAGGATTTAAGATCCTCCTTAGAAGCACTGGAACACACATACACATACACACGCTGAATATTCACCACACACATCTTTTCATGGCTATTATTGCCCCATCACTGTAGGCCAGTCTTTAGGGGGAAAATCCCACCATCAGCGGCAGATCATTTAAACCCTTGAGTGAAAGGACTGAACAGCCTCCGCCTTTTCAGCCACGTTTCCAAGGCCATGATCTTACTTGCAAAACTCCTTATTAGCCTCTCACTCCGGGGCCCTGCAGCAGCCGTAGCAAGGCTTCTGTGCCTCATAGGTGGGCTTCTGTTCAGGAGCGACAGCACCGAAGCCCTCCAGCACTTAGCCTCCACAATCATCCTCATCTCCCAAATTGTCCTGGAAGGAGCAACGTGCTCGGATTTGTCTAGGGCTGTTTTGTCCAAACTGGGGCACAGATGGGATAATGACTTTTACAAACAGCATTTTGATGAGAGGAGGGGAAAGGAGAGAGAGAGAGAGAGAGAGAGAGAGAGAGAGAGAGAGAGAGAGAGAGAGAGAGAGAGAGGAATCATATGTAAAATGCACAAAGGCTCGCATAAGCACGATGGGAGCTGCATCTGGAACAAACTAAAAAGATGTTTAATAATTTAGAAGCAAGCAGGCAGGCCTGATGCAGCTGTTGTGTGCAGGGGAGCATGAAAGGCTTCTCGGTGACAGCTGGCTCCTGCTTCTCCCTCGGTTGTGGCGTGGCAAGGAGACGGCAGATTTGGGATTAGCCAATCCCTGCTACTCTCGCCCATCTGCCACCAAGACCTCATCTCCTAACTCTGCCATACAATAAAGGAGAGAGAGAGAGAGAGAGAGAGAGAGAGAGAGAGAGAGAGAGAGAGAGAGAGAGAGAGAGAGAGAGAGACTGGGTGAGCATAGACACAATCATGGCCAGGATAGCGCACACACGGATACACACACAGCTCTCATAAACATATGCAGCAAGGCGAGCACGGCCGTCAGCCCCCCGAGCGTGTTTTGTTGACATGCGGCCAGTGGAGAGCTCCTCTCACGCTGTAGCTCCAGGGCACATTTTGCCCTCCACACATTTGCAGGAATACAAAATGTCGCTGGCCACAAACAATGCTTGGGCCTAATTGGCCGAATTAACCGAGCCATGTCTCCCATCCCCGAAATGATTAGCATAGCTCAGCTGGGAGGGTGAGAAGAGGCTGGGGGTGGGAGGGATACGAGGGTGACCGTGGGGGGCGGATAGAAGAGATTTGTTGGGGGAAGGCCAGGTGAAGTTATGTTTGCCCATGAAAGAGAAGTGATCCTGGGTACAGTCCCAGCTGGGCCTCCGTCTCCAAGTGCCAGCAAGATAGCGGTTAGCGGTGGAGGGGATTTGTAGCGCTTGGAGCTGCTCTTCTCATCCGCTCCAGACGGCTCATCTCCTGGCCAAGTGCCCTTATTTCCACAGGAGCTTGACACATCTCTCAGCTCTGTTAATCAAAAACCCCACACCAGCACCAACACACGGACCACAATACAATGCTACAGAGATCCCATGAATTGTGTAAAACACAATATTTAATATTTATTGTACCACGGGCATGGGAAAGCCTCCCTACTGATTGATTGCCATAAAGGCTTATATTAGGAGTTTGCATCCATTATTTCCTCATACTCTAAAATGAACTGAGTCTATATAGAGCCAAATCTATACAGACATTTCTATTCATCATTCCATTTAGTATATTATGGGAAAGAAATCAGAAATATTTCCATTTCATTTCAGCTGGAGCACACTGAAGAATGCTGCATTTTGGGAAGTCTTTTATATTCTAGAGTACTCAAGGGGGCATTGAAAATGAGGCCTTGAAATCAGGCAGTAGATTAAAACTCAAGCCCAACATAAAGAGGACCAGAGAATAAACCCTCTCTCTCAGTTTTTTTTTTCCTGTGTAAATGTTCCCCAGGTGAGTTCGCCATGGGAGTGTGTGTTCAAGGTTGTGGGACAAGGTCCTGAAAGTGATAAAGCACGGAGAGGCGAGTTTATTCCTGCTCAATATGGTCTGTGATCTCGATGGAGCTCAGCCCAGCTGTCCGATCGGCTGCTGCAGATTCCCTTACCTGAATTCCATGCTGTGCTCCTCAGATCACTGCTTGTATCGCTTCGTCTTTTAAAGCCTGACTGTAGCTGAGAATCTGAGGTGTGTTAATGCGCTCTCCTTCCTGCCAGATTCCCACAAGGCTGAGAACAACAAACTCCCAAAGTCAGCAAGCCATGGAGGAATGCCGAGATTAAAAGTGCACTTGTGTACCGGTAGTTAATACTCCACTAGCCCTGGGCCATCTGATTACCCAAAAGTGCACCTTAAAACACAAGTTCTAGATTTCACTGATTAATTATATTTTGCTTAATTCCCAAGCCTTCTCCTACTTTCTTTTTTCATTCGCACATTTTTTTCTCTCTCTCCTTAACCCTCCAAGTGTTTTGGGATTGTCCAATGGTGTCCTACTTAACTCTCCAGTTTCTTTTCTCTGATCTGCAGAAGTAGAGTCGCATTGATGATCAATCAAACTAAATCTCTCCCAACACCTATGTTTAAGCCCAAGAAACCACCTGTCACTGGTATAAAAGGTAATTAAATTCCCAGCAGAGCACCACAGCATAGTGTATGATAAGGGCGCTTTGAAGAGACACACATGTGGTTGGAGCCATTAATATTTTTCAATCAGTGATCATATGCAAGCAGGGCTTTTAAATCGTCCCACAACAAGCAACAGAAATGGGTTTAAAAGAGGTTTATGTTAATAATATTTTAAGCAGTTTGCTTTCATTGTTGCAAAACGCAGCATTAAAAATTCATCTCAAACACCTCAACAAATATCTCAGATACCCCACCCCGTGTCATTAATCTCTCTGTAGCCCACCTCACCTACCCCTCTCTCTCTCTCTCTCTCTCTCTCTCTCTCTCTCTCTCTCCAGTGGCCTGAAGCTTCTCTAGGACGGACTAAAGTGACACAGAGGGAGGTGCACTGGCGCTGGAACACTATTGCCGCAGGATACGTAAGACTGAAGGTGAGCCGCCTGCTCTTTCATCACTTTCCCGGATCGATGTGGTGTGGAACAGAGACCTGGGTGGCTCTCGGGGGAACAGTGGGCAGCCTCCTGCTGGGGGGCAAGCCCCGAGCGAGGGAGCAGGACGAGTAAAGAGACTCTCACTCCTCCCTCATGGACCCTTTGGTCACATATGGAGAGCACAAACACACCCAATGTTCCAAACGGTGCAGAGGACTGCAGGGGCTGCATGTAGATTGCCTTACTGCAGTGATATTTCTTATAAGACATGTCTCAATCCAAATGTTTGGGGAAAAAAAGCCATTAAGTGAAGAGAAATTATTATGGAAATATTTTGAAGAGGAAAGCACAGAGTGTAATCAAAACAGCTCCAATCAAATATAGAGAGACTGGAACACTACATAATCATCTGTAGGAAAAAAAAAATAGCTTCAATCCCATTCCACAGCATCTTCCCTTTATCAATATTTCCGTCTCATGAAGAAAGTTTTAAAGCTTTTTTTTCAATCTTTATTGACACAGAGAATTACCATGACCTTAATTTGCAAACTACAATGTGCAGAACTCAATTGAAATTAAGGGGTATGGTTGACATTAGGAATAATGGCAGGGTTAGAGTATCTTTTCTTAAAACTTTATTGTATTGTATTACTGTTTTTAATTTCTATGAATTCTTCTGAGATTTGAATGAATAAACAACTATAGTCCAATATGCTTTGAGATCTTAGGACATCAGATTTATGTACATATACATACACATACACACATACACTTATATTGTGCAGTCACAATTGCGGATGCTAATTGAAGCCCCATTTCTCTCCAGGTGTCAGGGTTTGGGGTATTGCGGTATTAAGGGGCAGCAGAGCCCTCTCTTAAATTGATCACTTGAGGAAAAACAGGCCCTGCCCTCTCTCTCCAGCTCAAAGCCCTCTTCTCCACCCACTGCCACTGCCTATAAGGCAATTACGAGGCAGCGATGGAGTGCGATGCAAACGTTCGACTTGCAGCTGGACAGATATTTGAAACAAGTCAGTGTTTAATTAGGTTAGGCAGCCATTTCCTCCCTACAAATTAAAGCCCCAGAACTGCACACAATTAATCTGCGTCTGTGGGTCCCGTGCGGTTCCCCAGGAGAAGCCGCTCCGGTTCCTCAGATCTGACCCCGAGGGCCCTCGCCACCGCGGGAAAAAAGCAATTATAAAAAACAGCTCTCACTCTAATCTGCACAAACTCCTGCATGCACACAGTTATTGATATTCTAGAGCAATGAAGGAAACTTAATTTAGCCTTCTACTATTAACCATAATAACTGTATTACAGTGTGCAGTGTGTAGCGGCTGTAGAAACGGTAGCAACAGAAAGTTATAATTAATAATGAATAAAAGAATAATAATTGTTATTTCTCATTATCAGTTGAAAACGTTTTAGTGCTTTGAAATGTTTAAGCTACAGTATATCAACAATACCATGATTATAGACATGATAATGCTGTTACAATCCCTTTACCTAGGAAAGAAGACTGTATAGACAATGTTTGTTCAACTTGTTTTGTTGTAAAGTAAGACTTGCTTGAGGGTAATTGGCCAGTGCCACTGATTTCTTGTTCATCCAAGATTTCAGCTTTTGATTCCTATTTTTCTTACAATATACAGCTATGTCATTCCTGTACTTTGAGACATCCCAGATTGGTGCTCATGATTAGATGACATTGTAATTTACACCACGGATTGGCCCACTCATTTAGATGTTCTACAGATGTTTTTTTTTTTTTTTTTTTAACCCAGAAAAAACTTCTCTGACTTTGAAACTTGGCGAAGTGTAAGTTTGCCCAAGCTACTGTTACATAACTTGGAAAGCAACTAGGTCATGGACGAATACATCCTGTAGATGGTAAGGTAAGTGCCATTTTTAATTTACTTACACCCTTTACTCATTGTGAGTTGTGGAGATTTCTGGGTATGACAGTGGACCATGGTAGCTTTTGTAAAACCTAATCATGATTTTGGTGATATATTAAAAAAAAAAGTTCCATTTTCACCTCAGCTTCCTCAATGGCACATTCAATCACACATTATGACAGTTTCTTGTAGTTTCTTGTGACCTGTTTCTACATTTCTGCACTGTCATGCTGTATATTGTTAAGACTAGCTGAGATATATGATAGGTGATAAATAATATCAATAAATGGTCTCTATATAAAATATATCTCTTGTTTTTCTCACTCTTAGCAATATACGTATGAAGTCAAACAAAAGAAAACCTACATACAATTTGTAATATACATGAAATTGTTGATGGAATTGTACACAGAGACACAAGTTGTTGATAAAGCAAATTTATGTCAGTGCACATATAACATCTTTTTTTGAAATACAAAGCGTTTTAATGTAAAACTCCAATTTGGCAAAGTGGCAAAACCGTATTATAAGTTGTTTAGCAAGATTAATGTAATGTGCTATTAAACAAAATGACTGACTTCATTTGATGCAACAGAATTGCTTACCTGGAAAAGTGATCGCAGTCTGTGCATTTGCTATAAGCACAAAAGCAGATCCTGTGGTGTGCAACAATCCACTCCTTTCTAAATTCCCCTGTTCCCTGAGCTGCCATCTGCACACTGAGCACCTCAGAAAATCCAGAAACCCTGACTGTTCAACCATCATTCATCGATTATACTTATTATACATCACTAAATTCTGTATTTACCAGCAGGTGGGCCACACAGCAAGTGGTATAGAGAGAGAGTGTGTGTCTATGTGTGTGTGTGAAGAAAGAAAGAGATTCATGGTCTTTCAAAAATAAAAAAAGTACTTGTATTCTGATGTAGAAGTACACAGGAACAAGGAAAAGCCATTTGACCACACGTCATGGCCGTGTCCCATTTTACTGGCTAATATCCCCCTGAGTCAAATTTAATGGCTGCTTGAGTGCCCTCAATCTTTAAACATTCTCCATCATTCTATGTTTCATTTATTTTTCAGGATGACAAAAAATAAGGCCAAGGTGAAAAACAAGTAGCAAAAAAAATATGTATATAAATAAATAAAAAAATAAAAACCTCACCCTTAACAACCCTACCTGAGCGACACTTAAAGGCCTGTTTAAAAGAGCCTGTCCTTGTTAATTTGAGCACATTAAAACTGGGCTCAGGGCTGGAGAACAGGATCTGCATCTCCTTCACAAGCTGACTTTGCAATTGTGTTTGTCTACAAAGCAGTTTTAAATGAAGCTATACATGATTCATGCACTGTACTTTCAAGTCGCTCCTTGCTGAAGAGCGAGACCTCTACATTTCTGTAGGCTAATTATTTGAAGCTGTCTTGAGCAGGAAAATCAGCTTATCTTAGAGGCTTCAATGCACAGATATGGAAAGAAATACAGAAAAAGAAATATCTCGGCTAACAATTTTAGGTTATAGTACACTGTATATTTTCTGAAAGTTATGGTTGTGTAGAATTTTGATTCCAAGGACGTTCAGTCTGTCAAGTTTTTTGGGGATGTGACCTTTTGGGTATTCTGAGACTGTTTTACAGAACCTTTATTAACATTTCTGCAATGTTGCTACAACATTTTAAGTTGTAGGAGCATTAACACTAATGACAATAATGAACTTCAAATGTTGTAAACACAACCTTATTTTTATTTTTCCCATTTTCTCCCCGAATTTATTCACCTGCAAATTCCCACCCACCAACCTGCTCTCTGCTATCATACCAACCACGGAGGGTGAAGCTCCAAGACACGTGAAACCAGCCCACCAATCTTTCTGAACTGCTGCTCATAGGGCAGTATAACACACTCTGAAGAAAGCACTATCTACCCTCTTCCACATATATGAGCTCACAGATGCACACAATTGGCTAGTATCACTGTGATTGACAGAGCGGTGAGAGTATGCCATCCCTCTCATCCAGAGCACACGGCCAATTTTGCTCTTTTGTTTCCCAGCCATAGATAGCTATGCCATTTGCACTTGCGATCTCCTGACAATAGGGTGAACACTTTGCTGTTGTGCCACTGGAGCAGCTGATTAAACAAAATTCCCTGAAAAAAATCTAAACAGACATGACAGCAAGAATAGAAGGTGAATGATCTCTTAACATATATGAGCTCTTGTGATTTAAGAGTTCTTCCTCTTTAGACACTCAGCAATCCATATATGTATACATATGCTGTCTTAAACCAGCAGCAACCATAAACCGGCCCATCCAAAATAAAGTACAAAAAAAAAAAAAATAAAATAATAGCAAAGTTGATAGTCCATACAGGGTATATAGACACTGTTCATATACTGTTTAGAATTAGTTTCATAAGCTGGTTGATGACAGTTGTCTGGTTGTAGAAAGTCTATATAGGATTTGTTGAGTGGAATATCCAAATGTTACACACCATGTGTCTTATTGCTAACTATTGTTACACATATACCATTAGCAGCATTTTGTATTTAGCCAGTTTGTATTGTTATTGCTAATCATTAGCATGCAAGCATTTTTTTTTTACTGGAGTAAGGGTTTTTTTCACCTATGGAAATAGCATCATGATCTTGAACATTATAATCTTACTGGCTTGTCTCCAATGAACTGGTTTTGAGCAGGAAAACCAACCTTTAACCAATGATACAAATAGCATTTCAGAGCAAGATGAACTGACAAAAGGTTACTGGAGTCGTATCTTTTGATTTGTCTGAAGTGTTTTGTTTGAAGCAGTTAGTAAATGTCAGGTGTGGTGTGGGAAGTCAGTGGTTGGTCATCTGCCATGTCAAGTAGGGAAAGCAGTCAGTTATTGGCTGTTTTGATTGGTGAAGTGTACCAGATTCCCTATCAAATACTAGATGCCTGGCATGGAAGACACAAAATTTTGTGTTGGCTGGTGAGCATCCATCTCATACACTTCCATCAAAGAGATTCAGTGTGGTTGTGCAGACCTACATCCTATAGTATAAGAAATTGGAGTATGTCACTTTGTTTTCTTCATGATAGCAAGGGATTTCCAAGTCACTTCAGTTGACAGTCAGCTTTTGAGACAGAAGAGACATACGAGTGCACTAGTCCCATCCTGTTCTCAATTAAAAATGCATCACACCACTTGTCCCTTCGGACTGCACTCTGACACCTGATCACGCCATACAGCTGACAAAAAAGAGAAAATAATAGTATTGTACAGATTCTCCGTATACGTGAGAGAGCAAAAGAACCATCCGGAGGGTAAGTACATTAATACATACTAAAATGTCCCTGTGAAAACAAAGCAAGTTGAATAACCTTTGTTCTGTGAGCTGCTCATTGCACCGAAGGTTAAAAAGACATGGAGAATATCTTCACGCTCCCTCTTAGCATGTTTAAAATTTCTGTTTCATTTTGATCGTGACAAGGCAGCACACCAAGGACAGAGTTACGATTCAGAGCATTCTCAGAGAGCAGCAAAATATACTTTTGTATTCATAATTAATTTAAAGTTTCAGTGAAAGTTTCCTATGAATAAGGAGCATGCAGAGAAAAAAACAAAGTGTTTTAGTGCTTCACTGTGATAAAGGAAATAAAAGTTGCATGGCAAAGGGGATCTGAATAATTTAAGCTTAGACAAGGCAGTGACATTATATTGTCCCTCAGTTTGGTTACAAAGGCAATGCATTTGCATATTTGACATGTCAAAGCAACACAAATCAGTCTAGTAGAGTTGTTCATTCTGAAACACAGTTGCACAGAACTTACTCTATAATGGCACATGATTTAAAATACTGAATTAACTATGAATTTCCACCAATTACAATGCATAGAGTAGTTTCTTATTCTAAAATCAGTGATGATTTAGGCTTAAGATGAACATTTCAGAATGGACTTTTTTAAAAGTATTGCCAAAGTTTTGCAAACTAACAAAAAGCATATATCTAAAACAACTAAAACACTAAGCACAAAGTAAGTATGAGTGTATACCTTACACTTGCATTATGTAATTATGAAGCATTAGGCATGCATATGAAGGAAGCTGTGTCTCATGGACAGCAAAGTGATTAGACACTAGGGAACTAGCGCAAGGACAGTGGGCCCCGGCTCATCAACAACAAGGCCTGTGTTTGTGCTTTGATTTAACACTGGCTTTAAGGGGAGCGGATACGTAGGTGTGCGTGATAGGCTTAGCAGACCTTTCTGACATGATAATACACGAGCCAGGAGTAAACTGTTAGGACTCCCCTGATTTCTGTACTTTTGTAAGGAAAGAATTGTGTCAAGTTGAGAGTTGGCTGTTAACTGCAGGCCTAGCATCAACAGGCACTTAACATCTCCTAGCGGAGAGTCTGTGTAAACAGAGGCAATAATAAATTAAGATAAAGGCTTAATGATAAAACAGGCAGCAAGATGACTGAAGTTGTCATCTGTGTTTGGACTGTAGAGCCCAGAATTCCACTGCCAAGAACATAATACTGCACACATGGAGTTAATTTTGTAGTAAAACTATTAGCAAAATTACATTAGACCCCCACACCCCTAAAAATAATTGCATTACTATCATAAAAAAATAAATGTTTAACAGATTATCTATATCAAATGTATTTGATTTGATATCACATCAACAAAGACTCTGAATCTTATCCACACCAACTCAATAAGCCATTCATGTCACCAAGCTGGATTTAGTAATTAGCTGATGTAAATACTCTCTGATGTCAGTAACTATTTGTTAGCTAGCATCATAGATTTATCTATCTGAATGATTAGTTAGCATGTATGTGAACAAGTTGGTAGTGCGTGCAGCTGGATGGTGTAAAGATAGTACTTAGCAAAAAAGTATTATGTATCCACAAACAAGCTAGGAGCTGACTGTAAAGAAGTAGCTTTGAGAGCTATGGAGTAGGATAGCAATATCTGCTGCTGAGTACTCGATCCAGATTGTACTGACTATTCCAAGACTGATTTATATCTTATTGATTAAACTTGGAAGAATTTGTTTTTAGATTTTGCTTGGGAATCTTGACATTTTTGTTTCATTCGTACTTTTGGAGCAAAAGTCCCATGGTAGGCAATTCTACAGTCTTTACGAAAAAGAGAGAATTTCTTGTTTAGTGAAAAATAGCAACAATGGTACCAAATACATACTTGTACTTAGCATATCTGCCATATATCTCATCATGGATATGGCTGCTGCAGAACTGCATTCCTATTTCGAAATCTTATCATATCCATAGAGAACTTTTAAATCATGCATGACAATGCACAGGACCTCGGTGTAGTTCTGGACAACCAACTATCATTCTGTCCTCATATCTGACTCAGTCATGCAGGTTTCTCCTTTACAACTCAAGGCCACTCAGATGCTTCTTCAGTCCCTTGTTATCTTGAGATAGGACTACTGCCACCAGACTCTGGCAACTCTGGCAGAATACCGTTGCTTGGAGTGTTTTCAATTTTCCAGTATTCGCCTACTTCACCAAATTGCTGTGTTCCCTCTGTTGACTTCCTGTACTACGCACATCAGATTTAAAACACTCATGCTCACCTAGAGTTAAGTCAAACCTACCTTTCCACTTATCAAACTCTGTTCTGTACCACATTCTCTTCAAGCCAGTAGCACAGCTTGACTTGACTTGAGTTGAGTTATTGTGTCAGGAACATGCCAAAATCGGCAGTGAACTATGTTTCCCATCAACCACTGCACCTCATGATCATGTCACATGACTTCATGCACCTACTTCATGTGTTGAGTTAATCAGCACTAGTATTAAATCCTGTCTTGCACTGCACTCATTGTCTAGCTTTGGTCTTCTGTTACTCTTATGTTCTTTGGTCCATGCTTGTGTTTGCCTAGTTATCCTAGTTATTTTTTTGTTTGTGTTTTCACTAAAACTAAAATCTGCCTTCACCCTGCTTTACTTGATGTATTGGAACAAATTGCCCTTGGCTGTCTTCAAACGAAGACTGAAGATCTATCTCTTCACTTAGCATCTAAACAAGCACAACGTACATACATACATAAACTTTGTTGTTGTGCTAATTTGTTAAAACTAAACCTCCTCTCTAACATGGCTTTAGCTTTATGGTTTTCCCTGACCAAACTGCACTCACATCAGGATATGTTTTTAGTGTTTTGGTGCTTCAGTATTATAAAGGAAAAAAGCTGCATAGCAAAGGGGAGAATAATTTCAGTTTACAGAAGGTAGTGACATTGTTCTCCCTTGATTTGGTTACAAGGCAATGTATTTGCATATCTTTCAGAATTGCACAAGATTTAAATAATGAATTATTCATGATTTGCACCAACTGAAAATGAAATAAGTTTCTTATATTTCTACACTCTTGTTCAGAAAGTGCTAAAACCATGAGTCAGAGAAAGTTAGATATAAGAGTAAGCAAAATGCAAGCGAGGGGCAAACTATTAGACAGAGTAATGAAAAGAATCGAGATAAAAAATAAAAAATAAAATTCAAGACCTCATGAACTAATTCACAGAATTGCAACTAGAAAAGATGGGGTGGGGGTGGTGAGCAGTTTAAATAGGAAGAGTGATTGGGAGAAAATAGGAAGCAGGTGTAATGTAAGTCAGGTGAGTGTAAGCATTGTAAAATCTGGGCTGGATTTGGATTGGGATTAGGAGCAATGGATCTGCAATGGAACTGAATCGGATGCAGTGGAACTGAACACACTGAGGATTTAGCCTTAAAATTAAAATTTCAGAGTTAAATTTCATAGATAAACACTAATTAAGGTCTCTGACTAACAAGAAGCAAAAGTCATAAACAACTAAAACTCTAAGAACTAAGTAAGTAAGAGTGTAAGGTGCACATGTAACTTGCGTTATGTAATACACAGGTTTCCAACCCTCTCCCACGTGTTAGTGTTTTCCCGGATCTAATACACCCACTTCAACTAGGAAGATCTGTTAATTAGATAATTTAACTAATAAGGTATGCTAAAAGCAGTAAAAACACTAAAATGTGGAGGACAGGGGGTACTTCAGGAATAGGGTTGGGAACCTGTAATGTAATTAATAGGCATTACGACTTAGGCATGGCCTGTTTTGGAGGTACACTATATGGCCAAAAGTTTGTGCACACCTGGGTTTCCCGTGTCCCAGACACCGGGTTTCTACTAAATGCTATTTTTAGTTTTACTTTTATTTCTTAGTTTCTTTGTATGTATGGATAAGTAAATACTATATAATGAAATAATGACATTAATGACCCTCTTGATCCTACTATCAGTTCCTAAATAGGCTGTGAACCTTCCTCTGATTAATCCACAGATCCTCATATAAAGAATAAATGAAGAAGTGACACTGTATCTAGGCATTTTCTCATTCATTTTTTAATCAGCTCTGTCATATATGTGCTGTCCTGCTGTGTTGAACATGGCCAGAGTCATCCTACAGTAGCCAGAGAGCAGCAGTGCTAAGCTCATTCGGGTCTAATTAATTTGCTCTTATTAGATAAATAAGTGGGCGAGGGGGTCCGCATTCTCCGCGGTGACACTGTTTGCCCAGTGGAGATTCAGTAATAAAGTGTACAAATTCACCAGATAATTGTTAGCTGATACTGCCGCTGCCCCCTCAAGTGTGCATACTTGAACCAACCGCTCCAAGCCCAGGGGGTGGGGGGACGGGCTTTCGTCTGTGTGTGTGTGTGTGTGTGTGTGTGTTTGTGTGTGTGTGGCTGAGTGTAGGTAGGAGAGGGTGTTACTGCATTATTCATTTCCAACGCTAAGAGCCTGTGGTGGTGAAGAGGGAATGGGGTCTCTCCCTTGGTCTGGAGTCAAGGAGAGGGAGAAAATTACCAGGCCAGACCTGTTCGCTTGGACTAATAGCCAAAAGGCATTCTCACAGACAGATAAATGGATATTTAAATTAGATTTGCTTTGGACATTCAACTGAGATAGTTTTCATTAGATACATAATCATTGAGGCAACGCGAGCGCCACACTGTTGACTCGCTTAAGATGAAGGCAATATGAAACAAACCGGCACCTTGCTCTTAAGACTAATATGATACTCCACCCATACCAATGTTACGATTAAAATGATAATTTAAGGTTGCAGCTTTAACTGATATTCAGATTCATGTCTTGCTTGGTACAATGAGAGATGTCAATTAAGGGGTGGAAAGAAGAAGCCAACCAAGCTTGCTATAAGAGTCTTAAATCAAAATATTGTAACATGTAATAGAAAGTTAATGAGTCAAAATCAAATATCTTTCCCCCCCCATCCCATGGCACCAAATTTGGGGAAATAAGAAAGTTGTAGCCGTGTGGTATAAGGTTGTTAACGCAGCAGTATGAGGAGATGGATATGGAGCAGATTTAGAGTTATAATAGCTTTCTGCAGCATTGAATTATCGGCTCTTTTTTCTTTCCCTTGTATTTATGTTTTCTGAATCCATTTGCTTGTGCTGGTTTCTTTCAGCTCTATCCATCATCCCTTCAGGGCTTTGCACTGTCCATATGAAAATTAAAAAAAGAAAAAAAAAATCATTGTTTTTTCTTATTCCTTCATTCTGTAATAAAAGGAGATACTCTGACTAGGTAAATTCCACCCAAAAGAAATCCATGTCTGCCAAAATCGTTCTTGAGGGGCCATAAAACGTGGGCATGTCAAATTAACCCAAGGGATTGCCTCTCTGCTGTCCGAGGTGAGCCACAGGTTTAGAAAACCGAAATTGACTGGACACCGTCAGTTAATTAGGCATTTCCATGCACTGTTTTTCAAATTGGCTTTCTGCAGATGGCCACGGATAACAGAATGTATTTCTGTGCTTTAAACCTTTACTGTCAAGCTCTATATCAAAAGCTTTAGAAAGCTGGATGTGGGGGGATGCTGTCTTTAACCAGGATTGACAGAGGCTCATCGCTGAAACACGTCCACTGAATTGAAGAATAGGTAAATTTGTCAGGAGACAAAGGACTGCCAGATTCCAAAGCAATACTCTCACTATATATTTCATCTGATAAGGTATTAAATAGGTCTGAACAGCTCAAAGGGGATCCTGGTGGTTATAAAGGCAGCTGTACGGACTGAAATCCCTGACAATATCCCATTCAGACAGTTTTACATGTTTTCAGTATGCTTTTTTTTCTCAGCCTTTTTCAGGCTTGTCCAGTCGTGATTGTTGTACATTGTCCACATTATAGATTAGGTTATGGAATCAACGCTGCAGTTCTCCTTCCCTGGATTTACTAATCCTCTGAGACTGGAAGCCCACCACACACTCTTAAACCTCTGATGATCAAATAGTGTTCTCTCGGAGACCAGAAAGTTTATACAAAACCTGAGAGTTTTATAAAGGGATATTGGCAGTTTATTAGGTATATCTAATACATTTCCAGCTCTGAGTATATGTGGATTGGGTTTTTAAATGAGTTCTGTGATTAGTATCTAATCATATTATCTGCAATATCAGATGGAATGTAATATGAATGTATAAAAATTGGTGAATTTTCCCCTTTGGTACATGCCATTGTAAAGTATGAAGGGTGATACCTGACTGAAGTTCACAGAAAATGGACAGTTGAAGATTGAAGACCAGGCGATGTTCAATCAAATCTTCAGCTATCCAGTTTTAGTGAGCCTGTGCACTATTCTTGGCTGACAGGAGTGGAACATGATGTAGTCTTCCATTGTTGTTGCTCATACACCTCGAGGCCTGTTGTGTTGTGCACCCTGAAATGCATTTCTGCTCACCACAGTTGTAAAGAGTCACTATTTGAGTTACTAGAACCTTCCTGTCAGCTCAAACCAGTCTAGCCATTCTCCTCTGACCTCTCTAATCAACAAGGTGCTTCCACCCATAGAAATGCACTTACTAGATGTACCATTCGGTGTAATCTCTAGAGACTGTTGTGTTTGAAAATCTCAGAAGATCAGCAGTTTCTGAAATACTTCGACCTGTATCAGGTGTAAATGTTCCTATTAAAGTGGCCGATAAGTATATATTTGTAAGTGTAATCTCAGTGAGACAGAAATAGTACACCATTTATGGAATCATCTACAATTAATTAGGCATATTCCTACAGTATTAGAGCACTAGATGTTGGTCCATGGGTCCAATACAGACAGAAAAAAAAAATGAGTAAAAATAAACACTGTGACTACAAGCCTTTTGGTGTCTGAATCCGCAGATCACATTTCACTGAAATACCAAACCGGGAAAGCATTTGCCTCAGATGGCACAAATGTGTTCTTTGAGCTACACAGAAGAATCACACAACACAGTGTAAATCAAGCATGCATGTCATGGCCCTCCACGAGAAAACACTTAATCTCCGCTTGTCTGCGAGGTACAAGGGAGGAATGGTGAGAAAGACTCCACATTGACATAGTATTTCAGCTTAATCACGTCGCCACACGTTCTTTAAGTGACAGAAACACAGGCACGCAGGAAAAAAAAAGAACAGCAGCACACAGTGACACGGGAAATCAGCACGCTGTCAACACCAAACGGTGTGAGGCACACCGCTACACAAGCCCTGTTTGGTTACATGTCATGGCTGCTTCAGTCACACAGCACGAGTTATGGTAATGCTTGCTGAGGCGAGTAGGTGTGTGTTTATTTATACCTTAACAAGCAGAGCATGCCTTGTTATGTGTGTTGGTGTGTGTAGGTATGTTTGTGTGTGCACTAGTCAGAGAGCTGTGTGTATGTGTGTGTCTGTGTGTCAGCATAACTTTTTTGGCACTGGCATTGTAAGAGGCGAAGGCAGGGCTGGCAGCAGACAGCGCCTCCCGCTAGAGGCTTTCAAGTCTACTTACACTGGCTTCTTAGGACTTTTCATGTTCTTATGGAAAATATCCCTTTGAAATCCCCAAGCTGCACATTTTAATCTCATTTGTGAGGGAGAGTGATGCCGAGACAGGGCTTGGGAGAGACAGGGCTTGGGAGAGAACATTTCCTCTCTCTCCTCTGTGTGTGTCTCTTTCTCTCTTTAAAGCATAATTTCATTCGTCAGGAGAATCCCTAGGCTGGAATAGCAGGAGTGATTTAATTGATTTTAATCATCCACCTGAGAGAGGGAATTTGCGGCCTTCTATCCTGAAAGATAATGTCAGCCGTCTTCCAGAATATCTCACTCTTAGTTAATAGGTTGCCTTCTGCTGTCGTCTGGTGAAGAAACACGTTCGACGTGTTAATAATAATAATAACACTAATAATAATATGAAGAGGAAGAAGAAGAAGGGTAGCATTTCAAAGTGCCAGGGTCTTTGGTTCGATCCTAAGCTCAGGTTAGTGTCTGTATGGAGTTTTGGATCTTCTCCGGGTGTCCATATGAGTTTCCGCTGGGTTCTCAGACTTCCTTCAGCCTCCCAAAAACAGGTCAGTAGGTAGACTAGTTATACCAAATTTCTGCAATTTCAATATATGTGTGCATAGTATCTTGCAATGGACTAGTTTCCCATCTAGGGTGTATTTCCTGCCTCATGCCCAGTGTTCCCAGAACAGACTCCTGATTCTGATTATGTTTTTTTTTTTTAATAAACCAATGCAGGATGAGTTACAAATCTACATCTATGCATTGATGTATAATGATAAATGAAGCCCAATAAAAAATAGTTATAAATAAATATAATAAATATAATAAGTCAATCTATCAATCTACCCTTTTCTCATGCCCCAATCAGTTCTGGCTTTGGAAGTTTCTAAATATTGAAGGGCAGTCATTGTGGATGTTGAGGTGTCGTTCCCTCTGGCCTGATGAATCTGAACGTGAGAGGCTTGGCTTAGCAGCCAGCAGCACAGAGCAGCTCGTTAACAGGAGTCTACACTCTATCAGAAGCAGTCATGATAACTAATGCATTGGATTGATTTAGAAATGCACTGAGGAGCAGTAAATCCCCGAACTGCCGATACGTTCACTCATCTGCATTCAGCCTTGTGATGAAAGACACACAGACGTCCATGGTTCCAGTCCAATCCAATAAATTTTAAAATAACTAGAAAGATTTTAGAGCCTAATAACAGATAATGAATGTCAGTGTTTTTAATGTGTTTAAACCCCTATAGAAATCTAGAATTTAATAAGTTAAGTTATTAACAATTTCTTAATTAATCTCAATGCATATAATTTGAGATGAAGTTTATTTATATCCATAAGTTATGCATGTGTTTTAGTTACTTTATGTCCTATGTTTGGAATATGTAGTATGAAAACTATGTAGTATGGGTTTAAAGGAAAAACTAATCAAGTGCCACTTACTAAGTGTTTTAGTAAGATACTGGTGATTTAGTAAGATATTCATCATTGGATAAAGGTAAGGTGAGCAATAGATTTGCAGTGACACTTCGGTCAAAAATAAATGCCCCTGCAGCATATCAGCACCAGGTTTCCCTATAATTTGTCATGAGTCTTAATACCTGGAAACTATGATACTTTTTTTTATTTATAAACAATTAGAATATGCATTGAACACAAAACCTTTATGGCCAAGACTTAATCACTTAAGTGGAACTGGCATTTTGAAGTTGATGACAGTCCATCGTTTCAGTAAATACTCCAATTATTCCAGTGTCCCTAACCACTTTAGCGTGAGTGATTCTAAAATGGTTTGTGACTCTGAAAGTTTCATTTCCCCCCCTCTGATCCCTTTAGGATATGGCTTCAATTTAATTTATGAGAAATATACAGAATAAAAGCAAATAGAATGCAAAAGCAAGCTGTAACAAGCCATTAGGTTTTAAAATGGATTGGTGAATAATATAGCGTACAAGAATGGCAAAACAGCTGATAAACAGCTTGGGGAGGGAAGTTCAAATTGTAGTATACTAATATTTAATTTATTGACTTCACACGGGAACCAAACACTTAGCAGCTGCAGTTTTAGATCAGAAGCAGGAAAACACAGTGATTAATGCTTCCTCAGACTGACCGCAAACAAGGCTTAGTGCTGTTTAACTACACTAGAGTTCACATGGTAAACTGCACTACTCACAATAGCAAAGACAGATAACTATGGACTGTAACAAGAGTCATGTTTGTCTGCAGAAATGATGAAATATATGAAGGGCTCATTTCTTGCAGAGGTTTGCTGACATTACGCGAACAAACATGTCAGCAATGGGTAACTCACTTGACATAATCTAATGATAAAATTGGACATTTATCCATAGATCATGAAGAGAAATCAGTAGTGCTGCATCAGTGAAAATGTAATTATGTTCAACTTTGTACAAGTGAATGAATCACATTTGACCAAAAATGTTCAAAATTGTTTGAACATCAAGTAAAAGTACACCACCAACAATGTTTACAAAGATGTTCAATGCTTTTCTGATATTACTTATAATCCAAGTCAAGGCAATAACCTACGTGAGATAATCTAGCCATCAAAATTTGACATTTATCCACTAATTCAAGGTTCACTCATGATCATGTAAATCATTAACACTGCATCAGAGTCTACAGAGTGAAAATGAATCGTATTCAATTAAGTGTATGCGAATGAATATTTCAGCTCAGTACCAGGAAATCAATCACAGCCAAACATATATATATATATATATGTGTAAATTTAACACTATAGGATATTATTTATTAGTACAGATCCCAAAGCCTCAGTTTCAGTTGATTTTGTGGACAAACATTAAGCCTAGTCTTATACCGCAAAGATACTCTATTTATTTATTTATTTATTTTGTTAATTTTTTAATAACACTATGTACCGCATCTGATTATCATGGACAAGAAATTCGACGTGTTTCCCCGTACTGTGAAAACCATTTGACAAGAAAATTCAAGCCTAAGGGCAGTTAAACTCTGTCCAACTATGTGACTATATAACACGAATATCTAACTCACTGCTGGATTGAAACTTCACCACTGTACTCTTTTCCAAAGTGTTTGTGATATCCATGAGCAATAAGGCCAAAAAATGAGGTACTTCTATTTTTAGCTCTGAGCTAAGTTGGTAGCCACAGATTCTTCCTTTTGAAAAAGTAGTCGCATCTCTGAAATGACAACTTCATGAATGTGTAAATACATGACTTTAATGAGAATTCTCCTTGGCAAGGACATTTTGTCTAGAATGAATCTAGAAAAGAGTATCGAGCCCAAAGGGATTCTAAAATACCAGTATAACTTTTTCCTCACGTAACTGAAGGAAAGAGGTATTTCATTGACACTTGGAGAACTCCGAAGATGCAACGAACGCTGTGTAGATTCTCTGATTAGACTACACTATGTTTAACATGCCAACTTGTATATTTACGAATATACTGTATATATATATATATCAAAGTAATACTGTATATATTATGGCAAATGTTCTCACTTTACCCCTTGTGAGTTCCACAGTCTTAATATTGCATTTCATGCAGGGCGATTACCTGCAGCTATGTGAGCATGTTGGGTTTATGTAGTGCTATCAAACTGGAGGACATTTCCTCGAAGCGCAAATTTTGCATAATACATCTGACCCATCTACATCTCTTTTCTGCTCTGGTGGATTCTGATGTTCATCCCCCTTGTCTATCCTAGCCTTAAGTGCAAATACACAGTAACCATTTTGTACCAGTGATGTTTCACCTAACAACTGAATTAGACTTGAATTTTTATACCTACAGAAATATATGATTTAATACCATTATCCCAACTTTTGTCCCTCATCAGTAGATATGCTGGAAGCTTGAAGGCACAAATCATGTATTGTTATATGTAAAGTATACTACGATAGCATTCTTTCTGAGAGGTGTCTGTCTCATCAAATGGTGGGTTAACTACATGGGATGAGAAGGCCCTTTGGCAGCAGTCAGGCTTGTCCTAACACTCAGACCATGGATAGAGTTTCATACACATTTCACCTAAGGGCCTGTTTGGATTTGTGTTTTTCAGCTGCAGGGTATGTGACATCAGCAGAGAGTATGTATCTGGAAAGGGTTTGCTATGGTACAGTACGTATTGAGGTAACACAGTGTGTAAGCCTGTTTGACACTTTGACAAATAAAAATGGAATTCATGTATATAATTCTAATAATACATGAGTACTAGCTTCTAGATTCATTACTACTCAAATGACAGTATAGAGGAATGACAGCTACCTTTTAAACAGCAAGAAGTAAAACAAGGTCAATCCAATACAATGTTATTTGTGTGGTGCTTTTAGCAGTAAACTGTCGCAAATGATCTTTATAGAAACGCAGATGTAGATTTAGATCTGTAATGAACTAGCCAGAGGTAAACAAATGCCAAGGAAAAACTCCCTGAGAGGTCATGAAGAAGGAAACTTGCGAGTAACCAGACTTAAAGGGAACTATAATAGTGAGATTATAAATAATCGTTTCAGTAATATACTGTACAGGTGAGTTGAAATGGTTCTTTGTGGTTACAACAGTAGTTCTTATGTACAAAGCTACAGTATCCAGGTGCAATTATTCAGTGAAAATCTTACAGCATGTAATATTCTCAAGTGGTCTCCCATCCAAGTATTAATCAACCTTGTTTAGCTCAACCTTGCTTAGCTTCCGAGGCAGGTTTTAGCATCAGAAAGGTTTGGGCATTCTCAGAGTGGTATGACCATAGGCAGTACCCTGAATTTTGTAAAATGATCGATACTTTCTGACAGCTGTGATAGCACAGGTATAGTACAGGGACTTTATAATCATTCATAACACGTAGCTTATCTGAATCTATTACCAGAAGTATAATGTGTATAGTCATGTAATTAGCAAACCTACAAAACTGAGAACTTTTTATTGCCAAGGCTGCTCTCATGAGACATAAATAGTGGTGATCTGGTAGGATATTTTTATATAGTGTATATATGAATGGTATCAAGGGTGCCATGGACAGCAGGTAGTGTTGCCACTTTGCAGTTCCAGGGTTTTGATCCTTTTCAGGTTCTTCTAGTTTCCTTGCACCTCCATAAAACATGCAAGTAGGTGAATTATTTATGCTAAACTGCCCATAGGTGTGAGCGAGTGTGTGAATGGTGCCTTGTGATGGACTGGAGTCCCATCCAGTGTGTGTCCACCTTATGCGCCGTGTTCTTTGACTAGGGTCCTGATCCACCATGACCCTGTTCGTGATAAAATGGTAGGTAAAGAAGTACGAATAATGCAATCATAAAAAATATATATGCATGCTAACCATAATAACAATAACCTCAACCCTGATTATAATGTACAATTCATACAAATTGAGTCATGTAAAATGAGACAAATGTATAAGTATCAGACCATATTTTGTTATTCCAACTATGGTGGGAGCTAAATTCTCTTCACATTAGGCAAAGTTTTAAACTTTTATAACATCAGCAGGCATAGATATTTGCCCTAGTTTCTTTCATTTTTGGAAAAAAAAAACAAAAAACAGAAAAACAAGATGCGGCGACATTTCTGATTTGTCATAAAGCTGTGTTTACATTCAGATGTCATCCCAGTCTGTGGGAATTGTGTAAATACCCCACAGCATCACAACATATCAAGAGGAAGCCTCTAGATTTTCTTATACTGAAGTCCCTTCACACCTCACAGTAGGTACTGTATAGCTCCTTGAGCGAGATGCACGTTATCAGGTTTTCACGGTTGTACATAAGGTGCAGCTCCACCCCAAAAAGCTCCTAGCAAAGGCTGAAACCCCAGAAGTGTATTAAACTGCGCAATTCAGTGAATACTGTGTGAAATTCAGTGATTTCACATTCCAATCACTCACTCACTCTCTATCTATGTCTCAGTCTCTCCTTCTCTTATTCTGTCTCTGTTATACAGCTATTTTTACTGAGCTTCATTAATCTTTGTTGAATACAATGACATACATCTTTAATGTGCTTGCTGTCAAGTCATATTTCAGTCCGGGAGCAGCAAAGTGAATGACAGCAAGCAAGATTAATAAATTTAACATGGACTGTATAAATTTTTAACCGAACAAGAATGAGGGGGTGGGCTTTTTTTTTTCTCTCTCTTTTCTCCCTCTCTCGCTTCTTCTCTCTCTGTTTTCAAACCGGTAGATTTGTGGCAAGTAAGACGATTGCGTTTGCTCAAAGTTGAAGGTCTCAGTATAAATAGATTTACATGTCATTAATAAGTAAATGAAGGGAAATTCCCTTCAAGTTGACACAAGTACATGAGCAGATTCTCCACATTAAAGGAGCAACCTGAAAAAACACAGTGGGATAGCAGAAGTCAGGGCAATATGTCATCTGCTCTGTCCTCCTTTCTCTCTTTCTCTCTTCCTCTATTGCTCTCTCCACCCTTTAATTATTGGGATGTGATTATGGATCCAGTACCTTGCCACCTAGGTGTTGGGAAAAAAAAAATGAGTGGCATGCAGAGCCCATGCTAATCACTTTAGACCTGCAGAGGAGAGGAGAGGAAAAAGGAGTTGTACTTATTGAAAAGGAGGTTAAAATATTTGTGCGAGAATGAATTTTGCAGTGCCTCTTCATCCGTAATGACTTTAAAATATTTAATTCAAATCTTAATTCCTTCAAAGCAAGCATGAATTAAAATGATTAAGGTGCTAGTTTAAATTAACATTTTAAAAAGGTACAAAAAGAGAAAAAAAAATGTGGTGATCTTCTTCTTTTTTTTAATCTTTTTTTTTTCCCTCAGTGGTGGTGTTAAAGGGCTTCTTTCCAGGTCCCTGCAGAGATCATTTGCTGTACATTCAAACCCAGTGAGAACTTTTGCAGCTCGAGTTACGGTTGATGTGAGACACGGTTTTGCAGTAGCTTTAGCGATTATGGGAAATCATATGCAAAGCCGGGGTCCTGATCCGAAGTTAATTTATAATTGTGTTAAAGTTATTAATTAGCTATGTTGTTATTAGGAGAGCATGAACTACAAAGGATTTATCTTCCACACAACAGCATGGATTGGAGGCACTTCTGCAGCCCCTTATTTTCTTTCCTCCCTCTCCTCTCATGCATGATTATTTTATTTGCTTTATTTACTTATATAAAAACTTTCATGAGGAATAGCAGCTTGAACTGCTTCTCTCTCTCTCTCTCTCTCTCTCTCTCTCTCTCCCTCTCTCTCTCTCTCTCTCTCTCTCTCTCTCAGAAGCTGCCGGATGTGTCCGTGGTTCACTTTTCCCTTCTACCAAAGAGTTAAAAAAGAGCATGTTAAAAAAAAATCATAAATATAACACAATGTCATGACATCAGACAGATATGTCTGTTTTCATCACATTCATTTTGTAATAGATAGGGAAAAAAAAAGATGCTCGTACACAATGTGTGACCCAAATATTTGAAATGTGCCTCACCCTGGAATGAGAGCCTCGTTGAAAATTCTCTGGAAATAACATATTGGATCCAATTTTCCATCTTAGGCTGCATGCCAAACTAATTAATTTAGTGCGGAATGGGCAGTTAACTCGCAGCGCGCCGACAGCGGAAAACATAAATAAGGATCATCATGATCCGGCGTATCCTGAGGAGCAGATTGGACACATATGCACAGTTAATGTCAATCAAAGTTACTTCCGAAATGTGCTGTATCTCCACAATATGGTGCTCTGACTGCACAACCACAACCCGCCACAGAGAAACAGGCGGGGACTCGGTTATAAACCATCGCTTCAAACCGATACATGGAAGGTATAAATCAGGGGTGTCAGACTCCAGTCCTGGAGGGGCCACAGCTCTGTAGAGATTTGTGTTTTCCCTTTTCTAACACATCACATTCAGCACATGAAGGCTTTGCTAATTAGCTGATGAGTTGAATCAGGTGTATTAAATGAGGTAGAATGATAAACTCTCCGGTGCCGTCGGTGGTCCTTCTGGATTGGAGTCTGACACCCCTGATATAAAACCCAGTGTGTGCTAATTAAGAAATATTATACATATAAGATGTCAAAAACCCTAAATATATAAGTTAAAATTTATGAAATTAATACGAGCAGTATAGGCGTGAATGATTATTGAAGTCCACGTATGTGTGGAATGGACGTTGATCTTTATGTTATATTATAATCCGTGTGTTTTTATTAATCTATCTGCAGCAAACATTGCGAGCGTACATCTGGCTGCCTGTGCCTTATGCGTATGCATATCTATGTAGCATAGCTTAAATTATTGTAGAGTGGTCCATGTAGCAGGAAAACACTTTGGATATGCTCAAAAGAAACCCCATCTCAAAGGAAGTGCATCCTCAAAGAAGTGGAGGATATCTGAAATTCTTTTTAATGTCTGGATCAGCAGTGGAGAGGAGCCGAGGCCTAGTGGTGGCATCGCCATTAACCGCTGGCCTAGATTCACATGACCGGGCATCCATCCAGCTCCCTACTGTACATGGCACACGCACACATACACACATACACATACTCTATAGACTAATAATCAAGCGCACGGCTACACGAAATGAAATAGTTGAATGAAAAAGCTCCAGGAGACTCTCCTGTCTCTCCTACTCCTTACAATGTCTAATATTAGCTGTTAACTTATTGAACATTTACAAAACCACCTCTTGACCCAGCGGTAATCATTTCTCAGGCTGTAGCAAACTCTGGTTATTAACATTAGGTCATTTTTCAGTAGTGTTGGCGTATTACACCACGACCTCTCCAACTAAGACCTCTCGAACCAGGGCTCTATAATGTGAAATGTCTTTCGTGTGTTCAAATACTCTTTTCCCATTAGCTTCCCTGTACTCTGCAGGGTTAAGGCAGTTTATCAGTCACCCAGATAAAATTGCTATTGGGATAAAGCCTCACAATCTCCTGCTGTAATCCTATTTTTCCAGCGCTGCCATGTATAAAAGGCTGATAGGCCGGGTTTCGCAGACAAGAGAGGAAACGGAAAGCTGACGAGCAGGAAACGGGGAGGAAGGGGGGGGAGAAAAGCCTCTAGGCTCGATTGAAGTCTTATTCTGAGGTGTCGGAAAATGATCCATGACGTGATGCTCGCTAATGTGAAATAAATTGTTTTTGCACAGATGGGCTTGAGCTTGTGTTTGGATGGATTTCAAATCATTGATTCAAGTGAAATCAACTGTATTACCATGTTTACAGATTAAATAATGTGAAGCGATTAGAAAAAAAAAAGTGTATAATTCAAATAAAATATCAGTCACGATATATTTTTCCCAGCATGCATCATTGGGTGTATACAACGCAGCAGGAAATCTTTGCATATAACACGAAGCGGTGCTGTAACCTGACATTGTGGATGGGAACAAAGTTTTGTTCATTTATTGAGTTCAAGTTCAGGAGTAATTTGTCTCAGTTTTCTGTCCCCTCCTGTGGTCTGAGATGCCACTTATCTCCCGCACTGCCAGGAAAAAACAACCACGCTAGGCCATGTTTCTGAAGCTATGGCAAAGACATGTTTCACTGTCACCAAGCCGCCTGTAAATAACCTCAGTGGGAGCCAATGAATGTCACTGTCCTCCTCAAGAAATGACACAATAACGGCATTTCCCAATAAACCGCCAGCAAACATCTAAAGACACGGCGCAGGCCGATGAGTGCTTTGAAAAGAAGTGGAAATCATTACTTCTGAGGCCGCCTTTGTTCCATCTACACCCCCTACACCCTTCCCACCGTCCTCCACAGATCAACCTCTATTTAAGGATTTTTCACACTGTTTGAGTTGTGATAAATGACCTTTGGAAATTATATGAAACTCGTTCATCATCAGTTGATGAGATGTGGGAGAGCAGCGTAGTTGGAGCGCGATCAGATGCTTTTCCTCTCCCTGACATTGTTTGCCTTTAATTCATGTCAGATTAGAGAAAAAAGTGCACTTTTGCTCCTTCATGCCAAATTAAGTGCTTCTAAATAGGGTGTTCAGGGGACCATTAGCTGGGTTAAGCACATCGACAATCAGTCATAGGTTTTGATCTTCTGTCAGTTATAAAGGTGAAATGTATAATGACAAATTATTATTATTTTTTATTTCTTTATTATTATTTTACATGTACATATTTATGTTTAATAGAACAATGCCTTTGTATTTGCACTAAAGTTCCATTCAGTATCATATAAGACATTTTTAATACACACACATAGGATTTTATTTATTTATTTATTTATTTATTTATTAACAGGAATGACACCGAAATTGTACATTTACCTATACTTCCAGCTAAATCAAGCTTACTAAATGAGTTTGGGTAACAATAGTAATAGTAATAACAGGCAAGAATACATTTCGGCTCATGTTATAGATCATTAAGGCAATACAGACAATGTAATATTGGACTTTTGTTTTTTCTTCAACAAATGAATCCAGAATTTTACATTTCCGCATACTGCATGCATGCTGAATCATTCTACATCAGCATATATCCGTACATGCACCAGTGTTTTAGCATGCTTTCATACCTATTTGAGACTTCTGAGACTTCATTTGCTATTTGATTTTCTCATCACATATAATTATACAAAACAGAATAAATAAAGAACACGTCTAAGGGGTGTGTAGAACTGAAAATGCACACCTAAAACTCTCTTATTTATTCTTTTATTGGTAAGAAATACAGTGTTGGAGAAATCACAAAAATCACCTGAGCACAGAGAACACAGAGCCATGCGTGTATGGATCTACTGTTTATTTCTGTTTGCGCCCCACATGTCAGTTTAGCAGTACAGATCTACAGTAACACGATGCTCACAACGCAAAGCACACGGCATGTTTGGTTCAGTTCATGCAGTTGAATCAGTATCTGACTGCACCAGATTTCCATTGGAGCAGGACAGAGACCACCTCGCTCGGATGGTCTTGGACTGGTTGTTTTATTCCACACTTGAATGCACTGCTGTGTTCTCACCTGCACAAACAGTCTACTTCAGGGTTCTATTTACACTGACTAAACACCGCACATGCGAAAGCACCCTTATTATGTAATGCTGTAAATTCATGCTGACAAACTGTTTTTCGGTCTGGCTTATGAGTATTTTTTCACTAAGGTCACTTGTTAAAATGTAAGTCCTTCACCTATACTATAAAGCCTGCTCGCTAAGGCATAACTCATAGTTGCATTGAAAAATGACTACACATCAATCAAACCAATTTCATACTATGCTGCTCACCTCTAGCATCATAAAGAACAATGTGACTTTACACAGGTATTGCACATGTGGCCCGAAGCCCATTAGCACCACCTGTGCACTTTTATATGATCACTGTGTGCTGCTGTAGCGTCATATAACTGCAGGCCACACATATTAAACGGGAATAGACTCCTCTATTACCTTCCGCACTGGAGTCATGGTGTAGATTGTGTTACGCCTCTATACACTTTTTTCCACTGCTGAAATGTAGTCGACTATTTCAGTTTCGGGTGTAGGGCTGACCTTCAATGCTTCATTTCACAAAATGGAATATTTGAGTCAAATGTATGCGATCCTCTTGAAGTGGGACACAACAATGAACTCAACCTCTCAAATTACCAACTTTTCCCAAGTATTAACTTTTTAAACGCAACCCATAAAGGTCATGGGGAAAGAAAATTAACTAGGTGCCATAACATGGCAGGAGTATAAAAAATAATGGATGGAATAAATTGTCATTAGATGGCCAAGGCCCTGATTTATTGTGATATTCTACAAATTTGGAGGGCATTAAGAGTGCCCTAAAAGATCACATTAACCAGTCACATAAAAAGTCAAATTAAAGAAGTGCCTTTATGTGTGTAAGGTATGGTATAACATAACCTGGATGAGATAAATTTCCCAGGAATGGTGGTGTTTAAGTTTCTTCAGGAGGCTCCCCGGTAGTGGAAGGATCCCATTTTGGCTCTAGCGGGTCAGTTTTTGGAACTCATTAAAGCTGCTTGATAAGAGGCTTCATAAAAGGTGAGCAGAAATTAGCAGCCATAATTTGACAGAAGAACCCAGGCAACAATAATGGCAGGAAATAAACTGACGGTGGCATGATAAGACTAATGCATCCCCTCCATTAGGACTCAGACAGAGCAAATGTCATTCATATTTTAGCTGGTGAGCCCATCTAATTGGCTGTAGCTTTCTTCTTCTGAATTACATTTCCAGATTTCTTTACCTCACCTTTAAAGTAGGATCATTTGAATTCAAAAGAAAGGTGACAGGATTGAGGGAAAAGGGGGAAAAAAATCTTTACTGGCTTTTTTTTTGTTTTAATGAGATACAATTCTCACTTCTCTCAATTTCCCAGTTATAATTGCTGATTATGTTGTTATAGATTCTTCAGACTCTCCTCTCCATCTTGGTGATTTGGGGGCTTAAAAGGCCGATGTGAGCATCCCGAGCCTCATTTGGTCTGCCTGCTCTAGGCCACAGGTAAAGGAAAAGGTAAACACTCTGTGCTTAGAGGTAATTACCCCCTCGGTGTGACCAGGGCAGATCAGTGGAAGCTGACCCTTATGATAATAACCCTCAGGGCCATATTGTATTTCTTTTGACAGTTTAATTAGAAATTCAGCTGTAGGGGCACAAAGCAAGCTTGCGCATGAATATTTAAATAGAGTAAAGCCAAATGAAGAGTTAAAAAAAAAAAGAATGAAAAAAAAAAAACATGAAAGAGGCCTCAGTGAACTACATGACAGACATGAGGATATTAGGCAAGTGATTCTAATCAATAATCTCTTGATCTCTTACATATTAATACAGTGCCTGCTGGTATTATGCTCTGTAATACGAGTAGAGGAATAGACGAGGAGGCATCCGGAGTGAGGGTGGGTTACGAGCCTGGTAAAGGGAGGACGTAGCTCAGATTTTGGTTTCAGACTCACCCCAAAGGAAGTGCTTCCGTAGACTCAGGCTTACACCAGGAGGGTGTACTCATTACCCAGCCAAAAACAAAACCCAGTGTGTCACCCTGTCTGTCTACACTACACATCTAAAGTTTATTAAACCTGCTAGACTGAAAGTTGTGGATTCTTTTGGACTAAAGTGTTATCTGATCAAAAGATGAGGCCTAGAGGACTAGTAAGGGCCCAGAAAGGGGCATGATAACTGTAGCATATTTTGTATGTCTTTTCTGTTAAATACTTCTTCCATTAGAACTTTTCTCCCCCAACGTCATGCATATTTCCATGCAGCTATCTGTATATAGTTTGAGAGTCCATGCAGAAGATCATGTCATCTAACGCTTCAATATGTTGACAAAATAAATTCAGCATATACTACAGAGTAACCACAAACCCATGTGAAGCAATCCAGTGTCCTTACTTCACTTTACTGAAATCATGAGCACGCAGGCTCGGTGCCCTAAGAAATTACGGGCCAACTTTCTTTCTGAAGATATCCAGGAGAGCATGGAATATAAAATGTCTGTTCAACAGAATAAAGCATAATTCAACTCCGAACCTGGTTTCTTTCCTTAGGTGAGGAAGAGTTCACTAGACTAATAATAAGATCACCAGTTTTCCTTAATGTTAAATAGACTTGTAGTATAAATCTGAATAATCCATGACAGGTTATTTTTCACCTAGAGGTTGGTATCTAAAGTCAGAAAGAACATTTACGGCCATTTAATTTCCCAAGCAGACTCAGAGCTTGGAGAGATAGTGCTCGTATGCATTATCAGAGTGAGTTGTAGGGAAGATGATAGATTAATTACACGTTAATCCAGCAGAGTTGGTTTGCAGTGGTGTACCGGGGGGACGCCGCATCCAGCTCATTTATAAAATCAAGCGCCCGGGCTTCTTATTAGAGCTGATGTTTATTCGCACTGCAGTAGTAGTGGATGAGGCTGCACATGTGTCATGAATTAATGATTCTCCTCTCTACTTATGTGTGTGCTTTTTTTTTTTCCTCTCACCTTCCAGTGTGTAACAAGACACACTGGAAAAATGACCATTGCTGAAGAAGAGCAGATGAATAGGGGGTCAAGGAAGTGTCTTCCATGGGAACTGCATAGTAAAACCTGAGTAGACATCCATATTCATATGGACACTCGGCAAGGTCAACAAGAGGCGCTGCATGAGTTAAAGGTGTGAGGAGTTAGCGCAGAATGACTAGATCAAATTGGAATATTCTACAGATGTTAATAAGACGGTTATTGTAAAAAAAAAAATCATAATTAATGAGAGAAAAAAGTCCTTTCCACTTTCTCAAAGATTTTCAAATCATAGTTCTAAATTTGCATGGAAGATCTGGATGGATGTTCAGACGAGGAAAAAAAAAATACAGACAGAAAGTAAGTCAGAAGGAAAACATGTTAGCTCATTATTATTTGTACCCTCACTAGTGTCAAAATCGAGAGAGTGATGAAGCCACTAAGGCCGAGGCTTAATGAGATACCTTTTCTTCTACACGTTCTAATACCACAGCCGTCTCTTAGGCATGGTTAACATGAAGACAAATCATTGTGGTCTGGTGTAGGATGTTTGACAAGCAGGGGAAAGCAGCAGTTGGACTCCTGATATTTTTGGCTGCCGGCAGCGTGAGAAAATGTGGCTTTGCTCAAGAATATTCCAGGGAAAGACCAAGATCTGGAAGTAATTAAGCAGGCCTCAAAACAAGTAAATTCCATATCACCGCAATGCACATCTTAGACAGGAATCTGGCTGGGAGTATTTTGGTGAGGTTTACTTTCTGGAGCTTAGCAACATAAATTTGTTGTCACTGAACTATTAAACACAGCAGACACATGTTGGCAGGAAGCAAGCATAGGAGGCATGGAATTGATTATGGGAGAGTCCATGAAATAATAACGCAAATGGGCCCACTGCTGGACTTTAATATCCCATGACAACGCTCGACTGTCAATGGCCTCCATCAGCAGCTTCTGCCAGAAAAGGCAGGATTGGATTTATTCCTCTTTTCCACAGAGAGATGAAGACAGGAAATGCCAGTAACCAGTGGGAATCCAGAGAGGAGGGATGGCAAGAGGAACCAGTTAAGAAAAAAAAAATGAAGAGGAAGATATAGATATGGTATGGTAGGGTATGAGATATGTTCTTCGTTCCTAAACATATAACTAATGCATCTCATCCCATTCCTGCTGTAGACGAAAACACTGCAAGCTGGGGATTGAATTGTTTCTAAATTCCTAGCTGTGATTTAACTCTGGGTCGGGTTTCATACCATGACACGTGTGCACCTGGCTAACATGTTAGATGACACAGGACAGTTATAAATCTGTGTTTTAATAGATATACGCCAGGCTTATTTATTGCCTGTGTCCTTCAGTAGGGAAAGCATGTAGGGTTTTAAACGGGATTTAGCTCTTTGGAAAACCAATACGGCTGTTTTCTTTTTACTGCGGTCTGAAAGAACACTAGTAATGTGATACTTCCATACATCCAGTGAAGGGAAACTGAAAAAGACAAAAGGATCAAATGATAAATGTCCCCCTGTTACTTTTTTCCCCTCTACCTTTCCAAACCCTCTCGAATGTAACACTCAGAAGTGAAATGAGAAAACCCCAGCGGTCCTAGTCCTGACCCAATATAAACAAAAGTCTACATTTGCACTGGACCAGAACTTGAGCACTGCCAGCAATCCATCAGATTTGCTTTGGAATCTCATGTAATGTTAGCTTTTCTTCACCTCTGTAATATAGTACCTGTGTTACGTCCAAGTTTATTTGAAATAATCTAAAACATTCTGAAACGGACAGAGCACACAGGATCTACGGTGATTATAATTCGACATGCCGTTTAGGTAGTTTATTTGCAATTGCCACAGAAGTGCAATTAGCATTAACTGATACCTGGAAAAGTGGAGCTTGACTGAAAGTGAGACGGCTAGGCACGTGCAGTTGATGCACATTTTCACGGCCACTGTAGCTGTAATATGGCTGACAATTCTCCAGGCAGGGAGGATGAGAAGATGTGTGACACATGTATGTATATATATATATATGGGCATCTTCTTCTCACACATGCTCACGCATATCCCACCAAACACACACCTCCCAAGGGAAACACTAATAACTGACTGTTTTTCCCTTTCTTTTTATTACTGCCTATTACTGCCTTATCTCAATGAAAATACAGACGAGGACATCATGTTATTATAGATATATTAGAAAGACAAATATTAAAGAAAATGTGACAAGAAATAAAATGCCATTTGTCATTCCCGAGTCAAACATCTCTCAAAGATTAAATTCAAATCAAAGTCACATTAAAATGGAAAAAATTAAAACCATGGCCAGGCTTGACTGTATTAATAATAAATACACCATCATTTTGATTATTAAAGTGGAAATATATGAGGCAAGAGAGACAAGGGGAGAATAAAATCAATTAAGACAGTGATCCAGAATGACATTTTTAATACAAATAAATGGGCCATTGGGGAGCGGCCTCCCTTTATACATAGGGAAAAGTTAGATTAGGAGGGTTGTGTTGCTCAATTCTGGGGTGATTGCCCCTCTGTGTGAAGATGCAGAGCTTTCTTGCTATATATACGATATGTCTATTTCTGAAATATTCCCCGAGGCGAGACCTTCCCTCCAGGCACCACTATGTTGAGATGCATTTTTAATATAACCCACCTCTGATTAAGCAGAGAGAATTATGGGCCTTTGGTTTCCCTTACACTAGAGTGCAGTGCTAGCTCATGACCAAACATTTGTATGAGTGTATTGTGCATTGGGGTATATTGGTATGGACTCGTGCTAGTGTGGTAGGTGGGAGTATGTGTGTGAGTGAGCGTGTAATATCATGGAACACAATCCCCATGTCACTAAGCTATGGAAAAAACTCACCGAGTCATGTCAAGTTGTATTAAAAATAGCAGGAAAATATTCAGAAGAATCCATTCATGTTAAAGTGAAGGGCAGGAGTTTTGAATACCATATTTTGTGATAAATCTAAGAGGATATTTTAGTGGTGTCTCAAGTCGCGCCTTTTTCTTAGCATCAAATTTTGCTATATTTAGTAGAAATCGAAGCGCCCGTGATTTTACCGTTTCTAAATATGGAGACTTTAAGTTTATTGGCTGCTTGTGCTTGCATTCAGAAACATCTTAGCCAGTGAACGTATGATGCTTGAAATTGAAATGTTCTATCCTTTTTCTATTGGCACCCCCCCCCCCCCCCCCATTTTAAGTATCTCTAGAGTATCTCTCGAAAGAAGCAAAATGAGCTATAATGCCAACAGAATAAGAAAATTTAACATTTGCAATGTCTAAATGCATCTAAAAACATGGTGAATAATCTTATATTTAATTTTGAATAATCTCATTATAAGAAATATTACACAGTGTTGCCCATATACAAGGTTTTAACTTGCTAATATTATTATTATTTTTTTTTATAGTGCATTACTCAGTTCATTTACGAGTTTAGGAATGTTAACCCCAGGCAGATAAACCCTAGCTCATCATATGACGTCTAAACGTCTATGTAGTAGTGTCAAGTGGCTTGATGTGTCCTGCTTTAAATCTCCACAGCATGCTATAAATAAAAAAGCAAGACAAGCTCAAAGTTTTCATGGCCGTTGCTTAAGACTACTTTATTCTCTTGCCTTTTGCTTTTGTCTTCTTATCCTTTGTTGCTCATTGGCCTGTACCTAGGGACAAATGACAAGCACAAGCTAGCTGTGGCGTGCTAATAGCCATCCCATGTCCCATAAATGACCCCCTCTCTCATTAAGAGCTCCTGCTTCACCATTTATCTTCCCAAAGTGAGCTTCTCCATGCCAGCCGTACTGATAGGCACTGCTTTGTAATTATGCCAAATATAAATTTACAATGAATAATGAATAGGACCACATTATGAATGTCTTTACTGTGATGAATTATTGCTAGTTAAAAAGACAGGGAGCTGCATGAGGTGTGCCACAGTCTTAAATCTCTCTCTCTCTCTCTCTCTCTCTCTCTCTCTGTATGTATGTATGTATGTATGTATGTATGTATGTATTTATCTCATGCTTCCACCAATTAATAATGTTATGGCTTGCACACAGAAGTGTGTGCAAATGTGTGATTAGTGTTATTATTTTAAACGTTCATTCATTACTCACCTTTTAAATATCTCAAGAAATAGCTGGAAAAAATGTATTGAGGCAAACATGTTCTCCCAGTAAGAGCATGAGAGCTGTGAATAATCTCCTTAACCCCTGAAAACTACCCCAGTAGCTGCACTGCTGAGAAGGGAACATTGCCCAAGGCATCATTTTCCACGTATTTCCTGAAGAGAACCCTTCCTCTCTCGCTTTCTCTCTGGCCCGGAGGCTGTGGAAGACCTTCTCCCAGGTTCAGGAGTTCAGGGTGGAGTATGCAGGAGCAGGAGAGAAGACCTTCTCGCCCGTTTTTCTGTTGCACACGATGCAGGTGTAAATGTGCATCACACGCATAATGCTATGCAGAAACACTACCAGGGAGAGAAGCTTCAAGGTGACATCCTTTCGAATTATTCAAATAATTAATGGTAAATATGCAGTGAGAAATTGCATTTTAATGCATTCATGATTGCAACCTGAGTTATATATATATATATATATATGAGTGAGAGAGAGAGAGAGAGGATGTACAATACGACTGCATGCTTTTTTTGCTTAATTTCACCATGATCTCCTCTTAATGACAATATTTCAACTCATGAAAATCCAATTATCAATTATTAAAAAGGGTGTCACAAAGGGATCGAAGTTGGCCCAACAACGTTGCTCTAAAGGAGCAATTAGCTCCAATAGTTCCACTCTGCTTTGAGGTGCGGACCTGGGGATTACCAGCAGTAATCCGCTCACCTCAACTCTTTTACTCAAATCATCCTCTCTCCAGCCGGGCCAAATCGTTTTCATGCCACATCCTTGCCCTCGCTGCTAAAGACCTGCCTTTTCAACTAATAACATCAGAACAAACCTGCAGGAGGGTGGAATGAATGTGGCAATCCTCCACCATCAGAGACTATTGTCTGCTATTTTTCTCCGAGACCGTCTGCTGCCTCTTCCTGTGATGGAACTTACATGCCACTTTGAGATCTTGAAAAAGAATGGGAAAAAAAAAGAAAAGGGGAGAAAAACAGCAGATTATTGATTCGCCTCTGACGAGAAGACCAACCTAAAAGCCCCAATGGATTGTCACTCATTATTGAAATTACTGAACACTAATTAAAGTGGCAGCTGAAGTCCCAGCAGACTCGGCTCATCTGACGCTGAAATTCAGCTCTGTGGACAGAGCAAGACAGAGGAAGCTTTCACTGCTTCACCAATGATAATGAGCTCTGCTTGTTTTCCTTTCTTTATGTTTCTTTCACTCTTTCCTCCCCCTTTCTCTTCCTTTTGATTCATTTTATTTCTAAAGCCACTGAAGTATGCTCTGTGAACTTTAAATGAATGTATTTTATGTACATATTAAACGCTCTCTGATAGCATGCATTTAGATTTCAAAGGTGATGGTTAACCTTGTTAATAAATACACTGTAATAAAGGAGTGTTAGGAAGAGGTGATGGCGCTGATAACTGTGTGCTCATGTTGGCACTGAGAAAACCGGCAGTAGGAGAAGTGGTCCAGATATTAACATCTGATTAATCAGAGAAAAGCTGTATGTTAGGGTGAAGCACTGGGACTTACACCAAGCCATTCACCAACTCTCATACTGCTGCCTTTGTACGGTAGACGAGTGAGAATTAACATTTAATTGCCTCTAAATGTGTTAAGGGTGGTATATATATATATATAGTGCTTCAGCAATGTGAATTCTGGACATGGGCAGCAAATAAATAAGAATAAAAATGTGACTAAAGTGACTTGGACTCTCTCTGGCTGTATATATATATATATATATATATAATGGTAGGTGATGGTAGATTCACTTACAGTCTGGGGCAATACAGGGTGACAGCGTTAAATTAAAAATAACACTCTGTCTAGTAAAAAAAAAAAAAAAAAGTCACTTGCACAGTCATTCAGTGTCTGTCCCTTTCCATCTGTCTCTCTCTGGTTCTCTCCCTCAAATGATGCTTGCTTTCACCGCACATAAACATAGTCCTGACATCGGAAAAACAGAAAAACAAACAAAAAAAGGCCCTTTAGAATAACTGCATGTTTCATGCCAGCTGAAGGTGCCTTCCTTGAAAGTGTTTCTTCCAGAGGTATCCTCTGCCACTGATACCCCCTCAACTCAACTGCACTTGTACTGCTCTGGCACAAGGCCATTTCTATTGGGCATGTTGACTTGAGGGTGTTCTCTCTTTCTCCCCGTTCTTTCTTTCCCCCTCCCTCCTTTTCCATATTTTTTTGAAAACCAACAAACAGAAAGACTGGTGTTCGTTTTATCAAATGGTACACAGCTTGGTAATGGCCTCCCCTGACGATTGCAGCTAATCTATGCTGATGACCACAGGGACGCCAATGATTGTCATGTTAGGAGAAAAAAAAAATCAAAACAATCATGTTGCGTCAGTTGTACCATTAAAAGGCTTGGCTTTTTTTTTTTTTTTTTTTTGCAAATTTCTGTACGCAGTAATTAATACTCTGGGGCTTGCCTTTGCCAGGCTGGTACTCCAGGCAACAAGATGCCACTCACCTGATAATTATTTCAGGAAACCATGCACGAATGAATGTGATTGACAAATGCAACATTGCTGTAATTGCCTGAAGCATAGAGAGAGAGAGAGAGAGAGAGAGAGAGAGAGAGAGAGAGAGAGAGAGAGAATGTGTGACAGAAATATAAAGACTAAAAATGTTAAGCAATTGTGCTTACCCAGTGAGTCTGTTATGATAGAGGTCACATCTTTCTCCATCTGTTCCTATCACAAGCTAGAAACAGCTACATATGTGTATATAACAAGTGTTTGGTGTTACTCTCATAAATTCTGCTCTCCTGCTGTTCTAAAGCTGAGAATAGAAGGTCAATGTGGGCTGGAATCAGGGAGCTGCACCCTGTATCAGAGATCCAGATGTTGGCGATTCATACTTTAACAAGCACTAGAGCCAGACCAGCTTCTGCAGTTAAATGGGTGCTGTGTGTCGTAACCCGTGCAGACCTGCAGATTCAAAATGAATAACTGTGGCTATAAATTACACACCCCAGCTGCTTACTCTATATTATACTAACATTTACTAACATTAGTACTGGGGAAATCTTAGTGATAATTACACTGATATGATTGTGATTATCATTAATAACACTGTGACTGTTCATACTTGGGCTGCTATATGATATATGATATACAAGTCCCTGTGGTGTTTTGGTTATTATTGAAACAATAACATGTTAGAATGAGAGGATTATGCTGCAGAGTTTATCCTATTGTCGGGAGATTGAAAGTTCAAATCCTGATGATGAGACGGCTCCTGAACATGGATGGCTAAAGGAGCAAAATTGGAAATGCTCTCTGGGTTTGAGGGATGACATACATGGCATCAGTAGCCAATCATGGCATGGCAACACTAGCCAATCGAGGGCATCTGTGAAGCCATGTATGTAGAAGAGGGTGGATAGCGCTTTCCTCTGNCTGTGACGCAGCAAGAGTGGCAGTTTGATATGCGGTTAGCTGGCTTCACATGTCTCAGAGGAAGCATGTGTTAGACTTGACCATCCCAGGTGGTAACTCATATGATGTGGAGAGCCGGCTGGTTGGTGAGAATTGGAGGTAAAAAATTATAGTAAATAAATAATCGCCACTCTCCAAACTGTGCTGTTCTGTTTCAACTGTGCTATGATCATTATAACTCCATGCCCATTTTATCAGGTCCACCTGCCATAAACGTGCTCTCGGCAGGTTTATTCTTGCTATGCACAATTTATCACTACTCTGTACCATGGGATCACCACTAGGACCTAGGACCTCCACCAAGCAGATATTATTTGGATAGTGAACTATTCTCAGTAGAGCAGTGATGCTGAAATGGTACTGTGTGTTGTGCACATATTAGTAGATCAGACACAGAAGCATTGCTAGCTTTTTTTTTTAATTAAACAACCAAAATTACTCAAGCAAATGCGGTGATGTAGTTAGGAAATACAGTGATGCACTAAACAATACTAACAACAACAACAACAACAACAACAACAATACTACTACTACTACTACTACTACTAATAATAATAATAATACATTATCCTGGTATGGTATTTTAAAACAGTGCTACCCCAATCTCTCTCTCTCTCTCTCTCTCTCTCTCTCTCTCTCTCTCTCTCTCTGTCTCTCTCCCTCTATACGTGTTTGCATAATTCCTCTTCACCATTGTGTGCGGATTTTAAAATGCTTAAGACTTCAAAGGCGAAATAGCAGGGGCCCCGTCGGTTTGGGAAGAATTAGCAGGGAAATTCTTGAGAAGCAAAAGGAGGAGATATGTAATTGCCAGGTTTTTCCTCTGCATCAGTGAAGAATATCAGTCAGATAGAGAGGATAAAAGAAACCATGTAATAATTAATGCTCATGTAGCAGACTACAGGGATCTCTTATCTCAGTCCCTGTGATTAGACCCAGACACAGGAGTGTGTGAGCGGTGCTCATTAACTGACAGGTTTAGGAGGGCATATACCTCACACACACACACACACACACACACACACACACACACACACACACACACACACACACACACAAGAACTAGTAGATTAGTTTTTGCAGTAAACTACAAGATGGCAGCGTTGTAAATGTATATAACTGACACTAGATTCATTCAACTAACTGTTGATTGCAAAATAAAAAAAAATACAAATAAAAAAAAAAAAAACACTTTGGCCAAATGCTATTATTATCATGTTAAGTCAGTTTAGCTAACTTAGTTTGTCTGTTTAGCTTCTCCCAGGAACACCGGGTGTGAAGCGGCAGTGTACCCTGGATGGAACACTAGCCCATTGCAAACCACCATGTACATACACACACACACACACACACACACAGTCACACACTCATTCACTCCTAGAGACAATTTAGAGTAGGTATGGTAGGTAGGAGGAAACTGAGAACCCAGAGGAAACCACAGAAAGACAGGGAGAACACACAAAAATCAAAATGACCAATATAATATCATAGTTACAAAGTGACATCACATGATTTTAATTATTATATGTTTACCATAGTTACAGTACATTATTTCTACTGATACATGATTTTACTACTTAATTACTTATTGCTTTCTATACTTAATATCACGCCACTGATGTCTGATTTGCTGCAGTACTGCAGGTTTTTTTTGCATAATTTTTGGTGTTGGTGATTTTGCCCAGAGTTTTGTCAAGCGCCATGAGTTTTGGTCAGATTTTATATGACTCTGTTCTGTATTATGTGCTGTTTATAGGGAGTAAAAGGAGCTTTACTATCACAGCCATGTAGCTCTCAGCACTGTGCTCATTTACCCACTGCCCCTCACAGAGTTAGCTTTGTTCACAACAAGCTCCTTTTTTCCCCCTCCATGGTCTTTGCTTTTTCTTTCCTCTGTTCCCTCCAACAATGACATGATGAGGCTGTGTTTTCTCGCTCTCTCTCGCTTGTCCTTCTGTCCAGCCGACACCATCACACACATCCCACCATGCTGCCATTCACCCCAAAGCCCAGCAAGGAAACGCCATGGAACTATTTGTTTTGCACAGAAATGAGATATTTATCATTGCAGAACACCTGCCAGGAACAGAGAGTGGACAGGTTTGGGTTTCATCACGGGGGCTGGTAGCCACTGATCTGCTGGGGATGGAGAGAGCGGCTCTGTGGCCCCAATGGGCTCCAAGTTCACTTTGAGTCTGCATTTCAAAGCCTGTTAAAAGCAGGAGGGAAGCTGAAGACACCCGGGGAAGACGGAGAACGAGAGAGGAGATCAGTGCTACAGCTGTAGTATTGAGTCAAATGCCACCTGGGTCACATAGCCTCTGTTTAGCATTGAATCACAGAAGCAGTTGGAGGGCAAATGAGGTGCATGTATAGAGAAAAACATTATAGAGGTGGAGTAGCAGAAACTGACCTGTACAGAAGTGATTTTGCAAAAGCTTTGCATTTAAAAATAGTCTATATAGATTTAAACGACAACAAACAAAAAAAAATAACCTATCCTGTTTCAGGGGAAAAAAAAGCTAATAATGGACTAATAATAAAAATAAATTGCCTTTACATGAATTATAATGTGTGCTGGTCCAGGAAAATACATCAGATGTGGTGGCTGAATTAAGGAAAACAGCCAATATATAATATATAAAATGTCATCATGGCTGGATTTTGTTTGATTCCGTGCAAGTTAAGTTGTCAGAAAAACTAATCCTGTTCTTAACCCTGATCTTAATCTTTAAAGTGGTTAAGACGTTGGACTCCTGATCGGAAGGTTGAGAGTTCAAATCCCAGCACTGCCAAGCTGCCACTGCTGGGCCCTTGAGCAGGGCCCTTGAGCAAGGCCCTTAACCCTCAACCGCTCAATTGTATAAATGAGATAATTGTAAGTCGCTCTGGATAAGGGCGTCTGCCAAAATGCCATAAATGTTATGAATTTGCATGAGATAACATTGGTATTCACAAATAACACAATCAAATGGACAATCCAGTATACACAAAACACACTCAGTGCAACAGGACAAGAATAAGAACAAGGCATTCAGACTGCTCAAGTAAAAAGCGCTTCACCATTTTCGCTAGTCAGTAGAAACTGCTTTTCCCCGCAACGGCTAGAGAGCAATGGTTGGCCCCTTGGGCAAGACCCTTAACCCCTTATCTACTTAGCTGTTTGCTTGGATTGCATCCTTTCATAATTAAAAGATGCTTGGGATGTTAGAGCATCTTTTAAATGAATAAATGCAAATGGCACTTTGAACATCTTCCAAATTAATAAATGGAAATGAGAAAATAACTTTAGTTTGCTTCTTTTGGTGTGCATTATATATTAAAAGGGTAAAATTATTAGCAAGCTGAGCATTATGTGTGGACCATATATTAAATTTTTATTCCAAAGAAAGAAATATGAACAATGTTAATGTGGGATGCTGTAGAAACATTAATGTAGATGCTGTGTGAATGGAGTTCCGCCTGTGTGTGCATGGGTTTTCTCTGGGTTCTCTGGTTTTCTCCCACTTCTTAAAAAAATGGCAGGAAGACTAGCTACTCTAAATTGCCTGCAAGTGTCAATAAGTGTGGGAATGTGTGTGTTCATGGTGTCCTGCAATGTACTGGCATCCAGACCAGGGTGTATTCCCGCCTCCCACCCATTNACGAACTAGAATCTATGTGCTATCTCATGGCAATTTTAATTTGCAGTCTTAAGACCATTTGTATGAGGTGATATTAGAGATATATTATAAATCATATATATTTGAAGCAGTATGTAAGTTCCATTTTGCAGTGGTGTGTGTGTGTGTGTGTGTGTGTGTGTGTGTGTGTGTGGGTTAGGGCTTCTTTTCATTTGTGGCTTGACCTGGATGCTCTGCCCTGTGTTCAGACAAGAGCTGGAGCTAAGGGTCCAGACCCTAAAGTACCCTGACACTCTCTCCTTCCTCCCATCACACTGGTTATGCAGTCACCTCTCGAGACACAGACTTTAGCATATTTATAAATCATTCAGGAAATCTGACACTCTTAGACTGGAATAGAAAGTAGGGTCATTTTTTTTTTCCATACATGTAAATAGCCACTTGAAGGGGAAATCATCAGCCATTATATTTGCAGCCATTGCAGTTTTACGTATAATGCTCTTAAAGGCACTTGAACGAACATATTTGAAGTTATTATTCATTCCTGATTGACATGTTCAGTTTACTCTAGTCATTTTTTTATACCTGTTCATATATCACAGCACTGTTGAATTTATCAATTTTGATTTAGTTGATTAATTTAGCAGCTCGGCAGCTCAGACAGAAGCGCTGGCTGTAACGCAAATCACAGGTTTACATTGATGTGTACAATCTAATACTGTGTGTTATGGCTTCTCCACAAAAAAAAACAGATCAGAAATGTGTGTAATCATTGATATGGGAAAGTGTTTGAAAGGAGTCTCCAGTAAGCCTTGTAACAGTCAGAGGTGAAGCTGTTCATTAAGTTTTCTAACACAGTAGCTTCTCACCAGCATGCATAAGCTGCATTTTTTGCTCTTATTAACTTCAAGAGAAAACAAAATGAGATGCTGGTGAGGGACCAGCTGTAACCTTTGTGAACTAACTTGTTTTGTGGACATTCTTAGCTATAAGTGGGTTAAATTTATAATGTCTTTAATAAATAAAAAAATTGGTAGCCTTGACAAATTGCTGTATAAGAAAGATAAAACACTTTGGGACATGCTGTTACCATCGTAATAGTAACTATTACATATATATCAGGCTTGATGGATGTCACATACTAAAGAAAACACTTTCGATGTATCTGCAGTTCACACAATCTTTATTGCTCAATTATTGCTCAGTCAGTGCATGTGATTGTAGGGGCAGAGGTTTGTGGGTGTTGGATAATACACAGCAGCCCACCCCTGATCTCTCCAGACCAGCGGGAAAGTGCTGTGGGTGTTAACCTTGTCAAAAGCATTTGGCCTGGATGCAGGCTTCCAAACCCACAACCAGAGAAAGAGCTGAGAGAGAGAGGAAAAGAGAGAGTGAGGGAAGCTGTAAAAGTCATTCTACAGTGCAGTGACTTGCCTGAGGTCTCTAATAGATTGGAATAAAACATAAGCACCTTATTAGAGCAAGCTTCATTACATAGCCCTTCTTTTTACAGCCAGACTGATGGGATAACCATTAGTGTCCGAGTAGGAAAGACACCTGGACTTGCGGTGGGAAGTGGGAGAACCAGGGTTCCTTGTTTAACGTCAGTTTTATGGTTTTACTTGAAGCAAGGCGACATGGAAGTTAACTACTGCCACTTACATGGCATTGATCTGTAGGAACTCGGACAGGCTCCAAGGTGACATGTGAGGAATCGAGCGGGTGCTTTTTGCATAATGAACTCGGCTTTCGAGGAGGGAGAATTTAATTCACTTATAATTAAAAGCTGTTGACTAGGATCACTTGGACATCCTGCTCTAGCAATATTCAGTTGCACTTCTGCAAACAGGCTTATTTACAAATAATAATTAGCTGTGAATATTGTTCAGTATTCACAGCAATAATGCTCAATCAATAATGTTCATGGATCCTTAAAGGTGCTATCGATGCAAATGAAGGCCTGTGCATCATGTGTGGCCAATAGTTTAATATGGGAGGGTAAAAAAAAAAAAAAAAAAAGATTCGAGTGACACTTCATATATTCTGAGGTTGCATTTCGAATACATTTTGCTATGAACAAAATGCTTGCATTCTCATAGACCTGTTTAAACCATCAAGGAATGGGAATGCTAAATGCATTAGAGAGCAATGAGAGAGAGAGAGAGAGAGAGAGAGAGAGAGAGAGAGAGAGAGAGAGAGAGAGAGAGAGAGAGGGGAAACATAGAAAAGAATCATTGTACTTACACCCAGAGCCATGATGGCAGGGACCCCTCCTACATCAAAGTAATAATGATTGAGTTGGTCTCATCGTGCCTCTTTTTCCCCAGCCAATATATCTACCTGGAGAAAGTCTTTTGAATGAGCTCTCATTTGATCTGGTATGCTGGCGACACATGTCACAGCAGGTTATTCCCACAGTTAATATTCTTTCATAGCCTGCCATGCAGGCAAAACTTGATTATTTTGGCACTTGGGCAAACAGCTACCGCGGATTTCAATAGCAGTATAGCTTAGCATGCAGCACAGTCACTGGGAAGCCCATTTTGTCTCTTTCCAGGGAAGTTTAGTCCAAAGCCACTCTACCTCACTAAAATAAATGCAGCCAAGATATGGAGTTTAGACGCTTTGACATCTTGGAGAGCTGTAATAACTAACAGGTATATAAACCAGCACTTAAAATGGCTTGTTGATTTATAGCAATGAAACTGGTCTATTTATGTACATTATTCATGACCGAAATGGTTAAATATAAGTGTCAGTTCAATTATCTCATACTATATCAATTTGATAATATGGTACAATAAATAGTGTATGGTACAATAAATGAGCACTGTTATTCTAACATGAGTACAAGCTACTTTTTTTTTTCCTAGGGTAATAATATCAGCTGTGTTATGTTGTATATTCATGTGGAATTGGGCCCATTAGGAGGCAGGCAGAAATTCATAAACCTTTCAATGCGTCAAATAAAAAACATCACTCAAACACGAAGCTTGCCGTTTATGGGGAATGTCAAATGGCTGACAGCATATTGAGATGGATTGACAGACACAATTACAAATATCACACATTCTGCAGTGGCCCAAATTAAGGAGGCACCCAACAACGGGCAGAACATGCCTGTTCCAATTTTGACACTTCATATTAATGCTCTGGCAGCATTCGCAGTTGCTTTAAAAAAAAAATAAAAAAATACTAGGGTCATTCCACTCAATTCATACACATATAAACATAATTTACTTTCCGTTCAGGTGGCCTCCCGAAACACGAGGATATATTTATTTTGAAGTAATTACTGCTTTCAAATAATGACAGATTGCTGTTTGAAATGAATCATAGTGGAAACCGAGAGCAAGGAAATGAAATGTTTCAAAGTGGACCCCAGTGAAATTGCCATTTTTAATCAGCTCCGTGGATGTACAGTATAATAAAGCGCAGAACTCAGCATATTAGCTTTGCTCACTTTAACAAACACATATTTGAATAAGTTAGAAAAGGCTTTGCACCCCACCTTGAGCTGCTAATAGACCAGTGTCCCTACCCGACTAAAAAATTAAAGAAAGGCCCAGGGATATTCACGGAGGAAAAACGTGGGGGGAAGGTGAAGAAAGAATGAATAAAACCAGTTCAGGATCCAAGAGTCCACACGACTGCCGGGTATTAACCAATCTTTTTTTTTTTTTTTTTTTTAATTCTTCCCATTCTCAACCTTCCACTTTTGGCCTAAAAGGGCTGCAGGCTCAAAAATAATCATAATGAACAATTCAAAAAGAACAATAATGAGCCTTTTATATTCTCTAGCTAAAAAGATTGTAATAATAGGGATAATTATGGTCTATTTCTCCAGGTCATCCCTCATTAAGATCAGAAGCTCTGGCTGCGACGCGGCTCACTGTTAATTTGGTGTCCTCGTTGTGAGAGCAAAGTCGTCCTCCGGTCAGGTTAGACAGAGGACGATCCAACCAGAGCAGCGTGCTGAACCCGTCCCTGCAGGCCTCTAACATCAGGAGCCTGACAGAAGAAAGGAATTAATGGAGTAATAGGGGATGGAGGAGTGTCAGGACAGACCTAAAGCAGAATGCAAAAGTCCATCAGTCCATGATAAGCTGCCCAAGCTTTTTAAGTATATTTAGATTTTTATATGATCATGAAAAATAACAGCAACAGTCAAGTATTTCTGGAATTAGCACAGACAGTGAAACACAATTAGCTGTCAGTAGACTGGGGGAGGAGAGACAAGGTCGCGCAATGCTTCATGTAAGATTACTTGCCTGCTTGCTGAACATGGCACTGATAGACTAAGATGATAGTTCCAGTCAATGAGGTTAATGGCTGTGTAATTTTAATGCTCAGAAACAACAATGAGAAACTAACTCCTTGTAGCCAGCCCATTTGAAACATCACAGCAATACCCGCATATTTATAATTTACAAGACAATATATAAGCTGACCTTGTGTGTTGGTAATAAGTAACCTCTCGATTCAGAGTCAGCGCTATCTAAATATTGACCCTAGTACAATTGTAAGTCTGATTAATCCTATTAGTCTGTAACACTTACTGCCTGCTGTTCATTTGCTTTAATTACCACTGCTCAATAAATAATAGAGTGAATTGGATTGTTAATTTATTTACCTACTTATGTGCATATTAAGTTTCTGCTACTCGTAAAAATGTGTGAGTCACACAGACATATACTACGATCATTTTAACATGTGCTGTTTATTTACACCCACTGACCATTGAGTCATGTTCACTGTAGAACATCTTCCACTGCTATACCTTATTTTTTTAGCCCTTCTCAACCACGTCCATCAATGAAATGGAAAAGGACCATCATGCACTATATGGCCTAAACTTTATGGACATCTGACCTTTACACTATTATCTGGTTCTTCCCCAAACTGTTGCCACAAACCTGGAAGCACCCAATTGTATATAATGCCTTTGCATGCTGTAGCATTACAATTTCCCCTCACTGGAACTAAGGGCCCAAAACAGGTTCCAGCATGACAATGCCCCTGTGCACAAAGTGAGCTCCTTGCTTAGGCCATGGTTGGTGTAGAAGAACTCGAGTGGCCTGCACAGAGCCCTGACCTCAATCTCATTGAACACCTTTGGGATGAATGGGAATGCTGACTATGCACCAGGCCTTCTTGTGAGACATCAGTGCCTGACCTCACTAATGCTCTTGTGGATGAATGGGCACAAATCCCCACAGCCACGTTACAAAATCAAGCCAGTCCCAGCCTACAGGTTATACGTTTGACACCAGCGAATCTAAAAGGAATGTGTGTGTGTGTGTGTGTGTGTGTGTGTGTGTGTGTGTGTGTGTGTGTGTGTGTAATAAAATGGTTCATTAGTGTATTGGTTCATTGTGGGTAAAACCTCATCAGTGCTGCTGCACCTGATACACTCATACTAACACTGTGCTGAGAATAATCCACCATCCAAAAAAAAAATAAAAATATTGGACATTGCTGCAGCTAAATTCTGGAAAATGGCCAAAAAATATGACAAATCTGGTTTTGGGCAAAATTGGTTTTTCAGCCAATAATCTACTTTGATGGTTTAATTTTAAGAGAAAATAAGTGTGTTTTTCCAAAGCAGAATAGAAAAGATGTTATTTAGGCTAACTAAGGCTGCTTAGGCTGTCCTGTTGGAAAGATTACATTGGGTAACAAGCCAGTTGTACAAAGACAGCAGCAAATGCAGTGAGTCTGCTTTAAATCTCACTACGTAAGTGTGATTTTCTCACAACTTTATCAAATTTCTCTTTCAGATCACCTGTCTGCATATTTTGATTCTGGCACAAGTTTTACATTGGATGGCCTTCCTGATGCAACTCTCCCCATGCAACTCTCTGGGCTTGGGATCAGCATTGAGAGTGCAACCATCCAGTGGCTGGGGTTGCTTCCCTGACTGGGAATTGAACCTGAGCCATGGCAGTGAGAGTCACTAGTCCACCAGGGAACCCTAAGCCTGCACCATCACATATTCATCAAAACAGAGAAGAGCAATTGCACGCTCTGTACCGATGACAGCTGACAAAATTGTAAATATTTAAATGGATTTTGATGAGATTGATGTGGACGATGCTGCTAATCAAAGTGATAACTCATTCCCCAGTGTAAACTTATAATTCCTAAAAATTTGTCATATGTAATTTTATTTTTCTATAAGTAGATTAGGCCATAAATTTAGAGGTAGGCAGTGCATCTTTCATTGGAACCGTAATGCAATCTTTAAATGTACTTAACTAAATTTAATTTTTGATGTAACTAGATATAAAACTTACTAATAACTTACTTTTTCCAGACCACCACACATTTAGTTAGTGTACATGTTAAAATGTTCAATAAATGGTTGCTGAACGCACACTATATACTGTATACTTTTCATTCAAGAACAGACATTAACATTGAGCATGACCCCGGTCAAGTGGAGGCTGAATGGAAACTGTTTGGAAAATATTGCAATCGGAAAAGTGTGATGTTTCATTGCTGGAGGTGGAGAGAAGAAAAGAGGAAGATAGAAGGATAACAGCCCAACTGACCTCTGTCAGGGTCTGGCAGGGTTTCAGTCTCAGCCCAGAGGGACCACAGATACAGCTGACCTATACATTAATCTCTGCACCATCCTCAACAACACACACGCATGCACATACATGCATGCACAAACATCACTCTCCATCCTACTGATGCAATGAAAGCACATTCTAATAATAAACTGCCTGCGAAAAGGAAAGAAAAATATATTAGCGAAGGGCCAGGCAGCCAGACCTCCACTCCGAAACCTTTTGACCAGGAAAACACAAACCATCTGGAAATCACATGAGAGAACTTGCAAAGAGGAAGAGCACAGATACACGCATCTTAACCTCATGCCTTCTACAGAGATGTATTACATGCTATAATATTTAACTATCATATCTTGGCTGCTAGATTATGCGTTGTTTGGCTTGGCTGAATCCTCCAGTCTGTTATGATCGACATAATTTTTCATAACTGTAAACAATCCTCAGCAATTTAGACCTCCATTTACGCAGCACGAAACCCAAATGCAATACATAAAGTGGAATCATAAAACAAACTTCAGTCATCAGCCAACTTATTATGTTCATATAACTTGGCAGCGCTCTATGTGATTTTTGGTGCGTTTCCTGTTGGAAAACAAAGAGGATCCAAGCACTTAGGTAGTGGTGCAACATAAAAGATTAACTCACGCAGAGTTGAAAATGAACTACGCTTGTTTTATAAGTCAAGATTTTACTCTGTAACAAAAACGGGAGGCCCCGAGATATGGTGAGAAGACACAGAGTTAACGCAGACCTGTCCGAGCATTCTCATCAGCCAATAAATTTTTATTCTATCACCTTCACCCCCCCTACCCTATTCCACCCTAGTGTTTAAATGGAAGTGGTTGAGGTAGCCACAAAAAAAAAAAAAAAAAAAAGACATGCCAGGAGCTGATCAGAACACATGCCAGGTCTATGGCTACCTTCCCTCCACTGCTCCAAGACTGCAAGTCTGGCTTAATTATGATTAATTGCTGCCTGGATAATCAGATACAGCTTCAAAAGGTTGGAGATGACAGTCCAAGGACACGGCGAGAAAGGCAAGGTATGTGTTCATTAGCAAAGAAGTGAAGCTCCCTTACACCGACACCTAACCTTTCTAATTTTAACTCTTCCAAATAGAATTAATTCTGAGATTATATGGCAAGGGTCCCAAGAGAAGGGGAAGGGTTGAGTGCTTGTTTATTTGCCCCTATACATGCACATATAGTAAGACACACATATACACACTCAATCACTGC
>CM074956.1:17677903-17688413 GCA_037577455.1 Pangasius macronema | reverse complement strand
CTCTCTCTCTCTCTCTCTCTCTCTCACACACACACACACACACACACACACACACACACGCACACACACACACACACATCTGTTTTGCACATAATGGTGCAATTAAAAAACGGAATTTTTCAAAATCACTAAGATGGGACTGAACGTAATTCTGCCTTTTCTCAAACCAGTTTACAAGACATTCCTTTGTTTTACAAGCAATTTTTCCCCCTTTGAGACGCTTAATGCATAAAGTTTAAGCACACAAATGTCTGCATATCAAACTAGAACATTAAAAATGACAGCATTACTATGCTCTTGGATTGTGTATAATTATTTACCTACGATATTTCCACGGATGCTGAACATTTGGTAATATTTGTTTGTCAAACTTCGTACTACTTGAGGTTTGTGGCTTAAAAACAGAGATGTCAATAGCCCAGAAACACTTGTATCTCAGGAATGGTACCAGCAAACACCACCATTAATCTTTTCTTTTCCCCTCTATAATGTATGCGGTGCCATTTCAGCTCCCTCATGCTCATGGTCTAATGCTCAGAATCCGGGAGAAATCTATAATTTAGTCATTCTAATGGAGTAAGAGGGGAGAGGAAATGAGGTGGATATGGCAGTTGTGGTGGTGGGGGGAATCTTCAGAAAAGTGTCCTTTCTATTAAATATTCAAGTTGAAACCAATTTGTTTTTAGATCTCATACTATCTAACGTATTGGTCAGTGAAATAATTTAGCCAAGATCCATGTCTTTTTGCTTTCAGGTCCATTAAATTTGAGTGGGATAATAATTAATAATGGATTTGTTAGTGCATTGATTCTAGACATATAAACATAAAATGAATCAAACGAGTCATACTGCAACATACTATAGCTCACTTTCATTCATCTCAAATTAGATGTAATTGGTTTATTAAACTTTTATACTAAATAACCACTGTACACAACGATAAACAGACGAAAACAAAGTAGGAACACTAGGGACCTGGGATTGAACGTCACTGAAATCAATGACTAAGCGTCTTTACTGGACGTCGTGCTACCTCTAAGTACTAATCTTCATGGGACACTAGCTGCAATTTTCCTGGCAAGCTGAATCCAAAGCCTGGGCAGGTTTATGTAGGCTAAGGGACAGCAGCAATAAATACTTTGAAGCAATGACGGATGGGCTTATTCATTATTTAGCATGTAGAGGGATGAGGATAGTCAGGCTTGATAAAATGAACTATTTGTCCAGTCCACAATCAATATGGGACTGTGTTTCCCAAGTGGCAATGCCACCACAGTCATTTTAACACACCCCGAGAATACAGACACAATCGCACACCCACTCGCACACACTAACACACACACACACACGATTACACACAGTAGTGAAATAAATTGTGAGGTCATTTCATAAAGTAACAGCTAGCTAAAGCTTTCCATTAGTGAAAAATGGATTCAAAACATGTCAATTGGATCCAAATGAGAAGTGCAGAGAAATGGCGCTGGATGTTCACGCACAGTAAATCTTTTACATTTGTCTGTAAAGTATTATCACTCTCATGGGGACAGTGTTTGTGATGGCCTTCCTGAACAGACGTAGGCTTCTTCCCCCTCCCATAATCCTTTTGTTGACATTTATCATATGGAAGCAGGGAGTGGGATTTTAGGATCTGAATTATGCATCATAGCTATCAATCCAGGTCAAACCCAACAACCTTGTTAGGAAACACCAATGGATTATTGACGTCTTTCAAGCTTATTGACTTGACCAGGGCTGATTTTTCTTTTTCGTTTTCGATAGGAAACAATAATGCAATTGATTACTCTCTAATTACATTTTATTTAAGGGAATCACAAAATGTGGACAGGACCATCTGCCCTAATTATTATTTAGCAAGCAAAAGATATAGATATTATTCAGATTGAACATATAATGTGTTCTAAACAGATGCAAATACAGATATGAATAAGTGGTGCTGTATAACTGTATAACTAATATTTTTTTTAAATATATTTATTTATTTTTGCTAGAAATTTGGTTGAAATTTCAATTCAATTCAATTCAATTCAATGTTATTTGTATAGCGCTCTTAACAATGGACATTGTCACAAAGCAGCTTTACAGAAATAAACAGATTCACAAAATATATATATTGTAAATATTTGAATTTATCACTGTGAATTTATCCCTAAATCCCCCGAAATAAAGGTCAACGTCGGGACAGGGTCCCAGTGAGGGATGGAACGGAAAAGTCATGTGAGTTTGAAGCAGGAATAAGGAAAAACATTCATTAACATGAACGTGATTATCTGTAGGATACAGCATTCATTCATTCAGTCCTTAGTAACTGCCTGGTCAGGGTTGTGGTGGTTTAAATTAGGCTAATATTTAATGTATATTTAGGGAAATAGAAACAACTAAATTTGTAAGAAAATGTCACAAGCAGATACAGATAAAAATACAATGATTATGATTATTACAATGATTGTTTTCCAGTGTTTCTGGCAGCATAATGGTTCATATTTAAGTCCTTAAACAGATACTGATACAGATACTGTCATTGTGTTACACCCCTTCTACCTATCATTCACTGAATGCAAAGGGGAATCATGTGGATTATTGTGTTTTATGCCTAAGGTAGGTCATTCGTAATATCTTCCTAATGTTACCCATGGGTTTTCTTCATGATCTCGTCATCTGAGATCCTTTTGATGAATATTTCACCATGAAAAGCTCCAGAATGCTCCAGAGAACAAACGGACATGTTCAGATCAATTCTTTGCATCGAATCAAATTCACACCTAGACATGTTTATTAAACGAGCTATTACAATATGCAGAACCTTTCATGTTGGTAATTTTAAAGAAACAATACTGCCTCTTTGGACGTGCTCATATTGTCATATCTTAGCGATGATCTCAGCATATGCACCAAGAGAATGTGTAAGAAGACACTTGCGTAATTCAGTTCAAATCAGTTTTATCTGTATAGTACTGTTAACAACAGACATTGTCGCAACGCATCCTTGCAGCTTTACAAATTTAAACAGTGCATGTTTAATACAGTGCAATAAATTATTTATTAAACCAGTGTCAACGATGAGCTATAGCCTGTTTATTCAATCAGCTTCGAACACATGACGAAAAAGACGCCACAGTGTATGTTTATGAGAAGATCACTGTGGTCTCAAATCTCTGCATGTGTCTTACTGAAGCTATGCTAATGGAAATAGAATTACTTTTCATGTGTTAGTTTAGTGTGGTCATTGAAAGTGAGCCAGAACCAGAAGGGGGATCCAGATGCCATTCCCATTAATGCAATGACTCAAATGTTGGAAGCCACCTACAGAGCAGTGGTGAAATGGAGGGAAAAATGGCCCGTTGTCATACTGAGAGGATTAGCCTATGGTGGAGATGAGCTTAGCAGGGTAGAGGAAAGTGCTTCATCAGCACTAGGTGTGCTCCCACAACCTCTTATTAATGTTCCATCCGCACTTCTTAACATATGGTGTCAGGCACAGCTCTTTCTGAACGTTTAGCACACCTTAGTGTCATTCTACCCTACTGCAATTATACTACTTTGTTTGCAAGGACTAAACAAAAGGCTTCACTAATGCAAATGTGAAGGAAAAACAAAATTCCTCCTTTATGTTGTCATTGAAACTAATTTAAAACGCTCTAACTAGCTAGCTAGTATTGTGAAGGTGACCTTTTCAGCTGGAGATAATAATGGCGCAAACTATTTCCCATTAGCACTTGAAAAAGATTACAGAGAAAACCCAGTGCAATGTAATGGAATATCCCAAGAATATAACTAGCTAGTTAGCATAAAAATTAAAAATAATAGTAATAATAATGTATGTCTGCCTCTCACATTAAAAAGGCATCATAAGGTTTCAATTTTAATCATACACAGAGGACATAAATACCTATTTTCTTGTATATATTTGATTGTATATAGATTGTATATAGGTCGTTATACATATGACCTTCATAGAAAGTGTTACTGAAATCCACACACAACAAAAATGGAGGATCGTTCCCATAATGCACTGAGGTGTGACGCTGATTCCCAGGCCCTTAACATTCATTTCTTTATAATATCAGCATGAAGCACACAGTAAGCCACATTTGTTTGTATCCCACTCTGTTTATGTTTGTATCCTCACAAATAACTTAGAGGTCGTGAACAGGGTTAAGTTGGGCCGCTGGCTAAAGCTGAACAAAGCATCTTTCTTCCACAAACACATTTAGCTTATTCAAGCATTTGTATCAAAAACCCCAGAGTAACTCCGAAAGCCCAATTAGGATATAAATAGAGCACTACAAATGAACGTTCTGGGTCATAATGGCATAAACTGCACTGTCATTTCTCTCTCTCTCATTAAGGATTTATCTCCAACCCAGCTTGATGTAAAACTCCAAGTTCTTGACAAGATGTTTAGTGATTTATAAACAGCACCATGCCACGCTGCAGACTGCGACATTTTGTGGAGCAACACTTAAAGCCGTCGCATTATCGTCACTCTCCAATGCTGCGTCCATAAACACAGCTGGCGTACGCTCCTTTCCACCATCTCCTGCAAACAAAAGAATAAACACGCTCCCGAAAAGCGGCTTAAAATCAAGCCTTTGTAGAGGGCCTTGCTCTCGTCTGGAGGAGAAACAGAAAGAGGGGGGAAAAAATCTGCTCCATGCAAAGTGTTTTCAGTGTAAAGCATTAACATAATTTTTCCGACTGGGGTCCTCTCAGGACCTCCTGATGAAGGCTCTGCTCATAATTCTAATTGCATGGATTGCATTCTTAATTAAAAGTGGTACAAATGGATTTTATGCCATGCCAAATTAAATCTAAATTCATTAGAAATAAACCCCTTCTTAAAAATTGATGCAAATATGTGAATTTTTTAGAAGTTGGAAAGTGCAGTCTCCATTTTGGATTGGAGTGCGTCATTATGCAGGAGGAAAATGAATGCCCTTTAGTAAATGAATAATCTAGTCAATATGAAATATTTAGCACATTTTGGACTTTGTATCTTTCAGCAGGCATGTCTGACTTATCATAGTGTCTCATACTTTTAAATAAAGTCATTTCGATGTAAGGAGTGAATTTTATTACAGTGCTTCACACGACATATCAACGTTCTTTGCGTTTAAGGGAACGCAATAATGGATTAGAAATGTTCACGTTCAGTCTTACAGATTGAGATGCTATATTCTCATTCAGCTGCTGCACCAAGTGCATAAAAGTGAATTTGTTATTCTCAGTCCTGTCATTAACAGTGTGTTTTCTACAACCTGCTCTCAATGATGAAGAAGGGAAGCAATGAGAGATCGAAAACAGTGGAGGACGAGAGCTTTGGAAAATGTCTCCCCACCAGAGGCCTGAGATTTATCGACATCTCTTTTTCTCTGCCTCGTTCTCTCTCTCTCTCGGCTGCGGTAATGGATGGAGCAGATGTTTAACACGGCAGCACCTCTTCATAACTCCGGCGTTTAAGGAAGAGAATTTCACCAGAGCTGCCACTCACCGTGATCCTCTGCGCTCGCCACAGGAAGTGGAGGTCACTGTGAAACATGAGGCTGTGGATAGACGCCGCCACTCATGTGTTCCTCAGCTGAGCCAAGTTCGCTCAGTGTTAACACACACACACACACACACACACACGCCCACACATCATGGAAAAATCATACTTTATGTCTTTCCACACTTTTTTTTTTAACTGCTGCCCTTTCTCTCTCACACACCATTCAGAACGTGCATACTTTATCTCTATCAGTGCTCACTGCGTGTAAGCAGATGGATAAGGGCTATTGACGAGTCTCCAGTCACACCCAAACTCCTTAATTGGCCTCATTGTAATGTCACCCGAAACTTTACTGAATGTGTTTTCATATGTGTGAAACAGTACAAGTGGATATTGTTATTGTTATAAGAAATGGGAAACTGAAACATCACAAAATATAACAGGCGATATGAAAACACAGAGCACCACTTTACCAGGGGAAGTGGGTGGGAATGTGTATAGTTTGTGGTGTTTCCAATTTACACAACCACAGAATCTCGATTTCTTTGTTGAACTACTAAGTTCAGGAATTTATTATTGTTTCTCCTTTTGTGTTATGGTTCCCATGGCAATGAATACCATGTCCTCGTGTTCATTTTTGTTTTATTCCTGTCTCTGCCTCTGTCTTGTCATTGGATTGTTACCCAACTGTGTTCACCTGTTCTATGTTACTCCTGTTGTTTTTGTTGTTGTTGTTGTTTTGTTGTTGTTGTTTGTTTTTTTTGGAGCATTGCATCCAAGGCTTGGTTTCCTGGCTTGCTCTGGTTTTCCGATCTTGCGTGTGTTTTGAAATTTTATATGGATTATCCGTATTTGACATTGCCTGCATGTGTTTTGACCCCTGCTACTGATATTTGTTTTGATTTCGGGGCTCACGCAAATAAAGCAGATGGGGTTTCACACTTTCATTCACACACTGCCTCTACCCACCACATGCTGCAATTAAGAAATTAGGAAAGTGATCTTCACAAAAAACATTTGGGAAGTGTTTTCACAAAGCAGCTTTGCAGAAATTCGAATGTATTCAGATGTAGATCACTAATTAGCAAGCCAGGGGCGGCAATGGCAAGAAAAAAAAAACCCAAATGAGGAAGAAACTCTGAGAGGAACCAGACTCATAAGTGAATAAGAGTCGTGAGATGAGCGCAATCTTTATGATTACAGCAGCATTCGGAAAGTACAAATCTATAGACTTGGCCATTAATTGTATCCATGTGGGACAATACAGTGTTTTATAGCGTTTTCCATTTTTTACATAACAGTTATTAGCTAACCTGGGACAGTTTTTTTTAACATTTCCCCAGCGGTTCTTGCAGAGCTTCATAATTACATGATCAGGCAGTTCATTTTTCTGTTAAAAAAAAAAACAAAAAAAATCTGTCCAAACCTTTGAATATAGTGTAAGGGCTGGGAAAACAGTACACACACACACACACACACACACACACACACACACACACACACACACACACACATACATATATATACTATTTTTATACTATAATTATTTTAACCATACTTTTTAAAACCTTCAACATGTAGTATCATTTATAAGTTTTCCTCCTGAGACCATGCTGCATAATGTCATCACTCAGCTACGCAACTCCTTCTCCATCTCTGTAGACTGGAGGAGTGCGCATGCTCAGACGCTATCCTCTCTTCCTCCACACTTTTTCGTTTGCTGATGGAGAGATGAGGTAGGAGGAGAGAGACAGATTTGGGTCTGCGCTCAGCACCTGAGGCGCCCCGGTGTTGTGAGACCCCAGAAAAGCCTTGTTCATTTGTGCAACATCTGTAGCACACAGACAAAATTATTAATAACCCCTCATAGCGATCTGCCAAAGAGGGTGATGAAGTGGGGGGTTAGGCCCACGGGTAGGCCCACCATACTGAGAGAGGGAGGGAGAAAAAAAAAAAAGTATAAATATGCTGTAATGCTGTAGGCTTAAACCATGTTGGAAAGAAGAAGATGGAAAATAATACAAATTACCTTAATCCCACCAAGGATGGTCTGAAAACTTTTCATAGAACACTTTTCATATACAAAATAAAAATATATATCTAATAACAGCATGTTTTATTCCTCTTATACCCAATTGCATGTGCTAACAATGCATTTTTTTCATACATTGGATTAATTTATAGTTATAATTAGTGTTGTGGGATGTCCAGGCTAGTTCCTGTTAGAAGCTATAAACAGTAGATCCTTCATCAACTTTTTTCAGCTTGTCATGTTACCAGGAAACCACACACCCCCCACATTCTGAAGAAATCTGTTTGTGGGACTTTCCTTTGTGGGAAAACTTAAATTTACAGTTTTACCTCTGACCGTTACATAACACTGACACTGGAGACTCCTTCCAGAAATGTTAAATAAACATTACCTCATATGTTAATGATCGAGCATGTTTTTTTTTTTTTTTTTATATAATAATATAATCTGTCTATGTGGCACATCTGCCATATATGTCCCGGTGTAAATTGTTACTAGAGAAATGTTAATGAATTAATATAAACCTTGCATCAAGCACTGTTGTCAAAGCTGCTGTTATCGACACACTCTGACCAATCCGAATCGAGAATTCAACAAATCAAGAAACCAGTTGATTCTGGCTCGACTTAACGCTGTGCTTGAGTTGTAATTCAACACCAGTTAAAAGCTGTCTGAAAATATAGATAATAACAGTCCACTTTTAACAGTCTCTTCAACTGTCAGCCTCTCAGTTAATGGGGGAAAAAAGAAAAATCAAACAAGGCAAAAGGAGAGGAGGGTAAAGATGAGAGAGACGGAGGGAGTGAAAGAGAGTGTGAAGGACAGCAGAAACAGTCGAGACAGAGAGAGAGAGAGAGAGACTCAAAGAGAAAGAGAGAGTGAGAGACTGACAGCGAGGAAGAAAGAGGGAGGTGTAGTTTACTAATGGCGTGTGTGTGATTGGCTGTCGAGTAGGAGACCCCTGATGATTGGGAGTGTGTCCCGCGAGGCGTGAGACAGACGCCGCCACGGCACCGAGCCCTCGGGGACAGCTTTGCTTTTGTACACGCAAAACAACTTTGTGCCACAGTATACCCCACGGGGTTATTTTGTAGGTATTAGAGAACGGTGGAACACAGAACATGGATACGCTAACTTATCTTTACAATGTTACCCTCACACTGAGAAGGTAAACAACCTGGATTTGGCAGCATGTGACAGCGCTTTGCAACAGGGTGAGAGCATTCACCTGTTGTGGTGATGGATGCGTGGAAATATTTGCAGCGAATTAGAATGAAATGAATGCAGCCAGGCATGGAAATCTTAAAGGCATTTGCATTGGCCTCAGTGCCCTGCTTTCTCTCTTTCTCCCTCTNCTTCTCATGCACTTTCACTCTCAGCAGCGATACAGCAAACAAAATAAAGCTTTCTCAGTGAAACCAGTTCCATCATATAGAACATCATGAGCTCTTCAGTGACACTGCATCCTATTCCTCCTGTTTTTAGATCATTGGAAAATCACACTTTGGTTAACATTGCACTTGATGATGCACATTTCCGACACACATCATCTTGATCAAGCTACCAGTTTATAATATATCAATAATCACTCATATGAAGAGTACTAAACTGTCCGATTCTTTGACACTTGGGTTGGAACTCTCAAGAATACAACTCTTGTAGCTTTTGTATGCAGCTTTTACCTAGTAAGGTGCTTATAGAGTTTACTCTAGATGGCAATTATTGTCCAATGATGCATGTTCATTTTGGAAGGTACACTATATCCACATTTTCAGGTGAAAAATACTCTTTGCTAATGAATCCAATCATTACGAATCAACCCAATCTTATGCCTCCGACCCTAACTTTCATCACTTTTCATATGAACTTTACACGAATCAGGTAAATTGCCAGAAATTTGCTAGTAGGAATCCACATCGTCTTGTTTTTCTGACACATTCCCAAGTACCAAAATTGTCTATGTGTGTTTTGGCTCCTACTTCCATGTTCCACATTATTATTATTATTATTATTATTATTATTTTAACTTCAGTTCTAGCACAACAGGCAATCTGGTAAGCTTCATATTACTCACAGGACACTGTGAAATATCTTTTGAATCATCATTTGACTGTCATGAACCAACCTATTAACTCATTTTAAACAATGTGTCAACATTTTATGGTTTGACTTGTTGAGAATCAGTTCTTAGGTTAGTTTATGATGGTCTATAGAATCTGCTCCTGGTGATCTAGCTTCCTGGCGTGTTTAGTTCCAGGCCTAATTTAACACACCTGATGACTGTTAATCAATGCTTTAAGGAGGATCTGAGAGTTAGAGTGAGATGGGTTAGAAATAAGCTCCCCAAGATGTTATTAAGAATCTATTAAGTACATGATCTCATGAAGAATTTCTACAAATTCCAACAAAACAAAGCCAATTCCATAGGATTTCATTTTATTTCATATAAATGAAGTAGTAGAAAAGGTATGAATGCTAGCCACATCTTTAACCCCAACCTCAACCAATGTCTCTTCATGATAATTGAATTTGCAGGTGAGAGATCATGTGGATAATCGCTGCATGTAAAAATCTGTGTTCAATCAATGATTTAACTCTGTTTTAAAGTCTTTTATGCTCTCTCTCTCAGCCAGTGTACTTGTCATTCATTCTCAGCTAACATACAGTGGAATGATTAAAAAAAAAAACTTAGTTATTTAGGTGTAGTTATTCATTTAGTTAGTAGTTATTTTTAGGTGTTTACAATGGCAACTCATTTCATTCACCCATCCATCCATCCATCCATCCATCCATCCATCCATCCATCCATCCATCTATCCATTCTTTGTACCGCTTATCTTACATAGGGTCACGGGGAAGCCTGAAGTCCCATGGACCGTGGGTGTCACCCTGGACGGGGTGCCAACTCATCTCAGGGCACAATCACACACACATTCACACACTATGGACAATCTGGAAATCAACTCATATCA
>CM074956.1:17625942-17676920 GCA_037577455.1 Pangasius macronema | reverse complement strand
GGGGTGCCAACTCATCTCAGGGCACAATCACACACACATTCACACACTATGGACAATCTGGAAATCAACTCATATCAATGTAATAATAAGAAATCAATACATTAAATAAACACATATACTAAATATATAATAAATCAATATTTTTAGATCCCTGTCCTCAAGATGTTAGCCAGATTGTGTCACACACTGCTTATTTGTAGTACATTTAGAATGCGATTGTGCGAATGGGGCTGTTCCTTTATATACTGTATATAAACTCCGCATGTGCTCAAATCAGGGTAAAATGGAGTGGGGCAATTAAACTGCCTATCTTAAATAATAAAACAGCCTTTTGCCTGTTCCACATACTCCATATTTCAACTCTTCAGAACATCTGTTGACCGACTCCACATGGTTTATCTAAAACATTATGGTTTTACTGTCACATTTACATGGCCAGACTCTCTAATTGACTAATGTCAGGAGCAGCTGGTTGATTCGATGAAGTTTTATGTGTAAGCATATGTGGCTGTTATGGTTCAGCACATATTAACTTCACTATTCCAATATCTTTTAGCACTTCCTTAAAGCATAAAAACAGCCTGACCTGTACTTGTCAATCTCATTTGCAGGAAAGTACAGGGTATCCTAAATATTAAAACTCTGGCAGAGCACAATGTGTAAGACAAAACCTTGGAACTCTACCACGTCGTTCCAACACACACTCTGGTGCAGTGGGATTTCTTTTCCTAATGACTGTGCACCTTGAGTTATAGCCAGACCCCATCAACCCCTCCAGTAAGTCATGGTCTATTTTAAAAACATCTTGCATTTAAATACACTTTATTTGAAGTCCATCTGGAAATGTGATGTGCTTCCATGCTGTTCGCTGCCGAGTTCCCATGAACCATTATAGCTTCCCATACTTTCTGCCAAACATGGGACTGCAGCTACATCCTGTTCAGAGAGGCTCTGAAAAATCTGCTGTGAAACGGCACTGGCTAATTACAGAATTGTGCTATGGAAAAAACAGAGATTCGGTCCAAGTGCAAAAGTCCAAAAGCATATTGTTTCAGCATTAGCTTGCATGCTGGGAAAGGTAGGAGACAGAAGCATGATCTTTCTTTAACCCTGAGGTTGAAGAAATGGTGCATGTTGACTGTTCCTTTTTTGCATGGAAATCTGCTGACTGATAAAGAATGTGAGGAAAATATAGCCCAGGCTCTGAGTTGTTCGCTTTTTCAATAACTGCTTAGCTGTAAATGTAAATTGTTGTAAATGCAAAAGCACTTGTTTTCTGTTAATTGAAAATATCAGTGTTGTTTATACATGTAGAGCATGTGTGCAAACATCATTAGCTTTTTGAACTTGTTCAGCGAAGTAAAACGCATTCACTAATTAAAGGCCGCAGGTTTAACCCTGCATGCTCTGCTAGCACGTTTTTCCTGTGTGTGTGTGTGTGTGTGCGTGTGTGTGTGTGTGTGTGTGTGTGTGTGGAGGAGGTGGGAGGTTTGAAGGGGCTGCAACTTATCATTTGCTTGTCAGGGGAGGTAAATTGAACCCTTGGTGGGGGCACGGTGATGGGTCAGCGGGCACAATTCTCCCGCCATCGCCCACTTTTACAGTGAATGCATAGAGAGAGAGAGAGAGAGAGAGAGAGAGAGAGAGAGAGAGAGAGAGAGAGAGAGAAAGAGAGTGAGAGAGAGGGCGAGGGCCGTCAATCAAACGCTGTGCCGATCATTACTGGTTTGCAGCCGAGCAGAAAAACGGCGTAATAAACAGGTTGCGGCGACTCCATTGGGCTATTCATCGCAGGCGGCAAGGGGGCCGAGGCCTTCTGGCCTTGCTGTGCACAAAAATCCCAATCCAGCTGCTTGACCCTATTACTTCTACAAGAAATAGCTGCCTGTCAGTGTAGCGGCTGAAACAGTCCGCCGCGCAGAATCACTCTTCCCGACAGGTGAGCCCTAGGACCATTTATTTCAGCATTCGGCCACGCTCGGCCGGGTCTTTAACACGCCGCAAAGAGCTGAAATCCTCCAAGCCTGGCTTGCAGATCCACTCTAAGAACAGAGATCCTTCAGCAAAATGAGGTAGATGAGATCAGGTGCATATGCATTTTTCAGTGTCATGTTACTATCATGTGATTGGTGATCCAGTGTAAAAGGTGTGTCTCATTTGCTATTCAGCCAGGTGTGAATCCCCGCCCCCTCCATTTATACCTTTTCATACAATACACCCGCATGTCAGCAGCGTGAAGAGTGAGCAACCAAAGTCGCATTATGAAACATGCTTATGCGTATGATGCATATTCCCTTTATATTTGCTCTGTGTGAATGAACACACACACACATGCATTATGAACACACACAATGTGTGCAGTGGTACACAGAACTGTGTTTTTTTTTTATCTAAAATTACCTTTGGTCTTCAGCTTGCCTTTGAGGATTAGAGAGAAAGAGAGAGAAAGGGACGTGGAATCGGGTCTGTTGCTGTGCTGAAGCATAATAAAGGTGGCATCATTGGCAGGCTCTGCCTCTACAAAGAGTTCAAATCTAGATGATATGCAGTATACATTCTCTCTCAGTGCAAACACAGGCACAGGTAGAGCACAGGGGTGTTTGATCCTGTCCTCTATGTGTTTCTGAGTCCTCTTTCATCTAATCCGAGTTCTGCAAAATTGTCCCCCAGACTTTCACTCAATACAGAAGGATAGATTACAAGCTTGAAAAGCAAATGCCTTCACTCTGTATTCTAGCATTATGTCACTGGAATTAAAGTAAAAAAAAATCCAGCTTATACAACTTGCACATTAATCTTAACTAATGATCATATGATCTGTAATGGCGTCCAAGATTTTGTAATGAAGTTTGGAGTTCAAAAACTCCTTTATCAACATTGTGTATTTTCATTTTGGTTAGTGGTTTTCTACATTATGCACATTGCTGTCCGACTGCATGCTGATAGTAGCCCTTGCTTAAGCTTTCTCATCTTTTCATCTGTGCTTCGACTTTCATGCTAATACAACTATCAGTGCCATTGTGCTTGTCATCTTGTAGATCGCTAACTAGCCGTGCTGAGCCTAGCAATGCATGGTATAGCTGTACTGAATTCTGAAAACTTTCAGTTCAACATTTGCTTTCAATTCAACATTTGCAGTCTCCACTACTGTTTCTGTGTTGGATTTCTCTTTACTATGACATTGAACATGACTGAACAATGGCGAGTGAGGATAGAAGCTCTTTTTCTTTTGTTCTTAGGAGCACAACCTGACTGGTATTTCTTCTTTTTGAGATTGTCAGCATTGTTTTCTCCTATTAAACGACATCGTAACTGTGCTAGCATTGGCCTACTGTGATGTCTGCAACAGAAATAACAGAACTACAGCATCAAACAACAAACTAGCATAACAATGGCTAAGCACATCCTTAATATTTCAGTATATATGTGTGTTGCATAGTGGAAGTCTCCATATGCTGATTATTCACTTTGTATCATGCGGAAATTCAAAAGTGCATTTTATCCAGCATGTATCTTTCGAATTGAGTCTAGTGTTTATAGTGTTAGAATAATCTCCTGACTGGCGAAATTTTGTCCATGCTGGCTGTCTGATCTTTGACCTTAGAAATGGTGCTGACTGGTTTGGTCAAGTGCAGGGGAAGTCAAGTATGAAGCGCAGCCATCTGCCACGATCCGTAAATCAAACTAGGTGAGGGTTACCATAATCAATATAATCTAGTAAATAAATCCTGTTCTGCTTTTCAGTCCCACAGTAAAGCTGGCGACCCACATTGATTAAAGCAAAAGCTTGCAAGCTAACGTAAACAAAGTAACAGAGGAGTCTGAAATCAATAAATTCTCCACCTTCAACTACAGTACAGTTATTCAATGCTTTTCAGCTAGCATGTTTTATTTTATATATGTTTATTCACCTTCAGTAATTATGGCAGTTGTATTCCCTTGTTTGTCATACATCTGAATGGTTAGAAGTCACATAAATACATGCAAATCTGTATATTTACTGTAATGTGGTCAAATATTTAGTGATTAGACAAATGTATAATTATGTTGGCTACACTTCAATTCAGTTCAGTTCAGTTTTATTTGTATAGCGCTTTTAACAATGGACATTATCACAAAGCAGCTTTACAGAAGTATATAAATTCCTAAATTTTAAATGTATAAATGTATCCCTAATGAGCAAGCCAGAGGTGATGGTGGCAAGGAAAAACTCCCTGACATGATATGAGGAAGAAACCTTGAGAAGGACCAGACTCAAAAGGGAACCCATCTTCATCTGGGTGACACCAGATAGTGCGATTATAAATAATTCCCTTCCATAACTGTGTGCTATATGGTTTGCATCAATTGCAGTCCAAAGCCATCTTCATGGTTTCTAAGTGTATCTTTTGGCGGTTTGTGTGGGGGTCATCCACAGCAGCAGTGAGTGGTTTACACCTGATGAGAACTCCAACCAGAAGTAGGGTAACAGGATGGATCAGGCAGGTCCGGAGAGCAGAAGAGCAGAAGGGGTCAGGGGTCAGGGCTACAGAGAGAGAGAGAGAGAGAGAGAGAGAGAGAGAGAGGGACAGTGATTATTATTATTCTTCTTATTATTATTATTGTGCTCATTGTCATGTAATGGTTAAAGATTATATATATTGTGTGCAGAGTACAAGCAGAGACTCTGGCAAGACTAGCTATGACAGCATAACTAAAAGGGGAGAGCCAGAATGTAACACAGACATTAGGGTGCCCTGGGACATAAAGCAGCCAGCCACTCCACTGTCAACAATCCTGAGTGAATGGGTGAGAGTTGGGGGGGGGGGGCAGCTTCCAAACATCCCAGCTCACCAAAACACTCTATGCCTGTGAACCCTCCAGATTTACATTTACAGCATTTGGCAGATGCCCTTATCCAGAGCGACTTACATTTATCTCATTTATACAACTGAGCAGTTGAGGGTTAAAGGTCTTGTTCAAGGACCCAGCAGTGGCAGCTTGGCAGTGGTGGAATTTAAACTCACAACCACCCAAGCGATCCTTTACCCAAGAAAAAATCTATTAACAAAAGGCTTGATTAAACAAATATGTTTTCAGCTTAGGCTTAAGCACTGAGACTGTGTCTGAGTCCCAAACACTAATTGGAAGACTGTTCCATAACTGTAGGACTTTGTAAGAGATGGCTCTGCCTCTCACTGTAGCCTTCATTATTCAAGGTGCCAACAAATAGCCTGCACTTTTTTGCAATATGGTTCCTTAATTAACCCTTAAGTACTTACTTAGCAGTAATCAATAATCAAATGTTACCACAGTAGTTCTTCAATAATTATTACACTGATGTATTGATAAGTCACCTGATTCAGAATTAGATAACAAGTCTTTATGTTTTTGTCAGTTTATTAATTTAATAATAGTTTCTAAATAATTACATTGGTTTATTATAGTGATTAGTAATTATTAACAACACTACTGTGGTAACGCTTACTGATTACTTACTGCTATATTAGAAAGTATTTAAGCATTAATTATAGAACTGTATTGTAAAGTGCTTCTATTTTAATCTGTCAGAGACTTTTATCCATCCACCGACACGCACATTCCAGGATCCAACAATGACTCCTGGGCAATCCGGGCTTTTCAAATAACAACCTTCTGATCAGCAGGTCAAAGCCTTAAATTGCTTAAATATTTCAGAAGTACCACATATCGAGTCCTCAAGCCCCAAGTACCATTTGGAATAAGTCAGAAAAAGTACCTTTCATGCCCTTCTGAATCCAAACAGATGACTTTTAAGTCACCTCATTCATTGCCATTTCAACGCTGCTTCCTTAAGTCCACCATTAAGCACTTCTTACAGAATCCAATCAGTGTGTCAGGTAAATTGCTCTTCATCTGAACAGATTAAGTGAGCCACTATTACCTTCGATTTAGCCGCTGCGCGGAACCCCGGCACATTTCCGCAGGGCCATTAGTAACACCTGGAGTCTTTCACATTAGTCGGAGAATCCGGCATCATAAATTTCGGCCCATTAATGATTATTCCGACTTCTCAAGATAAATGGCTCAATGTTTTTGATAATGAAAATATACACTCTGCTCAGGAACGGTTTCCTACAGTCACATTACCTTTGTAATGTACTTCATGGTTGATCATATCAGACGACGTCATAACTTTTACCAGAACGGACTTATTAAGGCAGAAATATATTTCAGAGTTGCTTTATTTCACAGGCTTAAGGGGTCCATTTTAATCCATTCCTCGGCAATAGGCATTCTTAGTAAAATGAAATACATATGTGAATATGGCATCATTAAAGCGTTGACCCTTATTTCAGAACCACATGGTTGTGTCTTGGGCAGTGGAAGATATGAGCACAGAAGTCAAACGTAGAGTAGATGATAAAAAAAAATGATCCAGAAAGGTTGAGTGAATGAAATATCAGTTAATTTAACACACACACACACACACACACACACACACAAAGTATACATACTGTATATATATATATATATATATATATATATATATATATATATAACCCTAACTCTAGCCCTAACCTAACCCTAACCCTAACCCTAACCTAACCCTAACCCTCCAGTGAAACTGTAATTCTAATTTATTTAAATCTTATTATGAGACAAAAAACTTTTGCAAAACGTCCTGCGGTACTGTAGAGTTTCATTATTTTAGACAAATCTCATTTTCTGTATTATAACTGGATCCTTTTTTTTAAATTGAATACAAGTCAAATCTGGGATATTTTATGGAGTTTAACATCCATCCGGCAACAATATACCTTTGTCCTTTTCTGTGACTATAACCACCTGAGATGATGCCAAGTCAAACATATCATGGCTTTTATTTTCCTGTGGACCTATACGGGAAACGGCAGAGTAGGAAAGTAGTACGGTCTCTCGCCTATGACTGGCTCCCAGTGACAGGAAAGCGAGGTTTCTCTGAATTTTATGTGGCTTCTATCAAGAAAATGGATTAGTTCAGGAGGCAAAAAAAAAGTGACACAATTTAATCGAGATCTTAAATAAGAGGTATAATTCATGGGGCATGGTGAAAATAGTCCCCCTCAGCTCTTTTATGACTGTGCCAGTCTTTATGACTTCAAAGAAAATGTCAGTGGCAGCGAATGGCGTGCCACTGAATAACGTCGTTATAGTGAAGGAGACATTTAAAATCTGATGCTGTCTGTATGGAGTTCTGCTGAACATACAGTTTCTCCTGCTGAACAGAACATCCTAACCGTTTCCTCGACTCGGGTCTTCTTTCACAATTAATTTTTCCTCATTTTATCAGACTCCACTCCTACTTATCATTTGTGAGATCTACTTAGCAAAGAGCCTGAATCTTCTCTGAGTTGCTTTCTGAGTTGATTGTGTTGTTGAGGATTACTCATGTTTCTAACAGAAAAGAAAAAAAAACATAATTTCCGAAAGAAATGGTTCGTCATCTATTTACAAGAACAAAAGGAAAGGTTTTACTATTGGTTGCTTTCCAAGACAGACAATGGTTATTTCAAAGAACGGTGTGTGTGGTCACTTCCTCTGAATCCTAAGGGCCATTTTATATCAAAAGGCAGGAAGTATGCATCCTCTGCCCTAAAAAAAAAAAGCATATGGAACTTTAAAATACTTCCCCTCTCCATTCTGTGGTGGAAAACCAAGGGAAAGATATGAGAGAAAAAGGTCTTTGGGTTCAAGATTGCATTTAAAATTCTACACGCACATAGCAGTGCTGGAAAAGGAAGACAGGACACTTTCAGTGCGAATCAGTTCAACAGATTTGCAGGTGTAACCCATGGCCTTAACCTGCTTTGCTCTTAAAAACAGATGTAATAAAATAACGTACAAAGCAGCACCAGTAATTTTAATAATCCGTCGCAATGGCAATTAAGCATGTAATGTCATACTCACCCACTGCTGTAATCAGGACAATGAAGTAAGTTACTCCCTGATTAACTTCTCTATTAGTCTCCATTTCGACTCTCAAACTTTTCCTCTTTAAATGCTAATCTTTCCGTCTGAATCTGTGCCTAATCTACTACATCTAATTACTGCGTCACAGCTGATAGGACGCAAGTGCACGGCTTCCCCGTCAACACGTGTACACAATTATTGTAGTCGCAGAAAATAAATCAATATTCCCAATCCAACTGTAAAAAACAATCAAGGAAACGAGGGAGCCCACACGAAAAACAGCAGCAAATAATATTTATTAACCACATCTCCATCTACCACAGAGACCCGTATCCAACATGCTTTCCGCTCAGTCGTGTGAAAGCTAGCTAATACACAACATGTGACGAGAGGTGACAGATGCCAATATATTTGTTGTGAAACACAGCGGCGTAATTGAAGAAATTAATGAGGAACAAAGGCAATAAGAGTGGAGAGGAGCGCTTTACATTGAGAGGGAATGAGATCAGACGCGGCTCCTGTTCGGTTATTGTATGTTGTGGGAGTGGATCGTTGAGGAAACGGGGATGTACGCACAAACACACACAATGAGTGCTGATGTGTTCAAGGGCATTGCCATTCTTTATGATTTCCCGAGCAAAAACAATGCCACACCTTTCTTCGTGTAGCTTTGACATTTTCACTCGGTGTTATGACGCCTTTTTGAAATTAGCCTTAGCGAGGGAACTCACTGGTGTCGGCTTTTATGGACCAGGAAACAAAGAGTGCTCAGGGACTGGAAAGCAGCAGTGGGTGGGAAAAAAAAGGAAGTCAAAAATCAAAAGTTTCCTTCACACCATACAGTTTATGATGGACTTATGATGGACTTAAACACCCAAACACCACAATATTTCTCTACCTCCTTTCCTTTTTCCGAGTATGTTTTCTACATAGCACTCTTCCACTAGTTGGGTAAGCTTTTATAACCTGCTCAGTTCAAATATGGAATGTTCAATCATTGCGTCTTTTCCTTAACATGATCTCTGGTTTATTAACTTAATCGGCTCACTTAGTATAAAACATTACAAATGTCAAGGTTAAAGCTCCTGACAACACAGTTTCAAATGTTTAAAAGAAAAATCTCACTAAAGATACTCAAGAGCTGTAATTTAATAAGCGTTTACCAAGAGTAGACTCAAGAAATACACTGCATTTCCATAAGAACGATATAATTGTGACTAATTGCCATAAAAATATATATTTTTAGAGGCACACTGTTCATAGAAAAAGGCAAAATCATGTAAGATTGTAGTCTGCATGTACTCCAGTGCTACTTCCGCTGTTCCAGCTAATTTTAAAAAACTCCACTGAACAGCAGAAAACGGCATTGCAAAGTGCAGATGCAGTATGTATATCACACCTGGTTTAATGAAGTGGTTTAAAAATGAATTTTGCTGTCCTCTCATACAACGTTCTACCATGATACAGTGGGCAAGTGGATTATTAATCAATTTAGGTCTTGATTTTTGCCAGCGAAGCTTGGCAAGATCAAATAGAAACAGGAATATCATTGTCAAAAACTGTCTTCTGCTAGTGTAAAGAGTGTAAAGAGTATTATACAAATGGGATAATTGGATAAAAACACAGCTTTTCTACCATTTTTTAAATGCTAGTTGTAGATCATGATTATCAGAACCATAGGTAGTGCAGCCATTTTGCTAATTCTTATTCATTTCACCATTCGAAAAATGTGAGATGGAACTACTCACTATTATTACACTAAAACTGTGTACTGTGTATTGTATATGTACAAAGCTAAAACTTCTTACTAGATGGTTTAGTCGCTCAGACGTCATTAAAGAAGCTACATGTGATTGGAATAAAAGGGAATCAAATTGGCAATTTGGTTCAAAACAAGTCAAATTGGCCAGAAGAAAATGGTAGAAAAAATGAACTCAGAAATCTCTTCATTGAACAAACAACACATTCTTTTGCAGTCGGTGGTAAATCCATCAGAGATGAATCAGAGATGAATTTACTGTAAGAAGCTAATTTTGAAAATAATTTGAAGTACGTCTTTATTTGTATCAAACCAAACAAGATCCAACCACTTTGCCTTTGTTTGTTTGAACTGGCAAAAATTCGCAGTAAGATGTGGCTGCTTATTTTACACCAACCTCACAATATTTCAGCCAACCTCCCAAATTCCCCATTTACTAACATGAGCCCTTTCTGTGTCCGAAAAATATAAAATAACTCTATTCTAAAACTAAGAAGAGCCAAATTTATGTTTTGGGTTTCTCCAGTGTTGACCTAAGGGATTGTCACAAAAGCTGTTTTATGTTTAACAAAAAAAAACAAAGAAACATTTGAGCTAACATGAAAAATATATACTTGGGAAAATAAAGTCCATCAGCAGTTCTTCAAGGATCCTTGGACAGGTAATTGTTCATAGCTTACCAAAAGTCTTCTACCTGGAATTGTCAAACAGGGAAACACTCTGTTTTTGAGTTCTCCACTGAAGTTACCACAGAAACAACTTAAAACCTCTTTTCTAAGAGTATCGATAAATTCTATGTCATCAAAATGAGTCTTACAGATGATAGTGTTATGACTTTTCACTATTGTGGCTCGTTAGTTCTAGCCTAAACGAAGGCATAACAGAATCATGGATAGCACAATAGCTAATAGAGTAATTAGCTCACAACCACCATATTTTAGGAACACTCAAAACATAATCAGACGTCTTGTTGGAGCATATCATCTTTGTCTTTGCATTTGAGATGATTTTCTTTAAAGCACTGGATAAGAACATCCTATGGCTATCTCAATATTACAGATCAAGTATGTAGACTACTAAAATGATCTTTCATCAGCTAACATATCAGATATCAGAAGGCCCGTGCTTGAGCTTTTTAATTCCAGCTCAGGAGTCATTTGGTCCATTAGTAGAAGTAGAAGTAGAGTTGGTAATCTTACAGAGAGAAGTTAATTTAATGTCCATCCTGCCAGATCATAAAGCAGCTGCATTAGCATCATTCACAGGTCATGGGGGATAATGGACAATGTTGGAGACAAAAGATCACAGAGGACATTTGCTCATGGAATGAAAAACCTCTCAGACTCTCAGGCTGAGAATGTATTTAGAAGTAACAATAATCTTTAAAATGCTTCCCTTGTAGATTAACCAGAGCTCAGTAGAAACGATGCATGATATTTCTGCAAGGAACCAAAGGGTTAAAGTGGGAAAGTCCATGCTAGATTTGCTTTCACACAGGACATTGCCATATGACTGCAATATTTCTTTAGTTGGAGCCGGCTCCAAATCCTCGTCTAGTAAGCATGTTTCACTAATGATTAAAAAATAAATAAAAAATCTTACACTTCTGTTTGGAAGCATCAGGAACTGGGTGCTTATAGAGCATGAAATAGACCAAGGCTTTCACATGGATGCTAAATGAATATTTCAGCATGTCAATTAGCCAGTGCATCAGCTGGCTAAAAGTAAATAGACACAAGTAAAGCAGACAACAGCAGTGTATTGAGAAATACTAACAGTGCATACAGTACATATACCACTGACTCAGCCATGACTTCATGTTATACAGTAAATATAAGAATAAACACTATACACACACTATCATCTTTGGGCTCCGGTGAAGACAGTTTGGTATTTCGGAATTAAATGTACACATTGATCTGGAGGTCATCATTTATTTATTTATTTTTTTTCTGGAACATACATGCATGGTGGTGAAACACATTTCAGACTATATGAATGGCTTCAGATTTAAGCTGGTTTTAACTGCTCACATTTTTGTATATGTGTGTGTGTGTGTGTGTGTGTGCGTGTGTGTGTAAAGCAATGTACAGTGTATTTTGTGTCTTCTCTGGCTGTATGGGAATTTGCTTAGTTCTTCTTTTCAGTTTCTCCTTCTCAGTTTTGTGTTCTTCAGCCTAAGGCTTTTAAAGACCTAATGACAATCTTTGTGAGGCTGACTAACACATGATCACAGTCACAGATTTATGAGAATTTTCCCCTGTTGTTTATTATTCTCCTATAACTGTACATCCCAAGTAATTTATTCCCTACTTATTTGACTGCAACTCAGCAGCACACCATCACCAATCCCACTCTTACAAATTGGCAACAAATACTACAGCCCAATTTGTGCAAGTTAAAGATGCTAATGTTAGAGTTAGGGTCAGGCTAGCAATGGGACCTTTTCTTATGAAAGCAAACAAAATTCTACCTTACTTGCTCATTTTTTTTTCATAAGTTCAGATTCAAATTAACTTATAGGCCATTAAATGTCACTCAGAAACAAACTTGGTCCACCAGGCTTTCTCGGAGATATGCTCTTTCTACTTTCTTTTTGTTTTCTTTAAAAATTCCCCAAAAATGTTTTTAATATATAGCCAATTAGAAAGCAACTGGCAGCTAAAGGTCAAATTATCTGCATTTATACTAAGTGCAATAGATGAGCAGTGAAAAGTAGGATGTTTATACACTCCACATGGATTATTATTATTATTATTATTATTATTATTATTATTATTATTATTATTATTATTATTATATTTTTTATTTTATTTTTATTTTATTTATTTATTTATTTATTTATTTTTTATTATTGTAAATTAATATCCAGACAAATAGGGAGAGGTCTTTAAGTCATTTTGTAATAGTTTTTTTTATCTTAAAATATAATTTTTTTAAAATCTAAAAATAAATGATGACATACTATTGTCTTGTGAACAGCAGGAAACCAGCTCTGTTCAGGTTTTAGGTGGCAGGATGAGAGCAAGCCACATCTAAGTGCTAAGCACTAGTCAAGTATTCAGGACTGCAAGTCAAGTCCAAGACCAGCAGATTGAGTCGAAAGGGCGTTGAGGTCTAGTCAAGATTAGGTCAAGGTCAAGATGGAAAACCATCAAATCTTTTTCGAGGCCAAGTCTTTACTCCAACTAGTTCGCTTCATACGTCCCTTGTGCCAGTGATGAGGGTGTTTTAATTTATTTATTTACTTTTAATAGAAGGAATTACTTCTTGTCAAACTTTGTGCATGCAAAAAGTTAAGACAAACACAAACATTAATTTGAAAAACCCCCGGCCAAGACCAAGACCAAGACCATATTTCACGAGACCAATGCCTGAGACTAATTAAAGTCGGAGTACAAGTCTGTATCAATACAGAAAACTCAAGCTCATGACCAATTAGTATACTGCTTTTCCATTACCAGAGGTTCATTTTGTTTAATTGTGTAACCAAAAGCTATTCAGTAAAGATGTTCAGCTTGTTGTTTGTTAAAGAATGCTTTCTTTATTTATAATGATTACACTTTAGTTACCGTTCAACCAAAAAACTTAAACTAGTATGTATAACTAAGGTCGAAAATCAGAGTTATTCTGCTAATTCCAGGATTTATTTTGCCTGTGCAGAAACTCAGGTTAACAATTCTAGTGAATTCTTTCCCATGTAATCACTGTCAAGAGTGGCCCGTGTCAGCTACCTTGGGGTTGTGATGTGTTCTGAGGGAACAGTCACATGACACTTTACCCATAGACACATGACACATATGACCTAAAGTAGAGTTATTTACCCTGTGCTAACCCTCCTGACACCACACATCCTCTACAATATCTCCCTACAGCAGAATAGCTGCCCCAAGACCTCCCCATTCTCTCTCTCTCTCTCTCTCTCTCTCTCTCTCTCTCTCTCTCTCTCTTAGTAATTAGCATAGCAGTGGTCTCTTGTGACGCTGTATGAAATCTAAACAGAGAGAGAATGAGAACAGAAGAGCAAGAACAAGAGAACAGACCGATTCAAGCGTCACCCTTCAGTAATTCAAACCAGCTATGACCTCATCACACACACCCACCCACACACACACACACACACACACACACACACACACACACACACACACACACACACACATGCGGTCAGTCTCCTGCAACCACGCTTCTGGTTTCCTGCACTGCTAAAGTGACTGCTAAGCTTTCAAACAGGATTTACAGTCACAAGCCCACAGCACAAGCCATCTTAACCATTCCAGATCCCAAGTCCTAATACACTAACCATAAAAGGGCTAAAGTAGAAAACCTCTAAACAAACTCTTCTGATGGATGCCTTACACAGCAGTCTTTCTTAAACTAGTTTTTGTGCTCTGAGAAAAAAAAAAGAAAAGAAAAAAAAGCATAATGCATGATTTTTCCACCCAGCAAACGTTTCTCCATGTGTTTCTATAGGCAATGACCTTTCAAGCTAATGTACTTCAACACCCAGAGGCTGATTATAGGCCAATAAATAATATCAAATTTATTGGCAAATTATGAAACACTTGTAAAATTTAACACAAGGGCGGTTCTACACTTCTGTATAATAGGTGTGCATGTTTTAAGTAGGCAAGTCGGGTGACGTAAATGTAACTTTTTTTCCTTCTTTCTTTCTCTTTCTTCCATCAGCCTGAAGCAACTAATGAATCAAGTGACTTAAGTGGGCCGGCGTGTTCACTCCGTTTATAGAGAGGTGCATTATTCAACACCTTTACAGTTATGGCAGAGTGTGACGACTGAACCTGAACACGGTCTCTTATTCCCTCTCGCAGGTTTTTTTTTTTTTTCCCCCCTCTCTGGTCCACTCTGCTCAAATTTCCAAAACTGCCCACATCCACACAAAGTGCTGTAATTTATGTATTTATTTGTGATGTATTTCTTTCAGTAATATTTCTGAATGTTCCTATGAAAACATGCATATCTTATGGGAAGAAAGTGTCATCCTCACTTCAAGTACTTCAGATCAGATTTCAACGCTGGCATTACTAGCATAGTAAGAAAAACACACACACACACACGCTCATGCTCAAAGCCCCTGGGGTGTATCCTGGGCCCATCTCTAAAGTGCCTACCAGTAATTTTCACCTGTGTGAGAAAATACGGGTGAAAATGATTGCAAAAGGAAACACAAAAGCTCTGTAAGGAAAAAGAAGCATTGTTAGCATGGTGCTGCGCAGAATCCGCCCTTAGGCTAAATGGAATATCTCCATTTGTGTGACATCAGGCGATTTTCCGAGGTTGTAATCGCATTTTGCACAATTGGGCATGCTAAGGTTTAACTTTGAAATGATTGTAATTGTGTAATGGGATATTGTAATTTGAACGGATTCAGTTTATCCTCCAGGTTGACTGACAGAAACCTGGTATGAGTGCAGACTCTCTGGGTTTTATGTCTGTTGGTGTGTACATTTATAACAGGTTGAAATGACATTGATGTAACGTTTATAATACGTTTAAGTGAATTATAATGAATTGAAATTAGAGCAGGAACATTTGAGGCAGCTGTGTTCTCTGGGAGAAGGTGCCGGTGTAATGGGATAATGGTGACTAATGATTCCATGACTCTATTTGTTGAACTAAATTCGTAGCTCGTCCATTAAAGCTATTTTAACCGTGCTCAGATATAGTGCTTTCATTTGTTACAGCTTAACCTACTTCAGTGTGGTCACTCTGACGCGCAGCATTACATGAACGAGAGCAGGATAAACACAACCAGCTCACGTTTCTGAGGTCAATAACAAGATTTTTTTTTCTCATTCAGAGATTGTTAAAAAATAGAAACGTGAATATAGAGGTGAAGCCAGATTGTGGTCAAATTTGATCAATTTTTTAAATAATTTTAGAATGAAAACCAATAAACGGCAGTGCTTTGGTGTGGTTCTGAGATTATACACCTGTGAAATAGATTTTTAGATTTTTATCACACATTTTCAAGTGTTTTTTTCACACAATGTTTCACACAATGGCCTGTGGCTTTAATGATGTCATGTGTTTACTTGAACTCACATGTACAATTTCACATAACATGTTGAAATGCACCCATATAGGTTTTTCACACGTGATCACATATTTACTCACATGATCACGTGTGACAAATGTGATTTTTCCATAAGGGAAATATTGGCAATTCATGAGTAATAGAACATAACATTCTGACTTCATATTTTTATTTCTCATACATTACAATACATTTTCTAGTATAGAGTCTCACAAAAATCAGAACACAATCCATCCATCCATCCATCTATCCATCCATCCATCCATCCATCCATCCATCCATCCAAAATTTGGACTTTATATATTTATTTACAAATAGAGACTTATTTATTTATTTATTTATTTATTTTTTTTTTTTTTGTGAGTTAGGTATTCATACTGATTTCAGAAATATATCTGTTGTTTGCCTCCTGACCACACACACATACACACACACACACACACACACACACACACACACACACACATACACACACTTTCACTGCATTAAATATGTGGGTAGCATATCTATTCATTCAGCAAAGAATTAGTGAGAAGAGGAAGGTCCTCCCAGGGGTGCGTGTGTGTGAGTGCGTGTGTGTGTGTGTGTGTGTGTGTGTGTGTGTGTGTGTGTGAGTGTGTTTGTGTGTAAGTGAGTTGGAGCAAGTGTCATTGTCATTTGCCAATGGTGTCCATCTCTGCTTTTCCATCCTCAGGGTGTGCCAGATGCCAGGAAAAGTACCCGGGTGCCACCACACACACACACACACACACACACACACACACAGTCAGTGAGTGGGTAGTTTTGAGAGGATGAGGCATTCCTGAAGGGGGGGAAGAAGTGATGGAGAGAGCCAGAGTGAGAGTGAGAGATAGAGATGGAGTGATAAGAGAGAAGGTGGGGGACACGATGACTGTGTAATATTGGCTGTGGGCCTCAGAGCCATGAGAAACATCATCCCTATTACTGGCTGTAAAAGATGTAAATGTGGCGAGATAATCAGGTGTACGGCCGCGGGCTGTTTTTCGTAGCGCCACTCTCTCGGCCCCCGGCCCCTGCAATGAACGAGGGATTAAAGAGGCAAGCTGAGAGGGGCCAAGTTCACTTCGCTCCAAGCGAGCCCCTAACCAAACCCGCGGGAGGAAGACTCCGCTCACTTGAAAGTCTTTCTTAACGCTAGCCGTCACTGAAGCCAAGCACAAGCAAATAGATGGAGAGAGAGAGTGAGGGGAAACGCCACTCCTTTGGGCAGGTTGCAGGGACCCAGGAAGCGACCAGAAGTATCTTTCTGCTCACACCTGGTTATGGGATCAATGGTTTTGACACAGGACACAAAATAAGCACAAAGCTGCGTGCTTACGAAAATGGTAATATCAAAATAATAATGTCTGTAAATGTGAACTAATCATTTCCTGGACAGAGGTAAGATGTGGACCTGTGAGGATAGAAGTGTGGCTGGGATATGAAAAAGAGATTTTAGGAGCTTGTGCTCTCTCTCTCTCTCTCTCTCTCTCTCTCTCTCTCTTTTTCTTTCTCTCCATATGGAATTACCTGCTGGCCTTTTTGCAGGCGTTCATGCAGCAATAATTAATATTACTTATATGATCCGCGTCTAGGGGGCGCCACAGAAACCAGCAAAACAGCGATCATATATCTTTGACCAAAAAACTATAAATCCTTCGAAATATTTTGTGGAGCTATTTTCCTTGACTCAACAAAATCTCAAATCAGTGAGAGTGTCCTAGAGTGTTTAATTGTCACCGGCATGCTGTGTGATTGGTATTGGTATGTGTGTGTGTGTGTGTGTGTGTGTGTGTGTGTGTGAGAGAGAGAGAGAGAGAGAGAGAGAGAGAGAGAGAGTGTGTATATGAAGTGGGGATATTTTTAGTGTTCTGGTGCAAGAGAAACCACAATGGTCCTCACCAGAGACTTTGTGGTTTGTTAGTAATTAATCATAACTGCTCATATTTGGAATTTTCCATGAAAAAAAAAACAAAAACAACAAAAAAAAACAATACACTGTTAATTTTAGAAATACCTTTTAACCTGCCGAAAATAGCCTTAAAAAAAGGCCTCAAAGAAGCTAAAGCATAATTACTTGCATGAAGAGTCACACACGGCGAGGCAGAGCAGGCCGGAGTGCACGTTTAGCTGAAGGTGAATTGGGTGTTGTGGGCACGCACACTGTGAGCAATAGCAGCCTTAAATATTTTATATTTAACTACCTAATTGTGTTTTTAAGCTGGCTTTCCCATAATTCTACAGGACAAGGAGGCGAATCCTGAGAGGGACCATATGGTGTGGGAGTTGCAGAGCTCGGTACTAGAGTCTGGCGTCGACACATCCTCAGCAAGAGAACGAATGCGACGCCGGAACTCTCCACTCACCCATTAAAGGAGGAGAGAGGAGAGGACAAGGGGAAAAATAGCAGCGACTGCGCCATTTTAACTGTAAAGAAGTTACAGGTCCAGATATGGCACAGAGCCTCGTTCTCCCCTAAGCTGTGATCTGCAGGGACACAATGATCTAAGATTGCTTTTCCCACCAATCTCTTCTAAATGTCATTTTTTTCTCTCTCTTTCGCCTTTCCGAAGGAAGAAGAATGGTGAAAGAGCTGGAACAATATACAAGAGTGTGGTACACAGGTGGGGACGCACAGGCATGTCAGAGCAGAGGAGAGAGAACATAGTAATGGTCAGGACCTGAGTGGAAGCACCCTCATGAGAGTACACCGGCTAGGCCTCGGCTGCACTCATGAGCCCTGCTGATGCACACTTACACACACACACACACACACACACACACAGACATTTGTCTTACTATCCATTGACATTATTATTATTGCAATTAATTAATGCTATACACACACATCTAAATCTAACACTGACCTTAACCTCCGTAACCAAAAGGAAGCCTTTTAGTTCTTTCATTATTATTATTATTATTATTATTATTATTATTATTATTATTATTATTACAGTTTATGGGGAAGAGAATTTCTTCAGAGGGACCAGAAAAACATCCCCACAAGATCAAAATGATCAGATATTTCTACTTTTGGTCCCCATCAAGCTATAAAAACATAACACACGCATACACACATACACATACACACACACACACACACACACACACACACACACACACACACACACACAAGATGCACAATCATTCAAGACAAAAGGTTAGCAGTGTAGTAACAAATCATTTTTAAAATAAAATAAAATAAAATGTAACTTTATCTGATTTGGTGATAGCAAAATATCATTTTATTAATTCACAATTATTCTGATATACTTAATATTTTTTTTCTCCAAAAACTGACTAATTATTTTTTTACAGATATATAGTATGTAGTTATTTAGGATTCTTTTCTTATTTTTTTTTATTTATAAAAAATATATATTCATTATTTATTTATTTTATTTATTTTTAAAAAATACAAGCAAAACTCCTCCAACATCTCCATCAGTGTTGAAGAAAAAAATAGATATAATGATAATTTCTAATTATAAATATTATGATAATGATGATGATGATGATGATGATGATGATGTACCAGCATTTTCCTAAGATTTGCACTAAGGCATTGTGTATCTGAGTGCACACGTGTGCATGTGTATGTGTGTGTCATAGTTGTTGGGTTTGAAGTAATCCAGTGTGTGTGCCACAGGGAGGAGCTGTGGATCTGCCTCCCTTACATACACACACACACACACACACACACACACACACGTGCACGCACGGTCTATTGCCCTGACTAAGTTAAATGGTAAACAGTCCTGAGATTAGTTTCAGTAAAATCTGAATTGAAGTGGATGAGATTTATATGATGCAGATCTGTGCATATAGTGTGTGAATTTAATTTATATCAGTTCATAATTCCTGAAGCAGGAGGTAAACATCACGGCCCATTTGTAGTCGTGTGGTAAAATTGATCTCTATTTAGAATATTTAGAATTAATTGAAGAGAAATGTCTGTGATATTCAACTGAAATAAAACAAGCTGATTATATACTGTTAAGGCTGAAAACCGAAAGCTTTGCCTTGAGCAGATATCTAAAAACTTCAGTTCAATAAAAAAGAAAATCTGAAACCGTGCATATCATATTCTCCATATAATACATTAAATATAGTTTAAGTATTTACCTCCACTACGATAGAAAACATATTGTTTTGGGTATTTTTTTTCTTTCTTTTCTTTAACATTTTCTTTAAAAGTCACAATGCTGACATTCAGTCCCAAGATCAACAAGTCAAAATAGGAAAAGCTAACATCCTCCTGCGTGAAATATTTTATGCACCCCTTGATTTATTTCCCTTTACTTTACACATGTGATCATAATAAACCATGCCGATCTCTTCCTGTTGCTCTAACCTCTGAAAGTATGTAAAGCTGTTTTCATACACATAAAGCAGCGGTGAAGGCTGCTGAGCAGAGCTCGGAGAGCGCGTTATGCATGCCAGCTCCCTGGTGAGGTAACTCGATCAGGAAAATGCCATTCCCAGCGAGTCTCCTTTCCCTCTCGACGAGAAACGCCGGCCTCATGATTTCAGACCGTGGACTTCTGGCCATCAGTGCAAGGTGTTTCCCATTTGTGGTCATGTTCCGTTGTCAGTTGTCAGCCACACATATGGTTACAGAAGTTAAACAAAGATCAGCGAAACATAAGGGGACGAGTAATATCAGGTAGAAGTTCAATTTGATCACAAAGTTGATAGCTACTTATACTGAGAATTTTTTTTAATGTATATATTACAAGAGATTGCACTGATCCAATAGACAGAATCAAATTTGGAGAAAATATATTAGATATCAGATACTGTAACAAATGACAGTTGAATCTGGAAAATTTATCAAATGCCAAAATGTATTTATTTATGAATTTAATCTGTAAATTATTTTTTAGAACTGGGAATGTTTACACATAGAGGTTTACATAAAGAGACATTTTATTTATTTAAAATAAATAAATAAATAAGAACGTTTAAAATTAGTTTAAAGTTGACCTAGATTTTCAATTGTATAAATTAATGATTTCTCATAACATTGATTTGATAATAGTTGTCAAAAAAATAAAAGATTTATTAATCCTCAATTAATCTGATGTATTTCACAGGTGAAGATTTTTGCTTCTGAAGTGTCCACTCCCGGCTCTAAACCAGAGCATGCACGTACCATGCCAACATTCACATCATCACATTTTGAAGACGATTTTTCTGTCCCTGCCAGCAGGCTTGGACCTCTGTGTCTCATTCCAGTCCAGCTGAAGATGCTAACTGCATGATGAAGGCAATTTCTGTATTTCTGGGTGACCTTTTGAATCAGCTATGACTAGCTGCTCTCTACAGCTCATTAGCATTGGTGATCATCCACAACGGCTGCTCTGGAAACCTGCAGTCATCCCCATATTCACCCTATAGAACATCATATTCATCCATATGTTTAACACACACACACACACACACACACACACACACAACCCTCTTAATATAAACAATAGAAGGCTTTATGATGTATATGTGTATGGGTATGTATGAATGAATGAATGAATGTTTATAGTGAATGTTTAGGCCGGAAAATGTCAGATTTTCATGCAAGCTAATAAATAAAAAAAAAAAAAAAAAACATAACAAATAAGATATCGCCCTGTTGGTATCCATTATCAGTTCTTACATGCTCTGGCTCTTGCATTAAACATTAGACAGCCTCAGTTGTCTGTTTAACAGTTTAATTCCCCCCTCAGCATCAGCCTGTCATAATAAAACCAACCAAGCACACAAAGTCAAATAAGAGCGTGAAGAGAGAGAGAGAGAGAGAGAGAGAGAGAGAGAGAGGAAGAGAGATGTTTTTTTGTTAGTGTATTCATTTACTTTCTCACTCATTCACTTCTTCTCTGCTTCCTTCCATGGCTGGAGAATGTTTCATATTATTGATTATTAGTATTTTCAGGTCTTTAGCTATGCATAACATTTACAAGGCTGAATATTAAATTATGGGTTATTCTGAGTATCAAAAATCCCCTCTGTCACTGAGGATTCAGTTTGGGTCATGTTCCTCTTAAGGTTTCTTCCTCATGTCGTTTCAGGCATTTGTCCTTGCCTTTGTCACCTCTGACTTGCTCATTTGGGATCTGGATCTACATGTGACCTGCTGTGAAGCTGCTCGGTGATAATATCTGTTCATAAAAGCACTTTACAAATAAAACGTGAATTGAATCAATTCATCCTCCAGCTCATAGTATTTCCATAGTCAGTAATAATTTCTGCGAAATCAGTAAAGAACAATGCAAACCGTGTCATCTGTATATCAATGGTATTCCAGTACAGTCAAATATAATAAAGGCATGTTTGTATTCTTATGAATAAACATTTAAACTGTGATGAGAGACGGATTAGGAGAGGGAAAAGATAAAAAGCGAGAAATGATATTTCTGGTGAAAGAGTAAAAGACAGAAAGACAGAGAAAGAGAGAGAGAGAGAGAGAGAGAGGGGGGGGGCAAGGAGGAAGGAAGCATTGTCATCTCCTCTTCTCTCCTCCACTGCTTCGCTCGTACGGAGAGTTGATCCCACAGTATGCCTCGCGAGTGACACTCCAATTCAATCTTCTCTGTGGAACGCTGAGGCCGGCCTATCTGAGGATTGCAGGGTGAGGGAGGAACGAATGGAGGCAGCCGATAGCAGGCCCTTCAAAAAATTCCCCCTCCTCATGGCCTCCGGAGCCCCTACAATGGAGTGCACTTCTGTCAACAAAGACTAGGACGAGAGAAGCCACATATCTGCTCTATGGAACAGATTAACTGTAGTAAATCCGTTTAGCCTCTCTATCTATCCCTCTCTTTCCTCCTCCTCTCTCTTTCTCTCTTAGAGCATGTATTTTTTCTTTAAATATATATATATATATATTTTTACAGGATACTCCTGTTCTCCAAGCCTGAGCTAGAATCAGAGATGCATGTTAATAACACGCCGTTTTACGACGTACAGTATACTTCAAAGCATGGACAATAAGGAAAGGCCGGATTACAGGAGGAAATGCTCCAGAAGCCAAAGCTTCGACTTCTCAGTGGCAGTGATCCATTGCAAACACAGTTTAATATATAGCGCACATCCGATAGCTCGTGCGGCGTGTGAGTTAAAACCGTGCTGGTATTTCTCCATTACTTCCCAGAGAGGATAGAAGAGGGGGGGTGTGGAGAGAAAAATCAGAACTGACTTACATGTCACCAACACAAGGTGGAATAGCTCTGCAAACAGTTCAATACCTCTGCCACTATCCAAACAGGCTGTTCCGGTCATTAATTTTAAAAAGTTGGGTGAATCTGCCTTGAACAGTAAATATTTAACCAGCGCTCTGCATCGGCTGGCCCTCATAAGCCCAGTTCTAAACAGTGCACACACACTCACACACTCACACACACAGATATAGAATGAAAACTAATTACCAGCAGCAGAGCCACTTGTCTGCCAGCATAAGAAACAGAAGGTCAACTCTCAGTCATTCGGTGACAGTTTGTCGGTACGATGACTTACTATGTTTAATCGGTGAAAGAGAAGTTCGAGTTGAGGCACGAGATGTACAATATGGCTACCTCTTACCACAGCAGTGTTTAAGGAATGTCATTATCACATAATGAGACTTAAAATTTATTTTTTTGTGTGTTGTTTGATAGCTAGCTAGCTTATCTCATGAAACACTTGCATACATTCGAGCTAAGCATGAGAGGCTATATGCTAAACTATCATATATATATATATCACTTACATTATAGCAGATAGAAACAGCTGTCCCCTCACTAGCCTCTTTTTTCTCTCTTAAAGTAAAAATAAAATAAAATAAAATAGATAAATCTCGGTCATGCTGAAGAGAAACCACAAAATGTAAACACCTCTGTCTTAAAGACTTTGCTGGGAAAGGATTACAACGTCGAAATGGAGATTCTCAATTCTTCGTGACTGTGACCTCTGAGGAAGGTTTCAAATACACCTCGTAACACGATACAAGTCCGTGTCCGTGTAGAAAAAGATGACTTGCCTTGTAGTGTAACTTTTAACAGAGATTCTGTTATGGTCAATTAATCAACACCTTCTGACAAATCAGACCCGAGCATTCAACAGCATATATATTTTCTATACGTATACATACAAATATAAATAATAACATTTCATATCAACGTTTTATACCTGAATAATGTTGCGAAGAAATGCCAAGCATTCATTGCTCCTCATAACAGTCAATCCATTAGCTGTCTCATGACTTACCAGTTATACTTATTACTCAGACCTGAGAAAGTGTGCTGTGAAAGTAAACGAAAGATGAGAGGTGGTCTGGGGATAGAAGGATTGATAGGTAGACCAGAGAAGAGAAAAAGAGAGAGAAAAATGCAGCTGGGAAAAAGAGAGGCTTGAGTCTCCAGTGATTAGCGCTGTGGAGTGGAGCTGCAGAGAAAGAAGAGGTTGAAAATTGTATCCACACGTCCATAAGAGCTGAAAAGAGAGACCCAAGGAATATTAAAAAATATATATTTTTGTGAATAATTAATATCATAACACTGACTTGATATACCAAAATAATTATTTCAGGCCTTCATTACATTATTTATTCAATCTCAGGTTACTGCTGTTACATTTTAAAACAATCCAGACATATCTTTATAATGTACTTGGTGTGATATGAAAATATGAAAAATGAAATATGTCACAAGATGTCTTGATTGCCAAACAGTGACAAATCACCTGCTATTAACATATCAAGTCACCACATATAAAGCTGATGAAACCGAAGAACGCTGTGTGGATACACCAGACACACTGGAGGAAACAGTGAAGCTGTTTTCTTTTTCTCGCTGTTCCCATCTTAAAGCTGCTGAACTGCTGAGGCTGGATCATAGAGGACACCTGGTCTTCATTTGTACTGTAGGAAATACCTCTCATCCTACACACACTTCCCTGAGCCAGCAATAACCAGGAGCAGATCGCCATATGATAGGGGTGTGTTTCTGATTAGCCTGGCTGGTGTGGTCATTCACACGAGAGGAATCCTCGATCAAATAATCACTCCGGATTGACACTATAAACCAAATTTCATTTGTCAGGGTCAAACACTAAAATAGCGAGCACATCAGCTGCAGCGAGGAGAAAAATACAGGAAAAAGAGAAAGCCGAGGAAAAAAGAGAAGTGTACATCTGAAATCATTCATCAGCTGCTCACGGTCATGACGCTAACAGTGAGGACACACACACACACACACTCACACACATACAGATCGAGTGTATGCTAGTAATGGTGTGTGTTATGTGGGACTGTCCTGAGGCTGGCGAAAGAGAGAAAAAGGCGTGCTGGTTCTTGGCAGAAGAGTTGAACATCTGCATTTGGGTGTAGCAGTGGGAATACTATGTTCTACAGAGAACCGGCCTCTTGAGCTCCTGCTAGAACACATTTGGAGGTCGGGGTGTGTAGAATAGAAAAAGAAGAGGATTATCAAAGAGAAAGAAGTCAAATGAAAGCAAGGGTTCGTTAGGTTTGTACGTATTACCCGTTGCCTCAGTGTTCGACTCGACAACATGGCCTGTTGTGTTCTTCCTACTTAAGTGTTGAATAGACTTTGCAATAGCAATTAACACTAATATTTTTCACTAACATCATTATTTAAAAAAAAAAATGCACACTTTTATCCAGACTCACCATGAAGTATTAAGATTCATTGATGCCACCTTGGTTAAACAAGGTCTAGTTAATTTGTATAGAAATTAATTCAGCGAGTGTAACGTGTTACAACATTTTAAAACGTGTTAGTTCCAGTCCCTGGTCTTATTGAACATCACTCACCAGTAGCACTTAGCTTTTGCTTCAAAATGTTATGAATTGTGAGCACATCTACACCATGTAACACCATGAAACATCCGACTATGTCATCATATACACGTAGACAGTGAAAAAAGCAGTCCTCTATGATTAATTGTAGTCTAGCATCTGGGTCTGACTCTGTTCATATGCATTCCATTAAAATAAAACAAAAGCCCAGCCCCATATTATTTCACACTAATATTTCCTCTTTAACTAAAAAATGCATCATGTCATGGCAGAAAAGTTCTTTATGATTTCAACTTCACATTCTCCTTAAATCACTTGGCTCACACAACAGATGATGTTTGGTCTATACCCGGTCTAAAACAGCTTTCTTCCAATGTTCTTTGGTTTCTAGCTCTTCCAAAAGACTGGACTTCTACTGTAGAGTTCTACAACATGATGGACTTTCTAAATAGAGGTTTATTTGGTTTCTCCACCAGAGGAATAACAGGAAATTGTAAGCGTGTAGTGAGCAGGCCATGAAGATTAAACTCGGCACACAGACAACAAAATATCAATGTTTACTACAGGAATCTTGAAAAGGCCCCTGCGTTCATAAAGACTACCCATACTCTACAAGAATGGTACCTTGAGGATTCCTTGCATAGTAACATGTTGTTTTCTTCCTAAAGAGGTTCTACTTGGAACTTTCTTTGAGAGTAAAACTGTGAATGTAGCATTCTACATTGCTTCATTTGGCTGACAGTTTTATCTAAAATAGCTTACAGCAGGGTTCTAGATTTAGATTTATTCACTTGGATGACTTACACTGGAGCCCTACATTTACTCATTTGTCTGAAATAGTTATCCAATACAGTCCAATACAGTCCAATACAGTACAATACGGGCAGTCGTGGCCTAATGGTCTGAGAGTCGGACTTGTAACCCAAAAGTGAACCTGAAGGTCGTGGGTTCGAGTCTCGGGTCCGGCAGGGATTGTAGGTGGGGGGAGTGAATGACCAGCGCNACAAAACAATTACAGTAAGGTTCTACATTTCCATTAATTCATTTGGCTGATGGCTTTATCCAAAGCAACTTGCAGTAGGGTTTGACATTTACTCATTTGCTGGGCACTTTTATCCAAAATAATTTACAGTAGTGATCTGGGTTTACTTATGTGGTCAAAGTAACTTATAGTAGGGTTCAAGATTCACATTTTTGCTTATTTGGCTGATATTCAAAATAACTTACAGTATTGTTCTACATATACGTTTGGCTCTACATATAATTAAAACAAAAACTTATTGTAAATTGTTCTACATGTACTTATTTGGTTGATAGTTTTAATCCAAATCAATTTACAGTAAGGTTCTGCATTTATATTTATTCATTTGGGTGATCCAAGAAAACTTACAGTAGCATTCTACTTTTTAGTTTTATTTACAGTACTTTTTAAAAAAATTGGCTGACCCTTTTATGTAAAGCAACTTCCTGTAGGGTTTTACATTTACATTTGCTTATTTGGCTGATAGTTTTATTCCAAACAACTTACAGTAGGGTCCCAGATTTACTTATTTAGCCAACAGTTTTATCCAGAGCAACCTACAGTTGAAACCAACATAGTGGAGTTTAGTTCAGGGCCTTTCTCAAAGACTTAACAGTGGAATCCTGGCATTGCTTCTGATCAGTAGCCCAAAGTCTTAGCCACTAAGCCAACACTGCTCCTACATAGAACCTTTAAGAGTTCCCCTAGAGACACAAACCAAAGAACTCTTGTGTGCTGGATGGAACTTGTCTAACATTTGTCTAAACGGATAGCAATAAAAGTTCTTATTTGCCCACAGCTGACACCCACACTGCAGAGACACAACCACTAACATGGCCAAAAGTTAATTATGAATGATGAAATATCACACTCCCACTTGGTGCACAGTTATATCTCTGGCTTACTGTCAGTCATACAAAGCCTCCACTAGGTCGTATACATAAGTACAGGTTTCAATGCATGTTAGGTTTCTTAATCAAAAAAAAAAAGCAAAGTGGAGCTAACTTTGCCGAATGCATAAACATCACACAGATCCAAAGTGAGAAACATAAACATCTCTCAGAGCCAAAGTGAAAAAGAAAAAAAAAAATATCGATCAATAAATCAATGAAAAATAACTTGTCTTTCTCGGGCACATCATTTTAACATATTGTGGAATGTGATTATGGCCATGCCTGGATTTACTAATTATGTGAGGGAATACAGAGATCCTTGAGCTGTCTGTCAGAACACAACCCCAGGTGATGAGGAAATGAATGTTTGGCTTGGACCATCGCAAGGAAATGATATCATACATAGTTTTGACAAAATGAGAGATAGAGAGAGAGAGAGAGAGAGAGAGAGAGAGAGAGAGAGAGAGAGAGGGCCCTGCAGTTCTGCAGTTTTTCAGAATGAAAGCACGTGCTTATACAGCCCTTCACCATTGTACTGACCCGAGAACGGGGGAGAATGGAGGAGGTGTACAGTGAGAACATGGCCTCCCTTTCAACCCTCATGGCATTTTTATTATGCAGGTGGCTTTCCAGACCCTGGAAACTGGTTTCAGTTATAAGGGTCACCTTTCGCCTCTGCACAAAGTGGCCTACTGAAGAATAAAAATTGGAGAAAAACAAAACAATTCAGAGAGACCCATTTTGAAGGCAGTTCACATTTTTATATAAACACAGGAAAGAATTAAAATCGGTTCACGAATACACCGTCTTCTCAACAGGAAGTGAAATGCGCAAATCTAATTTAGCTAAATAGAGCACAGATTAAACTGAAAAATGATTTGTGAAACAAAAAGTGCACCCAATTTGGAATGTTTTACGTGTTTATGATGAATAAAGCTGACTAAGAATGTATATACACTTTGCTGTTTTGAATTTAGCTATGACCTAACTGAATAACTGAATAACTCAATAACTCAATAACTGTTTTCCTTCCCTGTTAATTAGACGAACACAAAAATTAATTGTGACTCACAGCTAGTGTAATGCATCATTAGAAGTATTTCAGTAGACATGTAATGGATTCATCTACAGCATAAACTAACAATACGAACAGACTATAGTTAACATTTTTTTACCTTAAAGTTATAGAAATGTTAAATAACACCTTATTATAAAATAACATGAGACTATCTCTCCCCTTAGCATTTGTTTCATTAGAAGTCATGTACTATTACGTATAGTGAGAGCTGCTATTGCCTTCGCAATGAATAAACAGTTATAATTGAACTCTGATGTAAAAAAACAACTCAATATGAGTATAGAATTTATTATTCATCCATAAATTAGTATAAAAAAGCATCATATATATGGAACATTTATATACTGTTTCAAATATAAATACATATTAAAAATAGAAGGGACTCCAAACTTGGAAAATTAGTCACAAAATAAAAAAAAAACAAAACAATAATTGTCAAGAGATATAATGTAAATGTAGAGTTAAACAAAGAAAGAAACCTTATATATATATATATATATATATATATATATATGTAGTGTAAGCCTGCACAGTGGATTTATTAAAAAATGAAATTAAAAAGGGGATAAAAAAAAATAACAGAAAAGGCCTTTAGTTAACGTCAGACGCTTCTAAGACATATTTAGCTGCCTCAATGTTCAGTGCAAGGTAGAAACGTTGTTTTATCCCCTCAGTAACCATACCAATTATCTGCAAAGTTTCTCTCTCTCTCTCTCTCTCTCTCTCTCTCTCTCTCTCCCTCTTTTTTTCATATTTAATGCATCCCCTGTCTCTCTCACCATCTGCCCTCCCCCCTTTAACATTCTGGAATTTTCATGAGATAGGACAAAAATGGGCATTTCCCTTATTACCATCTCACGGTGGAAATCAAATATGCAAGGAAAGTAGTGTATATACTAATTAGTGGGGAATTCATAATTACCGTGCTCATTGATGGAGATACATTTGAATACGTTCAGCTCCTCTGGGAGCCGCACAGCCTGTCCAGAATAGTGAGAGATAGAGAGAGAGAGAGAAAGAGAGAGACAGAAGTGAAAGAAAGAAAAAAAAATGCCCTCAGCCCCCTCTTTCTTCTTGAAATTAGGGATCTGTGGCATGCCGTAGCTCTGCCAGACGCTAGATCCAAAGTACCCGCAATTTCTTTAAATATAATTAATCAAGTGAAGCATGTAACCTAATGAACGCATTTGATAACAGCCGCTATTCAAACATGAAACAGGAGCTGAGGCTTCGGTATTCGGCTATGGAGGAAGCGGAGAAATGTTCTTGCCTCGTGTCTTCTTGCATGTCAACAGTATACATGACTGTCAAGGGGAGAAGGGGAGAGTGGTGACAGGGAAGCCGTCCGTTTTAATTGGAGTAGATTAATAACAATTAGAGGTAGTGAGCTGCCAGGCAGAGCTAGGGGACGAGGAGAACATGAACGCGTGGCACAAGAAGCCTCCTATCGCTGTGAGCCTTGCTGTATTCCTCAAAGAGGGGAAGAGGAACGTGAGTATCAGTCCAGAGCATCAGATGAAGTGCCAGGGGGGAGGCTGAGACTCTACATGAGTGAGGATCACTGCTGGACTAATAACATCGCATCACACCACACATGCTTCTGAAACAGTCCTACAAGCCAAATAAAGAGAAGTTGGGGTATTCATATGAAATCAAAGGAAACGCCCTAATTACAAATATTGCATCATTGTTACTACGGTAGGATTAACATGCTAAACGTTATCTGAGTCTGAATCTCGCTTTCTGTAAAGCTGCTTTGTTACAAAAGGCCTCATTTATCAAAATGGAAATGAACATGTTTACTCATAATTTGTTCATAAGAGCATTTATACAAGAAATGGGGTAATCATGAAAATCCACTTAGTTTGTGGTCTACAAGAGCTCCTGAGTTTGTGTAAATCTATTTATAAGGAGACTCACTAATGTCGACCTCGAGAGATAAGCTTCGTGATGAGTTTGTCACTACGAATTTCTGTATGGATTATGCTGTCAGTTTTGTATATTTCAATAGCACACACTAAACTCAATATAATAAATAAGACTAGAGATTCAGTTTAGACAAAAGAAGTGCTCCTCTATAAAATCTGGAAGAGTGTGTCTATAGACGTGGGTGCACTGCAGTGGCTGATCTGCATTATTGGAAATTTAGTGCATGCTGCATGGAGGAGGTGCTCTTTTGCAATTAAGGCATCATTTTGTTGTTTTCAGCTCTCTATTTGCTTTATCACTCGTGTAGCTTTGTAGGCGTCACTAAATGCAAATCAGCCGCGCTATGAAAGCACTTCCTAATTTACAGCTTCATCATACGCAAGTGAGTACGAAGAAAATCAACGGTACTGGAACTTTTATAAAACTGGCAAGAATGTTTAGTTTAGCATGGTCCACAAAAATATCTACACACAACTTTAATCGATTGATAAAAGCTCTACGAATACAGTTGAAACTGAATTAGAAATGTCTAACTGATTTGATTTTTTTGTCATGGTTTATAGTGTACATTCTACATTATTTATTACATCTTCTAATGCACCCTATTTCACATCGAGCTCTAAGATACTGGATGTGCTAAAGGATTGGAGGTTGTGTCTCTGCTGGTGCCCTCAGCGTGATGTTCTGTGCAGTGTTTATGTCCAGTTAGGGGATAATCTGCTTTGGCACAGGTTATTGAGCTGCAGCCCAAAATGTAAAATGTTGATGTCTATCGCCAAGCTGTAGGCAGTGGGGAACTGGAAGACATGTTTATCACATTATAAAGACTGCTGCTTTGAGAGACATGTTGATTTACTTTGCAAATACGAATTTTACAAAGTAATACAATATACACTATCAATATAATGCAATGATTTAAGTGTATGGTAATGGAAATAAACCAAAAAGTGGATTTTGTCATATAGGCTTTTATCACAAATTGGAACATATTGGCTTGCTGAAGCATGAGATCATCAAATAAAGAAGGGAAGTAGGAGTAGTAGGAGTAATGCTTATATGGTCTTATATTTTTTGACATTGCTAAAGCCACAAAATGAAACTTCCAGAATCTATTAAAACATAGTGCTATATAATGCAGATCTTGATGATTACGGATGATTACCTGAGTACTTGCAAGTGAGAGTAATACTTCATCATGACAACCATTTAAATGAGGGAATGAAGTTATGATTTTAACTTTGCAACACCAGCAGAATTTTACATGGATATAAGTCCTGTACTTTGACATTTCATTTTCCTAAAAATCTGACAAGTTTCTGTTTTCACTTACAATATCTATAAACAGTCATCCCCTCTACAACCTTTGTTTTTGTTCTCTTTCTTTTTAAGGTGCATCCATCATACACTATACTGTAGTCTACAGTCAGAGCCATGCTGTTATAGAGAATCAATCCACACCTTATGATTTGAGAATTCAACCATGCTGTGGTATAAGGCGTATCAGTGCTGAAGTTCATAGTTTGCACATTTGTAGGTATTTGTATTTGTACTTGACTTATATACTTCCCTGTACTGTAACTTTACTGTTATGCTTAAAACCCACTGAAGCAACTCCATTTATTTTCTTCAATGACCCAAATCTCTTGCCGTACATTTTTAATTGATCTGATTGACAGTGTCATGTGGCTCTCTCCCTCTGTCTCTCTGTGTAGTGTGACTCAAGCCCAGCCCGGTGCTGCTAACCTGAACTCCACCTCAGTGTTAATGACGAGACGGGGGGAAGTTTGCCGTAATGAGGCCCCATGCAGAAGAATCTACCAGTTGGGATTCCGCACACAGCCATATGTGAGGCCAATGTTGCATGAATTAACATACGGCGGGTCAAGTTAACATATGTAGAGTGAGAAATGACTAATGACTTATCACACCAGTGTTATTTTTGGACCTTCCTGCATGCATGCAACCTTTGTGGAAGGAGGGAGGGAGGGAGAGCAAGGGTAAGGAAACCTAAAACAAAGAATTAAAGCAGTGGAGAGGTAGAGTTTGTAACTTCTCCACCTGTCTACTTCCTGTGATGAGGGAGAACGAGATAGGAAGAGGAAGCATATGCCAGGGACAGCGTGACAGACAGGACAGTCAGAGCTGACTGTGGTGGCATCAGCATGGGGTGGAACTGCCCTGTCACCACGCACATGCCGAAGGGGAGCGACGCCTGGCAGATGCTCCCTACTCCATGCAGAAGTCTGCCACAACTGCCCCCGGGTTCCAGAGGAGAGACAAGAGTGTATAAGTGTGTGTGTGTGTGGGGGGGGGGGGTGTTGGGTGTGGAGAGGAGGGAACAGAGGGTTTCATTTGGCAGGGTGTAAAAAAAAATGGCCTGCTTTTTTTTGTTGGTTTTTTTGTGATGGAGGAGGCAGGTATTAGCTCGGAGACCTCGGTGGTCCCCGCTAGCCATTAGTTTCCTCTCCAGCTGCAGTAAGATCCGCACTGTGAATCTGCCACACTCCCTCATTCATCAGCCTCCCCATCCGCACCAGCACACAAATTCCAATAACAACACACACACACACACACACACACACACACACACACACACACACACACACACACACACACACTCCTTACTGATTCGTAACTTCAGTAGCACTACTGCAAGACATCCAGACACAGCTATCAGGAAAGTCAGGCAGAGAGAGAGAGAGAGAGAGAGAGAGAGAGAGAGAGAGAGAGAGAGAGAGAGACTGAAGAAGAGAAAGAAAAACACAGGAGCTGCTCCATGTGTGTGTGCGTGTGTGTGTCCATGGTCCATGTCTGTTTGTACATGGAGGTGATGAAACATGTTATATATGACCCCAGTTCCAGTACGCTGAACCACACGATTGTTTCACGGTGTTGAGCGCAGCGACTCCAGTCAGTGTGTGTGTGTGTGTGTGTGTGTGTGTGTGTGAGACAGAGAGAGAGACTTCCTGCCACCCGCCCGTCTAATCAGGAAGTGTTTAAATATTGGCAGGAGAGTTGTGGAATGGCCAGTGGAAACTCAGAGGCCAGGGTCAGTGTGAAAGGTCACTTGCAGAGACTCGGTGTGTCTGAGGCCTCGCTCCCAGCCCCTTACTGCGCTCTCTCTCACCACGCTTTGTTATTTTGAAAAGAAAGAAAACTTCCAAGCAGTTCATGTCCTGTACATTTAACACACTGAAAGGTTGCATGCACGAGATCGTCCAAAATCTCTTGAGATTGCTTCAGGAGAAGAATGTAAAGTAGAAAAAAGTGCAGTGGTTTTGGTAGTGATTTTACCTCACTGTACATTTACAGTAATTATAACATATTTACATATTTCTGTTTTCTCCTTTAGTTTATATATATATATACTGTACATAATTAAACAACACAACAAAGCATTGTATGAGGGGTGTATAGGGGTGCATTCTGAAATAAGGGTGTATAGGGGTGTATGCTGAAAATATACTTGTAAAAATTTTCACTTAATTGGTCTGAAAAAGGAAAAATAAACCTGAGCACAAAGACTGCAATATAAAATATTTATATACAGTATATACATTTCTTTTTGCTCTCCAGTCCAAATATCCAGAACAAATTGCATTTCAGCAGCACGACAACTCTGTCCTGTGGCTCATGCTGCATCAGTTTAGCAGCTCATCTACAAAAAACATAACATGCACCTCATAATACACAGCATATTTGGTTCAGTTCATGTAGGTGGGTTGATTCAGAGTCAAAAATTTACTTTCTCACTGCAATCACAGTAGAGTTTGCTTGGATGAGGATCAAGACCATCTCATTTTGACGGTTTGGTCCTCGCCAGTGCGATTTCTGTGTTCTCACCTGCCTAAACGAAATGCACCAAATGAAATAAACGCACCATGGTTCGATTCAAACTGGCTAGACACAGCGTACGTGAAAGCACTCTTAGAGGAAAGCGAATTATTCACCCCTAAACACACAAAGGCCACTAATTCTGATGTTATGTTTGGTTTCACCATGTTAAATGACTATTCCTCTGTCATATTGCACATTACACTAGTTCAATTAAGTATTTCTCTGTGTATATGTGTGGAAAAAAGATAAGATGTATGCACCAAAGAAACAAAACGTAGCACTTGAGCATACTTCTTTAAATTGGACTGGAAATTAGTGCCGAAAGTGTTGGCCAGTTTGGAGGGAGCCGCTCTGCTAGTTGGGGTAATTATCTCGCTAAAGTGCTTAAGTGACACATCTGGTCACACAGGTCAGTTTGTGTTAGACAGCTTTTTTTTTTTTTTCCCTTTTCACATTACATTCAGGCACTCATTAGCCATTGCAGAGCAAACAGAGATAAAGAGCATTGTTAACATAAAGCAGCCTGCTGTTCATATGGAGCCCGGATAAAGAAAAGAAAAAAGAAAGAGAAGAAAGTAAAAGAGCTGAAATCCTTCTATCATATTGATTCTAAGCTCTGATTTGCTCTTTCCCTTTCCTTGCTTTCTGGAAAAAAAAATAAAACCCTTTGACAAGCTACTGAAATATATCACACTCCTGAAATATAGAGGTAACATCTTTTATAGACTTCTTGTTGTCATCAATCTCGGTGCCAGGAGTGAATTATCAGAACTACAAAAAAGATCTATGTTTTCTGAGTTCCAATAACCGCCCAAGTCTGGGACACACATATATATATATATAGATAGATATATTTATATATTTATTTTCTCATAAGCTTGGCCTGCCAACTGTGAGTGATAAGCATCATTATTGTTTTGCGAGATTGTAGTTTATGCCCCATCACCGAGCTCTTGGCACGTATGCTTTCAAATGGATGATCAGATCAATTTCTGCCAGACATGTAAGCACACATATGGAATATAATGAGGGGGAAATGATGGGCTAGAATGTTATTCAGCCTGCATCTGTATACAGCGTAGTGAAATGAGAGACCTTGTGATGGCATCTACTATATATTAATGTTGTGTGATGTGAAAGCTTTCGGCAAGTGGACAGGATGGGAAAATATATATCAGGAGAAGGAATATAAAAAAATAAAAAAAAGCACTATATACATATTGGAGCAAACAAAGAATCAAATAAATTTAAATAAATAAATAAATAAATAAATAAGTCCAGTGTGCATACACACTCTGATCGAGAGGTGAAGTGTATTTTATTCTGCGTTGGACCCTGACTCGCGTGTTTGCGAGCATCTGAGCTGCAATTATGGCAGTAATAAATGCATAACCCGCCAGTTCTCAGCTCTGACCTCCGTGAGGGAAAGCGCCTCCCTACCGTCCGTGTGGCTCGAGGGGCGAGATTTCTATTCCCACCCCTGACCCCACCACCTCTCCAAACTGCCCCTCTCTTTCACCCTCCTGGCTCTGAAGAGCTCGTCTAGCCTCCCCACCCCAACTCAGAGCTCATTAGCCCCGGTGCCTCTGAACGGCCGCTGGCATACATTGCTGGCTTTATCTCAGACATGAGCATTGTCTTTTATTTCTAATTAGACTGGTTCATCAGTGTGCTCACTGGAATGCTTATGCACAGGAGGCTGTGGCTCTTAAACTCACCATGCCTGCTCTTTGTCTGACTTTGCCTGAGCTTTGAGGTTGGGAGGAGAGTTTGATAACTATTTGTTTTCTGAGTCTGGTCAGTTAATGCATAGGTGCAATAGAATTAGACATTAGAATTATGCGCTTTATGATTACACACTTCATGTACAATTATACACTACACATCCATAAGCAGTACATGTATACAATGATTCACATAGTCAAGTACATGTATTATTCAGTCATATGTACTGTATATAATGTAGGCTAAGAAGGATTGCACCACCCAGCACATAATGTATGCAGAGTGTGCAATATATTATACATAAGTAAAGAAGCATTTTGCTTATATATCAATAAGCTCTATATTCACTCTCAGATTTTCCCAGCTACACCTATCAACATCTTTGTCGCATAACTCAAATTTTATTTAACTGCATGTATTATGTTGCGCGAGCAATGCCTATTATAAAACAAAATTTGTTACAACTATAAAATTTTGTCCAACCTGTTTGAACATACGGTTTGAGTTTACGACCGAGATATCCTAAAAGCTTATTTGATGCATAGAAAAACATTTAAACAAACAAAGGTTTTGCATTGAATTGTAACAATTTGCAAGTGTAGGGCCATGTTAATCAAGCCACATCAAATGCTGTCATATTATATGTGACAGCACTGCCTATGATTTAGCATACAGTACTGACGTGCCATGTAAAAGATAGCTGTTAGCTGTTTTGTAAAACTTCAATTGAATTTCAGGTTATAAAATAAAATCTATATTTAGGGAAAGGGAAAGTTATTCAGACTTGGATTATGCACATGGTTCATTTGACTTTCTTGACGCAGTATTCAGATTACACAAATTCTGCCGGATTTTTTCTTTGGTGTCAAATGTAAAAATCAAGATTAAAAATAAAAAATAAGAGACAATGGCAAGGATTGAAATAAATCTGATAGAAGACTAGTACTCTATGTGGCCAAAGGTTTGTTGACAGCTGACCATCACACCCATATGTGGTTTCTTCCCCAAACTGTTGCCACAATGTTGTATAGAATTTCCTTGTAAGCTGTAGTATTGTAATTTCCCTTCACTGGAGCTAACAAGCACAGACCTGTTCCAACACGACAATGCCCCTGTGCACAAAGCGAGCTCCATGAGGACATGGTGTACCATGGTGTGGAAGAACTTGAGGGCCGTGCACAGATCCCTGACCTCAACTCCACTGAACACTTTGTAATGAATTGGAACGTGGACTGCATCCCATACGTCCTTGCTTAAAATCAGTACCTGATCTCACTTGTGGCTGAATGAGAAAATCCCCACAGCCATGATCCAAAATCTAGTGGAACGCCTTCCCAGAAGAGTGGAGCTTAATGTAATAGCAAAGGGGGACTAAATCAGAGATGGGATGTTAAAAAAAAATCACATAAGGTTGTGATGGTCAGGTGTCCACAAACTTTTGACAATATAGTGTTATAGCATTGGCAAAAATATTTCTGCATGAATAGTCGTAGTTGTAATTATCACATTAATCAGCAGATTTGGTTTAATTTAACAACATGGCTCCCACCCTTATTATTTGACATCTTATTTTAACTACAAAGACATTTAGAAACTTAATAAACCTGTGAAAATTTTCAGATTATGCTTTATACCATTTTAGTAATTGTTTATCTTTGAATCTCCATTAATATTTTCTGAGACACCAGAGGATCACTAATATGCGTGTGTGTGTTGGGCTTAGCACTGTGGTTGTGTTTTAAAAGAGATGCTCAGATTGCAGTCTTCTGGGACACCAGAGTTTAGAATACGTGGGTCTGAAATGATGCTTTCGGTCTTTACTACATTCATTTCACCCATCAGAAAGTTCTTCAGTCAGTTACACACTTTAGAAACAACTCTACAGAGCTACTGCACTGTTGGCAAGGTTATTAATAAACCAAGTAAAATAAGTACTTGATGTCCTACATAACTAAATCACAGGAAAATATCTGCTGCAGCTAGGAAACCTAACTGCAAACATGATGCATATATATATATATATATATATAGACCCTTTAATATACATCATCACGTGATATTAACCTGTATATGACTGACAATGTGACAACAAGCCTCAGGTCATTTAGGCTTCAATTGGCTGGTCATATAGAGATAAAATAAACAAATCAGAGCGCGGTTCAATGAAGCTGTGATGTGTAATCAGTGAGACGTTTGTCAGAAGAGCAGAGTAAAGGAGAGGAATGAAGTGGTGTTTCTCTGATAGTCATGCCTAAGGCATCCACACCTGATGAATGCCAAACAACGAGATAAAAACAACACATAACAGCACTATAGTCATTGTGCTTTTACACTACAACTGGCAGTCTATTTTGAGGCTGACTGGGTTGATTCCAGACACATAAATGACTTCTAAAGCAAATGAAATTTCCCAAATGTACATTTTGTTAATTATTCAAAGAATATATATTTTTTTAATCCTACATCATCGCACACTTGCTGAATTTCCAAAGAAACCTGACCCTAAAACTGAGCCTGTAATCTAAATGTGTCCGTATTTTTGCTATCCAATGCACGAGGAATTAATTAACACAGATACTTACTATAAATAAATAAAAAATTAAATAAATAAATCATGCTTATAGTAATTCTGTCCTCTTTATTACTGAGTCCCAGTACAGAGAGTGTGAGAGAGTAACACAAGCCATGCCATGTTATCTAAAATCGATTGGTCAACCCAGCACTGTGTTTATAAGGGAAAACAACAACAACAACAACAACAAAAAGAAATAATAAATTACATGATTTACCTGGAATCCATGAACAACATGAAATATTAATAACCCCAATGAAGGGTCTCGAATTAGGCAAATTCCCGAGAGGATTGAGAGAGAAAAGGAACACCCATTAAAACAACATCATTAGGATACGGTCGAGCCCTAAGGAGAAACCGACGCTGGATTGTTGATCATTTGCACTTTATTTAATGAACACTGATACAGATCTTCAATATTGGCAAAACATAGTAATGAGGCAAATTTGCTGCAGATTTCAGCAATGTTGTGCTTTGTCAGATTTGAATAATAATAAAAATAGTTATACTGTTATCCCAGCACTGAGTAAACAAAGAGTTTGGAGATTTTTGCTATTAATGCAAGTTTTAGGGTTTTGTTCTGAAAATGTGTGTGTTAATCAACACTCTGTAGAGCAAAGCCAATAGACATACAGTCACTGCGTGAGAGTAATTTCAGACCTCTTCCTGGAGTCATGTAGGCCTGCGCTGAACCCGTTTACTAGACAGGTATGACAATCCAGATGCAGGATGTTGTGAATTAGACTTGAAACATGAACACGGGGACTCCATCAACTGTCCATTAAAATCATACACACAAGCACACAAGCATCCACCCTGCATGTGGTCTTCCGGAAAACAAATAAATAACTAGAATCACTGAAAGAAACTGTCCATAGTCATCCTTCACCCTACTCCTCAGTCTAATGGCCGGGCTTCCTTCTAATTTGGCTGCATGCACTCCTCCACTTCTTTAATTCATTTCTCGCTGAAGTGTGCCTTTACTGGAATGATGTAAGAGCATAGCTCCAAATAGCCTTAAATATTCTTTAATCGACCATAGCTAACTCCAGCAGTGTAAATTTCTCATGAAGTGACATTTTAATGCTCTCTTTAAGGAGAAGAACCCTGAGTTGTGCAATCTTTTCCAAAACAGGTTCCAAAGGAAAACATCAGCAGGCCCATATTTTATCTGAATAACTTCCACCAACTGTAGCAGAGAAACCGCCTCTTCGCTCGAGCACCGGAGGAAAAAAAAAAAAAAAAGGAAGCAAAACTTTTGAAAAATACTTTTTTGAATTACATAGATGAATTGCAGCCACATCAGTGAAATGTGAAGTGTATGTTTTCATTGGCTGCAGGACCTTACATTGTACAGTGTATGGATATGAATCTAAAACAGACTTCCCAAGGTCTTCCAGATGAAATGTCAAAAGCATGAGCTCCCATTAACTTACTCATAGAGGAAACTTATGCATGCGGCACTTCAATGTTTTTTTTTTTTTTGTAACTAAACAGGCCTCAGATCGTTAAGATTCACATATCCTGATGCGATGTCCTTCTCTCCATACTGGAAAATGTCACGCTCTGAGACTATGGAATGAAGCTGTGAAATACATGCAGTTATTTATTAGCGAGGCCGAAGTGAGCTGTGCCAGAGCTACAGTAAACACGTCCACCTCGTCTCAGGCCTGCGGGGTGATAAATGGCATTAGGCCATAATGCAGCTGGTAACTTAACCCCTTTATTTCTTGTAAATTCAGTCAAGTGTGAAAGATAATAAGTGGCCGGAGGACGGTGGCTGTATCCTCGCAGAGGATAAAACCTTGAAGCTGGACAGCCATAAAGAAGAGTACAAATCAAACATAATAAAGCAGAGCAGCAGGTAAAGCTCGGGCTTATTGAAGAGACGCAGCATTCGGGTTGGCGTAATCTGCCTTCGGAGTAGATCAAAGCTAGTCTGCGCTGAAAAGGTAGACAAAATGTGTACAAAAATATAACGCTACACAACATAGTTTTCTGAATGCGCTGTCATGTTTGAGAGATATTTGTAAATCTCTAGTTTTCAGGGATGTTAGTTGTATTAGTTACATTACTGAGGTACTGTACAGTAAATCTAAATTACACACATGTATATAAACCTCAGATTAACACCACACAAAGCCTAGATTTTGTAAAATACCACAGTGTAATCGATTCATTGAGCCGTTATAGCTTAACCGTGCCATATATCCGTGGTATATCTAGGTACATTATAAGAAATGTGTAAATTATGTATCATAAAGGCCAATAGGTGCTTTTCTGACATCAACAGAAAGTAACCCTGATACCCTTTACACATCCATTACAGATGATGACTGATGTATCCCATTCCCATTTTAGAGCAGAAGGAGATATTAAATCAAACCAATCTCCTCCTAGTTGCTCTCGCATTGGCTCTGATTAAAGATCTCTCGATAAAGGGTAGGCAAATGTCAGCTGTGGAATAATTGAAAGAAAGCCGCAAGTTCAGCCTTGCTTAACACTGGAATATCACATCTCAGGGCTTTACTTAAATGTGTACTGACACAGAGTAGTACAGAGCATTTTAATCTGTGTGTGTGTGTGTGTGTGTGTGTGTGTGTGTGTGTGTGTGTCTGTGTGTGTGTTATGAGCTTATATTATCAAGGAAATATTTCAGTCTAGGAACACACAACACTGTAATGGCTGTGAATAAAATGCTCTTAATTCACAGTAATGATCTGTCATGTATGCCCTTAAACGTACTGTCACTCTTACAGTATATCTAATATAATGGCAAATTAAGTGCCATGTGAATGTGAATTTACAGTGCCATGTACATTTATTCCATTAAAATCTTAGGAAAAGATGAAAAGATATATAATATGAAAACACTCAATTCATATAAAGATACACCAACACTTGGGGCTGTACTGTTAAAGGAAAACAATCAATGACAAAGTGGTGTGTTATCTCGACACAAAGCAGAGTTATTGTTACCACCCAGAAGTTGATTCTTTCCCTATAACAACAGCATCTTGAAGTGCTTTTTCCTCTTATACCACATATTATGCCAACAGCAATTATTATTATATTTTTATGAAAGAACAATACATCATAGTTTTGACTATGTACAGTCAATGCTAAGTGAAATGTTTCTGTTATCACTTATGTTATAACAGTTATAAACAGTCATTACCTCACCAACCACTTTTATTTATAATAATAAAAAACCAAAAAAGCAGCAAACCCTTCCATCCTAAAGACTCTCCTGTGTCAGACTTTACCTCTTTACCTTTACCTTTTGACTGTTACAAAGTCCTGAAAGTTGAGACTCCTTCCAAATGGTCTAAGTGAACATCTCCACGTCACCATATCAACAATTAAACCCTTTTAAAACCTTTTTTTTTTTTTTGCCATACAATTCCCTGTGTAATTTCTTACTGCACTAATGACTGCATTAATATACATTTTGCTACTGAAACTATTGCCAGAGCTGCTATTATAGAAAATCAATCAACACCTTCTGGCCAATCAGAATTGAGCCCTGAATGCACTGTGGTATAAAGAAGTTATAAGAGAAGGTGAAAGGCAACTTCAGAACATAACTGATATAAGCAATAGGTTACTGATGACAAATCAATCCGTGATTCCATGGTATTCGTCATGAGCGTGCTGAAGGGCACTGTGACCAGATCACTTTTTAACCTCAATCATTTGGACAGAAATGCTGGCGCTCGTCTCCCACACTGGGAAAAGGAGACAGTAGTAAGTCAGGCTCAACTCGGCTCCCCAGGTAGCCGCACTGAGAGAGAGCGCCTGATCAATAGCTTCCTCCATTTTTTTTTTTAGGTGAGAAAGAAAAAAAAAGCAGCAGAAGCAGGAGTTATATGACTGGGCTTCTCTACTGAAGTTTCGGCACATGAAATGCGTTTGAATTCTCACAATGATGACGCAGCTGTGAAGTTAGCCACGTGTGTCTGTAGTCTCGTCTTTGAGAGGCAAACGTGCCGTATTAAGTGAGGACATCATGAAGGTGGAGTACAGTAATGCCTGCTCTCCAGAGAGCCTCATCTTTCCACTCTACCTTTACCTTTCCTAACAAAGTCAGTTCCCAGATACAGCCAGCTGGAGAGAATCATCTGGAAAAGTTTCTTCTTACCTTCTTTTACAAGGTCGTTTAAATGTTAATCAAATCAATTTCATACATATTTCATCATGATGCTCACCAAATACTCAATAAACAGTACCTGATACTAAACCCTCCTGCTCTTTTCCTCAGCCGTACAGAACTCCATCTGTATTTCAGTAGAGAAAGTCTCCTAAACGCCGTATCTCTGCGTGTCCAGTGAACTGGTGTTTACCAGGTTAATCTAACATTAGTAAAATTGGGTGGCACAGTAGCACGGTGTTTAACATTGCCAACTCACAGCTCCACTTTAATTCTGAGGCCGGGTTAATGTCTGTGTGGAGTTTCTGTGCTCCCCAGTTTCCTTCCTCCTCCTAAGAACATGCCAGGAGGTGGATTGCTCCTAGGTGTGAATGAATATGTGAACATGTGATCCATGTGATCCATGCGGTCCATGATCCATTGCGATGGACTGCCTCCTTATTCAGAGTGGATTTCCACCTCACACCTAGTGTTCTCAGGTTAGGCTCCTGATCAGGATAAAGTAAGGGTTCTCCATGGATTTGGGGGTCTATTAGGGTTCTCAGCTCCCTAAAATGATTCTACTACTAAAACGAAACCACTTGTGGATAAAGGAACACCTAAAAGTTAGATTTAAACCTTCTTCTACTTCTTCTTCTTCATTTATTTCATTATTTTATGATTTTTAAAGCATGTTATTATTATTTAACTATTTTCTAACCTAGGCATTAAGAGTGATATTTCGAAGAACATATTAGACAAACAGCCAAACAATACAAACATGTAATGATTTTTAGTAACCGTAATAAATGATTGAAGAATGTGTAGACAGAATTAAATATGATATTTAGCTTTGAATGCATCTGTATGATTGTATATGATTGTATATGTTTGTATATGTATGTGTGCACATGGTGTATAAGCAGGTTACTAGACATAATTAAAAACCTAACACACCGTCTTATGATGGCTTGTGAATGCTTCATATGTACAACACACTCCGTATTTATAATTCAGTTTTTATACAGTATACTTCTTTACCAGTGGGTGGTTTGAAATGGTTTTTATCACTAATAAATAGTTAACATGACACCTATTAGTGAATTATGAACTGAAAGTGACAGTGCACCCTTATTTACAACTTAGTTTTATAAGTGATGTAAATATAACCATTTGTTCTTTTCATCACACTTTCCTACTGCTCTCTTTTCTTTTCTCTTGGTCAGAAAAAGAGAGAGAGAGACAGAGAGAGAGCGAGAGAGAGAGAGAGCAAGAGAGAGAGAGAGAGAGCAAGAGAGAGAGAGAGAGGGAGAGAGCGAGAGAGCAAGAGAGAGAGAGAGAGAGAGAAAAAAAGAGAGAGAGAGAGAGAGAGAGAGAGCGAGAGAGAGAGAGAGAGAGAGAGAGCAAGAGAGAGAGAGAGAGAGAGAGAGAGAGAGAGAGATGGGATAAGACTTATTATCCTGTAAATGTAACAAGAAGCCATCTGACACATTCTTCTCAGTCTCTCTCACTCTGTGTCTCTCTTCTCCGTCTCGCCTTCTTTGCTGTTCTTTATTTTATTTTTTGTTTCCTCTCCCTCTTTCTTTCAACACTCCTTTTTAACGTTGAGCATCACCTGTCACTGTGAAGTTATTCCGTTTGTTTAGTCACTTTCTTCACAACTCCTCGTGGATTTTTCCAGGTGGATTTTTTTTTTCTTTTTTTTTTTTTTTCTGTAATGGGTAAAAAGTGCCTATATGAGCTTTGTTTTCTGCCTACACCACCACCTCTCCTTCTGTCTCCCTCTCTTTCTCAATCCTCCTGTGCTTCCCCCAGCATCCAACTCAATCAATATCTCACACTGCGCCCCGGGGCTGCACTACACAAACTACTACATCCAATTTACACACAGAAATAAGCAACTTTGCAGCGAGGTACTACATAATCACTCCAAACAAAAAAAGTAGGCCTGACACGGGCGCCGGCGATTGCGAGGCAGTCGTCTGACCTCCATTTACATGGGGAAAATCACACCTCAGGCCGGCGGCGGCGCCTGCCTCCTCTTGTTTCAGATGAAGCGGAGATGTTTTGGGTGCGCAGTCACACCTCTCCGTATTGCTCTGATGTGAGACATATTCCCCAGCATGCTGGCGCCAACCTTGTCTTTATCTGCTCGCATCTCTGCGGAGCGCAGCTGAGGCACTCGCTGCGAGCTAAACCATCTCCCGGTGCTCGCTGGCTTTACTCTCACACAAAGAAAGTGTGTGAGTGTGTGTCGGAGGAGCACAATACATGTGCAAATCTCAGTAATTAAGGTGGTGGGCTAAACCTGAGTGTTTTTCACAAGGCTGATGAGCTTCAAACATGACACCTTGCAGTCACAGTACAGTAGGGAAGCTTCGTCCAAGGGAAAAGAAGAAAATGGAGAACACTCGAGATGACACATGATGAGGATGAATAAATAAATAAATACATAAACATCAAAGATAAATAAATAAGCAAATTCAAAAAAAAAGTTAGATAGAGAGATCGATCGATCAATAGATAGATAGATAGATAGATAGATAGATAGATAGATAGATAGATGTTATTCTGGCCAGAAAGAAAGAAAGAAAGACGCTTTTCTTATCCTAACCAACTCTCTTTATCTTGTCAGCTTGTGAATAACAATCATATATTTTATGTGTCTGTGTGTGTGTGTGTGTGTGTGTGTGTGTGTGTGTGTGTGTGTGTGTGTGCGTGTGCATGCTTGTGACAGCAAGAAGGATGAATGGTCAGACAGAAATGTATTATTTATTGCCTCGGAGTGTCAGCCATGATTGCTGAACACAGTCGGCCCCTTCACTTTCTCATGAAACTATCCATAAAAGTTAATTTCGCTCCTTTCCGAGCTGGCTTTGTTTCATAACCCGTGCCTCTCTTTACACTGAGATTGACATCATGAAATAATAAAGCCATCACGTATAGAGTACAAGGCTAAAAAGCACTGACTAGCTAACAAATGAGCGTATAATAACAACAGGACACCATGTAAAGCAGCTGGCGTGTTAGCGTGTTAGCGTGTTAGCGTGTTAGCGCGGCGGAAATCTAATCTCCCGATCCGCCTTCTCTCTTCTTCTCCACGCACATCTTGTCTTTCTTCATGTCCCTGTCGAAATTTTCTTTGCATTGTGTTTACTGTATATGCCAATAGTGTAATATTAAACAAAAACACTGTGTCCCGTGTCAGAATGATAGATTATGGCAGCGAGGCAAGGTCACCCCAGAGGAGCAGGGAGTGCTGTCTCTCTCGCGCAGTTAACACTATATCCGCATTGTATGAGTGTCACCAGCAATCCAATGATTTATTGCTTGGAAGGTTCTGCTCGATTTTTTTTTTCTTTCTCTCTCCCTCTCTCTCTCTCTCTCACTCTCTCTCTCTCTCTCTCTCCGGTTCCCCCTCTTCTTTCGTGTCTGACCAAATTGCACATTTTTTTGAAAAGGGAAGCAAATACATTTTTGTGCCTGGTTGATTAGCCTTCTCTTTAGACTTCCTTTCTTTCTTTTTTTTTTTCATTGATATGGAAAGTGAAATGCGAGGAAACGAAGTGCGATGCGAAGGCATTTCCAGCCCCGTCGTTACCAGGTTTCTTCAAGCTGATGTTTGGAAATGAGGGATCATTTGTATAGCATTCAGCATGTTCACTAGGGACCAGAGGGGTTCTGCACGCTGGGTTTTTAAAGTAACACATCAGGAGCGCACATCTGCTTTACGCAGAGCTCAAATCAGTCCGGATCATGTGGTCACGTTTCACTGTTAAATCTTCGAATTTCATACGAGGAAGACGTTTAAGGCTTGTGCACACGTCTGCATTCATGAGTCGAATAGAAATGGCGTGGCCGTTTACATGAGGCCAAATGAACATGAGATCATCGATTTAGATCATATTTTATTAATCTAGCACTACTCAGCTTGTCATGTTGTGAATAATAGCACACAGTAAAGACATTAGTGATGCCTCATAATGTGTGTACAGTGTTTTTTTTTTTTGACCATCTTAAGTCAAAGGCTTAATGTGATGCTGTGAAACAATGCTGCCTCGACGGGATTTGAAGGCCATTCGGAAAATAATGGCTTTCCACTTATCAGGCTGTAGTGACTGCCCTTCTGCAAGCTACCTGCATTCTACTGAAAAAAAAAAGATATGAGATGAGATGATACTTTTCACGGCTTTAGTTACTTTTTTCTTACTACAGAAACCTGATGCTTTGGTGCATTTTTGAACCACCAGGCCTGTGAAAACTCAAGCAATGCTTCATTCAGTTGATACTCTCTGATTTGCATATTCATAATAATTCGCAAAACTCACTTAATATGAAAAAGGTCACGTCTGTGATTAGAGGTGGTGTTTGAATTTTTTTTTTATATATAATAATAAAATTTGTTTATTGTGGAAACTATTAAATGCCAGGTTAAAAAAATAGATAAAAAATTAATATGGAATAAAATACAAAATGTAAAAATCATATTTTTAGTTTTTTGTTTGTTTGTCTGTTTGTTTTCTCTGTCTTGTGTAACATAAAAGATGAAAAACTATTATTTCCTGCATCTGTTTTACCAGTTTAAACATTTTTGATATTGAGGCGAATGGGGTAAAAAAAAAAAAATAAATAAATAAATAAAAAAAATCAGAGCCTGCCTGAAGATATCAGCTTATATCAGCTTTGAATGCAGAGAGCATTACGTTTGTGTACTAAAAAGGAAAAAAAAATCACTGGAGCTAAATGCTAACAATTAGCATAGTTCTACCAACAATTAGCATTAGTTCTACCAACTTCAACCACAATAAGCAGCTGACTTACTTTTACTTCTTAGTCTGCAGGAGTGAAGGAACAAAACAAGTAAAACTCAGTGTCAGTGATATCGAAGGGGATGCTGCGTCATCCACAAGTCTAGTCCTTCTGGGTAAAATATGAAACAAATGAGAATCTCGGATGGATGGACAGAAGGACAACCAGTAAAGGTGTAATTGTGTAAGCTACATGTTAATAATTAGCCTGTTGTACCAGTTTCGACCACCAGGGGCAGGTGACTTGAGAAAAAAGAAAAATTGTCGGTCTTTCACTGCTGCCTGCAAACCTGCATACACAGCTAAAGAGAGGGAAATCAGCAGCAAGGCAGTGTTTAAATGTGCACACACATACACTCCTAATTTCCGTAATGACCGTTCAGTGTGGATTACAATCACGCCCGTATTGATTTTCCCCGCCATCTGATGTTTTCAGGCACTCACAGGGTTCGGCTTTAACGAGCGATGTAGAGATGATTTTACTGTAGACCATGATGAATTATTGATGAACAGAAGATAGAGATTCACACTAATCCTTCTAAGCTTTTCCAGAAGCTCTTTATTTATTTATTTATTTATTTATTTATTTATTTNAAAAATGTTTCTACTCAATCCCTCACACTGAAAAGCACAGACATATAAAACTGTAACTGTGCGCTTTGAACAAACTTCAGTTTCTTATTCAGTGGAGCAAAGACCCTGCCCAAGCCCTCAGAAAACAACAAAAAAGAAAGAAAGAACGATAACTCACTGAATTGGTCAGCTTAAGACTGTGATTAGAAGTGATATTCGTTTTGTGCATAATGAACTCAAATAGTCTCACTTAATAAGATGTAATAATGTCACTTGAGGATGTTAAACAGGAGTGAAAATCCTATCTGGCGTGTTTTTGTTTTCCGTCTCCAACTGATTAATTGCGAAACTCATTTCTTCTTCTTGCATATTATGGCGTCAGATTAGTTTTGACATAAACAGTGGAAGAAAGCAATAGTTTGTGGCTAAAGGGCAGATTCGTGTTGCCCCGATTTTCTAATTGAGATGAAATTATTCATTGAACACTCGGAAAAAAAAAAAAAAAAAAATCATATCATACCACCCACTGTTCACTCGCAAATGGTTCAACTGTCTAGGGCTTACAGAATTTAACATGTAAATTGCAGAAGAACACAGAAATCTTGCTCCAAGTCCCAGAAGATGGAGATTAAAATCGAATACACGACTGCAACTTCCTCTCCTCGCTGACATTGTTGTGGTGAAAAATACCCTGAAATGAGATGTAAGCAAGGTGAAGATAGAATCCTTAATGAGGTTTTTAGCAGCACAGGAGGCCTGTCTTTACCTATTTAACGGGGTAACTAAGGAGATTCTTGCATTTTAACACCTTTTTTTTTACACCTCTATTTTCGCTGGCATATTATCAACAAATCAAACATTCTAAGTGGCTCTACCAGGCGTAAAAATCACAAAATTGGTTTTCCATAAGATGCTAAATATGAGTGTGTATTAAAATCGTTGTCTTCAATTCAATATTTAACACATTATCTAGCATTACTGTTAATAGTAATGTAAAAACTAATTTAAGTCACATGACCTGGACCAAGTAATCCATTTTAATTATATTAACTGATGGCAAAAATCAGCTGTGATCATTTTATATTAGATTAGATCAATTTAATGTTATTACATAAACCATGAGTTGTTATATATATATGTCCTATATAGCTAAAATAAGCTTTTACATATAAAGTCTTACGACAGTCAGGCTAGTCAAAATAAAAGCAGAGCTGCAAAGCAAAGCAATGCAAAGCTGGCTGATTCGGTGTCTCTCCGGGATAGCGGCTCCCTTGAGAGAGCACATGCCGAGTAATGCTAAACCTTATCAACTTCCCTCATGTAAATATTTCAGACGCTCCGTGTTTTCTTCCACTTGGTTGGTCAGGCCGTCACGGACGTGAAACGCTGAATTTTATTATTGATCCATTTTTAATGGCTGATAAATTCTAGCCTGCAAGCGCCGCTGGATAAGGGGGTAATTGTTAATAGATCAGCAGCATTTGCCCTCGTACGTGAGTAAAAAGGATCTGACTAGTCCAGAAATGACACACTTAAATAATATATGTTGGCTCGAGCCGTCAAATAATTGACCTAAAATGTGTCACTGAGAGGAACTTGCTGAAGCGTGAGAGGAGAGCTTAGTGCATTAAGACCACTTCCTCACTGTCTTATTAACTGTAATGCTGTGGTTTCTTGTGTTAAAGCATCTCAAACACTGGCGAAATACGCCTTGATTTATTCTTTAATTAACTCAAAAGTTGGTGGATGAAATACCGTATATCTGTCTTAGTGACCCTGAACTTTGTGGCTTAACACCATAAGACACAGACCCCTGTTAACACTGATCACAGCTGAAGCGTTGATGAAAGGCCTGACATGTGCGTGCAGAGCCTCAGAGACAAAGAACGCAATAAGTTAGGGTTAGGTGGACATTTACAGGCAGAGAGGCAACAGTGAAGCAAAGGGCCACATGGAGGACGAGCTGGGCCTCTTTAATGGCTGCTGTGTCCTCGTGACCTCTCCATCCACATTCATAAATTTTTCAGTGCATGAAATAGTCAGGCCACCCTGCTTAATGATATCTGTGTTAGTGAGCGAGTCACTTCCCTTCGCTTCTGTCTATGCTTACTGCTCCATTTCTGAGCATTTTTTTATTATTATAGCCTCAGAAACATGACGCTATTTCACCAACTGAAACAATTACCTTGAGTAAAGGTCCACACTCGTTACAAGTTAGAAGATAAACGTCTATTAATATAACTTTTTAATCCCATCAGGATGTGATGTTTCAAGCTGAATGCTCTTCATCAGACAGACACGGGTTCCAAACAACAAAAAAGACTCATATATGTACTCATAATCCCCCACATCCAGTGATACAGCACATAGTGTGTTATTACTACACTTAGATCACAACCATTCTCCAATGATACAATTTTTTAAATTGTTGATGACTGACCCAGCTGGTTGTTAAACCTTTATCATCATTTATGTTGCGGAACGTCCATGAGCAAGTTAGCATCTGTTATCACATACTTTACAGGAGCGATAAACAGTCTCTCCATCACCGCCCTCTCTTCACTCTATGCAGCTTGTCATGTTGCAGAGAAAAGCGAAAAAGTACAAACTCATCTGTCCTGAAGACTTTTCTACATGTATCAGGCAGCCTACTGACTGATACAAAGCGCTGACACTGGAGACTCCTTCCACAAATGTTGCGTAAACGTCTCCGAACAGAATGCTTCACCGTTAAATAACAACATGCTTAAAAAAAAGTTTATTATTATGTTGATATAATCTGGATTGTTCACCATACAAGTTCCTAGGAATGAAAAATCTTCTTCTTCTTCTTCTTCTTCTTCTTCTTCTTCTTCTTCTTCTTTCGGCTTTTCCCTTCAGGGGTCTCCACAG
>CM074956.1:17575631-17625842 GCA_037577455.1 Pangasius macronema | reverse complement strand
AGTCACTTCCCTTCGCTTCTGTCTATGCTTACTGCTCCATTTCTGAGCATTTTTTTATTATTATAGCCTCAGAAACACGACGCTATTTCACCAACTGAAACAATTACCTTGAGTAAAGGTCCACACTCCTAGTTAGAAGATAAACGTCTATTAATATAACATTTTAATCCCATCAGGATGTGATGTTTCAAGCTGAATGCTCTTCATCAGACATACACGGGTACCAAACAACAAAAAAGACTCATATATGCACTCATAATCCCCCACATCCAGTGATACAGCTCATAGTGTGTTATTACTACACCTAGATCACAACCATTCTCCAACCATTACAATTTTTTTAAATTGTTGATGACTGACCCAGCTGGTTGTTAAACCTTTATCATTATTTATGTTGCGGAACGTCCATGAGCAAGTAACTGTTATCACATACTTTACAGGAGCGATAAACAGTCTCTCCATCACCGCCCTCTCTTCACTCTATCTATATATTGAAGCTAATAAGATTAAAATGCAGCTTGTCATGTTGCAGAGAAAAGCAAAAAGTATAAACTCATCTGTCCTGAAGACTTTTCTACGTGTATCAGGCAGCCTACTGACTGATACAAAGCGCTGACACTGGAGACTCCTTCCACAAATGTTGCATAAACGTCTCTGAACAGAATCTTCTTCTTCCTCTTTCAGCTTTTCCCTTCAGGGGTCACAGCGAATCATCACTCTCCACCTATCCCTATCTTCTGCATCCTCAACACTTGCACCCACTAGCTTCATCTCCTCATTTATTACCTCCATATACCTCCTCTTTGGCCTTCCTCTTCGCCTGGGAATGAAAAATAAATTAATAAATATCTGGAAATACCATCAAACTATCACAAAGTAGGTAATACAAGGCTGTACTAAATTAATCAATTAATATGGTAATCAATAAAAAAAATTAATTAACAAATGAACAAACAAACGGACAAACATAAATAAATTAACTAATAAATATAACCTTATATATTGAATGGCTATATTTTAATAGCATAAAAAACAGTGGGCTAAAGAAAGAAAGGTTGAAAAAAAGAGAAAAAGCCGCTCCAAAAGCTTATTGTTTTGGTATACAAATAAAGACATGCATAAAGCCCTTTCTGTAAGAGAGAGAGAGAGAGAGAGAGAGAGAGAGAGAGAGAGAGAGAGAGAGAGAGAGAGAGAGAGGAAGAGCGAGATGATAAATACCTGAGTCAGTCATATTTGCGTGTAATGAATTACACGATGGAGGCTTCCACCTGACTAACATTTTACAGAGGTTGCGCTTCTCTCCACAGCAACCAATTATGCCATCATCTTGGCATTTACCTGGACATAATGATTCACGGCTCAGGCCCCGCTCTGACATAACTCACCGACAGCAAGCGCGGCTCTCAAAATAAAATATTCATTACTGCCCAACTTCTGTCCAGTAATTAAGACTTTTCTCTCGGTATTGTCCTTTAAATTTCCGAGTGGCTGTCCCTATTAGTCATGAGGGACTGTGCTGTAGCCTTATTTTACCATATCGCCTGAGGTTGACCTGGATTCATTTGAAGCTAGCACTATTTTAAGACTTTTTGTTTGTCAGTACAAATGTCATGTAATTTGTTATAGGGAAGAAATACAGTGTGTGCACGCTAAATGCTTTAGCGTGTCTTAAATGGTCTGTGGCTGGGTTCGTTTCACAGATTATTTGGGCTGGATTTAGTTGCAATAAAAAATAAATACATGAACATTATCATAGTATGATGATTATAAGGGAAATCTTATACAATGGAGGTGAGACTAATCACACTAATCAGAGTTAATTGCGTAATCAACTCTGACAATGTGATGTTAGGATATAAAAGAGATTTGAGTTGAATGAAGACAAAGACTAAAAATACAAACAGCCCAGACAAAGGCAGGGAGACCAGCTGAAAAAAAAAAAAAAAAAAAAAAAAGTGAAACAATGTGTAGAAATGGCACAAACATCATGATATTTATGGCCAGCATTGTGGGGAACTAGTTAAGACTCCCAGTATTGTTACCTGTGCGGCTGGAAAAAAGCTGACAGGCAGCAACTGCATGAAGATAAAAATGTCCACAGCCCAAGCGCTTTTTGGGCCCCAATAAATCATCTGTCATTTCATCATGCTCCAACATATAATGAGCAATAAAGTTTTCACACACACTGGGAGCTGGGCCTAATGCATAAAGGCACAGAGGGTGTTGGGGTGCTGTTTGGGAGGGAAGGGGGTGATGGGTAAATGGCGAAATGTGACTTCTGTTGGTCTGGTTTCAAAAAAAAAAAAAAAAATTAAGTGAGCTGCCCACAGTTTGACTCAAAGAAACCGATTTTGGATATTGTCAAGTAACGAAGAATTGAAGAATTGAAGAATTGACTTGTGTGTGATTGTCCTTAAATATGATGTGAGTACGTTGTTAAGGTTAAAGGTCATATAATCAGACCTGATATAATCATATAACAATTTTGGGATACATGTTCAGTTAATGCCATGTTTAAGTAGTTCAAGTTTAGTGAAAGTCAAGACATTCCTGAAAATGTGTCACATGGCAAACTAAAAATCATAAACTATTAACATGGCACACAAAAATATATCACTAGATTTATTTATTAAAAAAAAAAAAAAAAAAAAAAAAGAAGGCAAAGCTTGTGAACCTTTCTCAGTTAAAATCATTTATTTATTTATTTATTTATTTATTTATTTATTTAGGAATTAATTTTCACTTAATTGATCACTATGGTAGTTTAATTGCTATATTTAATGTGCAATTCATGGTTATGGAAAGTCAAGGGATTCCTAAAAATGTGTGGCATCGCAAACTATAAATCCTCCTAATAAAACACAAGAACATCTTATAGTTTATTTCACTGGATCCTTTTTTTTTTTTTAACCAAGCACGAAGCTCTGAAATTTCCTTTTCGTACACTACTCTTAAACTGTAGTTGTGTAAAATGTGTAGAACAATAATTCCTGCAAACGTGTGGAATCTCCAACTATACATTCACTGAGCATGTGAACAAAGACATAAAGCCATAACACGAGAACATTTCAGGCTCTTGTCACTAGATATTAACCATTCCATTCCTGACTTCGTCCAGATCTCTAAGTGACCAGATCCACCATCCTCTTACATAATGAGGAGAAAATGTAAACTGGATGAAAAGGAAAGATGAAGATGGATGAGAGAAAGTTGGGGCTCAGAGTGCTTCCTATGACAATAGAGGAGTCCTCACCACCTAACAAAGGGAGGCGAAGAACATGAATTAAAGCCAACAGTCAAATTGAGCCTTCCAGGAAGAAGACAGCACGGAGCCTATAACGAACCCAAACTCCAGACTGGTCAAAAGGAGAATGACAAATAACTTGCTAATAAATTCTGACCCACATAACATCATTTAGGTGACAGAAAAGTCTGCACTCGCTGGCGGCTCGACCAAGTGGAGAAGAGCAAAGACCCAGTGTGAAAGGGGAAAGTCACATCTGTGTGTGTGTGTGTGTGTGTGTGTGTGTGTGTCACACACGCGAGGGGGAATCAACATTCGGGCCTCCTGGGTAGTGGAAAGGGCGATTTTTACTTCTGTAAAAATCATAGATAAAGTGAGATCTTTAGTCAGCAGTAATATTGTTTCACAAATCAGAAGTGATAGTAACAAGGTTTATTCTCAGACACTCAAAATGCTAATAGTTGGCAGTAGTTGGATAAAATATATTTTAATAACAATACAACTGCAACAAACTGCAGTGGTTAAAATCACCAAGTAAACAATTGCAATTAAATTATACAAGCACGCTCTTGACATTATATTACATTGCAGATCAAATCTAATAATCTCATAATTTTGTTCATTATTTTGTCAAAAAAAAAAAAAAAATAAAAAAGTTAGAGTCTACCAACCAAATAAAAAAATTTTTTTTTGAATAATGAAAATGAATGAATAAATAAATAAATAAATAAATAAATAAATAAATAAATAAATAAATGTAGTAGTATTAGTCAGATCTTAAGCCTGACATAATATATATAATGAATCATTTATGTTTTATGTTTTCTGGACAGAAAACTGTCTGATATAAGCAGAAAACCTGGACTGAAAGGTGCAAGCTCAACCTGCAATTACGCTGTTATGCAGCAAGAAATAATAGTTTTCTCTGGCAGTCAAAATATCACTGTTTGGATAATGCGAATTTGAAATAAAACAGTTAATTCAAAGTCACATTATCTACATTCTAATATAATTTCACTGTAAATCACAATGAAACTACTGCTAATAAAATGACATGTATATCAAGTTGAAATTATACATCTCAGATTAGATGCTGTGAATATTATTAATAATATTACTACTATTTCCGCTGTTCTTTGTCATGCTGCTTTAACTGAATTCCTGATGAATGATTCCAGACTCTAAAGCCATAGGGATCCATTTCAGCTTCGTATTCATTGCATCATAGCTCATTGAGGGGAAAGAAGTATTATTTATAAACAAACACATTTAAACGTGGACGTGGAGTGAGAACGGTAATGATGCTAGGCGACGGTGCCACAGATGTGCTTACATTGACCCTGGGTGCCACTGTACGGGCAGCTGCCTGCCAGCCGTCTGGGCCTCCACATGGGTGTGAGGGCTCGAGTCCATCATGAAGGATGGCTCCTGCATGCACGGGCCGGGGGGAGGCACTTTAAAACACATACCATATGCAGGCGGGATAGACCTCATTTATCAGGGTGGAAATACTATTTTTTGTATCTCAGGCCCCTCCTCTCAACTCCCGCCACCCCCCCACCCCTATCGTTGCTCCCTCCCGAGCATCGCTCACCTCTTTGCGCCCAGATTTGACAGGTTTCAAGAGGCAGAAATTTCATCTCAAGTGCCGGCTGGGCCCCTGTGCGCTCTCTCTCTCTCTCTCTCTTTATCTCTTTCTCTCTCGCACACTCTTTCTCCCGTGCTCTCTCTCTCTTGGCGCTTTAGCGAGAGACTAGCTGCAACAGGGGAATGCTGAAATGCACCTCCATGTAAATTAAGGTTCACCTGAAGAATAAGAGAGAGAACAGTGAGAGCATGGCAACTCTAATGAGGTCTCACAACCAGGGATGGGCCCAGTGATGAGGAAGAAGGGGTGGGGGGAAGGAAAAAAGAAAAATACTCTCCAGAAATCACATCAGTAACCCACAAGTGTATGGGGAGATGTCTCCAACAATAGAATCTGGCCAAACCTGATGCTATTTGTTTTGGCACGTCAGAAATAATGTGCCTTGAAAGTCTGCAACAGGCATATGGGCCCGGCCGGACCATTTGTTACTCCTAATGGTCTAATTGTTCTCCTGGCAGACATAAAAAATTAGAGCCATTTTACGTCATTTACCAAAATTGCTAATTAATTCAAAAATATTATATCCAGCCAAGTCCATGCAGGAGAAGGTGGTGGGGGGAGAAAATGTGGCATCTCTGAAAAATGTGCCCATCTCCCTGAGTTCCATTTGTCTGAAGTGCAGGGTGACGGTGGCTTTATCCTAAACAGCAGGAGCTGTAATCTGGGCAAGTGGCAGGAAAGTGTTGCTCACCTCTTATACATCATAGTTCCACCCATTGTAACTGTAATGACATTGCCTTATGTATATAAATATACATATGTTTTTTAAGTACTCTGAATTGTCTTCATGTGTCTATGCTTATATGTTATAATCTCCTAAAGAAAAGAATACTAGACCAAATGAAACCAATTCCAAAAAAAAAAAAGTTTAATGAATGCATTTTTCATTTTTTCTTGTTATCTCATGTCCTAGAACCTCAGAACCTCAGTTATGCAACATCCTCATTCAAAGGCCATATTAACTTTGGCAAAGCAGGACTATCCAGAAACTTCCACTGAGTCCTTACAAATGTGTTTTCCACCTTGGCCTTCTTTCTTTCGGACTGTTTATTGAGCGATCAGTGTGTGTGTGTGTGTCACACAGGAGGGAGGAACAGGGTATCAAACTGTGCAGCAACAATACCGCAGTGTTCGAAATCCGTTTTCCTGGAACGCACACCTCCATCCTTGATCTAAAAAAAAAGTGTATTTAATGCAATTAATAATTGAAGACGTGAGAGCACATGCTTGTCAGAATGATAGATGCATGCCTGAGCAGCAATGGCGTACTCAGTGGGAGCAGCGGGAGTGCGGTGTGTTGACCTTGAGTGAGAGCGCGATTGAAGCGTGCTCTTCGCCTCGGCCCTGCGAGTGGGCCTCTCATCGCAAACCAACCCTTATCCCAATTAAAGAACTGTAAAAACATTCAAATTAATGCAGCCTTAACTCCAGGAGCAGACCCCACTCTCTTAATTAGGGAATAATTATTCACATTTTTATATCCGGGAAAACGATCACATGGAAATTATTTCAGCCAATGTAACAATGGTCTGGTGGACTGGTAAGGGAGGGGACAAAATCCTCCATTCCAAAAAAAAGTCCATTAGCATAAGGAAGTAATTAACACTTAATTACAGTGGAAGTACTATTACTGTTAATGTTCGATAGCTGCTGCCAATCAAGGTAGCTCAGTGGACTGTGGAATATAGTGGAGTCCTTTTGGGAAGGACCAAAACAAATCGGAGCGGCTTCTTTGAAATTCTTCCTTTTTTAGCCTTCAATGCATTTCCAATTGTTGAATAAAACAGCTACAGAAACTTAAATGAAAGTCAGAAACTCATCAATGCTTTATAATAAAAAGTAGAACAAGTTCCTTCAGTTCGGAAAGCACGTGTGTTTTCTCGCTTTCCTGCATGGACATAAACCTTTTCACCCCATCCCCTATTTTACTGTACAGCCCATTTGAAGGACAATTTAGTGAGAGGGCCATATCCTCCGGGTGTGAAGGGTTTCTCTAGTCTCTGACAGGAGAAATGGACCCTGCAGAGCAAGACTGGCCTCTGGACACACACACACACACACACACACACACACACACACACACACACACACACACGGCAAAACCTCTTCAACAGCTGGGCTTTGAACTTTTAACCCCCTCCACTTTCAGGGTCAACAAATTAGTGCTCTGGCGCATTGACCCTCTGGAACGCAGTGCCATGTCCTCGGAGCTGCCTGTTGACACAAGCGCAGCGCTTTAATAGGGCTATGTCATCCAGGTTCACTGAAACGGGTCACTGGATCTGAGGTGAGCTAATGCAGAAATAACATTGACATTTTAAATTCATTAAATCAAAACAGGCAGATTGCAGAGAAATTTGAATGCATGGGGAAATGAGCCAGAAGAAAACACTGTACTTCTTGTAAGGAGATGGAGGAGAGCTCTATTGCTATGATTTATTCGCTGTCTAATTAAAAGCCATATCAAAGATTATGGGCTGCATGATTAACTTGGAAGAACTGGCTCTCATGTGGATTTGCTTTAGGGTCTTCACACTGCAGACTCCAGGAGTCAGCACGTAGTATATTTGATCTTGTTGATCCTGGAGCGTGACATTTAGCCAAATTGAACGGATTAATAAGTTATACATTCCTTATTTTATGTTGACTCCGTACGACAATATCCTTTTAGTAATTGATGGGATGGGGTGTGATGCGGCCTGACATGAAGAAATTTTACTCTTACCACCCCAAAGGTGATTATTTTCCAAAATCTACATTTAATTCCTCACACACCACAGCAATTTGCTAATTATTACAATTTTTTTTTTTAATAACACCTACATTTCATCCTGATGGTCATGAAACAAGATAGTTCCTGGTATCACTTACATTATAGCAGCTGTAAATAGTTGATCCCTCAACAGCCTTGCTTTGGTCTTTCTTAAATTTTAAAAGACAAAAAACAAACAAACAAATAAGCGCATCTTGTCACATTATAGAGAAACCACAAAGTCCTCAGTGTTGAAGACTTTCCTTGGGTGCTGACACTAGAGACTCCTTCCAGTCATGTTAAATAAACTTATATAAACATCTCCTTAGAAATAACTTAATAGCTTAACCATATTTTTTATTATTATCTAATTCCACATTTTAAAAATTATTTTTTGCGGAGTTTCTGCCATCCAAGTTACAGAAAAGTAATCAACACCTTCTGATCAAGTTGAAGATTCAACAGCGCTGTGGTGTAAATGGTGGTAACTATGATATATGATCCTGCCACTTACAGGAGTGTGTGAAAAACATAATTATGCTACAGTACAAACAAAGCATTCAGATTATTATATGCATAATCATAATAATAATCCAAGCTAGTTTTATGGAAATATCTACTAATTGAAGTCACCATCCAGTGACGAGTTACCCAAGTCTTTATGTCCACTATATTTGGTAGAGTTTTTCATTTTCGTCTTCCAAGACCTGGTCAAATCAACATGACGTACTGTATGGTGATCAAATCATTAATCAAAACTCCTCTCCTATTGTGTTACGATCAATGAATCATCACGTCTTTTCCCAACTTTCCACTTTCGCTTCTTGGAAGAGTATACTGTTTCAGAATATAAGCACTATACCTGTATCGTTTTCCTTGACAAATTGATGCGAAGCTAGTCAGTGCTAATTAAGAGGACAGAACGGATATAATTCACACTTGTTAACCATAGAATTGAACCCTTTGAATAAATAGAACCCAAATGAATCGGCCATTATGTGATTATGAGCAGCATTTTTCTAACAGCAGGACAGAAGACATTAACCATATTAGTATAATCCACAGTCTACATTCAGAAAATCCCAATGAATCCGTCAAAAAGGAGCTCATTAGAAAATGGATACACTCATACTGTATGCGCTAATGCTCCTTTTGGAGGAATTCGCCAATTTGTCAGAAAATAAATTACAATCATAGTCATCAATGTGACAAATCACAGCAGATAAATTGTCTCGGGCCGTACACTAGTAGGGCTTGATAATGGTGTAGGGTGTGGAAATCAATTAATGTGTTGGGCCTTGGTCATAAATTAGAGGACTACCATTGTCAGATGTCTTTATCACAGAGCCACAAGGGGAATGAGTGGTCTTTAAATTAAGACTGCACTCGTGTTACCTCAGACGTAAGTGGGCCATTGAGCCCTTACCCATCGAAGCCCTAGGCATGGCCAAATTCAATCTTTGTAACCCATTTAGCGAAATCTGCAAAGGCATAGTTGCTATCATAAAACATGATCTGTAGACTTTTATTTTGCAATTCCGGCTCGGGTTGGGGCCCACCTTTAAAGTTTGGTTATGTAAAAAAAAAAAAAAAATGGAAAATAAATTACACCCTCTCTGCGCTGATAAAATATTACTACAAATTAATCCTCTGAGGCCCGCACCGTGCTCCTGCTCATTACTTTCAAGTGCAGAGGTGTAGCCGCAATTAATGCTGCCTTTCATTATGATATGGATATTTCCCCCTTGTCCTTGGGACACCACATCTTACTATTTGCACAGGCTCTCACGCCCCCTTCCCCACAATCCCTCCCACCCCCAATCAGGCAGCTGTTTCATGTAGCTGAGGGTTGATAGGCTAGAGGGGTCCATGTCTGGAGCTGCTAAATGAAAAGTGCTGGAAAGCAGAGGAGGAGACTTTATTGCATTTCACGTTATCAAAGGTGATTTTTGTTCTCTGATAGAAGCCGATGCTGAATCAGACAGCTGCGCAGCAGGAGGACTCCTCACATGACCAGCCTCTTTTCTCAGTGTACGAGTGTCGATTATATTTCCGTGCAAACGTAGGATCAGTAGGAAAAAAGTAAATTATCCAAAACTTGCATATTTTGTTCACAGCGTTTTTCGACGTGACGCACAAAAACACGTTCAGAGTTCTGAGACCACTAGTGAAAATGCTTCGATTCTGCATTCTTTTGTAATCTAATACAACATTTTAATTGCAAATTATTACTTTAATCATATTGTATTTACATGAAGTTCTTTGTATTTGGTATGTCCGCTTTTCTGCTTTAATGACAACATGCACTCGAGCTGGCATGGACCTCAAAGTTTGTGTAAAATCTGACGATCCATGTGAGATGCACTTCATCAGATCGGTCCACATACTTCACTGGGAGAAATTAGACTGAAAGAAAATCTGAATTTTTGTACAAAGGAGTTAACGTTCTATTCAAGATATGGAAAATTCTCTTTCTTTGATTGATTTGTCAACACAGTGGCTTAGCGGTTAGCATGTTTGCCTCCATGGTTGGGGGTTTGAATCCCGTCTCTGTCCTGTGTGCGTGGAGGTTGAACATTTTCGTTGGGGAGGTTTCCTCCCCAGTCCAAAGACGTTCACTGTAGGCTGACTGGCATTTCCAAATAGTCTGCAGTGTGTGCAATTATGCCCCGTGATGGGTTGGCACCCTGTCCAGGGTGTCCCCTGCCTTGTGCCTCGAGTCTGGGATAGGTTCCAGACTCCCCCACAACCCTGTGTAGGACAAGCTGTATGGAAAATGAATGGATGTGATGGATAGACTGTATATGCTAATTAACAGCATGCAGCTATAATGTTTAATAAACAAAAAATCACAAAATACACTAATAAATGCACTCACATGGTTGGAATTCGTGTTATTTGCTACACATTTCTATTAAAAAAAAAAAAAGTGTTTTGCAAGGGTGTGACCCTTAAGGCGACATCTATTGCACCTGTTTTATCTGGACGAGATAATATAATAATATTTATAATAATATTTAACAACTACAAGGACCATATTTGCATTTTAAATAAATTTTAAAGTTACACTAAGTTCAGTTTTTCAAAGTTTTTTTTTTTTTTTTTTTTTTAGCTTTAAGGGTCTTAAACCAATGATAAGCAAGGCAAATATAACAAAGCGTGACTAGTGAAAAATAAAAAAGGTCATATTAACTCATAATGTATACTGAATATTGAACAGTAAATAATATTTAAGTGAAGTGTGACGATTCTTTCTGTTGATAAAGTGAGAAAACTTGTGATGATGATCAGTACTTACTCAGGTGGACTTTTTGCTTTAATTGGTTGAAATGCATAAAACATCTCAATTAATTGAATGCATTAAAATATAGATAAAAGCATAAATTACAGCATCACATTTGTCTTCTGTATGCTCATTTAAATGTGTGAGTGTGCTAAAAATGTGCCTGTGAAATGGCACTGTTTGTGTGCGTGTGTATGTGTGTATGTGTGTATGTGTGTATGTGTGAGTGCATGTGGATTGACACAAGGGGAACCAGCCGAATGTCAGATTCTCACTGTGTGTTCACCCACTTCCTGCCCCAGCTCCTACCTGAGTGTGAAGTCCTGTGAAAAGAGAGAGAGAGAGAGAGAGAGAGAGAAAGAGAGAGGGAGAGAGAGGTGAGAAAATGAAAGAGGGGAAAAAAAAAAGGATCTGCATAAGTGAGAGAGTGAGTGACAGGAGGGGTCGGCCCCTCTCTGTTTAATGACAGTGCCAGTTACACATGCTGAATTGTTTAAATACGACTCGCCAGTTTCAACAATCATCATCTTCCTTGCTTTCACCCTTCATACCCGGCAGCCTGCAAACTGACACATAATTACACACTTACTGATAGTATCGCCGTGCCGATAATTAAAAGTGCCACTGGAGGATTGCTATTGCTAGTCTACAGCTGCGATGCTGTCAGGAGGTGGAACCTCAATTCAGCGCCGTTTTAGCGGCACTCTCTCCACCTCGCCTCGCCTCGCCTCTGCCCACAGCCTCCCTGCCGGCGCCGTAATGGAAAGGTCCCGGCTCCGGGCTCTTCGTGTCTCGCACAAACTAGGAAAATCTATTAACAATCCAATAAGTGATACACAAACAGCATCACCTGAGGGGTTAAACAGCGTGTGCCGGGCCCTCCGTGTCCCTCCATCCACGGATCAATCCGACTCTCCATTACAGGGCCACTCACCGATCCGATTTAGTGAGGTGTCACTTTCTGAGAAAGGCGATTTTAGCACCATTAGGCACTCGGCCACCCACGTGAGCTTAGACCAAAAAAGGGGGAGACGGAGTACATATGCATAGCTTTAAAAAAAATAAATAAATAAAATGCCGGCTGCTACTTGGAGCCTAGACCACTTTATATTAGACATCTCAGACAGAGCGAGATGGTTTGAAAGCTGACGGCTTGAACGAGGCCTGTGAAGAGGCAGCAGTTTGTAAAGACGCTGACAGACTTGAAAAGGAAGAAAGACGCTAAGCAAAAAAAAAAAAAAGGGAACATTTCAATCCAAAAGTAATTTCCAAGTCATTTCACACATGATGACATACGTACGGTTTCTACAGTAGCTTGCCCATTGATTATTTATTTTATTTATTTATTTATTTTTTTTTGCTTTCTGTGCCAATCTCCTTTATCTTTCTTTCTCATTTGCTGCATCCAATATTGAGAGAGAGAGCTCTTCTGTGCTGTAACTGAACGGAACGTGCAACCGACTGTAGGAACGTAATATCTCGTTTTATCCCGGCTTTGCACTGATTTCATAATTGCCTCCCACTGAAAGTGACTCCCCGGGGGCTGGTGGATCGATAAAACGACAGCAGAAAAAAGTATTACAGAAAGTACCTTCATGTTTTATCAAAGCCTCAGTCAAACATAATAAGAGGAAAATGCTGTGCAAAAAAAAAAAAAGAAAATGTGAATAGCAATGTTGGCCTGCTTGTTTCAGGCTTGGAATGAATCTAATGCAAGATGTCACAAAACATGTAATTAAAGCTAAATGAGTTCATTAACGCGACAGGACGTGAAGCTTGAGTTAAACAAGGGCTTGCTGTAGTGATCCAGTCGCGCCTGGTGAAGGCTGGCCCTTTCGGAAAAGACATCGCAGGGGATGGACAGCCACCTGACTTGACTTCTCTCCCCGTGCTTTCCCTTTTCATCTCCATACGAACGGCCGTCCTGCTGTGAAAACAAATCACACTCGTTCTTCCTCCCTCTTCCCTGCATTTGTCTTACATTCATTGAGACCAGAGGATGCAGTGGCATTGATAATCAGGAAGGGCGACGCACAGTTCAGCTCACTAACCCTACCTGCCTGAAAAGGTCCCTTTTATCAACACTGCGCTCCGTTTTCTTTTCCTCTGATCCGAGCCCAATGACCCGTCATGCTGTCCAGCTACTCAGAAAGTACCACACGGCCCTCATACACATGCCCTCATTATGCTCCTGTCACATCTCGCATCCTTATTGTAAAACAGTTCATTCCTCACCTTTGATTCTGTCACCCTGTTGTCTATGTGTTTGTATATTCCAGAAAAAAAGAGAGAAGAAAGGAGTTAGTCGACGTGAAATATGTATGAGTGCTCTGTCACGGTGCTATGAATATTGTGGAGGACATAAAGCTACGCATATGGCAACATTTAATTCATGTCATGTCTGCCAGGTGAGTGTCACTCATACACAAATAACATAGGTCATGACACCAAAGTGGCTCATATGAAAGCATTCCCAGAGGATTCCCGTCTATGTAATGACTTTTTAATATCGCTCCACGCTATAGACTGGGGTCTTTGTCACATATCCAAGTTATGAATGTTTCCATTCGCCTCCAATTTCATGGCAATAAAAACCCAAGCAATTAATTGAGCATCAGAATACTGTAACTGCATAAACGTCAGGGAGCCATGTAGTACTCATAAATATGTAACCCCACTGTTCTGCTCACTGCTTAAAAATGAATGAAAAAAAGTAACACAAATTAGATAAAATATTTAAAAATGGATGTCTGATTGATCCAGGTATTTAAACATACATGATGTATTTTCTTAAGTTTGTATCAATTCTGTGTAATTTTGGAAACAGAGAACAGAAACCCAGAAGGTTGTTCACATTGTTTTCTGTGTTCATTTAAAATAAACCTGAATTCAAAAAATGGTGGTGTTACAATGTCAACATCTGTAATGCCATTATAGTATTTTTATTGATTTAGTTTTCTGATTTTATGGTGTGGGTGCGTGTGTGTGTCCACTGCTCCTTGATTCAGGTGGTCCTGCTGCCTTTGGATCATCCCATCCAAACCATTCAACCTTCCTCCTTCTCCTCAGCCCAGTGGCATGCTGTGTAATGATGATAAAGTAAACAGCCTGGCTGCTAAACATGTCTTGGCATTGAGTCCGGTTCTTATTAGAGGAGCAGAGCGGAGGCCCAGCGAGTGCCCAGCGAGTGCCCACTGAGGCCCGCAGGCCTTTCACTTGCGGGTTCGCGCCTCATTTTCTGCTGACGGCTCTTTAGGGCGACTCTTTAGGGTGGGCACTGATGGCTCCTGGAGGGGGCGTGGAGTGGACAGGTGCCTACGACCAAGAGGGCGCTTCTCCACAGCTGCTACCATCTGGCACGTCATTCAGGCAGGCTGGCAGCGCCCCTCGTGTCCTGCCGTCCGTGGAGGAGGCATGTCAAGGGCAGCCTTGGTACAAGCTTACTCACAGGGCAGCACCAACCCCCCTCGGGAGGGCATCATGCCTGGGGTAGAGGGTAATTTAGCTTCCACACCCACCACCCATGCCACCTCCATGGGACTGGCAACAATAAGGGCAGCCAGAGCCAAGAGTGGGCAGTGTCACCCTGCTTTTGTGCTCATGTGTGTATGCGTGTGTGTGTGTGTGTGTGTGTGTGTGTGTTGGGAAGAATAAACTATTCATTAAGATCTGGGCAGCTGAACTCATGTTCCAATGTAGCAGAAATAAACAAAAAAAAGGCTTAATTACTTCTGGCCTACTGTTATGTGTGGAGCTTATGGTGTTCCCTATGGTCATTGGATTTTATTGCAGGGTATTTAAGGGTTCTTCAAGGGTTCATTGCCTAGTTATGGGTTCTTAGTTTCCTTTCTGATAGGGAAGCACAATGATTTAGTGTTTCTAATTTACTGATGCTGCTGGATCCCTTTACTTGGACAACTCTTTAATAGGTAAATAAGTCAGTTTTAATGAGTCCTATAGAAGACATATACATCTGAACGAGTCTGCAATTAATCAAAAACGTGGTTTTGCACATTGTAATGTGCTTTTATAGGCAAGAAACAAGTGTGTAAACTCAGGGTGATCCACAAATCGTTGTCAAAGACCAGGATCAGAGCATAAGATGTCAGCATAAAAGAAAGATGATCCATACTAAAGAAGCAGAAAACAATCAGAAATCATAAAACCGGAACTCATGATATAACAGGAACAATGTTGTCACATGACACACAGTAAACTATTAGTAAACTATCTGGCAAAATAAAGTTTAGTATAGCTAGTGAAATCGATTTTCAAGGATCAGTGCCAAATATGAAGAGTAGCTTATCTTCCCAAATTATTTTTGGAGATTATTTGCAAAACCGAATCAAATATGGCAGAGAACTAACGTCCTCATTGGGAAATATCCAGTATAGTGCCTCTAGCATTCAGTAGCACACAACAGCCAGTGGATATACTGTATGTACACATTAGAGATGTAAGTGAATATGAATACGTTATTCAGACTGAACAGATAATGTCTCCTAAATGAATATGAATACAGATACAAATATACGAATAGGCAGAGTATCTGAAATATGTCATTATACGTGGAACCTGGCAAGTTATCTTGCTTATTCAGATTCCACTTAAGATTATTTCTGTCAGATGTGATAGGAGATAGAAAGCTTTCCAGAGAGTTATACGGGATGTCTGATTTACGAGTTGAATACAGTTATTTTCAGCAATTTGCGAATTTTTCCAGCAGCCTTGTTATTTATTTATTTATTTATTTATTCATTCATTTATTTATTTATTTATTTATTTTGCAGTGTGTTCCATTATTTAGATAGATAGATAGATAGATAGATAGATAGATAGATAGATAGATAGATAGATAGATAGATAGATAGATAGNTCTATCTATCTATCTATCTATCTATCTATCTATCTACCTACCTACCTACCTACCTACCTACCTACCTACCTACCTACTTATTTATTTATTTATTTTGCAGTGTGTTCCATTATTCAAACAAACAAACAAACGAATGAATGAATGAATGAATGAATGAGTGAATGAATGAATCGCCCATTTTAACCCAAATACAAAAGCATATGAATATGAATATTTTGAGAATTAAGCATTTATAAATATTGCATTGTGTTACACCGCTAATACACACAATAAGTTCACCAGAAAAGCAAACATAAGAATCCTTTTAGGTTTTAAATGTAAGTTTCATATACAGGAGTTACAGACACAAAATATACATCACCCATGCATTTATTGCTGAACATCATCCCTATTTATATCACTGCACACCTCACTTACCTGCCCAATTCTTTTCACCTCACCATCCATCATTTATATTCATAACCGCTTTGCAGGATAGGAATAGAAACAATACTGGCCATCTCTCTGGCATGAAACATCCAGACATCCAGTGTCACTTATGACAGTTTTGATAGACACTTACTATATCAGAGAAATATCTGTGAGCACTTTCTCCATTTAAACTTCTATTGCTCCAGTCTAATGCAGAGCAGCATCGAGTACTCGGGCATGAGCAAGAGAGAGAGAGAAGAAGAGAAAAAGCTTTAATTGAAGGCCATGACGTTTGAAGAGTGTCATTTCTTCCCTCTGAATGATAGATGGTTGTACATTGAAGCACAGTCCCTTGCTATCATATTAGAATTACATTAACCAGCAGTCCTCACAGACCATTTCTGATTTAATTGTACTCTGCCACTTTCCTGTCTCTTTGAATGACATTAAATGTTCATGTTCATAAAAAAATCACTTTACACTTTATAATAACTTACATTAATATGTTATTAATAGATATGACCAAATCATTAGGTATTCAGTATTTAGACAATTTTCAAATGTTAGAAATGTTGTTCATGTGTGTATATATATATATATATATATATATTAATTTTTCAAGAAACAGTGAAACGTATCTGAGGCACTTTTCTGTGGCTTCACTCAGGATCCCCATATTCTGCATTGATGTTAAAGTGGATTATACAGTGTACAATATGTACTGACTACACTCACCCCTACTGTGACCACTGAACTGGACAGCAGTGAAGAAAAGAAACAATTAATGCCCTAAATTATTTATTTTTTAACCAAGACATCTATAGCATTCCATAGCATTCCCTAATTCCCTAAAATTCATAATGTTTTTTCATTTGTTTAGCTGATGACGTGCTTGGTCCGGAGCACAGGCTTGTTTCTGAGTAGCACTTCCTGCTGGAGCTTAAACAGAAGCCACTATTCCATAGAGAAGTGTTAGGTCAAGAGGCAGGGCAGCATCACAACATGTTTACGTAAACATATGTTAATTTTCAAATTTGGAATAACGTTTGTGCATAGTTCAGAAATTCATAGCTCATAAATCAGACCATTATAAATCAATACTATATGCGTACAGTACTGTGCAAAAGTCTTAGGCACCCTTGGTTATAAACCTTTATAACAAAATTTGCACTAAATGTTTGTTATAAATTGTTATTTCATGACTTTTATGACTACTTACTCAAGTCAGTAAAGAACATTTTAGATTTGCAAACATTAGTTTTCCAGCACAAAATGAAATGTTACAGGAAAATGTTTGGATGTCAGTGAAGAAAGCAGCAGATTACATAAGAGGCCACTTTTCAAACAAAACAACAACAAAAAAACTTAATGAAGGCTGCTGGGTTTTGCTGCAGAAATACGAAGCAAGTGCGACAGCCAAAGTCTCCAGAAGAACTGCGGCTGGTTCTGCAAGATGCTCAGTAACACTCGGTAAAACTTATAGCTCATTTCCAGGCTTGCAAGTCACAAGCAGTAATACCAGCGTGGCAACACTGGCATTTTCAAACCATGAAAATTCTCTATATTTTCAGAAGCCTAAAGAATTTACAGCCTAAAAACTCCACATTTTCACACAAAATCCCTGTGTATCATGTTACCATGTGACTCACAAGTCTGATTGTGTTTGCAGAGAAGAGAGGTTTCATGAATCCGGTCTAATCCGGTCTAATCTAAGTCTAATCCAGACAGTCTCCGGAAGAACCGTGGCTAATTCTCCAAAATGCTCAGTAATTTCCCTATAAAACTGCACAAATTGTACCTGAGACCACTTTTTCAGTTCATAAGCAAATGGTCATCACATCCAATACTGACTTTGTTTCATTCATTACTGTTTACTGCTCTACATTTAGTTTTTTTAATGTAGAAACATTTAATATCATTATTTTTGAAGGCGTTTTATTGTATGTACCTAAACTTTTGCACAGTACTGTATATTAACAGTGACAAGAACTAATAATAACAATTTCGTCATTTCAATAATAAAATCTTTTTTCTTTTATGTAGTGTTACTAAAATTCACATGATTGCTAAACAGCTTCCTAATGATGCCTGTGATTCCAGGGTTTCTCTGAGAATTTGTCTGGCAGCACATTAGACATTCCTGATGATACTTTGAGGCATGAAGTGGCACGGCACCCCGTTCCTGAACCGCTCAGTTCGAAAAGCTTCATTCCGCTCTGCGTAGGACTGCATAATCTCCCTTAAAATGGAGGGATGTCTGGCGTATTGAAATTGGATTATCAACCTGAACACAATCATTGCTTTCAACGATTATGCGGCTCGCAATAAACAGATGTGAACAATCATACACGAAAATAATTGAGAGCCATAAAACTTAATCCCAGAAAATCAATGGAATATAAACACAATGAGATAGGCAGTCTTAGAGAGATCGATCAGTGTTTGTAGCGAGAGGGTAATGTGTTTTCCTGTGAGAGAAGGAGCTAATCAGAGCTGAGAAAGCAGGAGAATGCTACTCAGGTAGAAGCGCAGCGCTGGCTGCATAGAAACAAGATCTATGCAAAGCTAATAGAAATATCGCATAAAGAGGGCAGCTGATTTTTATAGACAAATTATAGTTCACTTTATATTACTTTTTATTAGTTTGTTTATTCATCTGTCTACTAATTTTACTATTATCCCACACTTGTGACATGATATTAGATTGTGTTAATCTGAACTAGCTAGCTAACTAGGTTAGCTGGCTAGTTAACTGCTCTCATTTTTTACTGTGATGTCAATGACAGGGTCTTGATTTAAAATGGAAAAATCTAAGCTTTTTTTAACACTATGCAAATCTGTCACATTATATCACAACAATCATAATGTTGTGATATACTAACATTAATACTTTATATTTAGCTAATTGGTTGCCCAATAGCACAGTGGTTTTGCAGCTAAAAGGTCCAGGTACAGGCACGGCGGTGCAGCGGGAAGCATCGGCGTCTCACAGCTTCCCGTCTCACAGATTCCCGGGTTCCAGAGGATCCTGAGCTGGACGTAGTGTCTGTTTGGAGTTTCACATGTTCTCCTGTATTCCGGTAAGATTCCAGAGAACCCAGTTTCCTGTTGTCCAAAAACATGCTAGTACGTGCACTGTCTCCACTAAATTACCCCAGAATGTGAATGTGAATGTGTGTATTGTGCACCGAACTAGCTAGTTAAACATTTACTAGGTTAGCTGGCTAGTTAACTGCTAGTAAACTAGCTCTGGTTTTTCACTGTGATGTCAATGACAGGGTCTTGATTTAAAATGGAAAAATCTAAGCTTTTTTTAACACTATGCAAATCTGTCACATTATATCACAACAATCATAATGTTGTGATATACTAACATTAATACTTTATATTTAGCTAATTGGTTGCCCAATAGCACAGTGGTTTTGCAGCTAAAAGGTCCAGGTACAGGCACGGCGGTGCAGCGGGAAGCATCGGCGTCTCACAGCTTCCCGTCTCACAGATTCCCGGGTTCCAGAGGATCCTGAGCTGGACGTAGTGTCTGTTTGGAGTTTCACATGTTCTCCTGTATTCCGGTAAGATTCCAGAGAACCCAGTTTCCTGTTGTCCAGAAACATGCTAGTATGTGCACTGTCTCCACTAAATTGCCCCTACATTTGAATGAATGTGTGTATTGTGCACTGTGATGGACTGGCATCCCATTCAGGATGTGTTCCCGTTTTGAACCCAGTGTTCCCAGGATAGGCTCTGCATCCACCAGGACCCTGACAAGGATGGATCATTTGCAGAAGATGAATGAAAGAGTTCCTGGTACCTCTTGGATATGATTGGTGAAGCTTATTTAGTGACCGTACTAAATAATGTGAATTAAAATGGGAATTTAGTGCTGTGTAAAAAGGAATAATAATAATAATAATAATAATAATAATAATAATAATAATAACACTGTAGTTCAACATGCTGTACAATCAAGTAGTAAAAATGAAATGATAAAAAGTAATGTTATGGAATGCACAGAATAAAATAAAAAAGTTAAAAAGTACTCAAATATAATCTGAAATATATAAAAGTCGAAAATAAATAAATGAAATAAAAATAAATAATGCATTTTAAAAATAATTTTAAAGAATTCATTTTCAAAAAATTGTAATTATAAAATAATTAAATATTATTTTTTTAAATAAACAAAAGCATAATTAAACTATAAATACCAAGAAAGAGGAAGCATTTTAAATTAACTGCTAAATAAAAAAATATATAGACATTTTTAAATGCTTATTAAAAGAGTGTTATCAGAAAAGTAATAGTAAGAAAAAGATTCTTCTCTGCTTTGGGTCTGCAATCCAGACACCAGTATAATCAGCATCAGCCATGTTTTAACCATATTAAAGAAAAAGCAGCCACATTCCATGCAGTACTTTGAAATAATTATTATATTTTGACGCTATATGACTTCTTAGCACAATATGATAAAAAGCTGTATGATGCCCTTGATATGGCGAGATCCAGGAAGGTCAGTGCAGAAGTCTCGCTTAGTGTGCACAGTGAGAGGTCACGCTGCATAGCATTATGGGTAGGGCATCCTCAATGAGGTGTCACAAAATGCCTGTTATAGACGACTCTGACACCTTTTTTTTTCCACGTGACCACTTTTCCCTTCATCCACCATCTCCTTTGTCTTTATCAATTTTAGAGTAAGTGGCGACGAGAGTGGGAAATATATCTGTCGGTTGACTTTTGACCTGTGCCAGGGTCGGCGATGACGTTTCAGGCAGGAGCTCAGACTTGCCTTATCACAGATTCCCTCTTCCAGCCACTCAGCCAAGTCAAGGCCGTTCTGCTGGAGGCAAAAACCAGACACCACTTTAAATTTCATAAGCTCCAGACATGCGACTCAGAGAAAGGGAGAAAAAAAAAAGGGGGAGAGAAAGATAACATATGAGTCTTTCTCCCTAGTCTGACCTCCGTCTCTCCCTCTCTCCTGTCATTCATTACTCGCGTGTCTCTGCAAACCGTCACTAAGTTGGTTATTTGATAAATGAGGCAGTCGTGCTCTCATGGTTATCACTTTAGCAATCAAACAAGCAGGTCATTATATTTCAAAACATTGGACGGACCTTCAACTTCAACGAGTCCAGGCCTCGTTCTGCTTGGCCGGGGAGGGGGACAGGCTGGATTCAGCTATGTCTGCTTAGTTTAAAACCATCTCAGCACAACTGGTCCTCATTAGCTTGAGAAGGAAATAGATGATGAAATGTCATATCTGAAACCTAGTGTAAGGAGAGCTGTATTCTGGGAAAGCCAGGTGCTGTTTACGTTATAAGCTAGTAATTATTTAAAACTGTCAGCACACAGTTTCCAGCATGTAAATCCTGACTCGCATCAAGAAATGTGGAAGAAATATTCTGCATGCAAACAAACAAATAAATAAATAAATGTAAAAAAAATCCACGTTTAAGGTTTGACATTTTTTTTCACCTCATTATGTAAATTTTACCAATTATAAAATACAAATAAATTTTCTAATTCGGTACAGGTAGAGGAATATTCTAATATCTTAAAATATAGTGCTTTTATAATTCACGAACACCTCTGTCTCAGACGCTGTACGAGAAAGAGAGAGTGAGCGCGACAGAGATAATCACGTTTGGCTACACATTTTAATCAGTTCGCCCAATCAAAGAGATAATTGGATTGCGTTGCCTGATTGCGAGACTCGGCGAAATTGGATCGAAAATAAATTGCCTCAAACTTGTGGAAAAAAGGAGGGATTGGAAAACAAAAGGCCCTGTTCTGTAAACAAAAGGGATCTTATATCCAGCAAACAGCTGTTATCAAGACCCTGAACTATTAGGCTGCATTTTTTTTTTTTTTTAAAGTGCTCACCTGACACAGATCCAGCCTGGCTCTGTAGTCAATTAAAGGGTTTGTGCAGAAGCTGTAATGACCTACTAACCCGCTCTCCCAGGCCTTGCTCCCCGGGGACAGCCCCTGTCACTGAGTTATCTATGGCCTCCTATCTCCGGTGGTGGAAATAAGTAGGGCTGGAATGTATAGAGTCAGACCTAGCTCTTTCCTCGGGTTCACTTCTGGCTAACGCCGAGGCACGGCAGATTTATATGTTTATCCCGTGTTAAAGCTAACCCGCCAGGCTTGATGGCTGATTCTCTCAGTAATAAAGAGAGTCACTGTGTGTGCGCGCGAGTGTGTATGTGTGGGTACTCCGACACGGCTGCATCCGAAATCCATCAACCTGTACAGAACAATAACAGCCCCAGCCCAGCCCCTCTGTCATCAGAGCTAATAAACTGCGCAGCACTCATTAGGACGAACACAGCACACATTATAACGGCATTATGTTCTGGGCAATGCACTATATTAATTTCCCCACCATAATGTCTGCTTTATTGTTTCCAATAAGCATTTTTAATAAGCAAAGTGATAAGTGCTTCCCTTGTAAAATGTCTCCAATTAGAGTCCCATCTCTGAAACACGCACTCATAACGAAGTTAGAGCGTTTGGCTAATGACCGCCCGCGCAACCGCCGCCAGCCACGGAGAAACTTGACACGAGTAAACAGACGTGAATAAACAGCCTCGCTCCGACGAGAACACCAAATCCACTGGGCGAAATTACACCTTACATCACAAGAGCGGGTCTTGGATAGAACCGAGCCCGCGTGCTTCCTTCCCCAAACATGACAAGCTGTGAGGAATCGTTTCATAATATCGCAAAATAAATGCAGGCATTAAATCTTTGAATCAAGGCTAAGAAGTTAAGCATTACTTCTGTGACAGCTTCACAGACACAGTGTGAGCTTTAATTCTGTGTGTACATCCTTTCTCTGAGATACAATATCACTTTAATTAGCTCAGGCAGACAAAGGCTTGATCTCTAAACACAAATAAATGCTGTACACCTAAGAACAATTTGAGAAGGCCTTTGCTTCGAAAGTTTCTTTTTTTTTTAGTGCCTCCTCTTCTTTTATATGGCTTGGTCTACTGTGGATTGTTATTCTTGCAACTCAGTGACAGCTTATTTTAATGGATGCTATGATGTCGGGGGGCAAAGCGCACAGTTTTCACCCAGCCCGCTGCTAATGAGCCAGTGTGAGGTAGAACTGCCGCTTCTCGCACCACATCTTGCAGAAAGGAAGATTCATCTTTAATCTAAGGCACTCATCCTCTGGGTCCAGTGTAGAGGCATCTCTAAAAAAAACACATAACATCCTAATTAATTTTATTTTTCAGGAGGGTTTCGGTAAGCATGTGCGCCACCATACTTTATGCTCCGCACAAACACTGTTTGCTCTCAGAGAAGGGCGGCTAATTGCTTCTCGGCTTGACATCATTATATGGCTATGCGAGGGGATGTAGGCTGTTTAATTAAGGTCGGATGCAAGTTCATTATTAGATCCGCACACACTCTGCTCTTGTCTCATTCCCTGCGAAAAAAAGCTCTCTTTGTAATTTAATATAACAGACCTTTTGATTTGCGGTTTGATTTTTCTTTTAACGTGTACTCTTTCCGCTTTGCTTGCTTGATGCCACACTTCTGCTATGCTATGACAATTTCCCACTTGCCCTCGTGCACTATTATAAAATGAGAGCTTTGTTATGTTTAAATAGGATGTGTGAGGGTCTTTTGTCAGTTCTAGGCCAGCGTAGAGAGACTGGGTGTACCCTGACAAAAGACATTTATCAATACCCGAGAAATGCAAAATGATCGCTCTAATTGAAAGGTACATGGTTAACTAAAGCTAATGGTTTTCAGATTAAGTCGCCGCTCTCTCGCACTGCCTCTTAACCCTACAGCACACTGCGCCATTGCTCATCCGGATTTTCACGCGGACGGCCTGGTGCGCCATGTCATTTGTCTCAATTACTGATTCTTAGATTAATTTGATACTACCTTTCCGCAGACATACTGCTCTTTACATGTGTATGCCACATGGATGCAATTAGGTTTTCACCGAGCTAATTCAATTTAGCATGTTAACGTCAGATACTTATATAAGTGGATGTGTTAATATTTATTTATTCCTAATTATGCGCGATTGTCGGGGTGGTGTCTGCACAGCTTGCAGGGGTTCATCCATCCTGCACCGGGAAGCCATTTCCTCTCTGTCAGAGAAAATAAACTCCTCTATTAACAACTTATTCAGCAGAACATATTGCGCTAGAGGACTTTCCGATGAGCGCTAACTCCATATGAGTAATAGGCTACACACCCGTCTGCATGTTTTACATTTATGGGCTTATGAGTGTTTGACCTTGGTCTGGTCCAGTGCAACATAACTCAGAGTAAATCACTCTACTTGGCTGTACTCTGGATGACAAAGGCCGAGGCCTGAGGCACTGGGGTGATTCCAAGTATTCGTGATGAACACAGCGATGGAAGGTTTGCAACTGCCTTGCAAAAAAAATAAAAATATTCACAAAGAAACATATAGTATGAAAAAATTACCCCAGGGCTTCTCTTGTGGGTTGAGAAAATATTCTTGATGAAACACAAAAAAAGAAATCATTAGAATATGAAGCTTAGTACCTAGAGTGCAATACAGGGGCTTCAAAGCCACTTAGACTATAATTGACGCTTTCAAGTTTTTTGTCCTTGAGTCATTTCCACCAACATTCTATTACAAAGCCTATAAGAAGTTTTCCGCTACTTCTGCTTCTTCTTCTTCTACTTCTTCTGCTACTACTTCATGGTAGGCATGCACAATTATATTCTACTCTTCAACTTCGCACACATTCACAAAGTCATCTGCTCAAGCTCGCTAGACTCACTTGGTTCTAAGTTGGGAAATCAATCCGATTGACTGAATGTAATCTTTTTTAATAACCACTGCTTCAAAGTTTCAACAGTTCTGATGGGGATTCAGGTGGCGCCATTTATCGGGGCTAATTAAGGCCTCAGACATAATGTATTTAGGACTAACATACATGCAAATTGATCAATCTCAAATGACTTATACACATCAATAAAGCCTAGCCTGAGAGATGAAAATCAAAATCAACTTTTAAATAAATAAACATCATCTTGGTAACTGTTTGTAATAAACTACTATGAGAAAAATGAGTGAATGTTCCTTTACTATGATGTAAAGCAAAATGCAGTTAAAACTTATATAACTGAGAACTTCAGCTGAAAGGTGATTCCATGGTTACGCGCCATTTGCCTGTGTGACTATTAAAAATAAAATGTTACTTTCTATTGTTTTCAGTGTTAGACCTCATCATCTAATATCACAATGATATTGAAAATAGCTATACATTGAAAAAAAAAGGATGAGAGAACTTACTTATCTTCTTCCTATGAAATTCAGGAAATTGGGACGATGCAACTTCCTGTCCAACATGTGTCCTGCGGAATGTCCCAAACATTTTATAAGGTTGAGTGAATGTTGTAGAATAAAACTGCTGATTTTTATAATATCCTATAATGGGTGACTCGTGGTAAAGGATATTTTGGGCATGAAATGCTAAATGGATTCACACATTCAGGCAAAAATAATATTTTTGAAATATTTTAAAGATTATAAAATTTCAAGGTAAAGTGTAGTAATAGTGGGCTGGGACAAGCAATATCTGCAAAAGCTGTTTCTAAGGGCTATAGTTCTTTTCTCTTTCTTTTTTTCTTTGAAATAAGCATATAGGAAATGTATTTATGTATATAAATACATACAGATAAGCATATATTTAATATTTCACAACAACCCATGTTTAAAATGTCTTTACTGTTACATTCGATACATACAAGAGAGCATTTGCACTCACGTCACTTAATGAATGTACTTACTAATGTATAATAATAGATTAATAAAGATATTGAAGCCCTAATAACTAGTACATTATGTATTACTTGCTTATACATAGAATACCATGGCAGCTTAAATGAGTGTGCTACAGTGATGAGTCTTTTAATACCAAAAGCCTGTCAGACATTTTAGAGTAACTGACTTTAAACTGTCCTGGAGCTTAAAAAATAACAATATATTAATAATATATTACCTGACATTAACTACAGTATCAGTAACTGCAGAGAACGTTGGAGTTTGCACTGCAAAACAAAGTTCTGTACTGAACACATACAATTAACAGCAGTCATTTATGAGGTATTATCTCATTACAGCTTGTGTTGTGACTTTGGATTAAGAGTACAATTAGAGGATAATCTTTTTTTACTAGTTATTAATTATATTGCACTGTAGTTATTAATAGGATGCAGGTAACACCTATAATATAAGGTAGGAATATAAGAATAATAAAGCCATGCTTATCGGTTATGATGTACTGTGTAATAGGATACAGAATTAAAAAAAAAAGGTCATGGTTAACAAATGACAACTAAAATCCCTGTTCAGCCAGGACAAGTTGAAATGCTTGTATTATGTGCAAGGGTGTGTGTTTGCACATATCTGCTGTAGTGTGTGTGGCCATGATGCAGTGTGGTATATTAATAGCAGCTATGTGTTGTCCTTAATGACGGCGCAGTGGCTTGCTCTTGCCCCGAGGCACACACTGGTTCAGTGGAGGCTTGGATCTCTCTGACTGAGCTGGGCTCAGACTCATACAGCTTGGCTCTACAGTATATGACCTTCATGTGACTCTCACAAATGTTTTTTTGAGTATGCTTCTGTGCTAAGTTACTATGTCATACTATAGATTCTATATGAATATAGTAAACCATAGAATGCAAAGTTTCTAGTGATACAGAACCTTTCTGATGAAATTGCTTCATTAGCCAAGTGCTGAACATGTAAAACATAACATTCATTCATCCATCCATCCATCCATCCATCCATCCATCCATCCATTCATTCATTCATTCATTCATCATTTTCAGGAAGCTCTTTATCCTGTCAGGGTCGTAGTGGATCTGGAGCCAACCTCAGGAACACTGAGTGTGAGAAGTAAATACACTCCGGATTGGATGTCAGTCCATCTCAGAGCACCATACAACCATTACAGTACTCAATTCCCCTTTGCATGTTCAGAGAACCTGAAGAAAACCCACCGAGACACAGGGACAACCTGCGAAACTCCACAGTGACAGTAACCAGAGCTTGTGTTCGACCCTGCAGCTGGGGCTATTAGTAATCTGGAAAACTTTAATAGATCTCTGGATGTAATCTTCAATAAAAACCAAACCAAAGGAACTGGAATATTTAAGAAATCAGAAGGACGTGGCATGTGCTATTACAAATGTGTGACTGTTCACAAGCCTAGGCCAAACCATGCAGTAACCTTTTCCTCTCTCCCTCTCGTGTCTTTTTTTTCTCCCTCATGCTCTCTTTAAAGACCATTAAACTCTAATTGCATTCATTGGTGCTGACTAACAATTTCAGCAAAACATTGCGGTTAGTGTAATACCATGCGAAAATAAATAACTACCAGCAATTCAGCCACATTATAAATCATTTGCGCTGTCTCTGCTTATTCTAGCAATTAATTTTTAGGCTATTGAGCATGTTGCTAAGCGCTCATAATAACACAAAGCAAGCATTTATGTTCGCCATATTAACTTGTTAACATTATTGTCTGCATATGCCATGCTAGAAGGATATGTCCTGATGATAATTATCATTCTGTCATTTCTCTCCAATGTAATAAGGCAGAAAACACAACTCGCTAAACAAGTGAAATCTGTTCGTGGCCTTTTTACATTGTCTGCCATTATGTAGTCTGTTATCCATTTACTATAAGGTTAAACCCCATGTCAGGCTTATCTAACACAAACCGCTTTAAAGGGCAGCTAGGTTATCATTTCAATCTGCCAGTAATGCTAAGATCCTTCCGTTAAGTGTATTTGGTTTGGAATGACACATATATATTTATCTGGTCCAATTTCTCTGGCATGGTTTAAATTTCCGGCCGGTGTTATCTGGTTGGATTAAGAACCAATAGCACTCTGTCTGGGCTTATTATCCTGACAGCTCGTTGGGTGTCTACAGCTCTACACACCCCCTCTTATTCTAATTGATATGTAGGAACCCTCCTCGAGTGTTATCCCCTCCTTATGGAAAGTAAATGGATCAATGAATATTTATTCCATGCTCCATCTGCGGAATAAGGGCAGAATGTAAGTTTGACTAACTCGATGAATTTAGTGAAGATGTGTTTGAGAGAAGGCATTTAAGGATTAACCACATAGTTTAGAAATGAAATAGAAGGGGACGCCCTGACAAATCTCTCCAGGAGCAAGATCAACAACTTAATGTTTAAACCAATCACCCTGAGTATATATTTGAGCTCGGATATGCAAATGTGATGCTGAAGTCCCCAGTGGTTTATGGAAAAAAAAAAAAAAAAAAAATTACAACAGCATTCGGGATGGCTAAATTTGCCGAAAGCTAGAGAATTTATCAAACATGAATTTCAACGCGGAACCACAGCCTGCAGGAAAAGAGGAGGCCCCCATTAATGCACATACAAAATAAATGCCTTCAAGGTTTAACTACTTATTTTTGACATGTAATCAGCTTGAGTCTGTTAATTTACATGGCCTGATAAATACCATCTGGACAGTAATGTGGAATAAGTCGTGGTATGAAAATTGAGCAGCCTTCCCTGCAACCAATCAATGGAAACAGCTATGGACAGCCTCCTTCTTGTCCTTGCTAAATATGTTGAAGCATCTGATAAGAATTTTAATGACAATGCTCCGTGATTTCATTATATCTGCACAGATGTGTAATGTGACGCATTCTGGGGCACTTATTTCTTTCCCAATCAATCATCTGTGTACACTTTGGGGGGTCTTTATGATTGGATCACAGACCTTTCAACTTTCTCATGAATTCGATCTCATTGCCATCTGCGTAGTGTACTTTTTAAAAAGGCGTACACCATCTTTTACGGGCCTGCTACTGCAAGCGGGTTATCGATGCGCTCATTCAAATGCACACGTATTGTGAAAACAGCGTTGCCCAAGAAATGGAGTGCTATTGTATGCATCAGACTTACATTTACATTTAAGTACCGAATAAGACGATAGCACAGAGAAGCTCTTGCCAAGATAAGCTAATCGGCAAAAAGCTCAGAGAGATCTGTCGCTCAAATCCTTCCTGTTATTTCAAGGCTACACCTTAAAAAGGGCAACGCAGCATTAAATATCAAGGCTTTTAGCAGATATTTGTCCTACTACTCATTATGTCAATCATTTCCTAATGATAAGAAAAAATAGCTAAAGTTCAGACAGTGCTAATCAACAAAACTCTGCTAATCATGCACACAAGCTGCTATTAGAGCTTAATTTAATTAGACCTTCAACCAAATCTGGCCACTTTGATTGAGACAAGTCAACTGACAAAGATCATTAACTTCTTGAGCTAAACTAGAGTCTGCTGTGTGAGGAAGCATCTGTTGAATCAAACTACATATGGTCTTCACTCACCACATTTGCTAAAAGCTTGTAAAGGAAACCATAGTGACAGAGGAATGTTTTTAAAAAATTCATCCAAATAGTCTTTGGATATTCATACTTTCTTTTAATAATTAACATGAAATTTCTGGTGCATACTTTGAATATTGCAGTACAAAGTGTCACAGTGGCATAACTGCTCAGATAACATAAGAAAATAATGTAACATGATGGTGAAGTTCAACCAAAATTCTGTAGCAAATCTATTCATAGCAACCATATATAATAATGTTGTCTATTAATATATATACAATAATGTTGTCTATTAAAGTCTGTGATGTGATGCCTTTGGAAAGCCGTGTTAGGTTTCATACAAGGTAATATATACCTGAATAGGTTGCGTGAATAACCATTAGCTCTATATAAGCGAAAGTACATAGTCACCTGATGTTTTCCTTCCCCAAACTGTTCTGACAAATTTGAAATCACATAATTGTCTAGTATGTCTTTGTCTGCTGTAGCATTACAATTTCTCTTCACTGGAACTAAAAGGCCCATACCTCTTCAAGTATGACAATGCCCCTGTGCATAAAGTGAGGTTCATGAAGACATGGTTTGCCAAGGTTGATATGGATGAACTCAAGTGGCCTGCACAGAGCCTTGACCTCAACCCCACTGAACACCTTTGGGATGAACTGGGACACTGACGGCATCCCAGACGTCCTCAGTAGACATCAGTCCCTGACCTCACTAATGCTCTTGTGGCTAAATAGGTACAAATACCCACAGCCAGACTCTAGTGGAAAATCTTCCCAGATGAGTGGAGGCTTTTAATAACAGCAAATGTGGGACCAACTCTGTGTTAATGCCCACGGATTTGGAATGGGTTCACATGGCCATAATGGTTAGGAGTCTGCATAGTTTTGTCCATATAGTGTACTTGACATTACTAGTAATTACTATGTGTTTACATATTAAAGAATATGTAGAGTTAATAAACTGTACAATATGACTTACTGTACAATGCATACTTTGTAAGTAGAATATGCAAGATGAAAACTAATGTGAAATAATAATAATAATAATAATAATAATAATAATAATAATAACAACAACAACAATACTAATACTGGGTGAGAACTTAATAGTGGTAAATTTAACCTGTATACTTCAGTAAATACATTCATATTAACCAACCAAGCAATGAATAAATGCAGGTAATAAAGGTGTAATACACTTAGATCAACATTCCATATTAAAGTTTTGGGAAACTTTCATATAAACTTTCTATGTACTCTATTGTATATGCCAGGCATGCACCTGACTTTACTTATTTGAAATTAATCACTATACATTTACCTATTATTTAAAATCTAGTTCATACATCTTGTCATACTGTACCATATCAGCTATGTTTATCATTCGTAAGTTATTTCTTGTACATACGTAGCATTCTTAATATCACAGTGCCATAACTGCTCAGACTGTAAGAGGTAATAATGTAGTAATTTAAAGTAGGTGCATACTCTAAGTTTTATACACTTTCAATTCAGTTTTATTTGTATAGCGCATTTAACAGTGGACATTGTCACAAAGCAGCTTTACAGAAATAAAAGAGCAGGGCTGCAGTCCTTCAGTCCTACAGTACCATCATAAACAAATCATGGTATTAATGGAGATCGAAAGGAGCCTTCCATCTGATCGATCCATCTGATCCATCTGATCCATCTGATTGCACAAGTTGATAACTAATGTGAAAAACATTGTGAACACAATGTAATATTAAGAACTTAATGTGACAGTCATAAGTACACAGGATTGAAATACTGAACAAAATAAAACAACAATGACTGAATGTACAATTAATTCAATCAACAAATCAAACAACAAATCAATCAATCAATCAATCAAAATTTTTAGGTATTATTTTAAATAGAAAAAAAAATAGAAAACACTTCTGTAAATATGTAAATATATATATACACTTGGGCATATTTTGTACCTCGAAACTCATTCGAGGCCCAAAGCATATGCCTGCCTTTACTTTATTTACAATGTTTTTACCTAGAAAAAGTTATTTACCTACTCTAAAATGAAAATACCACCAAATTGTGTTATTCATCTGTCAGTATGAATTAAGTAGAACAAACCTGGAGCATGAGACTGTTTGTCAAGGTTGAAGTAGCTTTGCATATGTGTATTTAATGGTGTGTAGATGTGTGTATAGCTGTGGCATCATGTGCCTGTGAGCCGTTAAGGGCTGTGCAGGAATCATGCTTGTGTCAGAGCGACTCAGATGGATGGCTCATTTCGATCCCCATTAATACCATGATTTGTTTATGATGGTACTGTAGGACTGAAGTACTGCAGCCCTGCTCTTTTTCTTTGCTGGAGAGAGAGAGATAGAGAGAGATCATGAGAGATGATTTGTGTACTGGTGGCTTTGATTAGCTCTAGTCCCCATATTGGACATCATATTTCCCAAGGTATTTTACCAAAAAACAGATGTCATACACATCAACTGCACGCTGAAGTATGAAGTATGGCTACTATCACTGTGATACTAGAAGCCATAAAACTGTCTTGATAGCTTCCTAGCTCATACATATCCTGTTCTTATTCCTCAGCCATGGAATTAAACAAACCCATCACGCTGGGTTTAAACACAAATCATCGTCTATCATTTCTAGAGTGGCACAGATCCAGTGCCATGGTTAACAAAGGACCGCTTCTGAGCCACCAAGATACAGTACTTCTGTATCTTTTTTCGGTGGCTCATGTTGTCTCACACACCTTCAAGAGAAATAGATTATAGACACAAATCATTGTCCATTTAGTTTAAGTTGTTTTACAGCAAAATTATGCAAATCCGTGTCTAGGATTGCATCAATGGTTTACTTTTAAAATGCATGGCCTTGCTTTAACTCTATATGTTAAGACCAGTGGTCAAAAGATGTTCAGACTTGCCTTCAGAAGTCGGTGTGTTGGCTAAATTCTCCTGCTTTACGATTTTGAGTAATGCTTTGTTATAGAGTGATAGAGTGTATATCAATAAAAAAGGTACATACTGTATATGTAGGTCCCCCTTGTGCTGCCAAAACAGCTCTGATCCATCAAGGCATGGACTCTACAAGACCTCTGGAGGTGTGCTGTGGTATCTGGCACCAAGACGTTAGCAGCAGATCCTTTAAGTCTTGTAAGTTGCAAGGTGGGGCCTCCATGGATCGGACTTGTTTGTCCAGCACAAACCATTTCTGAACAGCTACTCTTGACACACACACACCAGGCCGTCCATATGATGTAAAAGAAAACGTGATTCATCAGGCCAGCTCGCTGTCTTCCATTGCTCCATTGTTCAGTTCTGATGTATTGATTGTACCCATAAACATTCAGCTCCAGTTTCACAAATTTAGAGTTGATCACATTTTGGAAACTCTTTCATGCCATGACTAAATTTATTATAAGGTTCTATTTCTCATTAATTTTTAAGTCCGAACCATATAATATTAAAGTCTCAGTATGCCCCTTAAATATAAGTGCCAATCATGCTCACATAAAATCTCCAAGAATTATATAGAAGCAGTCTCACATAAAATCTCCAAGAGTAACATGACCAAGAGTAATTTTGATGCTTATGTATACAGTGATAATATGGAATCCATCTGTAACTTTCAGAGACATTGACTCATGCAAATTTGTTAAAATTTGCAGTCATGAGACTGTATTGCCTAAGGACACCAATCAGCATTGATCTCACATCTATCTGGAGAAACGCATGTTCAAGGATAGTGCACACTATTCCTGAGTAGGCCAGCACGCCTAAAGGGCCTAATAAAGGTTATGTGTGCCAGCAAGAGTTCCTGAGTGGTTAAGGGTTTCATGGAGAGCGCGTGCCAAGGCGCGATGTCATGCGTGGGAGTGGCATGGCACCCGGAGCGAAAGAACGTCAGATGGACGAGCTGGTCTGCCATCGACGAGTGCTCCCATGGGGACTGCCGCAGCTGACGAGCTGAAAGATGTGTAGGCTAATTATGAAAGTCCAAACTCGCAACACTTTTGAAGGCAGTAAGCAGGGAATATGTCGCCCGCTAACCTCTTGTCTTTAGCCAATATGATATCTCTCTTTCTTTTCACTCTACAACTCACAGAGACTCATAAATACCTAGTCAGGAAGAAGTAACGGTCACACAGAGTTCATCTTGTGTTTTCCCCCCATGTATGTAATTTCATTTCATATAATTTTATTATCCTGTGTTCACTCAAATTACATGGTACACAGTGTGGCATTGATAGAGTCGGGGCTAAGAGTATCAAGCTAACGAGGTTGGAGGGAAAAGTATGCAGGTGGTCAGTGTGCTAATGCATCGAGTTTATACAACTGAAACTATGGGTCTTTTAGCCCCATTTTATTTCCTCCTTATGTCAATAGATTGAAACCATCTGTGTGTAATGAATAAGACTATTAAAGAGAGTGCAGAAAAGCACCTCATCAGCTAATACCTCAGTCGGGTGGAATGCAGATTTTAAATAGTCGACATATTTCAGTCTAAATCGAAGTTGACTGTGACTGGAGCCTGCTGTAACTGTTGGAGCATTTGATTTTTTTTTTTTTTTTTTTTTAACGACATCACACCACTTCTGCTCCATTAGAAATGAACAATCGCTGCGCATTCATCACAAGCTGTTACATCCCTCACATTTATCTCCGACCTCTGCACCGATCGCTGCTCTGAAAATAAAAGTGGCCCTCCGTACCCCTTTTTTCCTGAAGTACAACAGTATGTTGAGCAAGTGGACCAGAACAAAACAAAACGTTCAGAACTTCCCTCGTTTCCCCCCCTTCTTCCTCCCCCAGTCATTCTGTGTTTAAATTGGTCCCCGGAGGGCTTTAGCAAATCACATACCTCTGTGAAATCGGCACGAGTCAGGAGAAACTTCTGGAAATCTCATCAGTAAGGCTTATACAAGGACACAGCCGTCAATCAAATCTACAGACCTGGCGTATAGATCTTCAGAGACTCACTTAAAACTAATGCAAGCAGTCATCAATTTAACAAATACAGCAGTCATCTGGCATGTTTACTAATGCTAATACTCAGCTAGTGTTTGAGAGCATAATTATAGCACACACACACACACACACACACACACACACACACACACACAAGTTAGATTTTTTCAGCTACCTTAATTTCTCTCTTTTGGCTATTTATATAAAGAAGAAATGAATATGGGGATATCGCCCTATAGTGTTAATGTGTTTTAAACAGCAAATCATTTGGAACCTAAGACACCAGAGGTGAGTAATATGACCCATTTAGTCCATTTTAATGATCACAATCAATTTATATTACACTCTCTGACAAATATGTAAGTATGAGCTGCTACATACTGCAATGATTAAACTCTATGTAAAGCCACAGTTGACACCTGTACTACTAGTCCAGCTCACACACACTCTCACACACACACACACAAACACACACTTATATATACAGCCATACTCTCTCCCACAGGCTCCAAGCTCCCACGGGAGCCCCAGAGAGTCCCAGCAGCACGGCTCTCATAATTGTTCACAATCTACCCTGAAATGCTTCTAATCTGGAGCCTTTTTCCAGATATGACAATGCGCGCACAGACACACACACACACACACACACACACACACACATAACGACTCGCCCACACCACAGGAGGCTGAGTATTATCAAGGAGTGTCATACATCAAATTCTCCCCAACTTCCATGTTTAGCTCTTATAACATTTCACCCATTTCTTTTTTTTTTCCTTTTTTTTTTTTTTAGAATTAATTACCAAAGCCATAAACTCAATACTTCTATTCATTATTTGCGCTCGTAAAGGTCAACATTCCCTTGCGGATATTACACAGAAACACCGGAATAGGCGTCCAGATCCATAAACAAATTTGTCATTGACCACGGAAAAAGTTTGAACTTGTAGAGTAGTTACAGTGGTTAATGGTTAGGTCACTCCGTACTATACGGTCCTCAGAGATCATTAGTAACAGCGGGGGATGTGAAGACACACAGGCCTACACCATCGCTCCATTCAACCAATGCCCTTTTCATACAAATACAACAGTAAAAAATATTTTTTCATTATACACAAATATAGGAAAGGCTGTAAGAAAAGGACAAGCAGGGCAGTGTTTTATGTTACTGATTACTTAACTCACATCATCGTTTCTCATCAGTACAGGCAATTTTGTGAGCAGCAGCTAGCTTTCTTGAGCAGATCTACGCTATTCACAATCTAATGGCAGTTTTTCGACTAGTCTGAATACTCAAGTCCAAATCTAACCTCACCAAACAAAGTGCACTCTCATAGCAAATGCTCTCAGGTTGAGAAAGAAGTGTGACCATGCCCTAAGACTCAGGCTCAGTATCTGTACCCTGGCCTGCTCACCTCATTTCCTGTTGTTCTTTACGCTTCCTTCCTCTCTCTCATTCTCCATACCAAAATTTGTAAAGATTGAGTTACATAAAATTCCTTCTTACCAAAGAATTGTGTAGCTAATATGAATTAGCTAATTAGCTAATACCAAGCTAATATGAATAAATGAGGACGATGGTTACCTTTAATAATCATTTAATCATGAACAGTAACCATTAATGATTAGTTCATGTCTATAAATCTATAAAACACACAACTTGAAGTGGTTATGTTTTGTTTCATACCACTTTTCACCTTTGGAACAAATGAGAGGCATCTATTTTAAATTTGATGCAGGGAGATTAAACACATACCTGTCTGTCCATTTATTTATTTTTTTCTAAAACAAGCCACTAGTTCACTAATCAGGCCAGAGAAGGTAACCAAAATAAAGATTTATGAAAGTTCCTCACCATGTAGCTAGTTTCTGGTCTGATGAGATGCCTTCAGCTAAATAGTTAACATAAAGGTATGTGATTTGAAAAAAGCACAACAGAGGATCTGCTAAATGCCACGATGGCTCAGCCACATTATTTTATCAAGTACTAGGTTCGGTCAGTGAAATACATCTGATCCGCATCTCTAAAAAAGTTTTGAGAATGAAGAGAATGCCGGAAGGAAGAGAATGCAGGAATTAAGGGAATAAATACACCCAAATGCCAGTGCCATATTTATCCTGTTGACAAGCTTTGTCAAGCGGGCAGCTTGCAAATCTAAAGTGGGAGGCTGACAGCTCTGAAAGTCTTGCAAGGCTGCTAATCAGGAGACAAGGCTCTGGCATTACCACACCCCTCCTCTCCTCTCTTGCCTTCATTTTCCCCTCTAATTACTTTGTCTTCTGATAAAGCCATGGCTCTGGGATCATCAAAAGTCCTTGAAACAAAGAGCAATATATGGCAATTACCCAGCCCCTCATCTGCAAGAGTAAGATTAACAAGCAGCATATGAGCTCACACTCAGCGAATGTGCTTAGCTGAGGACTTCAGACCTGTCATCAGTCATACGACGGAGTCTTCCATTACATCTTAACTCAACATAAAACATAAAGAGCAAAACAAACAGAAAGCTTGCTTCATTCAGTGAGCTTGTACTTTCTCTTTGTTTAATATTTGTGAGTATATCCTCACAAAATACCTTTTCGTGTTTGCATTACAGCTGAACTGACTAGTACAATCTCATGCAAAATAGAATGTGTGGTTCGTTTCTTTAGCTTCTCCCTTCTACAATAGAGATTTCGTCTATTTTCGTCTATTATATTTTATTTTTGTGCTAGATCTATAAATCTGCTCAGCCAAGGAGGTCTGGCCTGTTACAACATTTAGCCTCTAGAGATTAGTCAATTTTTTTAAATTAATTTTTATGTACAGATAAATAATTATCTAATTATATAAGGTGAAGTTCAGGATGAAGAACATGGTTGCTAACTGTACATACACTGACTTAAAGTGAATACAATCCAAATGACCTTTGTTACATATTGCTGTAGATGTTTTTTTCAAGGTTAATGTGTACCATGTTATTTCCCCCTTAATTACAACCTTCCTATACATTGTTATGTATTTATAACCCCCCTAAACTGATTACTGCAATAAACCCACTGCAATCAATGCTATCAAGTTAGATCCAGCTTCCCAAAGAGGTGATTCACACAGTCACAGACATGGTAATAACTACTTGTGACAGTTTTAGCATGTAGATCAAACATGTGCTAACAACTCCTAATCTGTCACCTTTGGGCCTCCGACCTGAGTGCTGGTCTTATTAACAGAGCAGCGGAGAGGCTGAAGTGCACTAATGAACTGAAGTGTTCACAGTGCGCTCGACTCAGTGTGAGCTTACATTAGATATATTAGCCCCTAAAATGGTGATTATTGCCGCTGAAATCTTTTCCGAGGTTAAATGCTGCCAGACTCTGCTGTGAACAAGCCCTTAATTGCAATTAGAACTGAAAACATCCCAATGTGTTTGACAGTATCACTTTTTCAGAAGAAAAAAAAAAGTGTTACAAAAGCAGAGTGTGAGCGGAAAAAATGAGATGGGGAGCTTGCATTTGCCGTGATTACATGTAAAAATGCATGTCTTGTTATTTTAGCATTATGCAGTACTCTGTGAGCAATATTCGGAGCTGCCTTTTTTTACATTCAGACATTACGTAATGCGATGATGTCTTTTTTTGGTAACAGTGAAAAATGAGGTGAAAGCGCATCACTAGTCAGAGGCGATAGACCTTAAAATTTTCCAAGCCCCTTTTTTTTAATACTATTACAGTGTGCGCAGTGCCTCACCGTTGCTCACACACACACACACACACACACACACACACACACGTCTCTGATGACAGAGCATCTACAGGGACATGTCGAATCAATGGCCATAAGACATTGGGTTACAGTTCAGGGGAATTTGCAAGTTAAGTAGGCAGTGAATAGGAAAGAGCAGCTGATGAAGAGGAGTCACATCATCCTATTGTTAGTGTTGCATGTAGGTTAATCATGTGACAAACACACGGAGAAGGCTCACTTAACCAGCCAGTGTGTTCGAAGAAGTATTCATGATAGAGCAAATGTAGTCATCTAGTGAAGGGGTACGCAGTGTTTCACACTGATTCTGCATGCATCCTAGTGTATGAACACATTAGCATAAATTCAATGATGACATTGTCTCGCAACATAATACATTACACGGTTGACCTACAGACTAAATAATCAGGTGATCCTGAGGTTATTATAATTAAGGTGGGCTGAAAACATCATATAATCTGCACTTCAGCAAAATTCAACAGATGCATGTGAGTGATAGGTTCAGGGGTGGTTGGTATGAAAGAGCTAGCAGGGTTTAGCACTCAGACATGTATTTTTTTGCATTGCATTGATGTTGGACGTTCTGATCAGAAGGTCATGAGTTTAAATCCCAGCACCACCAAGCTGCCACTGCTGGGCCCCTGAGCAAGGCCCTTAACCCTCAACTGCTCAGTTGTCTAAATGAGATAAATATAAGTCGCTCTGGATAAGAGTGTCTGCCAAATGCCATACATGTAAATGTAATGTAAATATCAGATTATTTGCTGTCAACGTGTCTTATGGTGGATTATTTTTGGCATGTTTCAGAGTCGACTGCAACACAAAAGCAACACCTGGGCTGATTTCTTTCTACCCACACTGTAGATTCATGATGTGCATGGCTAGTAGTTCCAGCTGTAACATGAACAATAGATTTATATTAGTACACTCAATTTAATACATTATTGTTACCATAGTAACAGCTCAATCATAGGGACTTTTACGGTGAATGCTTCACATAATATATAATTTTTAGAGTAATAATAAACAGATTTTTTAATAGAAATTTTATTGTATAATAGCTAATGTGGTGATGATTTTGTTAGGCCATTTATTAAACATTTGGGAAAAGAGTCTTTGTTGTTTGCACTTTGCGACTCTCATGGTGCTTTCTGTTTCTGGTATCTTGTCAAAACAATAAGCAGAATTGTTTTGCTTTGGTATAAGCGGAATAAAGACTGCAGACCATGCCATTATATGACACTAATACACTTTGTGATGGGGTGATGGCATCATACCACCCTGGGGTGCAATATTTTCATATAACCACACGTTCTGTCATGAGTTATCCCTAGCTTACCATTTTTGGTATTCAGAGTAAATATGGCATGAAGCCAGTAGAGCATTAAAGACATAATAAAAATTAGAAATCATAAATGTAACTGCCTGTCTTCCTTTAAGTATATGTTCCAATTTAACCCCCATCATTCTTATTGCACATCATGCATTACTCAACCTTAATAATTTCATCGTCAAGCTATTGATATTATTGATATTAGATTTCCCATCCAGTATCACCAGCCATTGCTGGGTAAATGTTCAATTTGTTAAAAAAAAAAATAAACAAAAAAATCTAAGTTTACTTTGACAAGTGTGAGTAAAGCAGAAGCTTAATTTTTAACCCTCAATCAATCTCTGGTCAATTAGCCTGCATCAAAAAAGGAGCAATGTTCCCTGTGTATAATCCACACGAGGAAGTCTTTTAATCATTTCAAAAAAGAGGCCTGAGCAGCACGTGTCTGAGAACCTTTCAAGGAAGCAGCCAATTAGAAGTGTGAAAGTCGGAGTATGCTTGGCAAGTTTGATAACGCTTACAGAAGGCATATGCTGCCTTCTATCCATAATTTAGTGCTCGCATAATTAACAGCTATAATGTATGGCACTGTCACTTCATCTTCAACGGAGGAGGCTCCGATTTGAACACTGTTTGTGTGTGTGTGTGAGTGTGGGTGCGCCTCTGTGTGCGTGCGCGCATTCCAAATGTGAAATATCGGTTTGAGCAGACTGTTATGACGGCAGTGTAATTCACAGCAGGGTAATTTATGACACAGGAAACACAGAGTGTTTATCGGGAAACAAATTGAAATGCCACAGTCATAGTGATCAAAGGAGGCAGGGAAGGGAATTATACCTAATTTGCAAAAACGCTTTGTTTCTCCTGAAATGACTAAATAACTGAAAATTACCCAAATGTTGTGTTTGGGTATATGTCAAAACATTACACCTTTTTTTCTCTCCTTAAACCTAATCATATAAACATGAGCATAAATATAAACATAACCATATGGCGCGATATGGATAAATGAATCTATATATGAAGTGTCTGTGTGTGTCAGATGGTTTCTTTTCTGTAGATTAGTGAGTCAGGTATCAGGTATAAGCCTCTTTTTTCCTTCTCTCTCTCTTTCTGTATGTGTGTGTGTGTGTGTGTGTGTGTGTGTGTGTGTTTGTGAGAATGGCTCAGGGAGGCTCCTGAAGCCACCTGGCTGTTCTGAGCGCTTAATATCCCAGATATAATCCATTTATAGCCCCAAATCTGCGTCTGACTGTTCAGTGACACTTGGGTGCCCCTCTTAAAGCTGCAGCCTCTAGTGAGCAGCCACCAGCACGGTGCTGTGTGAGGTGTGTATGCGCCTGGGACGGCCAACTTTTCAAATGTATATGCCTGCTCACTAATCTTCCCTCATTCATCCTGATTATGCAAGCTGGCCCTGTTCAGAGGCAATGGGAGAGAGAGAGAGAGAGAGAGAGAGAGAGAGAGAGAGGTAGAAATATAGAGAGGGATGAAGAAGGAGGCCAGAGTGTATTGGGGGCGGGGGGGTGTTTGCATTTTTCTCCTGGGTGTGTGGTTAGCTTGACATGAAAAACCTGTTTGAGCAGAAAATATGTACTAATGTGCACAGCGGCACTCTATTATATTAAAAAAGTATGCTGGTAAATATTTGCCACATGTTATTAGGGCATCCGAGCCAAAGGGTATTCAAAAGGGGCAAAGGTCAAATCTAATGTGTTCCCCGAGGGGGTTAGTTTTGAATATAACCAAATGGAGGCAAAGCCAGGAATACCCTAAGGAGCAATGGAGCACATCATAAATGATTGCGGTGCATGTGTGTGTGTGTTTATATGCAGGGACAGTAAGTATCCGCTGTCTTATTAATGAAATGACAAGGCAGTCTCGGAGTATAAGCCCTCCTCCTGTGAGTACAGGCCCATTACAAGTCTTTATTACAGCAAACAGCAAGGTAGGTTATAACCTAACAAGCTACTTTTTTACTCTGTTGCAATCTCACCTGTATCTTTTGTTAAATTGGTTTTACAGTCATGAATAGCTTCTGTTTAAGCCCTCTTGATCTGCGCAGAAAAGAAAGTTGAATATTTAATGTGAACACAGCTTTGCTAGGCCTCATCCTCACTAATTAAAGCCACATTTCTGCTCCGCTCACGCTAAAGTAAACGAATTCCGGCTAGACTATTGAGCGATTCTGGTCAGCAAATTCTTTCTCTTAAAAAGCTACCCACTAAGTCGGACTTAATAACGCTGTCCAATAAAAGAGGTTTAACTTCAGTGGAAACAGGGCCATGTGTGAATATGCAAACCCTCATTCCGGATGTGTAATATAGTCGATGGAGGGGTGGAAAAGAAATCCAAGATTGCGTGCGATTAATAATAGACGTCATGTTTAAGTAGGTATGTCCATTGGCAAAGTGTCCTCATTTATTCATTCACATGGGGTAGATCTAGCCACCTTCTCAAACACTGGCATTTTCAGCTCCATACTAGTGATAAATCAAATTAACTGTACAGTACTATGAGTGATATGGAATATTCCTGAATTTTAGAAGTGACTGTGCTTACCTGTAACAGAGACTTTAGCTGGTAATGTGCTGTAGAAAAAAAAAGCTCTGTTATACAATGATCTGATAAATGTTATTAAACCAAAAACAGCTCATATATAGTATTTCCAATAGGCCCAGTTTTCTCTATGGAAACTATAATACATCAGATGTCAAATATTTTTAATTTGAAGCAGTTTTCCTATAATTAATCACTTGAACAGTGTTATGTAAACCTTTCACTGTCCACTCCAATACTACAGAGAGGATTATGACTATCCAGCTTGTTTTACATGGCTGTGTATTCTGTTTTTTTTTTGTTTTTTTTGTCCAGGGTCTCATACTTGACTGAACACCTCTTTGCCCTCAGGATATTTCACTGTGTAACCTGAGCAAGGGTGACCTTTATTACACTGGAACAGCATACATAAATAGAGCGACCCACCAAAGTGCAGAATGGTGCGTATCTACCATTCAGGATATATAAGTATGGATTGAAAAATGGTAAAACAATTAGTTAGTTCCTGTTATCACTTACGCAGATTATAACAGCTATAAACGGCCATTCCTTCACCAGCCTTTTATTTCTCAATAAGACACAAAATGCATCTTGTCATTTTACAGAGCAACAGAAGACTGCCCTGTGGTGGAAAAACGTAAAGCTGCAACTTTACCTCAGACTATTCCAAAGCACTGACACTGGAGACTCCTTCCATAAATGCTAAATAAACATCTCCTTAGAGAAAAGTTCACATATGACTAGACCCCATCATATTGAAGATCAGGTTCCATACTATAATAAAGTTAGTATGTGGAAAAATCCTGATCCTTCATTGGTTCTGATTGGTGTACAGTATAGGTGCTCATTCTTTATTTCTGATGTAATAAACTGGGCTGTATTACAATGTCTTCATAAATAATCCACGCTTTGGCATATTCTTTCGGATTTCTTCTTTCTTTTCCAACCAGGGCTGACTGCGAGGAGCTTACAGTGGGATGCTGTTCACCTGGTTTTTCCATCCCGTGTCATCATGTTATATTATTATTGGTATTTGAGCTTGACACATCAAGTTCCCTTGGATGGATCAGAAGTTGTGATCAGGGCACATGCAGCTGTTAAGGAGTAAAGTAGAAATGTAAAGATGTCATTCATAACAGTACAGTGTTGACTGTGTTTGTGCGAGTGTGTGTACATTGTATACACTTTACAGTGTATTACTTCTGCTAGACCACACCAATTTGCCAGTGCTGACTTTTTTTTTTGATCTGCTTATATGGACTGTCTGCCCTACAAGTCCCTGTGTGAGCTACCAGAGAAATGATAATGTATTAGAGCGAACACATTAAGAGTTGCTATAGAAAATGAATCAACACATACTGAACAGAATCAAGAATTCAACATCACTATGGTATAATCATAATATAATGAACAGTTATTAAATTTATTAATAAGCACCTTAAAGAATTACCCTTTATTTGCACAGCTAAATGCTAAATGCTTGCGTCCATTCAAAATCTTTGAAATTCTATTATTCCACTTGAAATTACTTTACACTCCAACCATTGCTCCACAAAACCATATATTTCTCCAAATCCAACAGCCTCTTATTTAAAATATTGTGTCCCTGCCACTATCATTTTAACATTTGTCTTCAGCTGCAGGTCCACCACCACTCTTAGGCATGCCACAAACCCCAAAAGCCGATTCCCAGACAGGAAAGTGCCATTATTAAAACCAGAAACACACTACTTCATTCAGCTAGATTGGGCCATATGGGTTTTTATACTGCAGTTCACACTGTAACCTGTTCAAACTGTCAGGCCGAAGCTGTGTAAACGCAAAGGCTAAGCTGTTTTTGTTAAAGGTTAGGAAGGCTTTTCCAAACAGTAATTGTATATGATAGGTTAAGCATGTAATGCGCTGCAGCCGGCGCAAGCACCTTTCCACCCATCCGCACGCTGACCTATTCCACATCATAATGGTACTGCTGTAAAACCACTCTGCGCTGCCAGGCCACATACGAGCTGTAATAAATGCAGCGTGGCTGAATGGTGAATATGGTTTTAACTTACTTTAAGCGCTACTCGACCTGCTTAAACACTTAAGCTGGAGTTCGGTTTAATGGCCAAAACTTGCACAGAACAGGGGCATCATTCAAAACTATGTACTGTACATAATTACAGTGAAACAATGTCTACACACATTCATGAATTATATTCGACTCCATGATTAGAGAATTAAACTAGTATTTCCTCAAAGGCATTTTCAAAACCCTATGGATCTTTGGAAAATAACAAAAAAGTGGAGTATGTGGGTTTATGGCTCTAAAGCTAACAAAGAACATCATTAGAACATTGCGTAATGTTCTAATAATGTTCCAAACATAACATCCCTGCAACAGTCTAAAAACACCAGCTGTAATAATGTTATTCTTTACATTGTTATTAGCATGTTGTTCACACAATGTTCCCAGTTAGACTAAAACTAACATTATGGAAATGTTAGTGTTAACGTTCCTAGCTATGAAAAACTTGCACCAAAGTTGTAAGAACATACGAACATATACAAAAACGATATAACAAGTTAAACATGACTTTCCTAGAATTGTATTTCTTTAGAAAATGTCCTGCTAATCTAAATTTGTTAAACAGCAACCCAAATCTTATACTAATCAGGCCCAGGGATATTAGAACCAGATGATTCAGATTAGGACTGAAAATAAACTCTGCAGGAGGGAATAGATCTCCAAGAAGGTGTCAAGCAAGCTTTGGCTTATACATTCCAGACCTTTACTTATTCATAGATTTATTTAATCTGGAAAAACAACTCTTAACAGTTTTGTAAACTAAGCTGTTTCTCATCACACCGAACAAGACCCGGCTGATTATATATTGCTCAAACTGAAGGAAAAGAAAAAGAGTGCCATTTTTTTTTTTTTTTTTTTTTTTTTTTACAAGTGCAATCTGGGGTAGGTATGTAAATGTGCGCTGAGGAGCTCGAGTTCCAGCATCCAGTATGTATCGACTCTCGGAGAACCTGGCAGAACTAATCCTGCTGTCTGATCTCCCTCCAGTTCCATGCCACTTCGTTAATTACTGAGGCACTATTGACGAGCCCTTAGCGCAGGGAGCACAGCCATCAAACAGGAGAGGGAAGCGATTAGCAGATCACTCTCCAAATTTACGCCGCCAAGAGAGAACGGCTATTATTCACTTTAGAGTGTAATGACAGTGCTTTATGTTCAGATGTGGATCGGGCCTGAGCTCAGCACGGGAAATTAGCTCACTCTCACCTGAGACTAGCTCCTCTCTCCCACTCTCTCGCAGTGGAATTTCAGCAATGTGGTGGAAATGCGATTAGTGGGTTTGGAAAGTCGTGTTGAAAAGAAGTTTAAATTAGATCAAGCCCTTTTTGATTAACTATTGAGGTGATGGAGCTCATACATTTCTGCATAATTTATTGAATAGCATGGGATGAAATACAGTCAAACTTGACACAGTGAGATAAAAAAAAAAATGGGACTGTTTTTAATGTATATCAGAGCTTACACTATATAATTACATAACAGCACAATGGGATGTTTCCAGATATGCAGTGTTTAGTCCATTTAAAATAAACCCTGGTGTGTTTAGTTAAGCAGGTGAGAACACAGCAATCACACTTGGGCCCAAGAGCATCTGAGTGATGTGACCTCGGCCCACCTCCAAGCAAACTCTAAGGCAGTTTGATTACAGTGAGAAAGAGATTCAAATGCAGGAAATGAACTCAATATGCCATGTATTTTGGGTTTTGGGCAGCATTCTTTTTTTTTTTTTTATATATATATATAGATGTGAGCTGCTAAACTGAGCCATGAGACACAAACCGAGCCAAAGGACAGAGCTGTAGCACTGAAATGCAATATGAATATATTTGGATGATTTTTGTGTGCTGAACAAATGAATGAAAGAGTTTTATGAGTACATTTTAAGCCCTACACGGTCCTCAATTTGGTTAAATTATGTGCAGTGTGAAACTAAACCAAACATTTCAACTGCTATCTTTACTTTAGCCTTTCTATACAATGTTCTTTAATAGGGTGGGTTCAATTCTACTTGCCCTTAAAATGACTGATCTGTGCTAACAACCCCTGGGTTACTCACGCTTTCACACACACACACACACATATATATATATATATACACACACACCTGCGCCGGTGCCACCCCCCCTCTCTTCAGCCCGGGGCCAAAATCAACCCCCTTATTAAGATGGTAATGCCTGTGAACTGCGAGTTGTGGAAGGTGGGGGGAATCATCTTTCCCTCAGTCAACCAAGCTGATCGTGTATTACATAGAAGCACAACCCAAATACAGCGTAGCCGCATAATAAACATGAAGAGTGGCCTCTAACCAGCCAACAGCCGACAGCGATGGAGGCAGACGCAAGCTGCTCGCAGGAATTTACATGCAAATAAACTCCAAAAAGCCAGGCAACTCTTTTTCTTTTTTTTTTTTTTCCTTGTTGTTGTTTTTTTTTTTTCTCTTTCTATCACTATTGTTGGGAAAATCACAACTAATATGATGTGACGTTGAAAATAATAGTCAGTTCAGATCCACAGTTCGTCTAATAACGTTTAATTTTACTCCTCATTTAACATGATTTCCTACTCACTGATTACAAGACATGATAGCATTAATTTGAGCAAGATGTACGACGTAGCGTTGTGTTTCCCAGTTTGGAAAATGAATCGCAGCAAACGATTCTGATCAGAAAAAAAAAAAGAAAAAAAGAAAATTGATGAAACTCCTTATGACATCCATTTTAATGTCATGCATTATTTACTGTGGATTTATTTATTTATTTTTTTTTTTTAAAGCGGCATGTTCGTTACCATATATTCATTCAGCCTGTGTTGACTGCTTATAGATATGTCCCATTTGTCTTCTGAAGCTCACGGTTTGCATAGAATACATACAAAAAACAACAAGTAATAACAAGCCCATAATGATAAGACATAAACAATACCTCAGAAGCGGCTTGCTACGTTATAACTGTCTCCGGCAGAGTTATTGGTGCTATATAAAGCTTTATAGATGTAAATAGAGAGAAGAGTATGCAAGCCTTGTCTACATGCTCTATGAAGTATATTGAGTTAGCAAACAAAGAGGCAACAAAAGTGTCAACGTGTAGCCAGTGAAAATCCATTCATATGCCTACATTTCTCACATATTACCAAAATATGTAATCCCTGACACTTAGTACAGTTAAGAGTCTATAAGTTATTTATCATTTCATTTAGTTTTTTTTGACTGAATGCGAGCTGGAATTGCTGCGCATTATTTTATCAGCATTTCTTGTGTCACTGATATGAACTGCACTTCTGATTCAAATTCCTGTCGTCCAAAGTCACTGAGTGGTATTCATCACATGATTAGTATGGTGGTGTGTAAGGCAGAGGCTTTGAACTCTGTCTCTCTCTCTCTCTCTCTCTCTCTCTCTCTTTCTCTCCTCTCTGTCTCTCTCTGTCTGTCTTTCCTTCTCTCGAAGTTTTGCTCCAGTGTGCTGGTTTGTCTCTAATTTGAGATTGTTGTCAGTGAGAGTGCTGGCCTTGCCCTGAATAAGTCTGGGGATTGAATTACTCTCTCCCCTCCTCGCAGAGTGACCTCGCCAGTGAAGGGGTTAAGGGAGGAAGGAATGAGACTAAGGGGCCCCTGCTTCTCCACTGCAGGCCCCTCACTCCTCGACAACACTCCCCCGAGGGCCCTTCAGCGGTGATCTCCTCCTTTACTTTACTTCATATCACTACTGCACCTATTACTCTGCACCATTGTCACTAAAATGACCCAGTGCAGACACCGTAGCATCACTGCAGAAGCCTTGTCCCCATTAGGACTGATGGTTGGCCTGATTTTGGTCTCCCCAGTGTCCCTATAGTCAGAATTTGTGCATTTGTGATCTTGTGGCACTGTTTGAGAGTGTTTTTTTTTCTTCTCCCTCACAGGCAGTGTGTTTTTCCACATTAACAATTCCACAATACAAAAAAGATGAAAGTGCAAAAAGATAGAAAAAAACAAAGAGATAGAAACTAAGAAACTGTAGTGCAGAGATAGAGAAGAGAAAACAGTTTTTTTAGTCTGTGTGAGTTTCTGTATGCCTGTGAAGCAGAAATTAATTACAGTAGCAACTCAAAACTTATCTCTCTCTTCCTCAGTGCCGCTGTACCACTATTGTTTTCTTTTAATACCTTGTGGAGTTCCACCTTCTCCCGTAAAAAATTCAGAACCCCCATTAGACTTGTCTGGAGTCAAGGTCAGAGCGCGTGCATGCTGATGACAGACAAATCTCTTTCATTTTTCATGAGTTGCTTAAAGGCACAGAGCGTTTTTCTGCCAAAGCACAGCCCGTATAATGTGCCATCAGTTTCTTCTTTTCGTCTTTCCCCCCCCTCCACCTTGCTCGTTATGTCAAGCTATACACGCATACAAAGACACATATTTGCTTTGAATTGATGTTTTGGACTTGCAAGGTGTATACTGCTCACAGAGCACAAGGGCAAGGGCACATAAATATGAGCAGCGAGGGAGAGAAGAATGATTTGTGCTACTGAAGCAATTTACTGTCAACAACTGCTCTCTAGCTTCCATTACTGCATTCTGGTTACGTTACAATCTGAATAGCAAGCTTAAATTAATTTTAAGCTTAAAATTATGATGTTTATGCCAAAAAAAGAGGTCTTCAGTATTTCAGCAATGATATCCACTAGGGATGCTGATATAAATATTAACCCTAGTAATAGACAACACCTAATATTTCTGTGAACTATAGTATTGTCACAAACAGATTTACTTGAAATCGTCTCAGATAGATAGAATTAGAGTTTGGCCTGTTTGATAAATTTCCTTATTTTTAATTCAAACATCACTTTGTCTGCGGTGTCAGAGACGGCATGTGAGCCTCACAAATATTTAACAGCTATTTATATCATTTACAAACTGACTGTATGCTAATGTTCATTTCAGTATGGCGTGTAACCACCAACATCAACTTCATCAAAGTGTGACGTTCACTGTGTGAGGAAATCAGGCTCAGCTAGCACCTTTTTAACAGTTTAAATAAATAAATAAAAAAATAAATACAAAATAAATTTAATAACATTTATTTCCAAATCCTTAAATTAGAGGTGTCAATATATTTTCCCAATCACATATATAGTCGACGTAAGAAAGAACATTTAAATATCGAGTCATTTTAAAGCAATACTTCAGTGTTCAGTTGCAGGTAAACACATCAGGAAGAAAAAAAAAATGCTATAGCAAAAAAAAAGTCCTTTTATAGACATCGTCCTTTACTCTTATTTTATTAACTTTTTTGTCAACCATAGTAGTAAAGCGATGTCAAATTGAACATAGTAGATGCGGATATCTTTTGAGGAAAAAAAAAAGAAAGCATGATTAATCTTCTGAGGATATTACAGTTATACAAATGGAGTGATGCACATCAGTTATTAGGAGTCAGTATTTCAGTATTCAGTTACAGCAGGCTCTTAAACACACATCAGACACACCTTACACTCATGGTGGGAAAACTGTGAGAGGAGAACCTCTGTGGTTTTCTCTCCACACACACACACACACACACACACACACACACACACACACACACACACACACACTTAAGATGAAAAAGCATTATAGCCCACCTAGTTGCCCAGGAGGCCTTTTCTGTCAGCCACACACAGCCATAGCTGCTCTGTAGGCCATGCCAGTTACTTTTTATCACTCTTAATGTGTCATTAAGAAACTGACAATGCTGCACCTTCCAGTGCTGGAAACACCTGGTATGTATGTATACTGTATATTAATTCATTTAATAAAATAATCTATATGCACTCTATAGACTGACAATTTGTCCATTTTGTCTTTCTTTTTATTTAAATAGTCCATTGTTCACATCCGGGTCCCTGGTGGACTAGTGGTTAGGCCACAGCACTCTCACCGCTATGGCCCGGGTTCGATGGCCAGGGAAC
>CM074956.1:17568131-17570631 GCA_037577455.1 Pangasius macronema | reverse complement strand
AATGATAAGTACAGACAGGTGGCAAGGACAATGTGTGTGTGTGTGTGTGTGTGTGTGTGTGTGTGTGTGTGTGTGTGTGTGTGTGTGAAGTTGGGGAGAATTAGGAGTCTGTTAATAAAGCTTGATATGCAATATGTGTGTTAAAAAATGTGCAATTGAAAAAAAAAAAGTAAAAAAAAATAATAAAGCTTTTATATAATATTGTATTATATGTTCAGAATAAATCACAATATACTTTCATATTATTATTATTATTATTATTATTATTATTAACAGCATCTTCACCGAAGACTTGACATGATCAAGACTAATTTATTCCATTAAAAGATTTAATCTATTAAAAGAATCCGTAATGTCTACATTTGATTTAGTCTTAACAACATCCAGAGAAACAGTCATTCCACTAAATGAGCATTACACCGTGGGTAAACGATTCTCTTTTCAAAATGTCTGGAGTGGCAGAGGAAGTCATGCTATGTAAGTCTGTCAGCATTTCAGGCAAACAAACAGGGAAAAAAAAAAAAAGTCCTGAAGGAAAAGCCAGCAAGAATAACAAACCAGCAACACAGCACACCTTTCAATTAATGTTTCTCACAATAAAGGGAAGAGGAACAGGCCCCGGGAACCCGCCGTAAGATGGGATTGGGAAAATGAAAAAAAAAAAACACAACAACAATAACAACAACAATTGGAGCTGGAAGCCTGTCCAAGAACAGCACTAATTTCATAGTTCTGGGTGTCCTTAAGGACATTTCCTGCTGTTCTCCACTGTAGAGCTGCGCTGCAGTTTGGAGCTAAAGAACTGAGAACTTTAATCAGACAAAAAGCACAATCTTCCCGCCATCATTACCATTTTAGTGCAATATGGATGCATTTAGAAAGCGTCTAAATAGATACATTGCAAAAGAATAAGAAAAACATTAAGCTGTGGTGCACCAAACAGGAAAAGAAGGCGAGCAGTAGAGCGGTGAGGAGGTTGTGTGTGAAAATGTGGTGGCTACCCAGCAGAGGGGGCTCCTTGCTCTAAATCAATATTAATGACTATGATTAATGAAGAGAGATTCACCATGTTGTGTGATGGCTCCTTCACTCAGCCTCTGTCTCCTGTATGGAAGAGTGAGAGGCCAGACTTACACCTCCTCTGAGAGGTGAGAGGCCGAGCCCACACACACACACACACACACACACAAATGTACCTATGTTCATTATAAGTGATGGGAATTCACTTTTTTTCCTACTCATTAATGAGACTTTACTGTGAACAGGTATCCAGACTGAACCAACAAAGAACTACCAATTATACTGCCCAGCACTACACAACTTCATCTCTCTCTCTCTCTCTTTCTCTCTCTATCTCCCCGCTCTCGTCACCTCCAAGGAGGGATCATGAAAACACTCGACTATAATAGGAAGGCAAACCCCCCCCCCCCCCCACATGTTCAACCACTTAGTCAAATAGCTTTGTTCCCATCAAGTACTATGAGCTCTGAAGTGATATCACTCCCCTCTCTCTCTCTGTCTCTCTCTCTCTCTCTCTCTCTCTCTCTCTCTCTCTGTATTGAATGCACATTGGCCAGTAATTTGCATGCCATCTTCATTCATAAATCAGATCCAGTTTTATTACTGCATGCTTTAATGATATTTGGCTAATCCCTGTTGTCCATGATCTGTAAACAGAGTAGCCTTAGGCTGAACTCAAGGGCCATCTTAAAGAGACAAATCTCACTACAATAGGATTCATGTTCAATTGTCCCGCATGTGCTCAAGGCTGGACAAAGAGTCCATAGATGAGTCAGCAGAGTAGAGGTAGTCAGCTGGGTATACCGAGGAAAATACTGCAAGGTAGTACAGAAAGTCTACATTACAGAAGATTCTAAAAAAAAATATATATATATGTATAAAATGGTGGATCGGATATCAGAGAAAACATATCAGATATTGGATCCTGTAACAAAGATTGAAATTGTGTTACTACAGTATTGATAGCAACATCATCAGTGAACATGGCAAACAATACTTTTCATGAATATTACTTTTGACTTAAACTATGAAAGCTCCTCAGGTGAAGGGAATGGAAGAAGGGAAACCCGAAATGTACAAACATCAGGAACGTACAAATCAATTTAAACTAGCTAGCCAGCTAGCCGACATGCTATAAAGTGAATGTGGCTTCTTCAGGATCTATTTCTGATAGTAGAGCAAACATAAACGGAGCATTTGGCCATATTGTGTCCGAGATGTTAGTTACTCAATGTTAATTTCTTGTTTATAGAACCATTGAATAAAATGACAATGACAATTTATTTATATAGCACAATTAATTACAACTTCCGCTGACCAATGTGCTTTCCAGCAAGTCATCAAAAACAGAAAAACACACATCAAACAAACAGAAAAGTTATAACATCATACAAATATCCCACCAGCCATACGCTGATGTCTTTAGCCTGGACTTCAAAATATTAAGAGAAGAAGCTCGTCTAATGGAAAATGGAATAAA
>CM074956.1:17548931-17560247 GCA_037577455.1 Pangasius macronema | reverse complement strand
CTGTTAAAAGCGCTATACAAATAAAAATTGAACTGAATTGAATTGGATCTTTGTTCCAAGTCTGGATTGAAAGAGCCCCTCAAGAAAGAAAGAAAGAAAAAAAAATCAAGAGGTCAGAAACTAGAACTGCTGAAAGGCTAGAGCATGATTAACACTATAAATATAGTTACATTCTCTGTAAAAGAACAAGGAGGGCCAACAAGGTAGGCACTTTGTCCACAGGCAGCAATTAGTTCTCATGTGTCATGCTCTCTAGGGCTCATTAGTATCCATTTGCTCTTCAATAATTTGTTTGAAAGAGGCTTGGGGGGATGGATAGAGACGTCATAATGGAGAAAGGGAGTGATTGAGAGTTCTAAAGCCTGGGTGAACATTAGCTATGCTATGCATTGGAAGGCTGGCATGGTTTGGGTCCAGAGCATACTATGATGAAACACTTCAATTCAATTTTAGTTAGTGCTTTTAACAATGGGCACTGTCATGAAACAGCTTTACAGAAATCCAGATATAAATTTTAAATTGATCCCTAATGAGCAAGCCAGCGGTGATGGTGGCAAGGTAAAACTCCCTGAGATGGCATGAGGAAGAAACCTTGAGAGGAACCAGACTCAAAAGGGAACCCATCCTCATCTGAGAGAAACCGGATAGTTTGTTACACTAACGGTTTACTACAGAGTCAAATGTGTTGAAAGGAATTTGAGTAAGAACCTTATATCATGGTGTGTGTAGTCTCTTCCAGGATGACCATGCCCCAATCCACAGGATACAAGGGCTCAGTGAATGATTTGATGAAATTGATGTTATTCATATGCTATGGCCATTACAGTCACCAGATGTCAAACCTAGGGGTGACTGTGGAGTGATATCGCTATCATCAAAACACCAACTGAGGGAATATCTTTTGGAAGAAAGGTGTTCATCACTCCAGTATAGTTCCAGAGATCTGCAGGATCTATGCTGAGACACAGTGAAGCTGTTCTGGTGGCTTGTGGGGACCCAAAACCTTACTAAGTTGCCTATTGTTTTTTGCTTTAATATGTCACTCATTTGCATACTAGTGGTGAAAAAGAGAAATTCAGTCAATTTTTTTGGACACATTTACCAACCTATACTGCAGTAATTACATTTTCATCAGTGAACAGGATTTATGTACAGAAAAAGTTTCACTCTTCTCTCACCCTTGTCTGGGATCAAGAGCAATCGCCCTTGGTTCACTCAGCTCGCTGTCAACCAACACTTTTCTCTTTTTGCCATCAGTAGTAGCAACGGAGATGGTTTTGTGTCCAGAGTCAGTCCAGTAGATGTTATTGTGGACCCAATCCACGGCTATGCCTTCTGGAGAATGTAGTGCTGAATCGATGAGCGTGATCTGCTCAGACAAGTTATTGGCTTTGTTGATATACGCACTGGAAAATAACACACACACACACACACACACACACACACACACACACACACACACACACACACACACACACACACACGTTAGTCTATATACACAGCCTACAGGTTTAGATGACACCAGTTTGTTCATGACAAGTCGCATAGTACTGCTGCCAAACCGCATCATGAATGAGTATTTGATAAAACACTCTCTCGTTGCCAGCTGTTATTTTTATTCATATACAGGGATTAAAACAATACAGCATCTGCATACCTTTGAAATAACGATGATGGGACAATAATTTTATCCACCATCCAAATCTGTTCATTTGACATCTATGGAAAAACATTTGCAGCACTGTAAGGGAATGATGAGCTACATGCATGCACGTGATCATTAGAAAGCAACGCACTTTGCAACCTGTTCCATCTGTGGTGAACGCCTGTTTCACAGATGCTGCTCTACATTGGGTGCCAGTTCTCAAACGACCCTGTCTCTCCCTATCAGGTACTAAGGCTGCAAGCCTCTCTTTTTAAACAAGCCATAGCTTGGATCACAATCTAAGAGAGCTATTATTCGGAGAAAATGTTCTTTCCGCATTTCCACCTTCTGGTGACACTCAAAAATAAACACAAGGAAAATAAAGTGTCTGTTAGTGGAGAAGAGTATACTTTAATGGGAGCATTTCAAACAGATTATCCTGTGGTATAGGGTGTATATAAGCCAATCTTAATTCTTCAAATCTATTAATCATCCAATCCAGGCCACTGCGATTTGAAATTGGGGGGGCATGCTTAACATTTATGACTCAACATCTGGCTATGTGGGGAGAACACCAACTGCCTGATATGAAAATACTATCTTGATCTCACACAGAAGCCAAAATAAACTGTCCACCAGGTTTTGTTTTTTTTAATGAAGTCACATTTGTTCACAGGAAATTCAGCAAGCTCACAGGTTCTGGGATCATTGGTCAGGACTTCATGATTCTTGACCATTATTGCAATGTGTGTGTCTTAAAAGACAATCCTTGTAGTGTGGAGGGGTCTTTAGGGGATATCTGGGATCTCTTACTCTCTTATAGTTTCAACACAGGGTTAATATATTAATCTTGTAGTGTGACCCAGGCATAAACTTGATGCACAGCAACATAAGCTAAACTCATATATAGTATATATCTATGCACAGTATGGACAATGATATGCATCGAATGGCCAAAATTTGTAGACAAAGCGAGGACAATGAAGACATGGTTTGCCATGACCTACATAGAGCCCTGATCTCAACCCCACAGAAAACCTTGAGGATCAATTGAAATAACGACTTCACTCCAGGCCTCCTCACCAGACATCAGTGCCTGACCTCACTAATGCTCTTGCGGCTGAATGGACAAATCCCCACAGTCACGCTCCAAAAACTAGTGGAAAGCTTTCCCAGAAGAGTGGAGGTTATTATTAACAGAAAAGGGAGGGGGCACTAAATCTGGAATGGGATGTGCAAAAAAGCACATTTGGGTGTGATGGTCTGGAGTCCACAAACTTTTGGCCATATGGTGTATGTGTGTAAATTACGTCTGAGTTTGTTCAAGGATTTGGCAAAGATGAATTGGATGGAGAGGAGCAACAGATTGTCTCCCTAATTGCTTGTGCTACTGTTTGCTTGAGACTTCTTGGCTGAAATGTCACATCTCATCGACCCAAAATGATGCTAATCAGGATTAATTAGAGTAACCGCAACCTCACCATGGCCTATAAATCATCAGCATGCAAGGCTGACCATTCAGTGCCCACTCCTAAAATATAAAGCATTAAAACTTTCAACAAGTACCAGACAAGTAACAGAGAACGCCAGAATTTAACAAATATGCTTTTAGGAAATGTTTATTTTCCAATCAGCAAATGTAACCAAAGCAAAGTCACAAAATGACATATGAGGCAGCATATGTATTTACCTGGCAAATAGCTTGTTTACATTGCTAGCCTTATTAACTATCACACATCACACTGTTTGCTATGCATCTCTATGAACTTACTCTGTGCTGTTGCTCAGTAAGCACCACTTACCACTCATTCTCACTGCTGGGTAGAGTTTTACCTCAGAGAGTAATCCACAGCCCCAGAGAGCCTGTGGCTAAGTGCTGCTAGTACGGTTGAGTGATTACCCTTGCCATACCACCCCACCTGTTGGGGTCTTCCTCAACACTATCTGCACAAGGTATTCTACATCTTCCATCGTCTGACCACCTAGCAGGTTGAGGCTACATACTGCTAGAGTGGCTGAGTGGTTTTTCCCTTACCATTTGCTGATCACTATTTAGTCTGGACATCTTCATGGATGCCAATTAAACACATTGCCACCTGTGGTTCTCTCTGGTGGAGCTGGACAGCAGGCTTGAACAGGATGCACTGGCCCACAATTGGCCTCATCATCATCTATACACCTTCCTTCCTCTACCGCTGATTGCAAAGAATTCAGCAACTAGGCCACAGAGACCTGTCCATAGCCCCAAATGGCTGGCAAGACCCTGGTTTCCACTGCTGCTTTCGCTAGTACTCAGAACCTTAGAGGTCCTAAATTGACCTCTGACCTGTCCAAACTCCAGCTCCACTGAAGCCTCTTATGGCTCCTCCTTAAGTGCCTATGCAGAGTAGGAGCACTGCATGCTCTGGGGATAGGCTTGGAGTACATATTGTGGTTGAATCCAGGATTTGAGCCCAAGGTTGCACTATAAAGTACATTCCTTCTTGTGCCAGGTACTATTTAGACAATGGCATTCAATCCTTAGGCCAACTCTTCATCTCTCATGGAGGTAGGACAATAGGGGTTCTCGTCTAAACTGAGACTGGTGCACTGGTTGGTGGATGTCATTACAATGGCTTACAGGCGGTCTGGCCACACAGCCCATCCTGTTACAGGACATTCCTGGTACAGAAGTAACATCTGTGAAACTAAATACTAAATGTCCGGTTGCTGTAAATGAGTTTTTCCTGAGTATGCAAACTTTTGCACTCAACTATATAGTCAGTTTAATTCCGTTTTTTAATTTCTTAAAATTCATTTTTTTTAAACAGAAACAATACTTATAATAGTTCAACAGCCTCCCTGCTCCCAGATTCTAATCAGCCACCCATATTGGCCAAATGCTAGTTACAGCTTTGGCCTTTTCTGATGACAATCTGTTACTTAACCTCAGACTCTTTCAGGAGAACAGTGCAATTCTAATGCAAAGCTGTCAGCTATGTGACCTAATAATACATGTTCCACCCTTCTACTCATTTCAGATGAAAATGGCAAAACGTGACTTATATGCACATATACACACACTGAACTATTCCCAAACTGATGAATATTATTCAGCAGAACTCCACTAATTAGGATGTCCAGCTGAGTGGGAGGAAAGACGTAGAGATGTGGGAGGCAGGAGAAGCCTGAGAGAATGTGAGAGACTGCCACCTTACCAAACACTCCAAATTCTAGCCAATTACCATATACCAGGTCATACATACATAATGTGAAGAGACTTCAGCCTCAGCAATCAGCAGCCAAATGCCCTGCTTTAGGCTTATCATGGTGATTAAGCTTAATTACAAGCAATTACTGCACCGTTAACATCAGACAACCGTCAAGCTGTTCATCAGCAGACACCCAGCGGTGAGCATATGTGAAAATGAACATGTATAAGAGATGCCTTAATATTTCCAAAGGACTACTACTTTCTCTAAACATGCTCCTTGAGGTGGATTTTTACACATATCTGTGACCCATTATCATATTCTGTTCATGGTGTACCTGAAAATCTTGCGATGGAAAAGGTCACACCAGTACATCTTGTTTGTGGTGACGTCCACGTCCAATGCCACAGCGTTTTTCAGGGTGGGCGCCACCTCCGTGTAGTCCCTCCTCACCAGGTCAATCCGCCGGATCTCGTGCCGGTTGGTGAAAATCAGGTATGGACTTTGACCTGTATGGAAGTCCACAGAGCACATTAGAATGGAGAATGTGAAAATGAAGCTTCTTAGGTTTCAGAGTTATATCAACAGTAACAGTAACTGAGATCATTTAACTTGAATACAAATTGCTCTTATATGAATACAATCTGCATACAAGTCTCTGAGCTTTTGCATACACGCATACCTAGATCTTTTAGTACAGCTTTACTGGTGGTACCTGAACCATTTTCTATTAACAAGGTGATCATTTTGGCTCCAAGGCTGATGTATAATCTGGAGCTGTTCCATGAGATTTTTATTGCAAATAAGTCAGGCCTCACCCAGCAAAAGCAGTTCTAGGACCACAGGCACAAAGTGAACTTGCATTACATTTTTAGAACATTAAACTGCATTAAACTGACAAAATGCTTGTTTGTGTGTGTGTGCGCAGGTGTGTGTGTGTGTGTGGCACACAGCTGTGTCTCGAGGCAATTAGCCTGCAGTGTGTGTCAGTACATGTGTGTCCACCTCCGGAAAAGCTAAATCAGTATAGTTTGGTGACTCAGTCATGCCACCAGACAGCAACAGCAATTCCACTAAATTCACATTAACTATATCCTGACCTCACACTCTCTGAACTCAGTTTCAGAAAGGGACACACACACATGTTGTGCATTCTCCTTCCCTGGTTCTGTATCAACCATTAACTTTGTCCCTAATGATCATTCTAAATCTGCATTATTAGACGGTCTTTCATTGTTTCCAAGGACACGTTCCTCATGTCTAGTGCTCTCCGTGTGTTATGACAAATCCCAAACTCTGCCCGTGCTTTATAACCGTCACTAAGAAGGTCAAGCTTCTGAAAAAAAAAGAAGGCTGGTTTCAATGTTACATGCTAAATCACGCTAAATCCCGAATGGTGGCAAAATGAAAAAAAAAAAGAACATATGGTAGTTCTCTCAACTTGAGCTGAACTAGCTAACATAACTTTTAACTGATATAGTTACTGTATAGCTAATGTAGGAAAAGTATTATTAAAAGTTAGTCTTAGCCAAACAATTCATAATACTGATTTTATGTGAACAGTGATAAAGATAAGCTAGCTAGCTCACATTTAGCATGCCAGCTAACTTTAGGGTGTTGAGACATTTATTTAAAAAAAAAAAAAAACTACTCCTGTAAAATACTGCAGTCTCAACACAACAAAGGTAGCTGGCATGCCAAACCTTAGCTATCTAACCCTTTTAAATGATAGAGGTGCTGTATAGCTCACACAAGAAAATCATCACTAAAGCTTAGTCTTAGCTGGACAATCCACATAACTCTGCTTTTGGTTTGGTTGGTTTGGTACAGATGGTTCAGCAAAGAAAAGCTGGCTAGCTAACATTTAGCATGCTAGCTATTTTTGATGTGTTGAGATTGCAGTATTTTGCAGGACTGATTTGTTGTAACACATAATTGAACTAATCTTTTCTTTTTTTTGTGTGCCTGGCTTACACGAAATCTTATCAAACTTGAAGGAACAATGGTAACTAATAGCCAGAGATCCTTTACATACAGTACGAAAAGTCTGTAATTATATAATTGTTAATGTCTGTAATTAGCCACAAACGTTTTAGTGGTACAGAGCCCCAACCAAACCTGGACATTCGAAGATTGAAAAAATATTGCCTGAACTTTTCCCAAACTTAAACTGTTTTGATGAATGTGTGGAACCTGATGTGGTCTTCTGATGTTGTAACCCATCCACCTCAAGGTTCAGAGTGTTGTGTGTTCTGAGATGCTTTTCTACTCACTATGGCTGTAAGGAATGGATATCTAGTTTTTTAAGTTGCTGTCAGCTCAAAGCAGTCTGGCCATTCTCCTCTGATAACAGAACCGTTGCTCACTGGATGTTTTTTTTTTTTTTTTTGCACCATTATGTGTAAATCCTAGAGACCATTATGTGGGAAAATCCCAGGAGAGCTGCAGTTTCTGAAACACTCCAACCAGCTCATCTGATACCAACAATCATGCCACAGAGATCACATCTTTCCCCATTCCGATGTTTGACATGAACATTAACTGAAGCTCTTGACCTGTATCTGCATGACTATGCACTGTGCTAATTGGATAATTGCATGAATGAGTAGGTGTACATGTGTTGCTATTAAAGTGGCCAGTGAGGTCTAAAATGCTGGCGTGTCTGATAATGTGCTAAAAGCTGGATCTAGGTAAAAGCAGATAGCAATGGTTGCTAGGCAGAAGCAGTGATTGGACAGGAAAGGAAATAAGGAGGTTTGGGAAGCATGTGACGATTGCAAAAGGTAGAACAAGTGAGGAAGAATGAAAGAGGAAGAGGAAGTAAGGGGCTGTGTGACAGAAAAAGACAGCGAGCAATATAAATCTTGATAGAAACGGACAGATGGTGAGAGATTTACGGCAGGTGCAGAGTGATGGTGAAAGAACGTGTAGAGCATTCAGGTCTGACAGTGATGGAAAAAGATGAGCAAGGCTGATAGATGGGATCTTATAATCACTCCTCATTCTTTCTTCCTCCCTTCCTCAGTCCCCTGCAAGCTGTTAATATCTTAGCCTGTGATCTCACTAAAGCCAAGCTGCTTTGGCTGGCTCTCAGAGTCTCCAGCAAGCGGCCCTCAAGCCACAACTCAGATTGTGAGACCCTGCTGTAATAGAGGGGACTTGTGGGCAAAGAAACATTTCATTCTACTTCTTCTAAGTCCCTCATGGGCCACTGCACTGCAAGCAAATATTTTCATTTTCAGCCCGAGTTCAGGATTCAATCATTTCCCCCATCTGCTGGATTTGCTGTCATCAATCTGAACAGCCTCATCTAAGATGTACGACGTGGCAAGGAGAGAATGAAAGAGATAGAGGAGAGAAAGGGGGAGAGGGGGTTGAGGCAAATCCCTCAAACTTGTGCTGAGACGAGACGAGGATGATAAAACTGTAACATCATTGATGCAGCATCTTCACTATTAAATGGACTGCATTAGATCAGTAAACAGTCTCCATCATTCGCTTAATGTGCTCTTAATGTGGTTTATCACTCAGAGTTTGCTCATCTCTATGTCTCAGTGCTAGAGTGATCTCATTCCTCTGTATTCGGACTCCATCATGTCAATAGCTGGAGCTTAGACTAAGAGAGCATATGAATGGGGCGGGCCAGGGGGTGGGCCAGGGGGAGGACCAGGGGGCGGAGCATTCGTAATTCAATCATAATGCAGCGCATAATTTTTACCACTCCACAATGATGCCCAAAAGTTTTCTTCCCTCACTCATTTCATTTTGTATTTCTTCTTTATTCCCTTTCTCTATCTCTTCATTATCCCCTCAGTCCATTCCTCTCTCTCTAACACTTCATCTGTCCGTCCATCCCTCTCCCCATCTTATCTCTCCATCTGCCTCTTTAATTTCTCTATTGTTGCTTTTCTTCATTTTCCCATGTTCCCACGCTTTATTCATCTTCTTTCTCCATCTATCCATCTATATCTCCCTTTTTTCTCCCTCTTTTAACTTCTCCGGCCATCTCCCCTCTCTTCAAACTTAACTTTCTCTTTCTCTCCATTCTTTTCTCTCTTCAGTCTTTCCTCTGTCCACTCTTCATATTCCATTCTTCCTTTCCCCATCTCACTTCGCTCAATTTTTCCATTGTTTCATCTCTCAATTCTCCCCCCTCCCTCTGCATTCTAGCTGATCTCCATTTCTTGATTCTTCCTTCTATCCTTCTCTTCACTCTTGCCTATCTTTCCATTCTCCCCTTTATCTCTCTATTCTTCCATCTCTCCATTCTTCTTTCCACTATATACTGTATCTACACCTCTCTCCAAAAATCACTTCACTCCTTCCTGTTTCCCTCCCTTTATTCTTCTCTTTCCAGACTTTCAGATCAGAACCAGCTACAGCAACAGTTTAAAAGCAATAAACAAAGAACAGTATTTTGTCTTAGTTTTTTTTTTTTTTTAAAAAACTGAATAAGGCTGATAGAAGGCTTTCCTCTGATAGAACTTTGAAAGATGCAAATCAAAGGAAAGTAATGATACTCTTGATGAAACCCTGAAAGGTCAGAGCCGAAATGATGAACATGTTGTGAGGAATTGTAGTGGAATGGATCAAGCACTTGGAAGAGGAGAGGTGGAGATCAGCATGTTCATGATGAGACAACCACTGAGCAGAGCTTAACCTCTCTCAAGTCTGCTCACACTCTCTGACTGCTAATCTTTCATTCTGAGGACTATGATATATTTGTTGGAGAGCAAAGAAGAATTTGTGAATTCCATGAAGCTCTTTATCTCTTCCTTCTGTCAGACAGAAGAAATGGCTCAATTTCCTCAAGATCATTAGTTAAACATTGGCTGCTGGTGGGAAGGGTGGCATGGTGGTGTAGTGTGTAGTGTTTTGAGATCCTGAGCTGTCTTTAATGTCTTAACATATTCTCCCCATGTTTGTGTAGGTTTCCTTCAGATTCTCTGGTTTCCTCCAACCTCCCACAAACATACGGTAGGTGGATTGCCTACACTAAATTGCCCCTAAGTGTGATTGAGTGTATGAATGTGTGTATGCAATGGAATGTTGTCTCATCCAGGGTGAATCCTCCGGCCTTGCGCCCATTGCTCTTTCTGGATCCGCTGCAACCATGAACAGTATGCATGAATGAATGCTAGTGGTAATACAGTGTGCTGGAAATAGCTTGTAGGTTCCTTTGAATGCAGCATGTGAAAAACATGTTCTGTAGACATCTTTATTTAGACTGGATGAGAAGAGGGCAATTATGGAAAAACTGGCCATAACATGATGTATGTGAGAGAATGAGACAGAGAGAGAGAGAGAGAGAGAGAGAGAGAGAGAGAGAGAGAGAGAGAGAGAGAATGCAATGCCATAACTATAGGCTGTATCCTTCCAGTGGCCATGAATTTCGTGCAGCTTGCAGCACACACTAACAGCACACTTCTTTTCATTAATGAGGATGTAGAAGGCCAGCGTGGCCACAAGTACAGAGCTTCATGCGTCCCAGTGGACAGCGACACCACAGAGACTCCTCCCAGCAAAACAGCTTATTAAAGATATGAAGACCTGCTCGACTGGCTTCAGGAGAGAAAACAGCTACCAGAAGAGACACTCAAGCACCTTATTACAACACAAGGCTTCATTTGCAACGCTGACTTTCTCTTACCATGACACGTTCATTAACTGCAGTGAAACTCATTAATGTCACTAATGTTGAGTTGCAATTTGTTAAACTTGTAGCTTTAAATCTTTAAAAACACTAATAAATGTAAAGACTCTTAGCTTCTGTGAAGATCAAGAGAGAGCACAAAGCTCAGAGATAGATGATGATCATTATGGAGCTCCCTGAAGAACACACATCTAGATTATTATTAGATCATTATGGAGCTCCCTGAAGAACACACACTGAGAACCATCAGTAGATGCCACTGTAATGATGTAAATATGTTCTACTGATTCAAGACCTTAACTTAATGCAACCCTGTGCTCATTACTTTTAAAATGTTTTTTTAATGGATAACTTACATTTGAACTTTAGCTATGAACTTCCAGGTGTTTCGGCTTTAGGCCATGGATCAGAAGACTGTAAGGTCCTTGAGTCATCTTTCAGATGACTAAGTGTAAATGTGGGAAACTTCCACATACACTCTCAGGAAAAAAAAAGAAAAAAAAAACCTTTCCTTGTCCCTGGGGTGGAAATGTGAATAGCATGGATACGGAAATGTGAATAGCATACTGTTAAAATTATTGAAGGTACATAATTAGACCTTATGGTCTAGTCTTGTACTGCTTTATCCTGGTCAGTGTGATGGTGGATCCAGAGTCTATCCATGAGAAGGGAATACACCCTGAATAGGACAGTAGTATATAGCACACACCCATTCACACCTAATTTAGTGTACCTCCCAGTGTACCAGAGGGGGCAGTCGTGGCCTAATGGTCTGAGAGTCAGACTTGTAACCCGAAGGTGAACCTGAAGGTCGTGGGTTTGAGTCT
>CM074956.1:17521971-17542893 GCA_037577455.1 Pangasius macronema | reverse complement strand
CCTCAGGAATGTGATTATTTTTGTTTCTTCAATCTTTTTGGAATACACTTGCGTAATGTGAAATATATGCATTTACTGTGCTGTATGTTGGTTCAATAGACATACAAACATATATGTATATTTTGATGTAAAATGGTAGCCTTCTCCAATTCAATTAGTGGAAGTGTACAGTCTTATGCGGCCCTTTCATATCGATGAAGAAAAATTGTGGCCCTCTCCATCATTAAAGTTGCCCATCCCTGGTATATATATATACAGGGAGTCCAAAAAGTCAGATATGAATGAGAGTACCGAGTAACAAGTAGCAATACGGTATCTCAACCCTTTCAATGAATGCCATTTTTCACCTATAAGGAGAAAAAAAAAGCATATAAATAATAAATACAAATGCAGTTTAACTCCCATTCTTTCCTGACTTTTCAGACACCCTGTACTGTATATACAGAATATAGAGGAACATTTTTTAACGCTATGGTCAGAGCTCACAAAGCCTTTTAAAATCTCTTTTATAGCGTTAAATCTGCAAAATGTGCAAAAAATCCATAAGCCACATGCTTAAGTTTCTTGGCTGAAAGATGCCTTCTAGAGTAGCTGTGGACAATGATCCGAGTATCTACACGGTCTAGTATAGGTGTCGAGAGACGAGATGAAATCGAGAGGTCGATAGGTCTGCTGCAGGGCACGGCAGCCTGTGAGCCTAAAAGGAGGACCAAAATGAAAATTTCTGGTCTGATACTGATAGTATTTCTAAGCTTAGTCATGCCAAGAAAGTTTTATATGGGCAAAACTATCAAATATTGCATTTATTACATGCATACATACAGTAAGTGCAGACGAAACCAGATATAGAGTGTGTTTGCTGCGTTACCGTATTAGCACTAGATACAAATATTGAAATGATACCATGATTTTAAGAAACAACATCTGCCAGAGCTACTACGATATGGCTATGTGGCTCTTAGAGTGTGCAAGTGTGCAAAACATCGCTCCAACCTCTCTGGCCACCATGTCATCTCTGTACTCCTACTTCAGCTCTGCGACTACTCCGGGCTGTGGGTTGTGCGAGACTTACGAGACGTCTAGTCTTCGTTACAGGGGCAGTGTGGATGATTCCGCCCAACGAGAACTGCAGGCCAGAAAACAGCGCAAACAATCACAGCATTTCAAAATAGCATACTGCAAATAATTTCAGACAGTAATACTGATATGTACCTCATAAATGTACCTTATCCAGGACAAAAATAACCTCCTTTTGATTTGGCTTGTAGACTTAATTTGTTACACCTATAGTATACTGAGCTCACAGTCACTCGGAGTCTGCTGAAGCACAGATTGGAATACGTTTTTTTACGTAACTATTTAATGGTACCATTGTGCTTGTGGATGAACATCTGTAGATGTGTGTATTGCAGCATGTAGCAATGCTGGCATCAAAGTTTGTGTGTTTGTTTTTGTAGTGTCAGTCTCTGGTTTTGTATCTACATGATGCATGACAAATAGATCCTATGGATTTTTAGTTATTTGAATGGTATTAGATTCTCAGGTTGATATCTTTAATAAAAAACAAATTACATAGCTCTTTTAATGATAAAAGCAGGTTCAGAACCTGGATGTTTGTTTCCCACATGCCAATATAATCAATGGATTATTATTATTTATTATTAGTATATATATACATTTATTTAACAAAACTACAATCAAAAACTACAGTGACATTATGGCACATTCAAATATTAAATGAGGCTCTATATCAACTGTCAGGATAACCAGTTTAATCAGCCTGTGGGACTGCTCTGTACTGTGACTGAATTTCTTTTTCCTTCTAATAGGCTCACAGTGGTGGCAGTGTTGTGATGTGTTGCATAGCAACTTTGTCAAAACCTATCAGTAATTATAACAGGAAATCCAAACTACTTGCAAAGAATAATATTACAACAGTTAATGGCCTCTGATTAATAACTGTAATAATATTCCACAAAGATTTCAGTGACTATCTTAGTTCACTGACTGGGTCCCTGGAGGACAAGTGGTTAGTCCACAGCGCTCTCAACCGCTGTGGCCTGGGTTCGAACCGACCCCAGCCACTGATATTGCATACGACAGTGTGCTCTCAGTGCTGGTCCCAAGCCCGGATAAAATTGGAAAGGGTTGCATCAGGAAGGGCATCCGGCATATAAACCGTGCCAAATCAAATACGTCCTGGTTACTAGACGACACCGCTGGGGGGATTGCCCTCGTCGGCTTTCTCCTTGTTGTCGTTGTAGAATAGAGTGGGAGTGAGCAGCTTGAGAAGTCTGCATCCGTGGTAGTTTGGGTAGAGGATCTCTTTTTCTGCTTCTTCCGTGAGGATGGGCACAGTGTCTGAAAAAAGAACATAAGAGGGGTATAATACTCTCTCTGATTTATCCCCAACACTTCCACACACACATAGATGGTGCGTTTGTCCTTACCTGCCTGCTGCTGCTGGAACAACCCTGCTACCAGACACTTGGCTGATTCGATGGTGCGGACGATGTTGGTTGAACGAATGCTGCAGATGAACAGACTCAAGCTCAAAACTCATATCAGCAGCGAGCAGTGTTGATCGTACAGAATGGTTGTATACCAGTGGAAGGGAATTAAAGATTAACTCACTAAACTTCTTTATTGCTGAAGTATGGGCTAAGGAAGGCCATGTCCTGAATGTACCTCTTCCTCAGCCTTAGTCCTAGATCATACAGCTGTTTCATGCCCAGTGTGGTCAGCTGACCCGGGTATGTGCCACCCTAAGGAACAGGGAATCTGAGGTCAATGTCATGGACTGACTGGATGACGCACCCAAAACTCCGGGTCAGAGTACACAGAGTAAAAGAATAAATGAAGACATGTGGAAAGTACTTTGGCAGTTTATATACTCAGTTTCATTTTAAATCCCACAATCTATCTTGTCTTTGTCAGTGGAAAAGCCCTCACCATGCTTGGATATAAATAAGAAAGTAATGGAACAACAGTTAAGTTCCCTTTTTTGTTTCATGAAAATGACCGCATGTTAGCTGCCATTTTCAACACCCCTGTTCTTTTCTGCCTTGCATACACACAACATGTACACATGCACTGACCGCCAGGGTCTTGAGTCTGTAGCTGTCCTCCACAGGAGAGGGGGGTCTTGGGCCTCCCTGTAGGTCTGTAACTACATAGTCAATCTTGGTGTAACCTGGAACCTCCAGGAGGTCAGGAACCCAGTGCGCCTGGAAAGACCAACAAGCTAACATATAAGCAGACTGCAAAGCGGTAATGTGTAACACTTTTGGGTAATGCTTTAAACTGACTCCATGTCTTCTTTCTATCTAGGTCTGTATTTTTGCTCCAGTTATTCAGTAAGATTTTTTTTTTTTTAACAGTGAAACTCACCTCCAAAACATCCGGTATAGACTTCAGTGGTGTTCTTGCCCCATGTCTAAACAACACCTGAACAAGTTTCAGCTCATATTCAGATGAGGACGGGTCAGTACTAGGAGTATTGGTCAAATCCAAGTTTGCCTGTACAGGCTCAGTGTTTTTCTGCTGTGACCAGAACACTGCAGAGCTGAGAACTGCTGTTGTCATAGCACCCACGCGGGCCAACATGGCGTCGTACCTGGAGAGAGAGAGAGAGAGAGAGAGAGAGTCTCTCTCTCTCTCAACCCCCCATCTCTCTCATAGAGACAGTAAGACAGAAAGGTATCCTAGGCCAGGTGACATGGTCATTTAGAAATTAAATAATTCAATGAGATGTACTATTAATATATATATAGATGATACAGTAAAAGCACAGAAATATGAAAAGTGAATTGCAGGAAACTTTTCTCCTTCAGAAATGGAAATTAGCCATCAGAGATTTGATCACACCTGACATCAGATCAGTCATACACTCCCAGAATTCTTCAAAGTGATTTTCAGTTCCAGGGTTTTTGTGTGAGGAGAGAAATATTAACAGACAGGAAACAGATACAAATAGTGTGTGATAATCCATCTATTATATTTAATACTACCTCATTGACTTTACTAATTATTTTAAATTATTAAAAAAACATTACAGACCACTCTGTTGTGCTGTAGGATTAATGATAACAATATTGGAAAGTTAAACTAGTCAGAATGATGTGCGTGCAAGCTGCCAGGAAAGGGTTTCTTTAAATAAAGCAAAACATGGATATAATTTTAACCTCTTTAATTTAAATCCCTTTTTCTGCAATGTAAAAAATGTAGTGATGTGATATATTGGTCATATCACACAGTCCATCATCAAGATGAATAGGTTAACATACAATCACTGAGAGCTTTATTTGGAACACTACAGTAATACTGAGTACGGCCTCCTTTTGCTCTCAAACCAGCTCCAATTCTTCATGGCATGGATTCCACAAGATGCTGGAAATATTCCTTTGAGATTTTGGTCCATGTTGACATGACTGCATCATACATTTCCTGCAGATTTTTTCAGGGTCACTTTCATGCTGTGAATGTCCTGTTCTACCACATCCCAAAGGTGCTCTACTGGATTCAGATCCGGTGACTGGGAAAGCCACTGAAGAACACCGATCTCATTGTCATGTTCATGAAGAGTTTGAGAGTTTGTCTTTTGCTTCGTGACATGGTGCATTATCATGCTGGAGGTAGCCATTAGAAGATGGTAAATTGTGGCCATGAAAGGATGCACATGGTCAGCAACAATACTCAAATAGGCTGTAGTATTCAAGTGATGATTGACTGGTATTAACAAGCCCAAAGTGTGCCAAGAAAACGTTCCCAACACCATTACACCACCTCCACCAGCCTGGACTGTTGACACAAGGCAGGTTGGGTCCATGGACTCATGCTGTTGGCTCCAAATTCTGACTCTACCATCTGTGAACCTCAGCAAAAATTGCAATTCATCAGACCAGGCTACGTTTTTCCAGTCTTNTGTGTCCACTGCCGCCTCAGCTTTTTGTTCTTTTCTGACAGAAGTGGAACATGGTCTTCTGCTGTTGTAGCCCATCCACCTCAAGGTTTGACATGCTGTGCATTCTGAGATGCTTTTCTGCTTACCACAATTGTACAGAGAGGCTATCTGTGTTACTGTAGCCTTTCTGTCAGCTCAAACCAGTCTGTCCATTCTCCGCCCACCTGGCACCAAAAATCAATTTTTTTTTGACATTCTGATGGTCTGATGTGAGCATTAACCAAAGTTACTGGCTTATATCTGCATTATTGTTTCGCATTGCACTGCTGCCAAATGATAAACAACAATTGCATGATTGAGTAGGTGTACAGGTGTTCCAAATAAAGTGTTCAGCAAGTGTAAGTGTCAAGCGCATTAACAATGAATGAATGTTTCCTTTCCCCATGTGCTTTTCTCCTCCATTCTTTTTGTTTCCGTCTATTACAAGTCTTTCAATAAATAAGATAACTAGATAAGCTTTGATTATTAATCTTGTTTAAGTAGTATGTCTTTGTTATGTCTACTCAAGTTCTGACCCATATGGTGAACCATGTTTTGTTTACTTGTATCACGTGCTCTGTTGATTGGCTTCACCTACACCTCATTATCTGTTACACTATTTAAGCTCCTCAGCTGTGGCTCTTAAAGGGATTGTTATCCTTAATGTTGCAGAGTAAAGTTCTTAGGAACATGTGTCTGGTCTCATAAAAAAAAAAGTCTCTCTCTATCCAGCCATTCCAAATCAGCAATATTAGCTAGCTTAGCTAGCCATCTACCTAGCTAGTGGATCACATTTATCACAGGTAGTCATAGGTTAGAGTTAAATAGTCTAAGCTATTTGTTTTGAACTAGCAAAAGTGCTCAAAACTATAAAACCCAATTTTTTTTACAACTAAGTTAGCAGACTATGTAGCTAATTTGTAGCTAGCTTGCAAACTACCTCGTTTCTCAGGTATCTAGCTATTGATTTTGGCTTTTTATTTATTTTTTTAACAGCATTTGAACCTGTGAGGAAGGTCAGGTGTTGAGCTTACACTTGATAGTTTTAGACATATTTTCCATGGCATCAGAATGGTGTTGTCATGATGGTTGTTTAGTAAAGTAATTATTTTATTTTTCTAATCCCATGTTAAGTCATGATTTGATTTTTTTTTTCTCTTTATCCAATGAAGCACCAACATGCATGTAATACATATGGGGCCATATTGACAAAGAATATTATGGCTAAACGTTACACCCAACTGGAGCCTTTAAAGTCACAAAGATTAAATCACAAACAATATTAAATGGTTGTTGCCAGCAAATAAAGCCATAATCAACTTCATGTGTTAGTATTTCAAGGTTTTGCCAGATTTGACTCAAAAATGAACAGTTGCTTGGTGTAACCAAACACATTTGAAAAGAAATGTGAATTCTGAATCCACAACACTGCTGAAATTGAATACTCCAATGACAATCACTCTCAAATCACATTCCAATTATATATCTATACCATATTCTTGATGAAAACATTTGTTTGATCTTAAAAATATGGTTCCATTTATATAAATTGAAGCCAAGGCCAAATAGAAAAATATGAATGTGATGTGCTAAGTTTGCTAGCTAGCTAACTTGGTGCAGGTTCTGAGGCTAAATGTACCAAGTATTTATCTAATCTCAGAGGTGATAAATGCCATGAAGTCAGTGCTTTTCTTTTCTTTTATTTTCTTTTAGGAAGTATTAAGAGTCTCCTGCTTAAATATCTACAATTACATCGATCTATCTAAGTTGAGTAATAATTTAACCATTTGATATAATATTTTGTGTCTAAATTAAAATACTACAAGTTTTTTTGTCCGTATTAGTACATTTGAATGTGACAAATGAAAGAAAAGATACTTTTTTTCCTTCCTTTGTAAGTCACAAACATTTTCAACACCTTTTATTTTTCCCTCTTTCTTCTTCCCCCATTGATTTTTTTAAACCAGTTGCTATTTAACTTTTTGGTTTGACCTCTACTGGTGGTTTTTGATTTTAATTACTGATCCGTCTACATTAACTGTGACTTTCCGTGGATTTGAACTGTGTAGTTATGGTAAAATCTTGAATAAAATATTCTCTGGCCTTCTCTACTTTACCATAGTTGTGTCAGTTTAATGTTACATGTAGGTCATTATCCACCTTGAATTTAAGAACAGGCATTGATTGATTCATAGCTGACAGGAGACGCATTATATCCTGGGTACATACATTCCCTGAAGCTTGCATGCTTGCGTAGCCACTCAAACGAGGGGTGTGGAGGTCTGTTAAGCCTCATTAAGACAGTCACACACATTAATGAGAGGAATGCATATCTGACTGGCCTACTCGCAAGGTAGGTTAATGAATATGGCTGCAGGGGGTTATGGGAAATTACTCACATTTGCAGCTCAAGGTGCAGCTGATTGGGTCTGCTTTTGATTATCAGGTACTGCATAGTTTTGTAAGAGCTTTAGAGCCTTATTACAATGCGATGCATATTTAACTCTGAACACGGTATCTATTAAAGTATTGTCTACATAAAATCATGGGATGAATTTGAAACTGTTTCATATGTTCTACTATGACATGAATTCATATAGACCAGTGGCTCAAAACAAATCAATAAGATTATGCTTGTTAATGAATAAAGAAATGCAGTGCTCCTTTAGCATTTTAAGTGCTATATGAACCTATGTTAAAATTAAAAAAATTAAAAATCTCAACATGAAAGCGACTTTTTTTTATGAAGAGCACTGTGTATTTGAATGTGTGCAATGAGGCCAATATAAAAGCTCCACTTCAAGTCAAACAATTGGAGTTGCCAGTGAGTATGAGGTAATAAAATTCATGCAAATGTGAGCCAAAACAAGATGGCTGGCACTGCAGCAGATAGTGACCTTTAAGTTCATGATGAAAAACAAATGTCAAGTGTCTAAGAGGGAGGGCAGTTCCAGGCTTTGCAGGGATTTGCTGTGTTGTCTTATAGGCCACATTAATTCAGCCCACTATCAACATCTCTGAAAACTGGGGAGCTGGAGCTCAATTCCAGCTTCTTATTTATTTAGAAATCAACCTTTAGAGTCTTCTAGTGGTGATAGACAATAGAGCCAAATTTGGGCAAAATATAACCTTAAAGTTGTTGTAGTACCTTATAATGTAATAATGAAACAAATCATAAAACTACTTAATATGGAAAAGTTCATGATATCATGTGGAGTATATACTGTTTATACTGTAGATCTGTTCAAATATTGAGTCACCCTAAAAATACTGAATCATCTTTGAATCATCCGGTAATTTATAATGTAGTTTAATAAAGCCAAGAGAAGGCTTTCATTTCAGATACAGTACCGAGGTAGTAAAAACATTTCTGGGGAAAAAAAAAGAAAAGAAATTCTAAAGAGATGATGAAATCTACGGCAGATATCGTTTTATACACCCATATTTGAAGCTCTTTTCCTTGGAGAAAACCATGGTCCTGGACTTGGAGGGAAAGGAGTGGGAGATCACTTGTAGATGAATTTGTTGCTGAGAGTCTTATTTTGTCTTATTTTTTTTTTCTCCAACAGAGATTTGAAAATCATGGAATTGCATTAAAATAACCTTGTAAAGTCACACTGCAGATTCACCCAGTATCCTCCTAAATGGCTCAGCATCACACAAAGGCATATAGTGAATAGACTGTTTACTATTTATTTGGTCCTACCTAGCAAATCTGCGGACTTGCTCCATATTTTCCAAATACAGTAAGGTCACCTCAAAATAATGGAGTGAGAGATGAAGCGTGTTTTCGGGGAGTCGCGGTTCCTTCCTGCAGCTTATTCATCACACACGGCAACCGGCGCTAAGTCTCAATAACCCTGGGCAAAACCAAAATGCGCAATAGAAAATATGAGGTGGAAATGCCTGTCAGTGGCCTTCAAAGAAGGGCCTTCCAGAAACATAAAGACCGGATTGAACTATTTTATGACTTCACAGGAATAAATGTTCCAACCGCACAAAGGCAATTCATCTCCTTCTCTTTCAACATACAGAGGAAGGAAATACATTTATATGTCCTCCATTATGTACAGGGCTTTCTTGGGTCTGGGTTATGATCTATTAAAACTCATGTTTTGCTGTCCTGATAAAATAAGTGCCATCCTATTCAGATGTCTGTAAACACAAATACACAATGCCTGAAGTTTCCTGCTCGTCGATTCCCCATGAGCGATGATAAATGCATCAAATATCTCGACGCACTGTGTTGCCAGAGTCGATACTGTGAACAAATGTGTCATTACTGTGGCACTTCCCTCGTTTTATTTCTTCACTCGACTGATGAGTGGAAGCAGACTGAGGCTAAACGTGGCCAATTTGGTTCACTCCCACCCCCTCCTCTCTTTTCGGCCCATTTCTGTCAGCGAAAGCCCGGGCTCTCTCTGACTCCGGTGAGATGGATAGTGCTGGTGGAAATATGTCCCCTACAATTCCATCATGGAGAAATTAGGAGAGGCAACATTACAGATCAGTTCACATATACAGTAGTCGGCCTGCAACATCCCCCTCTTCCTCTTCACTCTCCCTCCCGTCCTGACAGTTATTGTTTGGAGAGTGGGTGACAAGATTGATGCGGCTCTGTAAATCAGGAATGGGCACGAGTGGCCCTTTCCCCATCACATATCTATCATCTGCAGAATGGAGATTAATAGGAAAGGACCCTGTTCTTGGATTTGTCGAGGGCACTTGCTTCATGACCTCTGGTAAATAATTAGATATCTTTGAGACCCGGCTCAGCGTGACGATGGACAGGCATGGCCTCCAGACGGGCTGTAAAGGGGTGTGCCTTGAATTCCTGTGCAAATGCACCTCTTTCCGCCAGATCCCTTTATTTTCCTGACACTCTCTAACCTTTCCCTTGGCTTCCTGCCTACAAAAACCATGTTGGGTGTTGATGCAATGAATGAAATTAATGGAAAGTCTTCAGACTTTACAATTTACAACAGACTTTAGAGTTTACAATGCTGTAACTTTAATCTGATTGAGATACATGCAAAAGATGAACACATTTCAGTTCAGGAAAATGTGTACTTTACAGAAATGTAGTGTCTATATTATATAATAAAGTTTTTTTTTGTGCAGATCGCTAAACATATATTTTAGAGTACATACTGTTTAGAATAGTCTACTGGAGCTCCTTCATCTCAGCTACATAAAGGCTTAAATGTATCTGTGCAAATATTGAATCACGTAAATAAAAAAAATAGCTTAAATATTTTATAATATAGTACAACACTGTCTATCCGTGAAGGCTTTTGTATCAGTCATAGCATTGTGGCTATCAAGTTATTCAAAGAAGGTTCATTTCAAATAAAAGAGAACATAGAAAATAAGATAAATTACATATATTCTCAGTTAGTAGGAACAGAATTGGATTTCGTATGTACAGAAATCAAATTTGTACTGATTCTTCCAGGCATTTTTAATAAAGGAAAACGTTTCTCGGTTGCACCTGTCTAGAAATGTGCACAAGCCTCTTTACCAGCCCAGAAAGAACCAAGTCAGACACCCAAGTATAGAAATACTCTGCACATTAATACTGCAAGTATGAATACAGCCTATAACACTGATTTATTTCAGAGAAGGAACGTCTGTGATTGGATGTGCTTTCAAAAATATATACTTAAGCATATTTTAAGCAAGTACTCACAAGCATTTACTGGGCGTGAACCAAAACATGATGACATATGCCAACACAATGGGAAATGGGAAAGACTTTTTTTGCAAATAGTTTAGTAAATGATTTTTACAAAATACCTTGGCATAATGAACAAAACTTGTTTTGTAATAAAAATAAGAAATTGTTTTTAGACACAAACTCATTACCATGTTTATTATCCTCCTTGCAATCAGTTTTATTGGTTTGTGTTGTGTGTGTGTTGTGTGTGTTGTGTTTTTTGAGCAGGGTGGGGTGGTTGTATTATAGTACAGCTCAGGCTCAAATCTGCATACAAAACTAACAGATTAATTGGCTGTACAGTTTGGGGTTGCTTTGTTAAATATATCAGGATATCAGAGTCATAATAGTTTATACAGAGAGAGAAAAAAAAACACACAACCCAGCAAAAATATTATCAAAGCTTTAGGCCCAGGGGCATGATGGTTATTTTTATTTCCTTGTAATGGAGTTGCATTATGGCTCTATGGAATGTGGTTCCCTACTTTACATTATTTTTCATGCTTTACATGTTTTCCCAATGTAATTTTATTAATAATGACTTGTAAGGGGAAAATGTACAACTGAATAAATAAAAAGTCAACACGGATGCTTTAGCAACTTGGAGATTTTAGATCAAAGAGCAAATAAGTGTGCAATGTAAAAATAAATGTATGAATAAAAAAAGGAGAGGATTTACATTTAAATCTATTTTAATAGCAGGGCAAAGTATCTGTTTGTGGATGTTCTGGTACAGACTCTGAAGACGAGGGTGATTCACTAAAGCACTTACTCAGTGGTATTCGGTTTACTATGACTCAATTGAGTGAAAAAAATTTCCCCTTTGAGCACTGAGGGCTACGTGGATGTCAGCGGTGATCATGTTGAATTACAATTTAAAGCGATTTTCTTTCCATTAATTAAAACAATCTTTCCTTCTAGGGTTACCATGGTACACAAGCATCAGAACGCAGACTGATTATGACTTTGTAGGATTGTTATATACCAGTACTCATCGTTCGCACAGAATTTAAAATAAATAAATAAATAAATAAATAAATACTCTAAGCAATATAGCACGAAGCAGACCATATATCTGAACAATATTAGGCTCAGGCTCAGGATCAGCTTAAACCTACTGTAAAGTGAACCAGATAGTTTGCATAACTCTCCCAAACACAAAGAAATATGAAGTCTAAGAATAAAATGTTATGCAAGTTAATATAACCTAAGGACATTCAATAAGATGGAAGAAAATGATCCTTCATTTAAACCCCCCCCCCTCCCCCCCATCCCATCCCTCTTTATCTGCTTCTTCTCCTTCCACTGCAGCAATAAGCTACAAATGATGTTATCACTAGACGGTAAAATATTGCTATAATGGAATTGTGTTTGATATTTAAAAGTAGGCATTTATAGTCCAGTAGTCCAGTTCATGGAGCTAATTTTGCTTAGTGCTAAATTAATCTGCAATGATTCCTGCATTATCATGTAATAATACATTGCAATAAGTTTTATTGAATTTCGGCCAATTAAATTATCCTCAGCCGGGTTAGCTTATAAGGCACCTTTGAAAAGAAGGCAGTTATGGGTTTATTATTGTGGAGCAATTTACCTTGAGAAAATAATATTTTGCCCTCATAAGTAATTTTGTTTATTACTTTTAATGATTTCATTAAAGAGATTCCTCCAGGCAGGCTACAGGCCTTTGTTTTATTTTATCCCCCCCCCACCACACACACACACACACACACACACACACACACACATAAACGCAAAGTCCAATTTGAAAATACACAGTAGAAAGGATTTGTTGGCTCATGTGGAAGATGCTAGAAGAGGCATGAATATGAAGGATCTTGATTTGAGCAGCTCATTTGATAGTGTTCCACATTTTTTTTTTTAAATGTCAGATGCTATGTTATGTGGATAGTTTGAAATAACACCGATGACCTAGACCTCATCAATAAATGCCAAAAAAAAATTCCTGATGTTGTAGTAGTCTTGATAACATTCAAGGATAACGGTACAGAAGAGAACGTTTGAAAATTCACCCAATCCCTCTTTCCAGGCTTACGTATAATCCATGATAAATATAAAAGGGTGCCTTCTGAATTTTGTAATCTTGCATGACTTAATCTTATTTGATGTGCCAGTTCTTGTGAGTGTAAGACCCTTAGACATTGTCTGTGATCATTATCTTGCATCAGCAGTTGACTATCAAAGGATATGAAGCACACACAGTGGTCCTGAGCCAACACACCCAAGCCAGAATATACCAATTGCTGATTTAAAGAATAAAAAGTGAAACCAAACCAAAAAACAAAAAGATTTCTCTGACTTTTCGGTATTGTGTTCTATCAATCATCCTTCTCCAGACAGAACTTTATAATACTACGATCATGAATTATAAAGCTCTGAGCCAGCTTGAGCTCACTCTCTAAAAAGGAAGCTGTTGTAACTTAAGATTTATAAGCTACGTAGGTTTAGCTTGATGAACAAATCAACCTATATAAATGCACCCCTTTAGTCATATGCAGAAGAAGCATCATCACTAATCAAGCCATCTTGTATCTTGACATTCACATTTAGTCAGGCTTGTATGTGCTCAGTTAAGTCCTCTCTGCTTCTTTAGTTCTCTCTTCCAGACAAAGAGGGATTGTGTGGAGCATCGGGTGATTTACATGCTGTTGGCCGGACTCAGTATGCCGCTCCATGGGAAGGCAGCGTGGGCCTGCCAGCTGTCCTCTGATCCCGTTAAGCATGCCAGGCACGGTGCCATGAGGCTGTAAGCCTCCTCCAATCATTCGTCCTACCTCTTTGAAAAGAAAGTCTGTTGACCTCAGATAGAGCAAGTGAAATTTCCAGCACATTAAAGCAGGCCTGCTTCTCAATGACCAGAGAAGAGAGCTGACCCATGTAATCACAGATGGCATTGTTCTCGGGCATCGTCTTGATGCATGGAGTAAGGTTTTCACCTACAACTGCGGCTTGTATATAGGGCCACGGCATTCTTCGGCTGTTTCTGTCCATGGTTCAGGCGTTTTGCATTACTAAAATGTCACTGACTGGCTGAGAGTCGTGCACAATGAATAAACTTGGCTTGGCCCAAGCTCTTCAGCGCTCCTGTTTTCTTGCCAAGAATGACGGGTATAAAAGGGCACTGGCACAAGCTTGGCTTCCTCACACTGAAGTACTTGCTGGTAGTTTTTCGCTCTTGTTTTTCTATGCTGTCATTACTTTTCCACACTTTCTACTGATGATACAGTAATACAATAGCATGACCCTAGCCTAGATTCCTGAAAAAAGAGCTGATTCTGGCACCACATTGACCATTTCCTGTGAAAATCGCAAGTTTTGCCAAGTACATTTTACATTTTATAGGCACTTTTAAACAAAGTGACTTACATCTGATACTGAATCCAAGCATAGAGCTGAACTTTTAAGGGTTAAGAGTCTCACTAAAGGTCTCAACAGTGGCTCTCTGGCAACCTTCCCATCACCATCACAAAACATTAATGTTAACCATCAATCTATCAACTGGTAAGTTGAATAAAATATTTTATTTTATTTTTTTTAAGAGTACATGCATGCAAGCATCTAAACTACACTTTCTAAGAAAATAAGCACCATACAAAACAAAAAAAGACTTCTCGTGGGTCTTGTGTGTAAACGGCATGAAAAAGTGTGCAATCGGATTATGTACAGCATCTATTTTGGTCATCAAAGAAAATGTTATGGTATGTAGTTGCTGAAAAACTGAAACGGTGCCCCTTAAGATTTGCCCCCAAAGGACCAAACTTGGTGTAAGAAAATCAGTCCATGTATCCGTTCCAAATGAAGTATTAAAAAAAATAATCCCAAATGTAAGCTGAGCTAGCAGATGCTATAAAGTGTTGCTGCTGCAATTTCCATAATAACCTTGATAAAGATAGAAACATAAAGAAAATTCAGCTTAATGAATATTTAAAGAATGATTTCATATCCTTTAAACATGGTGGTTGGTGTGGTCTGCTACCACTCAAATGTCGGTTTATATTTTCTTATAATGCACAAACCAGAATGTTTTGCTCCTCTTGTACCACATCAGTTGGCCAATGATTGCAATTTTTAATTTATTACTGAATGAAACCTACAAGTTAGTTCTGGTTATCACATGTTCTAGCAACACTAGTGGCAGTTCCCTCGCCAAACTTTAGTTTTCTCATAACAAGGCAAAAAATGCAGCTCTTCATGTTACCGAGAAAGAAAACTTCTCTGTCCTGAAGACTTCCCCGTGGCAGAAAACGTACTGTTACAAAGCGAAGACTATGGAGAATCCTTCCATAAATGTTAAATAAACATCTCCTTACAGAAAACCTCACCATATCAATAATTACCCATTTTTTCTTTATTAAGTAACAATGCTTTTTTTTATTTGTTTAGCATCCACCAAAGACATCCCTGTGTAAAGCACATCAGTGTAAATCTGTATATACATGTTAAACCATTCCAGCCTACAACAATTTTGCATAATCTGTAATCACGGTTTTATAGCAAACATGATGTGTAGTTATGCTTGACCTTTTCGAACATGGTTGATTATCTTCTGACCTGACAGGAAGTGGACATGTTGATGGAAAATCTACAGCTCTTCCAGAGCTTAGTGATTAAAAAAGTGATTAAAATGAAAAAAATCCCTGTATAGCAGTGGGGTAGGTTTGGCCACCACGTCTGTTTAGAATGGGAATCTCTTCGACTGACTTACTCTGAAGCAAGATTGGAGGGGGGGGGAAGAGGGGGAGAGAGAGAGAGAGGAGTGAGAGAGTGCACAGCAATGATTTGATTAATAAAAGTCTGAAATTTACAGGCAGAAAATAATCTATAGATGTGATGGAGTGGAACATTTCTCATCAAACTGTGAAAATTCGCAGATCCCAGAAGAACCACGGCTCGGCAAAGTTCCATCCGTCCAAATATATGGCTCTGCGGAACACAGACTTGAGCTCAAAATGAGAAATTTGATGGCACGCACAGCGAGTGTCGCAAACCTAATTTCAACATCTGAGAGTAGATTGAATACCTCCATTCATTTTGGATAATTTAAAAGGCTTCGGACTGCCTATTTTTTTTTTCCACTATGCCAGCTCCCATGTGAATCCACTCAAAATTGATGGGGAATCTACAATAATTAAAAGCAGGAGAAACATCAATCCATTTTTCACATCATTGCGAGAGGACTTGCACTCCTCGAAATCCAGCATCACCTATTGACATCAATCAGCGTATGTGTTTGAGAAAATAAAACTCGTAATTGCATTACTGTATCATGGAAATGCTGGTCATTGATGAAAGCTCTTTGATGGCTTCTCATGAAACAAGGCTTACAAGTGGACATCTCTCTGCTGCAAGCGTCATTACTGCCCAGCTTCAACTGGCCGGGCAAAAGCTGGCATGTACAAAGCATGGGATCATTTGGCCAGTCATTTACACAAGAAAGAACAACTGGGCATTCTTTCTCCTGTTAGGATATGAAAAGAATGGTCAGGATGCTCAACAATCGTTTCACTAAATCAAATTTTCACTCTAGATGAAGGGATAACTGCAATCATTTCATATTGGCAACACACATACTCGCAAAGAAATCCTAAAGTTGGAGTGAAAGATAGGACACAGTATCACGCTTTGACATGAAAACTTTTGTGAATTGTATTGTGAAATTGTAAAATGGATAGTTGTCATTATTTGTCAACAGATCCTCCAATGCTCCAGTCACAGAGTGGTTGGAGAGTGGCTATAAATCTTCTGCGTACACATTTGCCTTTAATTCATTACATACTAAGTTCTATATACCTTTCCAAACAAGATGCTCTTGATGAAGTATGATCATTCTCTTCTCTACATAAATTCTTGCTTATGATTTCCTTGTCAAAATGAAACGGCTGAAGCAATGAGGCCCATGACAGAAACAAGGTCCATCAGATAGAGTTGGAATTGCCAGTGGGTTTTTTGTTGTTGTTGTTGCTGTTTTCTGATGAAGGTTTTTCAATGCAAACTTTAATTTTACTTTTAAAAATACAGATTGCTCGTGCCCATATAGCGCATTACTGAAGATGAATATGGGCATAAGCAATCCAGCATGTTAATGAACATGGCCTTTCTTTCAATCTTCACATGTGACCTCCCACTCCTGCCTACATGGGAGTAAAAAAAAAAAAATAAATAAATAAAATAAAATGCCTACTTATATGACCATTTTGTCCTGATGCACACCTGAGTTACGTACGGTTTCTGATATTAATGTACAGTATATCCACAGACCTGTTCCTATTCTAACACTTATGTCAGAATTCAGAGGAGCTCAACCAAAAAACAAAAAAAAAGATGCTATGCTAATGTAAACTGTGCAAGAGGGTATTTATTTATTTATTGAAAAATACTATAGACATTTGTAAAAGCTGACATTTTAACTCCTGTACCACATTACAGTACTGGGCAAAAGTCTTTGCGCAGTTTTATATGAATACACAGTTTTATAAGAATCACTGGATGTTTTTCCAGGTAGCATGTAAAACCCATCACAGATCCTCTTTTGTTCCTTCCTTTTGTCCCTTCCTTCCTTTGTTCAGACTTCCTTTTGTTTCCTGAAGTAATATCAGACATCATCCTTTTCTTTAATCTAAAAAGTAGTCTATCGCTTTAATGGTGTGCAAACACTTTTCTGTAACTTTTAAACATTTGGCATTACATACATAGAGAGAAACGCCGAACCTGCATCTAAGACGGTGTAACTATATCTATTTTTATATAATTTTATATTAAAAATCAACATTTATAAAGCCAAATTCTGCCGACACAGACCTGTAAACGTGCCCAACACCATTAGCAGTGCTAAAAGCCTCAGCCTATACATCTACATGATGTAAGTATTGACTTTTACTATGTTTTTTTTTTTTTAACAACTTTTTTTCACACTAAAACTCCAGAACACAGCTGTAGACTGCACTTGGTCACTGTATGTATGTATGTGTTCATATGCATGAGTGTGTGGGTGTGTAAGTGTAGAAAGAGAGAGAGAGAAAAAGAGGGAAGCCTGTGAGAGGGGGTAAAAAAAAATCCCCAACACAACTGATGAGAAGCTGTCAGAGAAATCAATGCGCCCGTGTTGCATACGGCTCCCCTTCTAGTGATCATTAGTTTGTATGCGAGCTCAGTCTCCACAAAAGACCTTGAGGATCCTTATTGTAATTCCAAATTGCTTGGGCAGGTATATTTATTTATTTTAGGATGGGGAGAGGTAGGATCTCTGAAGACCCTTAATTCTCAGATGCCTTAACAACCCCGAAGCCACCTAGTAGCTGGAATATACACATCTGACAAGTATGCCCAGCGCTGTCAGCTTTTGTGATGTCGGGAATCCATTGCTGTAATTGACAACATGTTGAGATGCTGAGAAACTAATCATTCCAGATCACTCCGCTCTTCCATGTCGGCCTGCTCTAAGCCTCGCAGACAATGGCCGCAGGGCAGATTTCCAAGTGTGGTGGATTGTAACAGTTTATTAGCAAGACATGCTTACCACAGGGTACTGAGGAGGATTCACTACTCATACCAATTACTGGTGTATTATAGTGTTTGACTTTCAGTTTGAAGTCTGAACTTGATTGACAAAGAGTTAAGGAGGAGAGTATTGTTTGCTGGGTTCCACCGTCCATAATCCAGGATTGATTTAATAATCCAAGCCGTATGCTATGAAACTGCATGACAATGCATTTTTGGTGTATGCAACATTATTAAAGGGACATTTTTATGTTATGCTTTGTGGTCAATCAAACCTGTGTGTTGCTCAGAGCGTTATGCTCTTCCTAATCATTCATTTGGATCAATTAACTACTAAAAGGACATAGAGGGGCATGAGAGAGTAGATCCAAAAACTGGAAAGATAATTATACCCTCTACTGTCCCATGTAACCCCTTTCTAGGCACAGAAAAGGTTTTTTTTTTAGACATTTATTTGTGCTAAGCACATTTTTAAAAATGGATGGCACATTGGAGCAATGGCTAACATTCAATCCTGAGCTTACTCTCTGGGGAGTTTCACATGTTCTCCCTGTATCTGTTTGGGTTCCATCCAGGTTCTCTGGTTTCCTCCTATGTCCCACAAACATCCTGGTTAGGAGACAGACTATATTAAATTCCCCCTAGGTGTAAAGGAGTGTGTGAATGTGTGTATGCATGGTGCCCAGTGATGGACTGGCATTCCCGCTTCACAACCCAGTGTTCCTGGGATAGACTCTGGATCCACCAAAATCCTAACCAGGATAAAGCAGTTACTGAACTGGAATGACTAATCAATGTTTAGAAATGAGCCATCTTGATTATATATGCACAAAGTGACTTATTTATCATCTTATCTTGTTTACATGTTGATTTTAACACAATTCCTATTGTGTAAACAAATATATCTGTATGAAATATGCATGGAATAAATATGGAAACTGAAATAAGTATAGAAACTGTGTTAAGATACTGAGTCTAGTTCAAAATGTTTTCTAATCAATTTGAAATTAAATAAGTATTAAAGGAATTCAAAATGCTAATAAATAAAGAAACACGTTGTAACTAGGAGTGCAGACGCTTACTGAAAATAGGGGGAAAATGTTATTGGCAAATTCTCATCTTTTCCATCCGGCACTCCCTTACCTAAGCATGTCTCACTGTCTCTCTTTCACTTTCAGACTTTAATTTCTGTGATAAGCTTCAGTAAGCAAATGCAAATGTGTTTAATGATTTGCATCACTAGATCATTTCTGGGTTTAATATGCTTTGGTATTCTGGTCAAGGACTCAAATTCGATTTGGAGGCCTTCGCTAGCTCCCAAAGACAGCCCTAATCGCATATGCAATATTAGTGAGGGCAAAAATGGGAAAGAAATTACACAATAGTTCCCTATAATCAAATCCTTCATCATCTAGGTGAGTCTATATTACTCCTTATAAAACTTCCAGTGCAATTTAATCACATTTGGCTCAACTTTAAAAGTTAAATTCTCTCTAGTCACAAATATATGAGGCACATGGATCTCATCACAACAGCTACTGTGGGATGTTGCGTTGTTATTCTTTTGAAATGATTAGATTATAATTAAATTACATCTATCTATCTATCTATCTATTTGGATAAGTATTTGGACAATGTTTTTTTGTGATATTTCTAAGCCACAGTTTTTATGATTTCTAAAACATTAATTTCTAAAGCATTAATTTCACTGGCTACCCATAAGTCAGGGTACCGGTGTCAGTATGTCATACTTAATCCCTAAGTTTCCTCAGTGGTCACTTATATTCCATCCTGCTCCAATTATGCAATGCTTCTTTCTGGCATCTGAAGCTATTATGCTGTCCTCCGAGTCAGTGAAGTTAGTCTGGACAGGAGGGGAAGCGTGCTGATATACTGTATCTCTGTGCTTAAAACCATATGTTGTAATAAGACTAGGCAAGCTTATATTGGGCAGACAGCACGTACAGCATTCGAGAACATTGCATGTCAGGAATGATACCTTTTAGCCAATGAGTCTTTGTGCATTTATTATATTAAACCATTTTGTCATGAAAATCAGAAAATCCCTCTTTTTTGAATGTCAGTGTGATATAGAGCAACATTTGCAGGATGTTGGGTAATACCATGTGCTCCAAAACAGCTGTTTTGGCATCAAAAAACATTTGGCATACATAGTTGAAAGCAATAGATTCAGTCAGGGAAAACTGGAGTTTAAATGTATTTTATAACACTTGGCTTGGATTATTGGGATACTGGCTAAGTGCCACTGCAATATCATATTAAGTAAGGAAAATGGATGTTTACATCAAAAAGCATTCATAAAAATGTTTTCAGATGCAGACTTAAGCCTGTGTGGTATTATTTGTCTTGTAAAAGACTTCCAAGCACACAAAATAATGACTTTATTTCTGGAGTTTATTTTTGCTTTGTTGAAATATTTTTTAGGGATACAAAGGCAAACATCCATCTAGAAATGCCTGTGCATGAACATACAGTTAGGTCCAGAGGTATTTGGACAATGACAGTTTTTGTGATTTTGCCTTTATACTCAACACAATGGATTTGAAATAAAACAACTGACTGACAAGAAGTTAATTGACCATGTGCGATCCATTCCCTCGTTACTTCAAGACAAATGAAAGCAGATAAAAGGTCTGGAGTTGATATCGGGTATTGAGTTGGCATTTGGCAGCTGTTCGACTGGAGCTACCAATATGAAGTCCAAGGAGATCTCCATGCAAGTGAA
>CM074956.1:17509328-17521871 GCA_037577455.1 Pangasius macronema | reverse complement strand
TATATATATATATATATATATATATATAATGTGTGTGTGTGTGTGTGTGTGTGTTTATTTACTTGCATTAATTATATCAATGCAAGCAAGGTCCTCCCAAAGATTAAAAAAAAATGAGGAAAACAAAAACAGAGCTGAGCCGTTCTTTTCAGTAAAAAAAAAAAAAAAGGTCACTATGTAATAATGAAGTCTGCATTGGATCATTGTTGGGAAACTGTGTTGGATATTTTCATAAATCATATAGTGGGAAGAAAAAAGATGAATTATGAGAGATGTTTTGGACACTGAAAGGTCAGCTGTTAAAATAGGTCTAGACTGTAGGTAAAGGTGCTCCAGTTAATCAGAGAAGACTGTCACAGTGCAGTTATTTAATGAGTTGATTCAGCAGCCCAGACACAGCTAGTCTAGTCCTTAGACTGGGCTTTAATAACACGGCCACATGGGATTGTTCCCTGCAAAATCCCTCTCAGTCTGGAGCTGGCCTTGTTGAACATTTATGGTCTTGTTTTCTTTTAATTATTATATTCCTGCACTTCACTTACTTCAATCATGCGTCCACTGGCTTATCAAATTGTGTACTGTGGCAAAAATGCAATGTAAGCAATACATTTACCTCAAATGAGTTTTATTAGCCCTACAGTAATGCATACTTAATGCACTTTCTATTTTTTTTTTCTTTTTGCTACATTGAGCTAGGGTATGGATTGCTTAACACACATCATATCGGGGTATTATAATTAAACTGAAATAAAACTGATTAAAATGCCATGCAATGCCTCTCCTTTGTTTTGTTATATTACTTTGGTCCATTAGCTCTGAAAAAGCTTATGTTGACAGACATCAGGAAAAGGGTAATGGAACGGGCCTGTGAGAAATTAAGAGCTTGTTGGGATGCTGAAGAAACAGTTTAAGTTGTGGAAATGATACCACAGATGGTGTGTTTCTGTAGGCCATATGAAATGCCACATGGCACTACCACTGACATGCCACTTACAAAAGCAAACATGCGCCTGGAAACTGATGGAGAAAGATTTATCAGCTTCAAACGGAGCCTCAGCCATCTCACTTAGAAGGCTAAATTAAAACTGATTCTATACGTGTGACATTTATGGAGAATTTATTACAATTGATACAAATCAGCAAATTAATATTGTTGTATCAGATACATTTACATTTACTGCACGTGTCTCTATTCGGCCTGTGTCTGAGATGCAAATAAGGTCTAGAACTAAAGTGAACTAAATTAGACAGCAATATATAGGATATATAAGGATATATAAGGATATATAAGGATATATATGGATATATAAATGGATAAAGAAAGTGCTTATATGACTGAATGAATAAATTGTTCATGGATGAATGGATGTATAAATAAATGGAAAGATAGATGGATGGATAAATAAACCATCAGCTTGTATGAAAGAATTAATGCATTGTTTCTAGATGGATGCATGGATAGATGGATACATATACAGATAAACAAACAAATAAAAAATAACAGCTTGTATGAATGAAGAACTTGTTTCTGGATGGATGGATGGATGGATGGATGGATGGATGGAAAGTCAGACAGGCGAATAGATACATGGATGTATACCTGGATAGATGGATAAACAAAGAAATGTATAAATGAATGAATAAATTGTTGATAGATAGATAGATAGATAGATAGATAGATAGATAGATAGATAGATAGATAGATAGATGAGCAAAGAGATTGTATGAAAGAATGAATAAACTTGGTTAATGGATGGATAGATAAATTGATAGATAGATGGTAATAACAGCTCATATGAAAGAATGAATAAATTGTAGATAGATAGATAGATAGATAGATGAACAAAGAGATTATATGAAAGAATGAATAAACTTGATTAATGGATGGATAGATAAATAGATAGATGGTAATAACAGCTCATACGAAAGAATGAATAAATTGTAGATAGATAGATAGATAGATAGATAGATAGATAGATAGATAGATAGATAGATAGATAGATAGATGAGCAAACAGATTGTATGAAAGAATGAATAAACTTGGTTAATGGATGGATAGATAAATTGATAGATAGATGGTAATAACAGCTCATACGAAAGAATGAATAAATTGTAGATAGATAGATAGATAGATAGATAGATAGATTGTATGAAAGTGAATAAACTTGATTAATGGATGGATAGATAGATTGATAGATACATGGTAATAACAGCTCATATGAAAGAATGAATAAATTATAGATTGATTGATTGATTGTATGAAAGAGTGAATAAACTCGATTAATGGATGGATGGATAGATAGATCGACAAACAGCTTATATGAATGTATAAGCAAATTGCTTTTAGATGGATGGATAAATGGATAGATGGATAAATAAATAACCATGTTTGTTGAGCACATCAGTGCTTGTAAAAGTCTCCAAACACAACCGCCACCTTTTCTAGAGATCTCCACATCTATTATAAAAGTGTAAGGCATGTCTCGTTTCACCAGCACTACCTACATCATGGCTTCCCTCCTATTTTTGAGTGCCAAGGGAGGAGTAAAACTGCTGAGAGAGGATGATGTGTTTGGGTGTGTATGTGTGATAGATGGGTGAAAATGTGCATGGTTCAACAATATCGTAGTTATTATACATACCTGTGCTGTACAGTAGGCTGCTAGGCTACAACTACAAAGAGATAAAAAAAAAAAAACAGTACTTTACACCAGCCACATTCGCTCCTCCAAACCACGGAGCCACTGGGATCCAATTTCTTCTTCTTTTTTTACTTATTTATTTATTTATTTTTTATCTTAGGCTGCAGGACATAAAGACATCCTACACAATAATCACATGTAGTGCATTCAGCCATATTAGTGAAGAAGACACAAGACAAATGCAAATGGATATTGTTACCAAGGCAGAAATATAAATGTGGTCTAGCCGGCAAACGCATAGACAGACCGAAACCGAGAACAAAAAGCTGGCTGAGAGTGCATAAAATGTGTATTAGTGCACCGGTGTGTTGTGCCCTCAACACAGGAACTGCTTTTATTGTAGGAGCAATACGAAACAAATCACTGCTATATCACAAAATGTCCCCGGTCAAAACTGGCTGGAGGCAAGTGATATCTCCAAGTAAACAGTATATGAAGACCATATCTTAAAATGATAGATCACCTCATTTTGCTGTGACAGAGGTCTTTCCTGCCACAAACATCCGTCATCGAAACTTCAAATCATAGACGGGGAAAGAGAGCGGGCAAGCAGAAGGCAGGAGAACCGGTGGAGGTCTGACACACAAATAGCTAAACCAATTTAATACCCATTAGATACAAATGCATGCAAAAAATGAGGGAGACAAATTTTCAGTGACGTCGCCATAAGATGGGTGACGTTTTATTTATCAAGGACAGAGCATTGCTTTTGTTAGGTTTATCTTATTCACAGTGGATGTGTTACTGAATAATACTGAACCTCACTGTTATTTTCAACTTCAAGCCTCAGCTAGTTGGATCAAAACTGCTAAGCATAACGCTGAGGTATTTATGCATGCATCCAATTGGTTCATTAATTCATTTCTTTCACATCAGCATTTGCGAAAAAGAAATCACAGTAAGCCGATTTATTTGTTGAATTCTCAATTCTCATTGGTCAGAAGAACATTTGATGAATCAGATGTTGCTTCATTTTCCATAACAGCAGCTTTGACAATATGATGGACATTCTCAATAATAAAAGAGTGATAATCAGATTAAAAATGTTACATAACAAAGAAAAACGTCTACTGTTAATACGGTGAAGCTTTCTATAAAGAGATGTTTATTTAGCATAAGTGAAAGAAGTCTCCGGAGTCAGCACTTCGTAAGTGTCTGTAAGCTTTCTGACGCAGGGAAAACCTTCAGGATAGAGGACTTCCTGCTTTCAGGTTTCATGCTGAATTCTTCTTGTTTTGTTTTGTTTTATTAACTTCAAGAGATTAAAAAAATAGATGCTGGTGAAGGAACTATTATAGCTGTTATACCATATGTAATAACAGCCACTAACGCAACTTTAAATGGATAAAAAGTACTATGTGTCATTCAGTAATGAATTTTAAAATTGTAATTGTTGTCAAATCGCTGTGGTATAAAAGGAATTAAACACTCATGTTCTTATTGTAAAACGAGGAACTTCTGTGTAGTAACAGCAACACTACTCCGTGTCAAGCTTCCTGATGTTGATTATTTTCCTACAACCGCACATCATCACCCCATCACGTTTTATTACTTACGTAGATTCACATATAAGAAATTGACTTTGCTATGTGGGCCAAGCTTCCATATTTACCCCCAGCTTTTCCCCTAGATTACAGGAACAACATCTTTCCAGGTTAGGCATCTGACAAACTGACAAGTTGCTAAATATACGCTTTTAAAAAAAAAAGTGGAAAAGAGAAAAGATGGTTCCTTAAAGGATCTTTGGATGGTTGCGAATTTTAGTGTCTCAAACTGGTTCTACATGGAACCTTTTCTGAAAGGGAGACGCTCAGTTGTACACATCCTATAGGGCCTCTCTCCCTAGAGAGACAAACCCAACACTCCTTTACTGCTATATTCTAGAAGATGTTGTTATATCTTCATATTTCTTTTTCTTATATCCTTCAAAACCCTGTACATTTTTCATTATGAAGCACAGTATAGTTCAGAATATTTGACAAGCCCATGCACTCTGGGGAATAAAAAGACATAAAGGCATTTACTTTAAAATCTTGAAAAAAGCACAAAAAACTTTTTGTTTATTATCCTCTACATGGTTGGAATTCAGAGTAATCAAAAAAATGTATTGGCAGATTAACTGATTAGCAAAGCAAGTGTTTATTACCAGACCAGCACCTGACTTTGTTCTTTATATAAGTGGATCCCAGGAGCCTGTGTGTATAATCCTGTATAGTGGTGTGAACTGAGTGGAGAAATTCAACATCGTCGTCATCGTCATCATCATCATCATCATCATCATCATCATCATCATCATCATCATCACTGTCTATCACCGATGTAGACGCTATATGGAAGACCGTGTATGGCATTGTGTTGAAGTCGTGCCTTTTAAGTCTACATGAGTTCTCTCGGGTTCACTGCTGTGAGGTTTTATAAGGATTTGGGCTCGCAGGTTATTTCATGCATCTTGGAGAACTTTTGTTTCTTCAGGCGATATCAAACTGCCTTTTTTATTTTACATCTGAAAAGTCTATTATTTAATATTCTCATTGCTTTAACAGTATACAGAAATCCTCGAATATTTACTGAATTTCTAGACACCTAAAATGAGTTTTTTCTTGACTGACTCACGAGGCAGAAAACATAAAATAAACATTTAAATGATTTCTCTTAAGATGTGAGCGATACGAACAGAGACAAACATTTCTGTTTCTAATGAGTGCCTTAAGGCCAGTGTCAGAGGTATCGATTTATTGGAGCTCAACATCATAATCGTCAGGCCAATAGACCCCCCCCATATCCCCCCATACACACACACACACACACACACACACACACCACTGCATTTCCTTCACACTGCTTGGTGGCAGTTGAAAAATGCCACATCTTGTACACAAGCCAGGCAGTGTTTGATGAATGGCATGAGCTTATTGCAAATGAGACAGGAGAACATAACGCAATAAGAGAATCAAAGCACAGAAAAAAAAAAGAATCGTTTTTCATTTTAGTCTTGTATGAAAAATTCAAGAGACTGCAATCATGTTTCAACATCTTTTCCAGGAGTATTACTTTCTAATATTTAAACCAAATTGTCCATACTGAGGCAGGAAAGCGGAAATCGTAAGGATCTTACAACGGGGATACAACCAGGGTATGATTTTGAATGATTTATACTTGAACTGTATCAAACATATCAAACATGGATCCTAAATCCTAATCAAAAATCATTTTTACATAATACATATACCACGTCATTTCTTTCAGTTTGAGAGCGTTCTTTATTTCTTGCTCTGTTCTGTGTGTGTGTGTGTGTGTGTGTGTGTGTGTGTGTATGGGGGGGTGTTGAGTGAAGGGGTGCAGAATTAATTCAACCCATCTGTACCAGCTCCTGTAATTCATGTGAAAAACTAATTAGACTTTCAAGTGTTGCCTTTAAAACAAACATGACCTTACAACCATAAAATATGAAAATATTTTGAGAGGGGAAAAAAAAAATGTTGTACTAAAGATTTAGCCAGGCCAAGATATGTCTGCATAGGCTGTCTCTCATTAACATAGCATGCATAAACAATAAACATGCTGCCTCATTTGCATATAAATATAAACAATTCATTGGCGTATCTGGATTCTAGTCACACGTACGGCGCGCTATCAGCTTACATTTCTACGTGGCACTAACCAAAAAACAATGATCATTTTTTATGGGCTAAGGATCTGGCTTTTTGTCTGGCTAAAACTGCCCCTGATTTTATGCACATTGTTTTTAGTTAATGATTTTCAGCTGTTTGTTGTTCCTCTGATAGCATGAAAATGTACCATATGCTCAGCCAAAAGACAAATGATTAGCAAATGAAATTCTGGACAGCTGTCTGACTGAAAGTGTTTGGTTGATAGCATTCTGCTATCATAATTAGCTTAAGCTTTGGGTTAATTAACTTTCTACCTGAATATGCATAATAATGGAAACAGTGCGAGAGAAGCGGGGGTTGGGGGGGGGGGGGGGGGCGTGGGGCCGGGGGGTGATGGAAGCAAGGCTCTTCCATCACATCACATCACAACAACAGCACCAGCTTTTTTTATTTGCTATTTCAAGAGCATATTAGAATTTCAAGAGTGATTAATCCCGCGAATGTTCGCTCATACTGTAGATCTTATTTGCACGCCAGATAATACGGAAACAATTGGAATCTATTATAACAACAGGAATGGCATTTTCAAATTGTAATTAAAGTTCGTGAAAGGAAGCAGTGATTTTTAAGCACTTTTTGGAGTGGGGAACGTCAGCTGGCTTGTAGACGAGACATTACAAAGGAGCGGCGTGAATGTGTGCATGTGTATCGAACATGCTTTATTAATGTCAGATATGTTCCGCCATATTGATGGGAAGCTCTTTTGTCAGAGTTCCTTTTGTTTTGCATCAGTTTGATTTTAGCTGTATTTTTCTTCTCTTTTCATACTACTTTCCTTTTTTTTCTTACCTTTTAAAGGAAATCTCCACAAGGATTGTGATGTGCTTGGAGATTCTGGTGCTAATTTGTTGGTTGGTGTTGTCTTTTCGTTAGAGTATTAGTATAGAGTCATTGTTATTGCTAGTGCAGTTATAATAATTGTCATTTAAGCAATCTCAAACATGAGACATAAGGATCCCTGAAATAATAACAAAATGCAAGAGCTTCTTTTCTCTCTCAACATTTTCAAGTGTTCAGTATCATATTGAATAATCCAGCATAGAAGCAGCGGGAACCGCAAACATTGCAACTGAAAGGTCCAGAATGCAATGCAGGAGTACGACACAGTTGTGCTCAGCTACTTGGCAACCCATGAGATGAATGGTGTCGACGGCAGTATTAACATGAAAGTCGAAACTTTGGAATCTTAACTGTTTGAGCGTACAGATGAGGAGGTGAGAGAGCTGGACATACTAAACGATTAAAGTGCTGCTGCATCACTCTCTATAGGTAGAGATGCTAGAAGTGAGAGCTAAATCCTACTGTACTGCTATCAGGAGCTGGTCAAACAGCATTGAGAGAGCGTTACGCCGACATGTTGATAAAGTTTTTAAAGTTTAAAAAAGTTAACTCTGCACTTTATTACAAAAATCTTGACACCATTGAAAATCACAGGTTGATTATAAAGATTTACATGCAAGTCATTCAGCGTGGATTTTTAGCATTAATTATTTCTCTGACACAAACCCCAAAGCTCAGTCCAGCTATTTAGTTTTGCACCATTTGTAAGTCAATGGTTGAGTCATGGAGGGAGGAACAGGACACGACCGTATCCCTCTTTGAACTTCGTGCATGATTTACCAAAGTGGCCACTAACTCACTGATCATGTTAAAGATGCAACGGAGAGGCCCGAGACAGCTGCTCCTGCAGCCAGGACGCTGATTTTTGGAGTAAAGAATGCTGTTCACATCCCCCAAAGCACCAGCGAGTCTAGCACTTCATTCTGGAGGAAGTCATGCTTGTGAGTGACATGGTGAATATATCGCCTGCTCCTGAGAGAACAGGAGAGAGAATTATACTGTATGCTTCACCATGCATGGCACTGGATAAAGCACATTTTACCAAGACTAAAGAACTTTTTTTTTTTCTCCAGAGATGTGCACTGTGTGCAAAGCGGGACATGGACATTTGTCCCAAATACATTTCAGTGACACTTTCTATGAAGCATATTTAAAAAAAAAATCATTGTGTGATCATTTTAATGATGTAATCATTTCATTATCTCTAATAATACATAATGAGAGTCTAATAATGTGCTATAAATGATTCATTGATGCTGTATAATCATGTCATAACACACTTGTAAGGATTCATTATAATACTGTGTGCTGTACCACACAAATACCTGTGACGTTTAATGCAACTGCAATGTTTATTAACCATCATGAAAGCATTATAAACATTTAAACTGTCATCACTGTATTTCTTTCAAAAATGACAAACATACACACACAAGATCTCCAAGGTAGGTTAAATAAGTGCTACATATGTGTGTGTCCTGGTCATTTTGAATGTTTTATGGGAAAAAAAATAAAAAATTTTTGTAAGGTACATTTGTATTTTGATTTCAAGATTTCAGTAAGTTTTCAGTGTCTTTCTTTTTTTTTTTATTCACTTTAAAATAAGTGTTTCCATGTAAAAAAAAAAAAAGTTACATGTCCTGCAATTTGTAATGAGAAATAATATATTTAATATTATTAAATTATATAATTTAAATATAATAATAATAATAATAATAATAATAATAATGATTATTATTATTATTATTATTATTGTTGTTGTTGTTGTTGTTGTTGTTATTATTATTATTTTATATATNATAATAATAATAATAATAATAATAATAATAATAATAATAATATTATTATTATTATTATTATTATTATTATTATTATTTAATAATATATAATTTAATATATTAACTTTATTTGAAGCATTTACTTATGACATTTGAAATTTTGAAAATTGAATTTTTTTTGTTTTTAGAATAATTAATGAAAAAAAATAAAGTTTTTTTTTATTATTATTTATTATTATAATTATTTGTTTGTGCAGAACATCACTTTTTACATAGCAACATGATTTTTAGTTATCAGGCACATATTTATAGCACATTATTGTGCTAAAAATAAAAGTTTTATAAGGCATTATTAGACTTTATACAAATTCTTAGAACAAATCAATAACAACTTACAAAGAATTATAAGTACATTTATGATCTATGAGAATGCGCTTCACAGAAAAAAAATGGTTAATGAACGTTCCTCAATTCCCTGTGGTCTGGTTCGCAGGACAGTGAGCATCACGCACTCTTTGTTTGCTCTCACTTTCTTCACTTCACTGTCTGAGCTACTCAACTCATCAAATTCATATTGCAAGACGAGAAAAAATGTCACTTTTATTTGTCTTTCCTTGAAAAAAAAAGGTTTAGACTACTTAATCTTATTTACAGTGTTGGACGTAATGACAAACAAATCTTTGTATCTAAATTACATGTTGGGGGATCTTTAAATGAAGCCGTGTGGTCACAGGAAGACGTGGCTCATGCTGATCTTTAGCTATACATGTCGTTTAATCTTATTAACCCATTGTATCACTCAAATGAACACTAGCAAGCGGGTGTAATTGAACATGTGTGCTGACATTCACACTGTTTGTCTTTGATCCATTTTTAATATCGCACTCTCTGCGGCTTGAAACCTTCTTGACTTCAGCGATCCCTGCGCTCCTCTCTGCTTCCGAATTCACACACGGGTCTGAATATTACCCGATGCCCAACAGGAGTTCACCTAGGTACAGTAATTCTATTCGATGTGTACCGAATAAACACACATCCAGAGGAATATACCCTGAAAAAGATTTCAGTTGCTTCCTTTCTGCTCTTTCCCTCTCTAACTCTCTCTCACTTTGTTGAATTTTCATAGCCACTCATTATATATATATATATATATAATCACAAATCATGGAGCTGTGCAGCACAAAGAAAACTGTAAATACATTTAAAAAGTTTCCAGTCCCTTTGAGGGGCAAGTTGCATGATAGGATAACACTTGCCCCAAAACAAAAGCCCCTCACACACCTCCTCCACTCCAATATTCTCCAAACAAAAAGAGGGATATGAGTCAATTTGCGTGTGCGTGTGTGTGTGTGTGTGTGTGTGTGTGTGTGTGTGTGTGTGTGTGTTGTTTGTGTGTGCGTGCTTATCTCTAGCAGGCACTAAACATGGATTTGGAAAGCAGCTTTTCTGAAAAGGGGGGCCTTCACTGCCTTTGCACCCAAAACTCAGGGGGGGGAGTACTGCTAATTTCCTATGAGTGCTAGCGTTCTGGAGCAAGAGGTTAAGCAGTTCTGGCATGTGTGTTGCTTGATTAGCATCCCCAAAGAGTAATCAAGGTGTGAGTTAGTGGGGCAAGTTAAGCAGAGACAATAACTGCGAGGAGGCGGCTCAGGGGATTTGTAAAGTTATTGTACTGCTGACACGGGCAGGACTTTAAGGCAACAAGGCCACCTCACTCTCTTTCTCTCATTTGCGGCCTGGCTTTATGTGCCTCACAAATCTCTGTGTCATTAACTCAGGCCACTGATGCGCATGGGGATAAGCCGACGCTCCGTCCACTTCCTGGGCCAAGAATGTCTTTATTAGATCGCTAGAATGCCACTTTATTTATAATGTAGCCAACTGCATCTGGGGAGTTCTGTACTAATAAAAACTGAGGTTTGATATTGGACTTCTATGCACTTTTTTCCCTGCTATGCTGCCTTCAAGTGCTGTTGAATTCTCGTGAATGCACGTTGCACACGATCCTACCGTTTTAAGTCTTAATTACAAGTGGGAGCTTCAGATATAATTTTGATACATGGGTTTCTGATTAGTTCTTGATCTTTACCCTTTAATTATCATACGAATGATTATTCAGGTCTAGTTTGCCCTCTCAGGAAAAACATTTAGGCAATGGAAAACGTTATTCTCTGACTTCGGATAGATACTGTAAATTGATAACTATCTGGGGTGACTCGTTCGATCTTACTTATTAGTCACTCTTCATTCTTTTCCCTCCCCTTTGTCATTCTCTCTTGCCCTCCACTCTACTTTCCCTTCTTCTAATATTACAGGTGCAGGAAATGCAGAATTAGAAATATATCTGATGTTGTAGTACTCGTCAGGCTGAGACTGTGTTGATGACAGGACAATTCGATTTTTGACAGTTTAATTTACTTTTTTTCTCATTTTCCAGTGGACAAAAGCTAAGGATAACCCAAGCCACCTGGCTCTGTGAAAATGGCTCATGACTCACTGACAAAAAAAATAAGATATTCTCCACTTCAATCATTTAAACTAAAATCAAATGTATCCACCCGTTAAAAACATTTTCTTAGAAAATGGAAAATCCTAGTCCTTCTGTAATGTGCCTGACAATATGTTAAGCTGCATCATCCAAATCATAAAACTGTTTTATATTTTCATAGATTCAATCACAAAATATATACTGAAATGTGTTAAAATTAAAACTATTAATGCTTTTTATTAAGGTCTCTTGACGAAGGTTATGCAGTGCAGTAGTTAGTATTAATAAACCATAGATTTCAGCATTAGTACACCAATTCATACTAAAGAACATTGTCGTACAGGACTTCAAGGTTTACTCAGTGAGTAATGTGTATGTAAAATTGTCTTTTAGGTAGAAAACGGCATAAAAACCATAAACAGATGATTCTAATATGAAGCACTACCTAAGCCCTGATGTATATGTGTAACGGCACAGAGGTCTACCTGTTATTAGCTGTGCCTGTGATCAGCTCTGTGCGTGGTCTGCCATATGTATGGTCTGCACTGTCTGTAATCAGCGCAATCATACATGATCAGATCTGTGTGTGACCATCTCCATGTATGAGATCAGGTTTCTCTGATCAGCTCTCCTAATCAGCTCTGTGTGGTCAGCTCTATATGTCAACTCTGTCTGTGATTGGCTCAATATAGGATCAGTTCTACCTGTGATCGGTTCTGTCTGTGTGTGACTGGTTCTATTTATAATCAGGTCTTTGTGTGATCAGTGCTGCATGCTCAGGTCTATGTGATCAGGTCTATGTGTGATCAGGTCTGTGTGTGATCAAGTCTGTGTGATTGGCACTGCATGCTCAGGTCTGTGTGTGATCGGATCTAGGTGTGATCAGGTCTGTGTGTGATCAGGTCTATGTGTGATCAGGTCTGTGTGTGATCAGCCCTACATGCTCAGGTCTGTCTGTGTGTCATCAGGTCTGTGTGATCAGGTCTGTGTGTGATCAGGTCTATGTATGATCAGGTCTGTCTGTGATCAGGTCTATGTGTGATTGGCCCTGCATGCTCAGGTCT
>CM074956.1:17504051-17509256 GCA_037577455.1 Pangasius macronema | reverse complement strand
ATTCTACTGCACTGTGCTCTAATTTACTCTATTCTACTGCACTCTAATCTACTCTATTCTACTTTATTATTCTTTATTCAACTCTGCTCTTTTCTACTGCACTCCACTCTAATCTACTCTATTCTACTGCACTGTGCTCTAATTTACTCTATTCTACTGCACTGTGCTCTAATCTACTCTATTCCACTGTTCTGTATTTTGCTTTAATCAACTGTATTCTACTATACTGTCCATTAAACTACTCTTTTCCACTGTACATTCTTATCATTTATACCACAATATAGTCTATTATATTTTATGTTACTCTACTTTACTATTCTACTCTACTACTGTACTATTCTACTCTATTTCAACTATTCTATATCTATTTCTACTGCATATCTATTACTCCACTCTGGCCCTCTGTACTTCATGCTATTTTGTATTCTATTCTATTCTACTCTTCATTACTCCACTAAACTTTATTCTACTCTACTCAACTCTATTCCACATATACTAATGTACCCATTTACACTCTACTCATGTCTATTCTACTCTATTATATTCCATAGTAAAAAACAGGTTCTTCAATGGTTCTCTAAGGCTTCATTGAAGAATCATGTTCTTAGCTTCCAACAAATGTTTGCTTAGACCCTTTCTGAAAACAGAAACACTGTGTTTATGTTGTACACAGAACCATTATGGGTTCCCAGGGGGAAAAACTGAGAACTCTTAAGAGTTCTAAACTGTCTTTCTTGCCAAACCCATAGTGCAGTTGAAGCTCATGAATAGAACAAAAGTGTCAATGTGTCAGGATTCCACGTCAAGAGCAGAAGGCGGGACTTTATCAGCATAAGCTGAGAGGTGAACAAAAAGTGCAAGATAATCAATCTTTAGAGAGCTGGAGGAAGAGAGGGAGAGAGGGAGAGAATAGAGAAACCATTTCATCAGGCAAACACATGGGCCAGGGCGTCATGGGTGAACTACAGATCAATCCACTGTGTCTGCAGATTGTGTGTCTGGAGAATATTTAAATATTTCGCACACATCAGATGGATGTAAAGTACGTGAAGTACAAGCTGATGTATATTATTCCAGAATAATGTTTCTCACTGTCTTTTTTTTTTATTTTCTTTTACATAATAATAATAATAATAATAATAATAATAATAATAATTATTATTATTATTATTATTATTATTATTATTATTATTATTATTATTAATACTATATATTTTATACTAAATTTACAGCACTATGGCAGAAGTCAGTATGTTTTGTTGCATGAGGTGACATATTTAGGTATTTAAGTCAATAGCTGTCTCTCTCTCTCTCTCTCTCTCTCTCTCTCTCTCTCTCTCTCTCTTGACAGACAGACACACACTTCTCAGTGCAAAGGACGTGGCTGCTCTTAGTTGTCTCCTAGCCTTTTGCTTCTCAGATTGTCAGTATGTGATCCGGGTTCCTGACATGCTCAAAAGAGAAGAAGAACAAGAAGAGGAAGAAGAAAAGAGAGCGGGGAAAAGAGACGAAAACAGAGACAGACGGCGGCCTTTTTTCTCCACTCGTCTACCCATCCACTCATCCTGCAGCATCTGTTTCTCTGCCAGCTATTTTAGCACACTCTCTCCTGTCATTTCAGAGTTCAGCGTCTGCCGCTCACAAGCTGGGAGGAGGGAGGGGTGGGAGAAAGAAACGCAGGATGCTCTGGCCCATTGTACTTGGTCTTTTGACCCCCCATGTTGCCCATGAGCAGTGAAGGAGAACTTTTGACAAGCAGTGTCAGGAGTGACAGGCAATCTCGTTGGGTTGAGCGGGGACGATGAGCGCAAGTTTGAAAGGCATTTGGAGTTTTTTAGGGGGCCATGTTTTTTTTCTCCAGCCGCATGTGTTTAAAGCCACACCTGCCTCCTGGCCTGGACAGAACAAGGAGGTGTAGGTGTGTATTGAGTGTGTTTGCATGGACACCAGACACTTATGTTAAACAGAATCATATGGCCACCTGCTCTCCTTTGATGTCAGTCTCAGCAGCTCAGTGGGATGCCGTGCATATACTACCAGCTTGGACATATTTCATAACACAAAAAAATGAAATATTAAAAAACAATAATATAACAGGTACCACATCTATGAGGCATGTACCTTCACATTGACCTAATGTAACATGTCTCTGATTGGGTGATCTATAGCAAATTGGACAAAGTACCAGAATTTTTAGCACCAGACATCTACAACTAGAAGCCCTGCTATTCATTTTTATGATTTTGCTCCTAAATGGTAATTGGGGCGGGGCTACCAGCATATTTTGATCCTGATTGGTTATGAGTGTACCCCATCACAAAAGGTTCGACACCTTAAATAGATAGATATATAGACCTTATAGATCTTAAATAAATAAATGAGTAAAAAATGAACAAAAAACAACAAGCAAATAAATAAATTAATAAATACATATGTTCATACATAAATACATATATACATAAATAGATAGTTGGTGCTGTTTGGTTCCTTTATTTATCTCCTTGCAAAGGTTTATGCTATCAACAAATTGTTTTTTTATTTTATTTTATTTATTTTCTGATTATATTGGACATCATGAGGCTTTTAGAGCATTTATAACCTCCTTAAAGCTGTGATTTTCTGCACTATCAAACATTTTTTGTCCATATTTTCCCATGAGCAGGTAAACAAATCACCAATCAGACAAGGGAATGATGTTGATTCAAACGCCTTGTCCATGTTAGACATAACTATGCCAAAACGATAATGTCATACTGTAATCCGCATCGATAAACAAGTTTTCAGGAAGCTGCATTGTCATCCTGCCTCATGATTTCCATCACGCGCAGATGGAGCTGGCCTTCCATAAACACAAACAGCAGCATTATAAGGACTCAGCCTCAGGCTTTGGCTTTCTGGCTCGGTGAGTGCGATCAGCCTTTAACCATGCGTTTATGCACTACAGAGCACAAAGAGAGAAAGACCAAGCAAGATGCAGAGAGAGGAGAGAGGTGATCACAGCAAGCCGTTACAAGCAGGCAGAAATAGGAGAAATGTGACAACCCCCTACCAGTAACTTCTCACTCATACTGGTTTCTGTGTACACACACACTGGCACATACACATACACACACACTGGCACATACACAGAGATAACAGCCTTCACAGTGAGCAGTTTTTAACCTCTTTGTTCCCCCCCTGCAAATCACAAGACAGTGTATCTCTTACCACCTGATTAATGAGAAAAATATAACTGAAAAGAAAATCTAACTACATGCTGTCTTACTATAAACAGGAGTAGAGTATAGGCATTCTAATAGCAATAATTATACATATATATAAGAAGCAAGTGCAACAGAAGAACCGTGGCTGTTTCTGCAAGATGCTCAGTAAAATATATCAGCTAATTTCCATACAAAACTTTATTACTATTTACTGCTCTTCATAGTATTTTTTCATTATTTTTGAAGGCATCTTTGTTGCCTTTGATGACTTTTGAACAGTACTGTGTTTATGTGTGTGTGTGTGTGTATATCTCAGATATTATTTTATTACACATAGCACAAGTAAGTAATGAAACGTTGTGTACTTTGCTTATATAAATTACTTAATGGTCTTTCTTCTTGTTTGGTCTTATACAGTATATTCTATATAGATGTATAGATGCTTATATATCTCTATATACAGTTGAAAACAAACTTTGGGTCTTTCTTTCTTTCTTTCTTTCTTTCTTTCTTTCTTTCTGTTTTGACCCTGCATGCCATGGTCTTGGGGTCATATTAAAGGGTCAGTCTAGCTGGCAGCTCTTAGCACTTGGCAGGGTCAGGCAGGTTTGAGTGGACCTGTGAAAACACTCCTGTCATAAAGAATTTCCACAACACCAGCACCTCATGTGTAAAAAGCCCTGAAGAGAAATAAATAAAAAAAAATAAAAATATATGCTTCCCAATTTGAACCAATGTAAATACAACACAACGGATGTTGATCTGCTTTGCTGTACCTATCCATCGAAGTCCAAGTATGAATTACCAGTCTTATCTGATTTTTTTTCTTCTCTCTCTCTCTTTCTCTCTCTACCTTCATTCTTCCTCCTTCACTCTCACCCTCTCACCTTCCTGCATACTGCATTAAGCTAGGTGTCACATTATTAAACACTGCTCTTCTCCATTCGGGAGGAACATGACCCCCATTCCCCTCGTTTTTCACCACCAGAAAGAGGTGACAACAGAGTAATTAACTACAGGCACATCACACTTACCCCTCTCCCTCCCTCTCTCGCGCGTTCTTTCTTTCTCTCTATGCTAATAATGCCGGTTTTGAATGGAGGAAACCCGATACCTGCTAAGAGTTTACAACATGTTACGCCTGCTTCGTGGAACCCGTTCATCTCGATGCGCTTCTCTTCTGTTTAACATACTAATGCTGGGCCGACGTGAAGTGTTGTTATTAAAAATGATCCCTTTCAATAACTCTGCTCTGGAAACATATGACAGTCATTTCTTTGACGTTTCTCACTTCTGGCTGTGTAGTTCATTTAATCGCCGTGGCTGGTAGCTGATTTTATTCAATTTGCCCAGGCTGTATTTTACCTCAGACGACAACAGCGGTGTGCAGCAGCTGTCTGTGTGAATGAAATGAATGGCACAGCACTGTATACATACTAACCTAATTGAGTCTCAAATGTGCAATTCATTCCTCATAGCCATGGGGTTTTCATTTCAGAGCGCCAAAAAAGAGCCGGGGCAGTTTATATGTAAACTGGAGTCACTGGCTTTGTAAAGTGAATTTCAGGAGGAAATAATATACTATATATCTAAAATTGAGATGGGTAATAGGAAATTGATTGTGACAATGCAATATTAGAAACACATTTCCATAATATTTTATTTATCATAGTTTCCACCTTTCATTGTCAGGGGAAATGTGTTTCATCTTGCACCGCAAACTGCAGTCTGCAGAGATTTTGACCCCAATATTCTGACTAAAATGAGTATACTGAGGAAGGAAGTACTTTTTTTTTTCCCTCTCAGTAAAATCATGCATAAAAAACAATTCATTTAAAGCATCTAAATGTTTTTAAATTACGCCTTGCAATTTTTTTGCGGTGGTTTGACACTCAGGGGATTCCTTCCTAAATGAAGCCATAATTCAATTTCTGAACTGCACATTTCAATCTTTTATGTTGTTCAGGCTGTTTTTTTTTTTTTTTTTGTGCAAGTTCTGATT
>CM074956.1:17489051-17501551 GCA_037577455.1 Pangasius macronema | reverse complement strand
CTTACTCTCTCTCTCTCTCTCTTTCTCTCTTTCTGTGAGTCATTCACTTGTGGAGATGTCTGACTGCTGTCGACAGACATCCAGGAATCAAAGTTAATGGAAGTGAGAGGGGGTAATGTGGACTGTCATTGTGTGTAAGTGGTATTTGTGCACTAAGCTGGAAGCTAAGTAGTGTGTGTGTGGGTGTGTGTGTGTGTGTGTGGGTGCACACATGTATGCGTGTGCATTTAATAAATTGCACAAAGTGCTTGAGAATGAAAACATCCTGACAGGCAGCGCCCTGCATTTTCATGTTCCTTGTATGTTAATCTTTGACAAGTCTGCAGTCACTTACCATGCATTTTCGTTTTTATTAAAATTGATGCCTAAGCAGCGGAGGACAAACATGTACTTGTAGCTGCCTTTGCAGAAATTATTTACCAGTCAGGAATTTACCAGTCACCACAGTCAGTATAACATTTCATCCGAACGCTGGTGAAAGAGATGTTCATTTAAAGAAGGACTGAAATTGTAAGAGGTTTGGGTAAAATTATGGTTTGATATAAATACAGCCATTTACCCCTCGAAGATGTTCCACGTGTTGTTTTTTTTTGTTTTTGTTGTTTTTTTTTCCATCTACCAGTTGGAATTTACAGTGTAATAGACTAATTTCGTGTTGCGTATAGTAGAAAAGGGGTTACTGACAAACATCAGATTAAGTCAGTGGGTGGAACCTGCCTATCTTTGAGTCATTATTATCTCCGCTGGTCCTTTTCTGCCACTCAACTATTGTTTTTACATTTTGAATATCATCACCATCACCACCCTTTTCATCAGTCACATTGATTAAACCATTCTTTACCTCAGCGTGTCTCTCTGTCCGCCCCAAACCTTATTGGTTGCATCTCAAGGTTACATTTTTCTATGATAAATACCCCAATAATAGTACCTGTTAAAAAAGCCTCTTTTGTCTGGTATCTTTAGTGTCTTGGTGCGTGTGTGTGTGTGTGTGTGTGTGTGTGTGTGTGTGTGTGTGTGTGTGTGTGTGTGTGAAGCAACTGCATCCCATTGTGTGGATTTATTTTCACATTTTCCACGTCCTGTTTTCTGTTCAGCCTCAGCAGTTTTAAAGGCATTGCCTCGTCGGGTGGCTCTCGGTGCTCTGCAGGGGATGGCGTGCTGGAAGAGAAGTGAAAAAAAAAAAACACAAAAAAAAAAAAACAATGCCAACTGCAACTTGACGGCACTGAAAGAAATCATCTCAGCGACAGCACTATACTCTAGTGGCGCTATTTAATTAGGTCACTGGGTTTATCCAATGATTCGACTTAAGGAATAGACGAGAACAAAAAGCTTGTATAAGTATATGACATATAAATTTACATGGTACGCTGCTTTGTTTGGGTTTTTTTCTTGTACTTTGGAATAGTTTGAAATTGTTGCACTTGTGAAGTTACAGAAGCATGATAGCAGAAATGTGACATTAAGAGACATGATGCCTAAATTTATAGCATTATGTCTCTTTATTTACACCTTTCAAATCTAATGCACATTTAGTATTACAGCAGTGAAGGTCCAAATAAAAAAAATAATAAAAATAATAATAAATGTATATATTCATTAAATGCAGCGATATGAAAGCATGTTACAATGACAGTCAGCACTGATGATTAGTTAGGCTAGTCCTGGATTTACGGCATGAATTTGCCTTTGCTATTGTGCCGATAAATAAATACAGAAATACAGAAAGAAAGAAAGAAAGCCTGGACTAAATGAAAGACAGCAGAGATAGTGGTGGAGAAACACAAGTGACCATAGCAACAGTCACGTAATGGTCATGATTATCCTGTAGATGTGGGAGAACAGAAAGTTACATAAAAAAGACAAGCTTTGGATTTTAATGATGGAACTCATCAAATCATGGACACATCAGCATCATAAGGTTGAATCATACGTGATGATTACACAGTACATTAAGATATTAAGCCTCAACGTTTTGACCCTCCATAATTCTGGTGTATTATAATAATATTGCATAATGTATTTTTTTGACAAATATGTGAGTTTCTTGAAATGTCAGGTACTAGTGTCGTATATATTTCGGAATATAAAAATGCAGACAAACAAACAAATAATCGTGATCTAAGTGCTGATGGTTTAAGAGACACCACCTGTGATAGTATTCACAAAATAATGGACACAGCCGAGGTTCTTTGCCCGTTATTTTCTTACATTGAGACACTTAATTGAGCGTTATATGTCTCATTATTTTTAACTCTTATTATACATACATATAAACTCATACTCTATATAGCAAAAATGATAAGCACAATCTGTCTGTAACAATTCACCCAGTCCTGCTATTGCTTTACACACACACACACACACACACACACACACACACACACACACACACACGCACACACACACACAAAGCACAGTGGTTGGTGGTGTCTCGCGCTGTTGGCCCGTGGGAGGTTGAGAGAGTAATGAGTGTTATAGAAGGGGAAAGGGTCTTATAGTCACACCCCCTCACTTCTTCACTCCTTTCCTCCCTTCAACCATTCATCCATCCGTCCATCCACGTTCTCTGTCCATCCCTAGATTTTCAAACCAACCCCCTCCCAGTTACCCCCTGCTGTCTTGTCCAGTGCTGGCACATCCACACAAATACACAGATATATATATAGAGAGAGGCACTGAAGGAGGCTTGGACTGTCCAGACTGTCCAGAGGAGCAGTCAACGATTCACAGCAGTGTACAGAGCTCCTTGAAAAGTGCATGTGAGAGAAAAAAAAAATGCAAGAGGGGAATGACACAAACATGCTGGACAGGGCAGCCAGCCATACCAAAGGGGGGATGATGGAAGCTCAGCGAAGAGAAAAGAGTCTAGGAGGAGGAGGAGGAGGAGGAGGAGGAGTCTCTCACTACCTCTCTCATTCTCCCTCCCAGTCCAGATTTTGTCTGTTATCTCTCTGGGATAAAGAGGATGAGAGTCTGAGGATGGTTTCTATGACTCTGAACACGTCTGCCATTTCCAGGCCTGCTTATTTATTAAGCAGCCTGAGACACTCAGGAGGTAGAGAGCAGGCAAAAATGACTGAAAGTGACAGAGCCTTAGATATCATGGGACTCCTGAAGGCAGCTTTACTCTGATTTGACCTGACAGTTAAAGTGTGTGTCTACGGGAGTTCGGACAACAGGCCGTGGATATATGGCACGACACAAACGTACAAAGTGATGCTTTCTTTCATGCTGTTTAACTGGGCCTTGTGTATGACATTTTGTTTTGTTTACATATTTTAACAGGGAGAAAATGCCTTTCAGTATTCATCTAAAGAGAAACATGCAAACCACAAAGTGGGGCAAATAAGCCTGCAAGTGACACAACTGTTAAGAATGCTGGGAATAAGACCCACTTTTTGAAAAATAATAATAATAATAATAGTAATGTACCGACATGTTTTAAGGTATAAAGATTCCAAAAGAAAATAGAATTAGACATCCAGTTAGATCCGAAATATCAGATATCATCTTGAAAAAGTGTTTTACAAAGATAAAACATGACAATGGTTCATGATTTCATATTTGTAGAAGCAGAGCAGGAACAGAGAGATGCTAGAAATGAACAGGTCACAAAGAGAAGTGCTTTCTCAGAGTAGATGCAGAGATGCAGAGAGAGAGAAAACCTACAGCAGTTAACAGACGTCAATAGTAAACCCTTCAATATTGTTGAAAATCATTTTAATATTAATTGTAAGAATAAATATTATGTAATACTTGAGTATAAGAATGTGCAGGAACATGCATATCCAAATTGTATATACTTATGTAATGTAAAGCTGATTTATGTGCATTTGTTAGTCATGATTCTGAGAACTTGTCCTCTTCTCACTCAAAGCTTGACTCTGATTGTTTGTGAGATTAATCACAATTAATCACTGGCTCCTTACTAACATGCAATCTGAAACGATGCCTTATTCGTGGTATGGTGCACTATATAAAAGTCCATAAAAGTCCAGTGGAGATTATCTAGTGCACTCTTTCCACCATGATATGCAGTGTAAAAATGATCTACCCTAGTGAACATGGAATACCAGTAATGCATAATATTGTATGTTTATTAAAACTAAAAATTTGTATGTATGCATGATAATCAAGATTACATTAAAACATTAATGTACACTCGTAATACTTCAGGGAGATCTGGGGTTGCTTTGACTGCATCTCTCATCTCACAAACTATGTTGTAGCTAGTTTGTGTTGTTCTCAGACTAAGTTGGTGAAACTATGGAGCTTCTGATGTTAAATTGTTAAAGAGTTACACTAGCTAGACATATCAAACTAGTACCAAGTGCCAGCTCTTTATATATATATTTTAGTCTTGAATGCACCAGGTCTTACCTTCCGCATTGTATGTGTAAACGTTGGTGGAGTTGCTGTATATTTTGTTGTATCTTTTGAGGTATAATTGCTGTCGATTTGACTCATTTCTTTTTGGTTTTGAAGTTTAAGTGGAGTCATGAGCAAAGAGTCTGAAGGTTAAGCCTTGAACACATCAACTGACAAACTGTGGTCCAGATTCAGACTCAGCAAAGCAGTGGATTAAACCAAGTACTTGAAAAATCCTGCACCAATCAGCAAACATTATAAAAAAAAAAAAAAAAAAACTCTTCTGAATTATGATTTGCGAAGTGACAACATGGCAAGAGTGAAAACACAGTTGAAAGACGAATACAGAATGATTAACTAATGCTTAAGCATTAAACGGTAACTCTTGTTGCTGTTCATTCATCTTAGCTGCTTATCTGGACCTTTGTAAGCTAAGAATTGTATGTAGTTCTATCGTAACAAGTTTTAGTTGAGCAACACTTCCACGTTAAAATTCGTAGAAAGCCTCATTCATGCAGTGCTTTGTCCTTCTATGTGATGATCTTTTTTCAGTTATTATAGGTAAGGATGCCACGAGTCTACATGCGGTGTCCACGTGTGATTGACAGACCACCCATCCTTTTCTCAGCTATAGTTGTCCAGAATGTCACTAGTAGGAATGGAAAGTATACAGGTACGAAGTGTTTTAGCTTACGTCGTAAATTATAGTGGTGTGATTTGTGTGTTTTTAAACTGGCACGCTCACAAGGCAGCTAGTTCTCGGGCCCTCTCTAAAACAGTCTCTGCAGCAGGGGGATGATCCATCATAAAGCAGAAAACAGCCCGATTAGCATCTCATTTTCCCCCGGCCCGAACCCCCTGGGTTAAAACGCGCCCGTAATCACCTGTGCGCCAGAAGAAAAAGAATCAAATGAGAGCTGCAGTGGGGAGACAGAGGGTGGGAACACACCACCTCCCATAAGGGCCAAATGTTGTCAAATTCTCCACAAACACACACGTTTTTGAAGAGTAATACATTTTCCGAGCCTGATACCGCAGCCGTGCCGCCTATTGATAAATCCTTGTTAAAAATTTTCACACTGCACGGCCCATCATCGAGTTTTCAGTCACAGTGTGTTAGAAGCACCAGGATGGCTGGAAAATGACGCCTGCCAGTCAGCACAGGCCCAGCCGAGCCCTCTGCTTGAACGTTAATAATCTCCCTGCAGTAATTGCTTTAAGTTGAAGCGGGGTGCACGTTCTGCGCCCCCAGGGGACTCCACATCGAATAATTTATTCATCAGCCTGGGAGAAGAAGCATGCAGGTTGCTCGCTGCCTGAGCTCGAGAGTGTAGCCGAGTGTTTACATCAATCCACCGCTTTTTAACAATACACCCTTCTCACCCTTGATTGGTCAAGCACTGAGGCTCGTAGTGTGTTTCCAAGTGTGTGTGTGTCTGTGTGTGTGTGTGAAAGTGAAGTGGAGAGAGGCTCCTCATCAGCCGGTGGCAGTTCTTATATTACTAATGCATCACTGGAGATGCGCACACACACACACACACACACACACACACGCACAGCCTCTTTCGTATGTATTGACTGAAATATGCATGTTTTTCTACCCCATTAATTCAGTCAACATACAATTAGTTCATGCATATAAATAAAGCAGCAGGTATGAACATAGTGATAGGGTTTAGGAGGAGGTCTTGTAAGACATACAGGAGGTGCAGCCATATGCTTTTCAGCACATCTCCCTCCCTCCCTCACACACACACACACACACACACACACTGGCGTGAGAACCAGCAAGCGTCATTTGATCTGATGTGATTATATTACAAGCCTAATGTGGTCGCTTGTCAACTACGAGTCTTCTATAAGCATTAATAACAAACATTTAATAACGGCCGCTTTTGTTTCACAGAGCTGCTCAAGTGAGTGAGATTCTGTGGAAAGAAGCAGAATTAAAATATACAGCGATGAAATCTAAAAGCCTAATTAACAAAACAAAGCTGACAGGTGATTTTCGACCATAGTATAAAAGTAAGTATATAAGAGAGTCATTTAATCACATCTAAACATCAGTAACTGAAGACTGAACATCAGTAAATTTAAAATGTGTATTATTTATATGGACTATACAATCCGGTTTATGAGAGAGTCACTTAAGGAGAGCAGTTACTTATTCATAAGTTCAGGTTAATGGAAAATTGTTTCCTAGAGTGGACTAATGCATGGGTAGGTGTTTTGCTTGTAATAAAAGCTTTGAATGATATTAGAATGATATTAACTTATAGCATGTAGTATACAATGAGATAAATGTAAGTCGCTCTGGATAAGTCCGTCTGCGGAATGCCCTAAATGTAAATGTATATGATAAAGTATATACAATATATTATACCTTCTTTGTTTGGATTCGTGTGATGGATTAAAAATAAGCTAAGCTGTCAGGTATGTAGTGCACAATCATACCTCAGGTGTGTGTTACTGAAGAACTGAGCTCTTCACTAGGTTGAAGACTGCATTGTTTTAACCTGGTTTTTCAGCTCATAATATGAATGAAGTGGGCTGAGATTTGCTACACTTAAATGAATTCCATCCTTTCTTCTAAACCCTCATTTATTAATGCAAAGCTTCAACCCAGTGATAAACTCGGCTTAGTATGGCAGCATGCTTCTGCAGATCACCATCCTTCATAAAAGGTCATAGGCTTAAAGATCATGAGTTAAAGTTGTAAATAGATCGAAAACACACATTCTGGTGTGAAGTGTGAAGTGTGTGTGTGTGCACACTTGGGTGGAATAAAAGGATGAAAGTGTTTCTCAGTGTTAGAGCCAGGATGTATTTACTCAATTCTTGTGTTTCAGTACATAAGTGGTCTTGGGACTGTGAGAGAGTTTGGTTCTCAAATTCGGTACTGACTTCGCTCAACAGTCTACAGCATAACTTTCTTCTATGAAGGACTTTAATACATAGAAAATAATTTCATGCAACATCATATTTTTATTAATGAAATAAAATGTGTGCATATTGAAGATATTATAAACAATTACAACTATAATTGTTAATAATATCGTCAACATGCACATGTTTTATTCCAGTACAGTTGACTAGTTAACTAATTTGCAGATAAGTAAAAATATATATTTGAATTGTTTCATTTAAGTCCTCAGGAAGTCTGATTTGATGTATGGAGAGGGGTTAAAGAGAAAAAGCGAAAAGTTAAACATATACAAATAATTAATTTAATACAATTATAAGATTAAATACAATTAAACATGAACAGGGTCATAATAAAACAAAATCAAATAAGTTATATATATATATATATACATTTTACAGCTGTTTAAATTGGGCTAGTGTTAATACAATAATGTAGAAAACATTCAAACAAATAAAGAAACAAATAATTAAATAAATAAGGAATTATCTGTGCACTTAAGACAGACAGGTTCTCACCCCACAGTGTTGTATATCTTTCCAAAAGTCCATTCTTACAACATTCTCTCATTTTTTTAAGTAACCAAAATTAATGTGAACCTGAAAATACACTGTATTTTTTATTTTTTTTTACCTTAGCCATATCCATATTTATGCACACAAGGCCCTGTTCACTTCATAAGCACTGGGATGGTGAGTCAGGGGACACGAATGGTGCCTGAGGTCTCCTGGAACAATTTTAGGTTAAGCACCTTGCTCAAGGGCACACAGCCATCGCTCAAAAGAGGGCCACTTGAACCTGCAACCTCCTGGCACAGGGTTAACATGGCTGGTCCCTGCACTGGGACCAAAAGAGGAAACTCTTTTGTGAAGCCCTAATCCACAAATCTACTGAGCGGAATAACTTATTCATTTTCTAAGATTTACACACATAAAGATTGCGATCACGAACTTTTGTAATAAATGTCACAAGAGTTAGTGGTGTGTTTTAGTTGCATTTGGAAATGAAAGCTTCTTTATGGATATTTAACAGCAGTTGTGTCTATGTAACAGCAAAGTCTATCAAGATTAAAATGTTGGAATGGGTAAAATACCGCTGTGTGGTTTGCTTAAGTAAAGAAAACTTCAGGGCTTTCCTTCAGCATCCGACAATTAATAGCCATTCCTTAGCCACGGCTAAACACACTTCAGACCACTTCCTGCTATGTGCACTTGTATTAAAAACCATAAACCATGCACAAGTGTCAGAGTCTAGCTGGGTCTGGCTCGCTCATCCAGTTTCAGAGAGCAGCGCATGCAATAAACACACTGAGCCAAACTCTAGAGCTGCGGGTTTCAGAGGCCAAAACACAGACAGATATTTAAGATTTAGGGTATAAAATATGAAGCAGTCTGAAATATAGACAGTTCTACATACTTATGAGGTTATGCCTGAACTGAGAGAGACTGATCACTGATTGACGAGTGTAAGAGCAAGTGTATGTAAAATGTAAAATTTTTTGCATTTTTTGTTATTATTTCTACGCAGTCAAATTACTGAATAATCACTTTTTCTCGAGTGCCCTTTAATCTGCCCTAGCAATCTGAGTTTAAATGCTTTTCCTATGTAAATAATTATTCTTTTTTTTTTTCTTAGTATAACATACGTTCGGTACGACGGTACAATGTACGACTTTTGAAAGATAATTAGTTTTCAGTTGAATTGTAAGTTGACTCATACATAATGAATCGTGTGCAAACCTCCTGGGCTTAACAGATGAAAAAAAAAGAAAAGAAAAGAAAGAAAAAACATGAATACAGGCTGCATCTGAATAAAATTTAACCTGATAGCTGTGCATATTGTAATTGTTTTTTAATCATTTGGGACTAAATTATTCATTTACATCCTGTGTAAGTTCAGTCTGAGGCTTTTTGCAATTGTTTTTCCAGAGTCGAGTGTCATATTTTTTGCACAAATCATCACTATTCATCACATGGTTATTCATCACGGTTGTACATTGTTTGGATTTATTTATTATGTATGTGCATGATCCCAAGAACACATCAAGGCGTGGCTTGGAGTTATGATTTCTGCTTGGAAAAATGATTTACTGAATTTTGGCTGAGTTTATGGGAGTGATTTTTTTTTTTTATTATTATTTTTTTATTTCATTTTAATGTTCTCAGTTCTCTGTTTTAAGAGGAGGTATGTCACTTGTTCTCCAACTAATGACGAAGGTCTGTGAACAGCACAACATTCCCTTAAAAGCTTAAATAAATACACTTTTAAGGGAAATATGAATTGCCTCATTGTGACTCTCTGGGCTCATAAATTGGATAAAAAAAAAAGTACTAAGTTCTTTACACGTAGAACATCAGACAAGTTTTACAAGTTATTCACCAATGCAAGCAAGGAGATATCAGTTACAATTCACTAGTAGGCCCAGTTAGTCTTTATTAGCTAAAGGAAAATTAACAAGCATATATGTATAATAGATGTTTTTTTTTTTTTTAAATGGGTGTCTACATTTTTTATTTAAAAGCCTGAGTGTGGCAGTATTTAGAATTTAATACTGCAAGGGGCCTTAAAATCCCAGATCAAATTCCTAGCTTCAACTGAGGAAACAGGAAAATATCTTCGAGTGCGTCATTCACGCCTGGCCACTGCGCTAACCTCACTCTCAATGCGAACGACTCTCCCAAAGTGGCTCAAGCTTTTCAGATTCATTTATATCCCAGCAGTCTGTCCGTGCAGCTGCCACAGAGGACTACTTCATAGCACCTGAAAGCAGAGGCTTTGAGCAGTTAGGAAGGTTAGTTAGCGGTTAGTTAGTGGTTGGCCGCTCCATGTGGCCATGTTGCTCTTGGCCAGGCTTCGCTTCATTCTTGGCACAGGTGCCGAAAGCAAAAGCAGGCTCAACTCTTGACACGACTTGGCTTGGCGAGTGAAAAAGCGAGCTGGCCTCGACCGGCCCGAAACTTTCAATGAGCCTTTTGTTTGCTTAGAGTGCTCGACCATCCAGAGAGCATGCCGGCTTTAAGAATGGGCAATTACTAGCATTCCACACTACGGATGAAGCTAATTACTCACCATGAGAAAACTCCTTACTGGGTCACTTTGTTACGATCTTACATCATTACACCAAAGATTTCCTACAGGTTAGAGCAATTGGAGTGCTTTCTTTCTTTTTTCCCCAACAGACAGAGAGGTGACACGCAGTTAGGCCCCACATTGTGGTTATGAATATGACTGCCTTCACTTCACACAGACCACACAGTTGGAAAGGGAGTGAAATGAGAAAACCAGTTGAAACACACACCTCCAACGCTCCATATGGAAGCTTAAGCCGAAGCAGGCAGGCCCAGTTTAGTAGACTTTAGTTACAGCACAACTCCTCTCCTCCCCTCCCCTTTCTTCTCATCTCCATCAAAAAGACAGATGGCCATGTCAGAGCTGTACAGTGGCGGCCGTTTATAATTCAACAGCTTTTTTTTTTACCCCCTCTTACTCTAATATCAAAAGTTATTTTGAAACTGTGAGGGTTTGTAAAATTATTACTCTCTCACTTTCCAGATGAGGACGAGGGATCTCAATGATGAGGTGACAACGTATCATATTTCCATCCTCCCTCCACTTGTGCCTGTCAACAGCAAATTCAAATATGTGTGATTGGCAGGCCGACATTTTTACAATCTCATGTGAAAATGTGTGTGAGTGAGGGAGGGTGGAGGGTTAGCACGCTTCTCCAAAACACTCCGGATGACATTTTCTCTTCTATTTTCCCTGCAGGCTCCTTACTCACGCAGTTTAATTATTCAACTCTTCATCTATTAGTTCGGCAAAATGGGGATCCTATGAATGTACAAAGTGTATACAGACATTTCATCGCTATAGATGATTTAAAGATACAGTATATGGCCAAAAGTTTGTGGACACCTGACCATCACTCCCATATCTGGGTCTTCTCCAAACTGTTGCACAAAGTTGGAAGCACACAATTACATAGAATACCTCTGTATGCTGTTCGTAATGTCAAAATGGAAGTGACCTTGATTCTCCGGGTTTGTACAAGGTCTAACTGTTACGGGGACACGTGTTTGGAAGCTCCATGAAGACATGGCTGGCCAAGGATGGTGTAGAGGAAATTGACTGGCCTGCACAGAGTCCTTACCTCAACCCCACTGAACACCTTTGGGATTAATTGGAATGCTGACTGCCCCAGGCCTTCTCACCTGACATCAGTGCCTGACTTCACTAATGCTCTTGTGGCTGAATGGGCAAATCCCCTCAGCCACGCTCCCAAATCTAGTGGAAAGCCTTCCTAGGAAAGCGGATGCTGGAATAGGATGCTCAAAAAGCAGGTATGAATGTGATGGTCAGGTGTCTGCACACTTTTGGCCATATAGTGTAACTACAATGGTGTGATGCATTCATGTTGCTGGTTGCTGGTTCTTAGGAAAAGTAGTTCATAAGATAAAGAAATAGAGATGTTAAGTAGTGCCTGTATCTTTAACTGTATCTGTTTAGTTCTACAATTATTCATATCTGTTTTGGGAATTACATCTGAAGTGGAATGGCCTAAACTGGAAGAAATTACATATGAACCCTACCACTATGCCTACAGAAATGCCAGCACTTTCAGCCGAGTCTGTGAATTCTTCCTCATGGTTCATACTTGGTGATGTGAGTAGAATTTTTTTATTAATCTCATCACTGTCTTAGTTCTATTTTCCAAAATATAAACAAACTTGTAGCCTAATCTAAACCGCAGTGACCCGGACCACGTAGCCAGGATGAATGGATGGATGGATGTTGTAAATGTGTTGCACAGTAAGCTGCATTCATGCTGATGAATGTCTTTCTTTATCTACATATCCGACTGCTCACCCACAAGAAAGTGTGGCTTGAGTTAATTTTTGCTTCCTGTGGCATTCTAGCCCAATGCACAATGTCCAATGTCCAAGGACAGCTGAGAAGATCATCAGACTCTCTCTCCTCTGTCACGGACATTTACACCACACACTGCATCCGAAAGGCCAACAGCATTGTGGACGACCCCACACACTGCTCACACACACTCTTCACACTACTGCCATCAGGGAAAAGTTTCCGAAGCATTCGGGCCCTCACAACCAGACTGTACAATAGTTTTTTTTCCCTCAAGCCATCAGGCTTCTCAACACACACAACTGAACTGGAACTAAACTCTCTCTCTCTCTCTCTCTCT
>CM074956.1:17459232-17481271 GCA_037577455.1 Pangasius macronema | reverse complement strand
AGGGATAGGTGGAGAGTGATGATTCGCTGTGGCGACCCCTGAAGGGAAAAGCTGAAAGAAGAAGAAGAAGAAGATAAATTGATAAAAAGTGTGTCCCATTTGTATAAATAAAAACACCTTGTCATTGAGAAATAGCTCAAGAAATGTTGGGGGGTGCTGTTATGCATTACTTAATTGTTAATTGTTATCCGATCATATCTGTGAGAAACAGTTTAAAATGACAGTGTAGTAGGAGGGAGATGAGCAGCAACTGTAAGTAGCCCAGCATGCTGTTTAAAATTCCTTGCCTCAGATATGCTCACCTGCATCCAACTATGCTCTTGTAGTCATTAATATTGAATACGAAACAAAAGAATAACAAGCATTAGACTCTGGCTTTGTATCTTGGGGAGCAGAGCAGGGGTCGGTAAGGCAATTTTTGGCCCAAAATGTTTCGTAGCTATTTGCATGACTCATTTAATATGAAAAGTTGTGAAGGTCGAGGTCAGGGTAAGGGGTGGGGTAAGCACTCATAACTTTTCTAGCTTGTTAGAATTCCTATGTTTTATGAGATCAGGATCACTCAAGCATTGCATTCACAAACATTCCTTTCAACTGAGACTGAAAAAGTTTCTACATTGTACTAGTGAGTGTATTGTGTTACTGACTTGAGACCACTTTAATATGTAGATGCAATGTGAGTATCTGACTGTAATGTTGGTATATGATTACTCTGTATGAGAAAATGTCTTCCCATGCCATAGATTAATCACAGCTACAAATGACCTAACGTTTTCCCATTACTACTCCGTTTATTTTAGGAACTTAAATTCGGAGAGTGAGACAGAAAATGTCAAGTAGTTGAACCCAATGTCAGCAGACACACAATAAACACATGTGACCTTGACCTTAATATCACAGCATGCTTCACAGCAGTGCACAAAGAATGTTAGGAGCAGAATTCCGTTACGCTTCAGGTAGAGCAATAATTTAAATCCAATTCTCTCAAATTGGACAAAAAAAGCCCTCATTGCCTCTAGTGGATGTACTTTCATTGACCATCCTTCATTTAAATAGCTGGGAGGCTAAAACGTGATTCTTTCTTGATTCCGTCACTCAAACTAAGAGGGGGGTCCGTAGAGCAGGAAGCACAGGGAAAGAAGAAGAGGGGAGAAAAGTGGTCACGAATTAGCGTGAATGGCGGGGGGCTAGAGCCCAGTGTTGATAAGGAGATTAGTCCCTAAAGAGCTCTGTCTTTCCTAGCTGAGAAATTAAAGGCTGCCAGCCCTTCTCTCACCTGTCCCTCTGACAGCTCTCTCTGCCTTAATCCCTGTCCTACACCAAAGAAGCATTTATTAACAAATTAAGAGGCCTCGTCTCTACCCCCTTAATACTCCCCCCTCGCCGTGCTTACAATCCCTCTTTGTCAGCTCAGTCTTCAAAAAGTTGTCTTGATAGCAATGACAGGGTGATTATCAATGAAAAATTATTTAACACCACCGCAGGGCCTTTGCTCTGACAAAGCTTAATAAGTCACATGGGTGGATATCAATCAAGCCAGGCCGCCCTGGATTTGGTAAATATTCCCCCAAGTTCAGGCAAATTACCTTGATTATGTGGAGGCTCGGCATGGGGCTGGGTGGCTGTAGGGTAGGGGATGAATTTTTACGGAGGGAGGAAAGAGGAGGAGATGGAGGGGACATGTTTTTAAGTGGTACAAAAGATGACAGCATTAGAGAATTAATTAGAATCAAAACAAACCTGAACACAGCGAGTGTCAATTGCCATGAGACTGCTGCTCTGCCTCTTTAATTCCTTTATGCCATTTGATACACAAGGCTAAATTTATGCAAATTAATAAAGTTGACATTTTTTTTCAGCAGTGGACTTCATATCAAGCTCCTATCAAATTCTCAGAGTGCATAAATTTAATATACTAACATCCATATTGGTCTCTGAGTGATTTTCAAACGCCAGAACAAATTTAGACCCAGTGATGCAAATAAATAATGTTTCACTGTCATTTAAATGTTTTTTTTTCTTTTTTTTTTTTTTCCTCAGAAGGACTGATGCGCTATCCCCGATTCACCATGCCTCTGATAAAGCAGCACTAGTCATCATTTCGGGCCCAGCGGCTAAATCCGCTCTGTCATTGTAAAATCACTCAGACACAACCACCAAGATATCACACTTTTTAATGACTCAAACTAAGTGCCGTAGAACCGTGATTGACATATTTAGGCCTGCGAAATTCTCACGTCACACAATGCCAAGTGTTCTCCTTTATATCCGTGCAGCAGTGCTGAGATTAGAGACGAGGTATCGCCATTCTTCACCAGCCTGTCTCTGCCCCAGGCCAAAGTCTAGCCACAATGTAATCAGTCCAAATTAACCACAAATAACAACCAGCACTACATATCCTGTCCCTTTGAGTGTATCAGCTCTCTTTGCTGATTAAAAGGGGTTGCGGGGCTTATTTCTTTGTTATAATTTGGCATTGAATTTGGGTAAATCAGTAATGGGCAAAAAAGAAATGGATTTGAAATAAATCCCTCTTTAAAGCAATCACGGGACATAAAAGGTGTTTGCCTAAAGGAAGAGCGCGCTTTCTGTCTGCTGACATGTCAGCGCATGGTAATGGAACCAAAGCTGTTAATGTGGTTTTCTTCAGTTAAATTGATTCATGAATTTTGAAGAGAACATTATCTAATGAATTTACTCTGAATAGAAAGCAATTAAAAGGACACATCAGCCTGATTAACCCCAAAGTCACCCACAAGCCACAATTGATGTACACTTTTAAATGATTTCCATAAGAAAAACTGGAGCAGATTTGCTGTGTCTTTGCCCTCGACTAATCCAGACAAATTAATGAACAAAAAGTTAATTTCTGTGATGACCCTATTGCACTCTAACCTGGATTAAGCAGGCATCTAATATGGCCTGTGTCCCAGTGTGAAGGACTAATCGCCGCTTTTTAGTTATTTATTTTCATTCCTCTTCAATCAAGACTTTTCTTATAACCCTATGATGACATCTAGGATCTAGTTAACCTGACCTAAACAAGCAGTGAGATGAGCAATTCTGTTTTTTTTTCTTTTTTTTTTTTCTTTTGGCCCATGCTGCTGGAATTGCTTTTATTATTTAATTAATACACTTGTCCCTTCCTCTTTGTGCTATGATGACCTATATTCATCAACTCATGTTAATAGTTCACCGTCTATAATAAAATATTTGATTTTAATTTTTAATTGAGTCGAGACGCTGCTTAACGAGCTCCCCCTCCATTTTTTTTTTCTTTCAAAAAGCCAATAAGTGTGGCGTAATGAAATGGGATGAAATAACTCTTTAAGTGTTGGACGGAGTCCTATTCTGACACAGCAAGATTGGTTATTACTAAAACGACCCCCATCTTCTGTTGGAGTTCATTAACGTTACAAGAGCGGGAGGCACCTAAAACGTCTGAGCGTCATTAAAGCGGGGAAAAAAAAGAGAAGAAGAAAATCAAGCAAAGAACAGATTGGAATAATGAGTGCATCATAAAGTGATAAACAGCTTTATGAAAGGCAATTCAATAATTTGAGACCTTTTGACTGCAGATTCAGTCACCAGGCATTTGGACAATATGAGGAAAGATTTCAGTGTAATATATCGGGGTAGCGTCAGCCTTTTTTTATACAGTTTGCTCTAAACACATAATTCATGCAATGACCTTCAGCTGGAAGGGAAGGCAAAGAGAGACGCTCCTCATGGCAAACAAATGCAGCGATTCCTTCAGAAAGTGTTCAGAGGATGCAGACGAGCAAACACACACCTCTTTAGGAGGTGAAATATAGCTGTGAGAGGAATACAGAATTAAAGAATATACTAAATATTACTGCTTTAAGACTCTAATATGACTATTATAAGATTTTATCGATGTGTAGCATTCAAACGCTGTTTATTGACATCGCACTTTATTGCACTTTTCCTCTGCCATGTTATTGTTACGCTCGTGGCAGCTATTTGCAGTGAAAAGTGTTTCCAGCAAATTAAAACATTTCCACAGCTGACATCCCCGTCTCACCATGGCATCATATTGAGCGTGATTTTTTATTTTTTTATTTTTTTTTAACTACCAGTGGTTCGATACCATCCAAGAATCGATACACTAGGAGAAGTTTGGCCCGGCATCTTTTTTCCACTTGACAAATCCTTTAGAGAGGAGCTACTTTATTCGGCACAGGCCATGGCCATTAATGCCTGTGTCATGTTTTTCTGCACTCATCTCCATGGCCTGCTGATAATGATTTTGCATCATGTTCGGCTTGTCATGCCTGTCAGCCGTGCTGAACCATTTGACCAGAAGGAGGGGAGAATGCAGGCGGGACTATTGATTCCAGCTTCTCCATGTCACTTGTTCACCAGGATTTAGCTATTGATGAGGCTGAGAGTGAAAACAAGCCGCTCCCCTGTGGCCCGACTCACTAAGAAGAGTAAAAAATGCAAAGTTGGGGGGAAAATATTCAGGCTTAGTCCCAATCCGTGAGATTCCTTCATCGATTAGAATGCACCTTCATGTCGTTTTCTCCTCCTCGTTCTTTGTCAGGGAGACAAATCTGCAGGGTTCGGGTGCTTTATTCGCCGTTAGATGCGGCACTTTCTGTAAATGATGGATTTGCGCATGGGATAAATTAGATTCCACAGTCATTGCTTTTCTAGGATGCTGTCAGGACTGCCAATGTCGGCAGAATTAATAACGATAATCAAATTGGGAGGTATGTGTACAGAACATGCGAGGAGTTCTTTTACTGTGTCGATTTGCCTTCAGTGGCTTGTTTAATAAGGACACAGTTTTTTGGTCCATGATAGGCGTTTTGATTTGCAGGTCAAAAGGTCAAAGCTTTAGTGTATTACTTTACATAATAAAAGCCAAAGAGGGGTGTAACATGTTGTGGTAGATTAAGAATCTTGGCATAAAATTGCACCAATTCCACTGTCAAGGAAAAAAAGCTAATCCTGTTTATATCCACATATTTCCTTAGGCTTGAATGTACTCAAATCCAGTGGTATTCAATTTTTTACCCTTCATTCATTCATTTGGAAATAATTAATGTAAATCTATATTTTAGGTACAAAAATATTACATTTTCTTGTGCTTGTTTACACTTTCATCATAACCACTAATCATAAACTGGCCTGTTTGGGTGAACCTGTGCCCACTATAGCCTCATATTTCAGCTCAAGGCTGACAGAAGTTGAACCTCAAGGTTTGACATGTTGTGCATTCGGAGATGCTTTTCTGTTCACCATGGTTGTAAAGAGTGGCTAAATGAGTTACTATAGCAGCTTCCTGGCAGCTCAGACCAATCTGGCCATCTTCCACTGACCCCTCTTATCAACAATGTGTCTCCATCCAAAGAACTGTCACTCACGCTCTATTTTTTGTTTGTTTGTTTGTTTGTTTTTCCCACCATTCTATGTAACTTCTAGAAACTGTTATGTACGAAAATCCCAGGAGATCAGCAATTTCTGAAATACTCAAAACAACTCTTCTGGCACCAATAACCATGCCATGGTTAATGTCAGAAGATTATCTGTAGCTCTTGATCTGCATCTGCATGATGGTATACATTCGATAATTGCATGAATGCGTGTGAACGGGGTCAAGCACATCCAAAGGTAGTTTGGGATGCACATGTCCTCATCGCATTTGTAGTGTAAATGTAAATGCATCTCGATGTGTCCTAGACAGCAACAAAGGACCAACTAATCCACTACATCATTGCCCTAGCCCAAAAATATGAAATCATGCTTGTGTAATATAATATGCTGGCAGCCACACCACTCTGATGTCATCTGATGCAATCATTGTGAGACTGTTTGGAAATCACGCTGAATGGTAGAGCCCACCACCGCTAGGCTAATGGATAAACACGATGCTATAATAGCGGAGATGAAAGCAGCTGCTTTTCACAGTTTCTTCTGTCATTTCATCTTTCATTCATTTAAATGTTTTGTTTGTTGTAGCAGACCACAAGATATGAAATGTTTGAAACAGCCCATACAGGTACAAGATATAGGAGACACAGGACATTTCTTCCTGAAACAAATGCAGTGAAAGACTGATGTAATAAACCTGCATGACGCCCTTCCTCCTGTGGAAACGATGTATGAAATCCGATCACAAGTGCTCACTGGAGACGCGTTCATGATGCCAGGTGTAAACGACTGAGCGTTTCGGCTGTCCACTTGTGATCGGATCACTCGAGACGGATGGTAATACCAGGCGCGAACAGAGCCTGAGAGTGTAGACCAGCCATGTTTCCTTTCGCTTCCTAACTTCATTGCTCCTTTAACAAAAGTTAGCAATTATACAAGTTTAAGTTGATTTTTTTCTGGGTTTTTTTCTTTCTTTTTTTTTTTTTTTTTAAAGTTTAACTAACTCTCCCAACGGGGATGCATCTCGAAGTTTGCTCTACTGTGATAAAAACCAGATACGGCCAGCAACTTCACAGTACAGATTGAATAAAATATATTTAGCATGATAAAAATCAATCCTGAAGAAAAAAAAAAAAAGTTGTAAGTTATAAAGTAGCACGTAAAAGTGTGATATTTAATCCAGTGTCTGTTCGCCGTTGCTCGGTATCATTCGCACATGTCAGTGCTGGCTGTAGATACTGTATTCCATTCATCCTGCACAAAGATTACATTTAGATATAGCAGAGGTGCTGAGTTTCAATCTAAACTTATCTCATTTCCTGCACAAACAAACCTAACACGCTATCTTTCCATCCTTACTAGTTCTGTGTTTCAGCTCTCACTCCACCCTTTTATCAGTAATGCATTATGTGTAGATGGACCATATGTGGAATTATGGGAAGGGAAAGGGGCATATGCCAATCTAATGTTAGGCAATGTAGGTCTCTCTCTCTCTCTCTCTCTCNCACACACACACGTCATAGCTTTGAGTAAGTCTGTGAGTATTTAATCTCTGTATATTACAAAGCAGGCCAGCATTACAGCAGATGTTATAGCACAGAGCTAACCTGTAAATATTTGAGTGACACAAGCCCCAACACAACAACAGAAATGAAATATACGTGGTGGCAGAGCTATATTAAAAAAAAGGAAAGGAAAAATCGCTACATATCCCCAGGGATCTGCTTAGTATGACCCTTGCGTGTGTTTTTAGAGGCTTTTACCAGAGAATGACTCCAGCATTTTTGTTTTTTTTTTTTTTTACTGTCCTTATCTGTGTTTTGTTTTTTGTCCTCTGTCCAGATTCTTTCTATTTTTAATGTCTGTGAAAGCAGGATTTAAAGGGGAGGTGGGGGAAGGGCTGTAGCAGGGCCAAGTTCTGCCCCAATAGAGCCGCCCCTTTAAGGAAGCATCTGTTGTGTTGAAGGACAATATCCAGTCCAGCACGTTAATGCGTTTCGGAGAAGAAAAGAAACCCAGCCGCCTGTCTGTGTATGCAGGGAGCACAAGCTCATGCACATATACACACACACACACATGGCAAGCAAAAGAAAACATATCATAACACACTGGAATAATGCGACAATTAAACCCAGAAACAAAGTGTGTTCTTATGGTTCTAATCAAACACTGTTTGTGGTGGGTTTAAGGTTCATTATAGGAGTTAATGACCTTGTAAAAATGGAGAAACAAGTGTAGAAAAACCTGCAGCTGTAAAACACTGCCTTGCTTAAAATAAGGCTGGCCAACAACCAAGAATTACTAAAGCGAAGGCCAATCGCTGAGGCTTTTCAAATATTTGTTTGTATAAATCAAATCGCAGTTAATTCAGTCTCCCTGGGAAAAAAAAGTGATTACACTTTTAATGGATTCGTCATTAGTTGCTTACTTAATGTGACACAGAATCAATGCAGCTATGCAGAATATTTGTGGGTAATTTAGTTGCAGTGGCAGAAAAAGACATGTTTATGTCGAAAGGTTTATAAGGAATAAATGTTTCAGATTGGCAAGTAATTATGGGACAACCATGTTTAACACATAAACTTCATTAGGAGCAGTGTGCAGTGCAGAAAGACCCTTCCTGAAGGTAAATAAATGTTAAGGTAAGGTAAGAGGTATTCTGCTGATTATCCAGATGAATCGCAGTCTCACCACAGACAGACTCGACGCTAAACAGTGGAGAACTCTCGCACATTAGTCTCACTTTCTGCTAATCAGTTTTATGTTTAAGCTCATTCTAATGTTTGGCTAGAAAATACAAGAACCCAGACTTTCTTGCAGAATAATGTGAGAAGACGTGTGTTTACACTTTACAAACTGGGGACCATTCAACAGAAAACCCTGAGCAGGAAATGACAAATTAAGATTAAGGGACTCGAAATGATTCAAAAACAAATATTTGAGTAAAAAAGGCAATGAGATAATGAGGTGTGGAGAAACAATCTTTGATCCAGAACAGATGACGCACACTATGGGAGAAAAGCATCAGCGGAGAAAAGTTAAATGTTGGAGACTTTCTGCTTTTTGTAGCTGTTTTTGGGATGAAATTTGGTTGAAAAAGGGACAAAGGCTGGGGTTAACTTTGGGGGCGGAGTTAGTGTTCATATTTATTACTCTGACTCTATTTGTAAGAAATTTACTGATCAGACTTTTTCAGTTCAATAAGTTTTCAAGACTTTGGGTCTCTCTCTCTCTCTCTCTCTCTCTCTCTCTCTCTCTCTCTCTCTCTCTTTCTCTCTCTCTCTCTCTTTATATATATATAAGGGGGATTTTCTTAAGTTATAATTTATTTATCTGACTGATGAAAATAAATGTATTTTATTTATTTCTTAATATAATATAATATCATTTTTACAGCATATACAACATATAAACAACAATGTATAATGTGAACTATGGCAGTATGACTGTGTTCAGAGGAATCTGAAAGACTAGAGAGAATATGTTTTCTCCTCTTCTATTTATTCATGTGCTATTTGATATCCAACAGAGGGCAGTGCAGTTTAGAGGAAATGTACACACACACACACACACACACACACACACACCACACACACACAGCCACAGACACACACTCATACACACACTCATACACTCACACACACGGTGTAGTAAATATTTCACACCAAAACAGACAGCAGTAGAGAGCACAGTGTAAATGCAAGGCTCTCTGAATTTATTTCAGACTGTGTTTCCAAGTGAGCCTGACATGGTGGAACAGTTTATGAGAGTGGAAAAGGAAATGACAGATGTGTGTGTGTGTGTGTGTGTGTGTGTGTGTATAAAATAGTGTCTCAGTGTTTACTTCCCCCCTCATGTGCTCACATGTGTATGTATACATACAGTGGGAGAGTGGATGGGTGGAGAAGTGGAGAAGTGGAAGGAAGGGAGAACTGGGAGAGCGATGCTGCTGGACAGGTAGATGAAGAATGACCCGATGTGTGCTGCTGATTTCTAAGATTGCTAATGATGCCCGGACAGCAGGGCTGGAGCCAGAGCTAATGAAAGGTGCTGTGACTCCTGAACCTCAAGGGGTTCTATTTAAAAAAATGAGCGAAAGAGAGAGAGAGAGAGAGAGACAGAGAGAGAGAGAGAGAGAGAGAGAGAGAGAGGTGTAAGATTGCAAGCATTGCACTCTTCTCGTCTTTTTTAAGACTGATTTCATCCCTTTCTTTCCTTAGCTCTTATGGAAGCAGCATAAGGAACCTGAAATGATATTCTTCTGGGGGTCATCGCTTCCCAGAAGAGAAAAAAAAAGCAGGATATATTTCTGAAACTGCCTGCTTGCTATAACTGCATTAACAAGATGTTGAGATCTCAATCAGCTTCCTATCAGCTGTGATTCATGACACATATCCCCATGTGTGCTACAGAAATGTTCACTTCAGAAAGGTAATGTGGCTAATAATAACTGAAATATTAGAAAAGGCCAGTTGCTCCTGTTTACATGAGCTTAATGTCTCTGCTCTAGACTTCCGGCTTTACTTTCGTAGTTAGCTACATGAACAACTTTACATGTTATAGTCATTAGGCATTATGGGATATTAGCCAGAATAACTTGGAAAAGGTGTAAACAGTTGAAGGTGTGATTATACAAGGTACCTGTATACTCTGAATGGCTTCCTAAACTAAAAACTTGAGAACAAAGCTGGAAAAATAAATACAACAAATTTCTGAAGACAAAAAGTTATGCAAAAATTATTCAGAACAGAAATACAGGAGAAATATAGGAACTGTTTGTTTGCTTATTTGTTTGTTTGTTTGTTTGTTTGTTTGTTTGTTTGTAAATTGTTCAACATTTGATTATTTTTAAAGCTGATCATCACATATTGATAATGAAGTAGCTTATCTGTTTGTTTATTTCAGAACAAACATTATATTATACCATAAATATACATTATTAAAATAAAATACATTTTATTTGCATTCCATTTATTTATTTAATGTGTGCTTAATAAAATAAACATTTTAAATAAATTAATTGATTACAAAAATCTTTATTGTTGTGTATTATATATTTTAAAAATGTAGAATTATATATATTTTTTTGCTTGCTTCCATCCATCCATCCATCCATCCATCCGTCCATCCATCCATCCATCCATCCATCCATCCATCCATTCATTTTGTATATAACTTTCAGAGATGTCAGAAACTCACTTAGGAAAAAAAAAACAAGTGTAGTTCTTAGCTTCCAAAAAGTGTTTTACTTGAACCCCTTTCTGACACTGTAGGGTTCTAGGGTTCTAGGGTTCTAGGGTTCTACACAGAACCTTCAAGCGTTCCCTCATCGACACATCCAAAGAACGCTATATTTTCTGAGTGTACTGATGTTAATATATAAGTCCCTGAAAAACAAAGCAAACATATCTGCTCATAAACCAAGTCAGTTCCCTTGTGTCCGTGCCAAATTTTTGCCAAAATTGAGCAATTTGCTCTCCATTATGTGTGTTTAATGTGTGTGTGATACTGAGAGGAAGTTCATACATCATCCTCCATGTGGATAAAGTCTCCCTGCTCGTGACTACTGAGAGCGGGGAACCCTTAAAGAGCGTGACTGTCAGGGGCAGAATTTCATTCAGCATTCATTAATGCTCTTAACATGACATGCGCGCACACACACACACACACACACACACACACACACTCAGATACTCAGAATATACCCAGAATACACATACATACTGTATATCCAGAATATAGTCTCATATATACAGAAAATACTCAGATGCTTCATACTCGTTTCATTTGAAGTGTATTGCCTCATAATAATTTGAACGCTATACAGACTAACTGGCAGTCATTTGAATTTTACACATGTGCCATTGAAAGTAACGAATCATATCAATGCACCAATCATATCAACGGTTAAAAAAAAAGAGCAGTAAATGATTGCGACTAGAATATAATTGCTACATCTAAAGTACAAAGGCGTGTGCTGGTGGTTGTGCCATTATGCTGGTGAAAATGACAGTATTACACACTCCCTGGATTTATGTGAGTGTGTGTGTATGTGTGTGTGTGTGTGTGTGTGTGTGTGTGTGTGTGTGTGTGTGTGTGTGTGTGTGTGTGTGTGTGTGTGAGTGTATGACTGTAGCTCAGTACCGGAGTGAAGGCTTTGTGCCTTTGCCTTTGATGGTCACCTCATGTTGGCCTCTTAGACCCCCGTCTGGCTCGGCCACCCTCCTGTGTGCTTCTCATACACTACTCAGTGCTCTGAGAGAATGAGAGAGAGAGAGAGAGAGAGAGGAGAGAGGAGAGAAGAGGAGAGGACAGCGGATTATGATTTACAGAGATAGGCTGTCCTTTAGGCTGTGCTGACCTATCCGATTGCTGCCTGGCTTTGAACCGCTGACACCGAGCGACTGTGCAGTGAGTCGCAGCAGCTGGCTCCACCGCATCTAATACAGACACATGCTGCTTTAGCCCCCTTTTTCCAGAGAAAAAGATAATGAAACATTCAAAAATAATATTTGTTTTGGCGCCACTGCCTTTGTAATGAAACGGATGCCCTTGACTGAGGGGAAATGGCCCTTTTCTTCTCTCTCTCCCATGCAAAGTGAGCTAGGCCTCCTGTATCCTTTTGAACACCATCTGTGGGTCAAACTATTGTTTCATCCTGTAATAGTGTTTGTATTGCAGTCGTGCTCTTGTATCTTTTCCTTCTCTTCCTCTCTATCTCTGCATCTCTGCATCTTTCTCTCTCTCGCAGGTTGGCTTGGATCAGGCTGAGGAAGTGCAAGCTGCACCGCTCATGCTCTGAGCGCTCCTTTTAAATGCAAAAGTTGAGAAAAAAGGAGGACACATGTTTCTTCCAGCAGTCCGACTCTCCTAACCTGCACTACTTCCACTTTTTTTTTCTTTTTTTTTTTTTTAACTGAATAAAATATATCTGGTCATGTCCTGCCATAAATAATATATATTTCTGATTATAGATGTGGCTACTTTGAGGGCAGCGCAGCAAAATCCACAACCCGTGGATTTTCTTTATGTTTTTCCATTTGAAATATGTCATGTTCGAGCCGTTGTGCGCCCTATACAAAGCCATGAATTATTAATAATAAAGGACTGGCTGCTGAGCTGGCTCAGGAAGAGCCGGAGATGTTCAGTCAGGACTGAAATAATCTCCTCTGCTTTCTTTCCCTTTAGAAAGCTCCCTTTCTCTTCTGTATCTTTAGTCTGATAGCATGCCATCTACTGCCTGCTATCCTCTTTCTCTCAGACCTTTGTGGTTATATTAGGTAAATGAGTAATTATTGTTTAACATATGGTCAATAAATAAATAAATAAATAAATAAATAAATAAATAAATAAATAAATAAATATTAAAACTTATTTATCTAAACTTGAAGTACATCATTTATTTATTTATTTATTTATTTATTTATTTATCTGTTTCTTTCTTTGTTTATTGGTTATTTTTGTCTATATGTAGTTCATTTTTTTTAATAGATCTTCATCTATTTATCTGGAAGCACCTAATTTATTTGTTTCTTTGTTTGTTTGCTTGGTTGGTAGATTTTTTTGTTTGTTTGTTTGTTTTTTTGTTTGTTTGTTTGTTTGTTTATATATCGTTTAACATTTCATGATTTTTAAAATAGATCATGACCTATTTATCTTTAAGTACTTTTAGTTAGTTCCTTAGTTAGTTAGTTTGTTTATCTGTTTGTTTGTTTGTTTGTTTGTTTGTTTGTTTGTTTGTTTGTTTGTTTGTTTGTTTGATAACAAGCTGCTTCTTAGGACTTGCTCACATTTTGATAATTAAAAAAGTATCCTTAATTTTATTTTATTTTGTTTTATTTTATTTTATTTTATTTTATTTTATTTTATTGTGCATTTAAGAAAAGTGTTTAGTTTCAAATGATGGCTGCAGTTCATTGTGGATGAGAGAGACAGATGCACACGTGTAGTAAATTTCCTCCTGTCATTAACACAATTGCGAGTGTTTTGGCAGGTGAGCCGCTGATAAAAATATGAGTAGGCAGAGTGGACAGGGCTCTTCCTGCCCACTCTAATTCCACTCAGCTTGCGAAGGAGACAAGGAGATTTGGCTGCTTGAAGGAGCAAAGCTTCAGCAGAAGTTGTAGCTCTAAAACTAGCCTCCCTGTTGGGTTGGTCTTGGCCGTGTTCAGTCCCCAACCGTCTGCACTGTATCGAAAACTCACACTTCTTTCTCCTCTCCGAACAGTACGAATGCTGATTGGATCCACGTATAATCTCTCAACACATTCACATTCCACTAAACGCATCAGACATTAAGAAAACACTTCTGGGTAGTGCTGGAAACACACACACACACACACACACACACACACACACACACACACACACACACACACACACATCCATGCATACACAAGGCAGATTTTATGCTCTTGTTTTGTTTCCAGGGCAAAAAGAAGTAGAAGTTTTGTGTTTAACACTCGAGAGCTCGGACTTCTACTTAGACTCTCACTGGAATAACAAACTTTGAGAAGTAAATTTTTCACAGAGCTTTTATTAAAAAGAAGAAATGATCTGCTTCCACTTTACTTACTCATGCCAATTGTATTATTTTGCACAATTCATTCGAATCATTGAACCCCTGATCATTCATTTATTTATTTATTTATTCATTTATTCATTCATTTATTTATTCTATGTTACAGTCAAGTTACATGCCTATCCATAGCTACCGTTAGGTCAACGTTTTTACCTAGAACTCTGGCAAACATAAAGAATAAAATGTACTATGATTTCCATTTCCATGTCTTATTTAAGCAATAATTTTAATTATAGCTTGGCCACAAGATCGAATAGAACAATTCCTATTAGAAAAATTAGCAATAGAAAGGTTTTATGCTTGTCTGAGTTCATCTGCGGTGCCTTTTCTTCCGTCAGTATCAAAATTCAAGGAATTTAAAATCCTTGATTTCATACAAACCCTGATTTTCAAAGCTATATGATGCGAGGAGTATGAAGTTTGACGTATAAAATGTAGAGTATCGGTTTTAAAACCTCATAAGGCACGAATGCTGTGGTCAATTATTCTACGCCACCTGAAAAGGCAGTGCAGTAGCGAGTCTGCCTTTCTCTTTTTTCCCCTCATTTTCCAAAACGCATCATTAGTAAAGCAGTGTTGCATTCAAATTGAAATGAAGAAGGTTGACGAGGCAACTAATAGAACATGTTATGATGTTTACATCGTTTTTCTTTCACTCTATTCACACCCTTCCATCATAAAGCCACCTTTTTAATGAGAATTTAATCTAATCAATGATCTAATTAGTCAATAATCCCATTTTAATCAGCTGTGATTAACATTACATGATTAAGGTGTAATAAAGAATTCAGTGCAACTTGTTTGCCTCATCTTTGTTTATGTAGTTAGCACTTGACTGAAGAGCGATGTTGTGTTTTTGCTGTGAGATTTTGCTTTTCCCTCTAAAAGGATTTATTTTCAGAGCAAACGGTAGGGAGAGTGTGATGAAAAGCAGCCCCCAGTGTGTGTATGCATGTGTATGTGAGTGCTGGTTGGATTGGGAAACTGATGAGAGTGTGTGTGTGTGTGTGTGTGTGTGTGTGTGTGTGTGTGTGTGTGTGTGCACACGATCGGGCCCCAGGACAGGTAGTGAGGCCAGAAGCCCCTGCAGGGGCGCTGGACCCTGTGGCACCAGTTCCAGACAGCCGGAGTGTCTGGGCTTTATCAGGCCCGACTTGCTCCTGACACACACACAAACACACACATACACACACTCTGGATTTTGTGAATGCAGAAGGAGGTCCTGATTCGGTACCCAAAACTGAAATGAACATGTTGCTTTGACAGCTGACTTGATGGATGAGGCCAGGCTACTGACAGATCTGCTTTAAAAAAAAAAAAAAAAAAAAAAAGCAAACGTGCTTATGCTTCTGAAAAGTCAGACACACATACACACACACAGAGATATAGAGGCAGTGTGGTCAGGTGTGAGTAAGTTATTGCCAAGATGAAGAGTGGCGCCGCATGAAGCGAACACACCTTTATTTCTCAGGAGGCTAATTATTTCTGCTGAAAAACAGAGGCACGGCCTAGCATGGCGAGGGCGTGCGTACTTTCCAAGTGAGGCAAGCAGAAATTAGCTCATGAATCTCTCTTACAAATGTATTTGTTTGTTCGCCTGAGTGTGGTTTCTTGAAAATGGTTTTGGACTGATTACTACTTTTGAAGAGACTTGAGTAATTTCCATGATAAGCGACAGTTTAGTATCAACAAATATGACGAATTAGCATAACCCTTATTGCCATCCTCCCACTTTAGCTGCGTTTTGCCCACAGGGTAAAGTCTGAGGCTAATGTTTTGCTCCCTGAGCCTTTCAGATCACTCCATGTTTGATCGTTTTCTCCATGCAGAGCTGATACACTCGCTTCTGGGTCACACACGCTCTCGCAGAACATCTCGCCAGTGTTTCCCTCTTGTTATTTTTAGTGGCACTGTTGCATTGTGGGTAGAGGAGTAGAATTCAGTGCTGGCACTGTTACACAGAGCGCCTTACTGTGCGCTCTCGATGGTACACCATGCAGCACACGTAACATGGCCTAGATTTCCCAGCAACATTTTTTGCCCTAATCTCAGTCTTAAGTATGCACACAAAAACATAGCTTTTTTTTTTGCCATGAGGGAAATTATCCTTCCCTTCTTCGTTTTTATTGATATTCTTGATTAGCTGCACCTGCGTCGATCGCTATTTATTGTTTATGTCAGTAGGGGGCATGTATTAAAGCTGTAGTTATCAAACCAAAGGAAGCCGGAGAGGGGCAGTGGTGCCGAGCTGTTTGCGGATTATGGGAGCTGTTCACACAAAGGATTTGGCTTTCATTTCTTGAACTCATCAGCGCAAAGAGTTTGATTCAGTCCTGAGTTACAGTGTGCACATTAAGACTGCTGGGATGTCCCGCGCTGCTCTTAGCTTGCCGTAATTTAGTTGATCTATAATATTAATTTTAAAACACGTCCCCACTGTGTAAGCTGAGCCACTGTTGACCACTCAAGCCATATAAATCGGTACTGAGCAGCGATATTAACCAAGCTAAGCCCTAATAAAGTAATATTGCTTAAGTCCTAATACATGTACTCAGAACCCGATAAGCTACCCAAGAGAATCTGTATTATTCTGAAATGTATGTGATTTTCAATAGGCTTTCATTAGAAACGAAATACGATCTCCATTTCTCCGGTCAGTTCTACCTGTGCAGCAATGCGGATGCACTTCTGATTCCTGTCTCCTTGCATCACAGTGAGTGAACATACACAACATTAAAATACGTTTTGCATGAAAGAAGATGGACGTGCTTCCTAACGTGAACCAGATCTATGGTCTCATAACCTATTTAACTCTTAGAACAGCAAGCCGAAGAAACAATATGTACTATTTTGTTACTAATTTCTCCCTAATATATATCCATCTAATCAGAACCAGTCACAGCCTACAGGGAATTCTATGTAAAGAGCAAATTTCTGCTCCTTACTAATATGCTTTATTGTATTTTCCTGAGGTTTCTGTCCCTAGAGGGTTCCAACTTTTGGCATCTTAACCCTCCGGAGCCTGCAGGCTGCTAGTCACTCATTATCAGTGGAGTAGAAACGTCTGCAATTATTAAAACACAGGCCTTTAAATTCACATACACCAATAAGTGACATATTAGAGAAATATTTGCCAGACATCAATTATTCGCCTTGGCACATCCAGCCATGGGTCGCGTTTAATCTTGTGTGCTTGACTGAAGGTGGTGTAATTGCTTCCTTAAAAAAAAAAAAAAAAAAAAAAAAAAAAAAGAAGGAGAGAGAATCTAAATCTATATGAGAACGTTAGGATGATGTCATACTCAAAGTGAGTAAAGGAAAGAAAGGAAAAAAGTTTACAAATATGCATTTTTTGAAATCTGACCAACTTAACTACCTCTGCGCTCTCGGTCAGGAGAAGCAGCCATATGTTCTGGTTATCAGGTTACATGTGAAAGCTTCACTTCTCCAGCTCCTGAAAGGCTGCTGCTGATCATTTCTCATGGAGTCAGGCCACCACAGCCAGAGAGCTTAAAGTGCTTCATTTACCTGACCTCTGACCTCAGCCATGTCATGTGACTATTGATTTTCAATAGCTGAAGGATCTATACCACCCAGAGAGGAGGAGGAGAGAGAGGGCTGCACTGGATCACCTTATTCACCCATCTCCCCTCCCTCTCAGCTTTTCTGAACGAGAATGGAGCATTTTTCCTTCCTTTAACAAGAATCATCAGTCAGCTCACTAATGAAACTTCCAATTATTCCTTTTTGGTCTTGTTTATTCAGCCACTTTGCCTGGTTTTAGTGCACTACATAATAAACGACAGATTCCAGACACTTCTTCGAGGTCTGAGGTCACCCATGTGACCTGCCTGACATTGCCCTTTGAACATGTGCCTATTGACTGCCAATTTTGATCTTGTAATAAAGATTATGAAGTCCAAATATAAAGTATATAGGATTAAAAATGTGTTTCAAAAGATACACACCTTGCTGTGAAACACCTTAGTGTTATGAAACATATTTACTGTATGCACATGGTCATAGCTAGCTATGAGGACACCAAGGGCAAGAAATGTGTAGTTTCTTTTTTTTTTTAATCTTTCATGTAAAATTTGTTGTCAAATTCTAAATTCAATAGGAAACACTGATGTTTACTATGTAGTCTACTATGCGCAAACTTTTACATTTCAAGGCCTGGTCAGCAGTGATGATCGGTTGACCTCTGACCTCAGAGCAGCTGAGAGGCGGACACTTTAGCTTAGCCTATAGACTTCATTGTCCACAATGCTTAGCTCTCACATGAGATCCTACACTGCAGACTTTAACATTTTGTGACAAATATGGAACACACATACAGTGTTAAAGGCTAACATTTGACATTTATATGAAAGTCTGAGTATATGCAAGAGCATATGATATAAATATGTGTAAAAATACTATAAAAATGGTAGTTTGGAAAAGTCATACCTCACTGTAATGATGCTAGCTAAGTGATCTAGCTATAAAATAAACACTGGCTGTTTGTGTTCAATTTTCTACTGTATTCAGTAACGTTATTCATTAAAAACATACTACGAGCATGATAGAGTTCATTATTCATCATTACTGCATTGATGACATAATATCTTGTAATGTATAACAAAACGTAACATGGGCTGTATTTTTAAATAAGAAATATTGAATTCAATAACATTAAACAGAATGGAAGGAAAAAGACAGAGATTAGAAATTAGCAACGGATGTAGTATATATTTGGGATACATATCTACCAAATTTGATCCTGGTTACAGCTCTGAGTACACACTTCCGAGTTTCAGAAGGTGAAATTTAATATGAACATTTAGTCAAAGTTTAGTCCATGACATCGACTTGATCTTGTGAGGAATTTAAGCAATTTTAAATGAGTGAAGGAAATCTGGGTGGATATGGTCGAATTTCATGCCTGAAGTCATAAGGAAAGGTATGAACACTAGCCACTGACCACCCCAACCCTGACCATAGCCTTCACACAAGTCTTTCTGCACAAACAGGTACAAATGTGACACCATGTCACATAGCACGTCATTTTTGTGAGGAAATTCAAGTCTACGTCAATGTCCCACCGTTTAAAATAAGCACAAAAGTAGGCTAGAGTCATGCCCTGACACTGGAAGGACGATGAGATTAGCACATGAAATCCACTTTTCTAATGAGAGCAGTTTCCTCCCACAAACTACTTACTACTTCCGATTAGTACGTAAAAAACAAACAAACAAATAAATAAATGCATACATACATAAGTACGCACATACATACATACATACATACATAAATATCATCTTGTGTAGTGTGTCTATGTGTCTAACACACACAACAGTGCATTGCCATATATTTTAGACATATAATTTAAACAATGAAGTCTCCTTACGTGGTAACAATGTATTATTCCCTTACTATTCTTAGTAACAACCAGAGCTAAAGGCATTTTCTAATTGCCAGTAGGGCCTTTTTTACACTGCTGGATTTGTGCTGTGGGAATTAGCCTTTCCAAGATAACTTTATTTCGGCTACAGTGACAATGCATTGTCCTTTTTTTTAAATTCACATCACCTATTAGTTTGATTCTGACCTATTCCAATAGCTAAACCTCTTTTACTTCACGCATGCTATTGCTTGAACGGTCTGTTTCAGATCACACTACAGTGTTTAACTGAGGTCAGGATTCAGAAATGTCCATTTTAAATTACAGGATGTCTTCTGGTATTAATTTACTTGTGTGCTTTGGATCATTGACATGCTTCATGACTCGGCATCTTGAGTTTTTAATCACAGACAAACGCGCTAACATTCTGTTGAGGATTTTTTTTTTTTTGATGAAACTTGAATGTTGTTGGCCCACAATGATTTTAAGCCATCCAGACCCTGGGGCGGTGAAGCCGGCCTAGTTCCAGTAGTGCACTGGAACATCCAGTTGGTCTTGAAACAATTAGCATATTTAATTTATCTTCAGTTTTTATGTGTTAAATTTCTTCCATCTGCCTGTCTGCCTGATGCAGGCCACGTAATCTGTACTAGTCTTACAAGTTTCAACATTATTATTATTATTATTATTATTATTATTATTGCATAACCTGCATCTGACTCCATTATAATAATGTCCATTCTATTAATGCCATTATAATAATGATTTATATTACTATTTTAAATTAAAAAAAATATGAAGTGCTCAAGACAAAGTATTTATGATAACTAAGGAATAAAGCATGATGGGACAACATGAACATAATCCACAATGGTATGGTGGTGTTTTATTTCTCTTATACCACAGCAATTTACCAATGATTACAGTTTTTAAATTATTACTGAACTACATATAGTATCATGCTTTTTAACAATTTATAGTTATATTTAAGTCATGGAATGTCCATGAGACAAGTTACTTCCTGTTACTGCTTACGCTTTAACAGATATAAACAGTTGTTTCCTCTGCAGCTTCTCTGTCCTGAAGACTTTCCCCTGGGGGAAAACGTACTCACTGTTACACAGTGTTTACACTGGACACTCCTTCTAGTAGAGCATGTGACTGAATTGATCTCAGGATCAGGGGTTTGAGCCCCACACTGGGTGCCAACCCCAGCCACTGGGGTGCACAGGCTAGTGCGCTCTCAGTACTGGTCCCAAGCTTGGAAAAATGTGCCAAATCAATGCATACAATGGAAGGTGAAGCACTGTGGCGACCCTTAATGGGAGCAGCTGAAACAAATACTATGGTTTGTTTGTTGAATAACATTTTTTTTTTATTTATTATAAGCCCTAGATTATGTCTATGTGTACTGTCTGTCTATTTACCTTAGTTGTTATTATTGTTATTGTTATTGTAGTAGTAGTAGTAGTAGTATCTTTTGAGGGCAGAGGTAGCTCAGTGGTTAGGACGTTGGGCTACTGATCGGAAGGTCGTGAGTTCGATCCCCAGCGCTGCCACTGCTGGGCCCTTGAGCAAGGCCCTTAACCCTCAACTGCTCAGTTGTATAAATAAGATAAGCTAGTTTTGTCATTAACATACATAAAAGAATATTTTTGTTTGTTTGATTTTGATTATAGGAGTCATTCAGAATTCAGCTATCAAAATTCCACATTATTCCAAGTGGCTCACCGTCATGTTCTTACACTTGTGTTTGCAAATAACAAGAGGAAAATGAAAACCACACCCAACACCATAGTTGTGTCTCAGGAGTTTATAGCTATAGTATCGCACGTATCCAGTTGTATCTATATAACAGATGGTTTTCATCCAACAAAACTTTCCACGCATTCCACCATAACATGCTGAAAATAGTGAGGACAAATTTAAGCCAATTGCTTTTCTGAGGAGCCATTATTGTTCTGATGCTTCCTACGGTGTGTATGTGATTGTGAATAGCTATGGCAGAGACAGCGTTGTCTATTTTTACTGCGGTTCATCCTACTGTTCCGCTGGCCACAGCAGAGCTGTGAGTATAATAGGTTGATGTAATGACTTGATTACTAGCCAGATTAGTTTATGGGCTAGCACAACTGGCTGACTAAGCAACACCCTGTTAAAGTAAGTGTGTGTGTGTGTTTGTGTGTGTGTATATGTGTATGTGTGTTAAAGAGAAAGAATAAAACAGACCCAAGTGTTCGCTTTTAAAGACTGCACAAACGATCAGGCTAAAGTCAACTTTACACTACAACATTTTTTTAGCCAGATTTTAGATTTTGCATACAAAAATTGCACATTGTAAAAACAATTCTTTGATTGATGCATATTGTGACATGCTCACAAGTAACTGATATAAATATAGCTGATGACATTTCATTAAAATCTCCGACTGTGATATGACACTCATCTCAAAGCCACCAATAGGAGGACAGCATAGGAGGTAGTAAAACACAAAGGACAGCTACAAATACAGTAGTGTCAATAGCGAAACATAAATGAAACACAATAATGGACAAGAAAAAATGTCCTTTCTGCCGCAAGCTCACTTTGAAGAATGTCGGACCTGCCTGATCCATCCTGATGTCGGACCTGCCTGATCCATCCTGATGCCCTACTTCTGGTTGGAGTTCTCATCA
>CM074956.1:17405394-17450608 GCA_037577455.1 Pangasius macronema | reverse complement strand
ATCTCAAACCAGTTTCTGTACTCCTACATGGTGGTTGTTATCTCAACTCAACGTCAAAGATACTTCCCCAAATGGCAAGCGGCCAAAGATCGATCCCTAATCTGATTGGGGGTTGTTTTACTTCCTCTGATAGAATTTAGATTTGCTCTCCAGTGCTTTTTCCAGTAGATAAAAGAAGTTATTTGAAGGTAAAACGGGGGTTTGATTCTCCCTAGCCGGTATAAAGACAGGGGCTCTCCTTTGTCCGGTTTGTTCATTGTAATAATTGTGCGAGACACAGATAGGCGTCAAACCGCGTCCTCGGCAGGTAGGAGCTCAGTTATCAGGCCGCAAATCATCCATTGGAGGCAAATAAGCACAACAGCTCGCATTCAAATGTTGTTCTTTGGCATATTGACACTGCAGCTATCAGGCAGCCCTATTATCTGAGGCAGGGCCAGATCTATGCCAGCGGGCGGTTGCATAATAACCTGCAAATCACTGATGCAAGCGCTCTGCATCTTGTTAATTGTCTACGTTCTGAGCGGGAGAAAAAAAAAAATTGAAGCAGGCCCGTTGTCTTGATGAGAAATTGACATTTTCTGACCTGCTAACCAGAGGCACTCATAGAAGAAGATAACAACCATGCTTGTTTTTAAAGAGAGAGGCCATTCGTATGTGGTCTTTATAAGGTTTTCGTCGGCTTGCTTGATGAGTATGGATTTCACCTTGCACCTTTTTAAACATCAGAGCTATAAAGGGTTCAAAACGATACCACCCCTTTTAGGCATGTGCTATCCTTGGCCCTTGAATTTATCGATTATTTATTTTCAGTTAATTAGAAAGTGACCGGGCAACCTCTGTTTGATTCTATGTGGTGCAAAGTGCATAACATGCGAGCTATATGAGACTTCAACTTTGTTTCATGTAAACAAAGCTAGCTTTCAGAGAAACATTAGTGCATAATAGGCTGAGAAAGAAAAGCATTATTAGCAGAAATATATCGTTTCTTTATGTATGATGGAACAGTTAACGGTATACTGTATGTAGTTCCAAGAGGACAGAAAAGTATATAATAGGGTGGCATGGTGGCACAGTAAGTAGGTTTGCTGTCTCACAGCTGCCCGTTTCAAGCCTGAGCTCTCATTACTGTCTGTGAGGAGTTTCACATGTTCTCCCTGTGTCCCTGTGGGTTTCCTCCAGGTTCTCAGTTTTCCTTCTGCCCAACAAAGCACACCAATTGGTGGATTGCCCCTACTTGTGAATGAGTGTGTGCATGGTGCTCTGCATTGACCAGGCATCCCATCCAGGGTGTATTCCCACCTAACTCTCAGTGTTCCTGGGATAGGCTTTGGATCCACTGAGACCCTCACCAGGATAAAGCAGTAAAACTAAAGCTCAGTGAATAGAAGCAAAGTAATACAATTCCTTCACAGCACATATAAACTTCCGTAAAACTGAGACACGTTAGATATTAAATGGACTTGGAGTTCTTGTGCCTTATATATGACCAAGCGCTGAAAGGGAGTTGAAAGGGTGTTTAATTGGGACAATCACAAGCTGTCATCAAAGTCATAAATGGTATCCTACTTATAACAAGCATATGAAATCGCCGGTGCTGAAATTAAAACCCTGCTATTATAAGTCAGCCTTCAGAGGAGATAGCATGACTGCTGTAACGCTAACCACAGGTCTTTCTAGGTTGTGATTGTTTAACTTACATTTCAAACAGTTCGTTCAATGAAGCATCCAGCCGAATCACTTATTAAGCAGGTTCCTGATGAGACAGAGACAGTCACGGCGAACACGTTAGACACCTAGCTCGCGACCTTCATCAAGGTTAGCACTGGCACTGTCCTTTCATTTTCCCTACACTGGCTAGCGCTACTGCTTCTAGTTAGCTAATGAAGCATGGATGAGTGACAAACCCCATGTGTGCCTGTAGGTTGTAATTCACATCATGTGTAGATGAAGAGGTTCGTCTGGCCAACTAATGGTGCCTTGTTAATGTCTACGGAATTTACACTTTTTCGGAGTTGCCGTAGGCGTGCAGTTTATAGTGAAATATCCGCCGCAATGCTCTCAAGCACAAGGCAGAAAGAACTAGCATGGAGAGGCCGAAGTGAAATGGCAGTTGTTCTTCAGGGATCAGTGGGCTGAGCAGGAGGGCTGCTTCCCCCCTGAGACTGCCATTTTCTTCCAGGAATTCACAAGAGTGAAAAGATGAAAGCCTTGTGTCACCAGCTCACCCCAAAACACCCAGACTCGCCTTCCAGTCTCACGCCTACACCACACCACAACAAGTGCAAGTCCAAGGACTTAGCCTGCCCTGTTTCCTGATGGCAAAGACTTTATATCGATCTGTTGAAGTGATTCCAATGGTGTTTTGAAATTATAATTTTTTTTTTATATATTTCAATATGCATTGCAAACTATATATAAATCTGCTAACTATTTATTATTCATATTTATTTATTTATTTGTTTGTTTGTTCGTTTGTTGGTTTTGGATGGGGAAAAACAAGTATATATACTTCATTAATATTTCATTTCAGTCAAACATCTCCCGCTATCATCTGATTAGCTGGTTTGGAGAAACTGAATTATGAAAGAGAGGTGCATCAAAAAGCACATGCACCAAAGTCGTATTTTGTACACCATCGGGTATATCGGAGCTTTCAAAAAACAAAAAAACGACTGAAGTGACACTAATATCTCTAAGCAAGAAAAACGGGGAGGTTTCAGAAATTAAGATTACAGGGAGGAGCCAGTCACAGACAAGAAATACTTTAATTAAATATTGTGTAAAATGAACATCTTTGTACAGTAAAATGTAGAAATGTTTACATAAACATAAAAAATGTATACATGAAACAAAAATAGTATTTTCCCCTTACAGAGTCAATCTACAATTTACTGAAATCTTCAGACTAATGGCAATAAAACACTGAGTGCATGGTCTAATTAGGCTAAAAACACAAAACCAGGTTGCAGTAATGACGATATTCACAAATACACTTCATGTAACCTTGGGTTCCTCTCACTTTCAAGGTGACTTCCCCAGCTCCTCCACTTAGCTAAGCTTTGTTGAGCTATCACAAAGCAAATGCATTGCACATTCATCACTCATTCCCTTCTACAGCTGCCCTTGCTTCCTGCTGCTAAAGGAAACTTGTGTGCAGATTGCCAAGAGGGAACATCCCCTTTTGGTTTGAAACAGACTACTTAACAGTACAACAGGAGATTTACAAAGTGTTAAGTGCAAAAAAAAAAAAAAAGAAAAGAAAGAAAAGAAAAAAAACTGTTTGCTGATTGCTGATTTTGGCACAGCTAGGCAAATCAAACTCGCTGGGATAGAAGAAGAAGGGATTATGTGGACTGGTTAACTAATATGATTAGCTACTATGCTGCTGTATCATGGCGTAATTACAAAATGACATGTACAATATAGAAGATCTTAATCTCGGCTCTTCATATACGTATATGATACAAAAATCTAACCTTTTTATTATTTTTTCCCCCTTGGATTATCAGTCTTACTTGAGGGAGTACAGCAAATTCAATGTTTTAAAAAAAAAAAGAAAGAAAAAAAAAAAATCGAGGAAAGAAACTGACAAAATAGTCCAAAGGATGAGGGGTCACAATAATCACTTTTTTATTTTAGTAAAAAAAGGCTTGTGCTTTTTACACCATTGATCATTTGAATGGTAATGATTGGCGGATGGGTTGTTATTAAAACAGCAGAAAGGTTACTCTCAAGAGACTCAGTCTAAAGGCTCGCTCGGACAGAGGGCTTTTTTTTTTTTTTTTTTTTTTTTCCCGACATATTTTAATAAACAGTAGTGACTGACGTGTGTATGTTTCCATTCCTGATCATTTTTTATCCCTTTCTTTTGATTCCTTTTGTGAAATTGTTCTTTCTTTTTTTTGTGTTTTGTTTTGTTTTATTCCTTTGTTCCCTGTAAACATGGTTGAGCTATAATGTGGCCAAGTCATGGGTGGCAGGTAAAAATGACTTTTTACATTCTACAAAAAACAAAATTTACAACCACAATTGAATCTTCCCCCCTGGGGCTGCTTGACATGCACGTATTCTACTAATATTATTACAGCCATGTGTCACAAACAATTTATTTGACTATACAACAAACAGGTTTTCTTAAAAAAAAAAAAAAAAAAGAAAAAAAAAAAAAAATTGGTTCAGATAACTTAAAAATTAATACAAAAATAAACAATGGATTTGACTGTTCCTCAAAATAATGAACTGCAAACTAAAAAAAAATGGATGGAATTGTTTTGATGATGTAACAAAATACAAATAAAATGTAAAGACATTGCAATCTATGGATACAAAAAAAAAAAAAAAAAAAAAAATGGCGGCAACTGGTCTTGGCATTAACATTCTGTGTTGCATCACAATATTGGCTATAATAAACATTACATATGAGCTCAAATAAAAGAATGGAAAGCAATATACAAAAAAATTTCAAAGATAAATACAATATTTATAATTGATATGTTACAAAAAACCCCTTAGTGATCGCAAGTGTTTGTGTGAACGTGTTGCAATGTATAAGACTATTTTACTCCTAGCCGTTTTTAGTAGGAATAAAACTCTGTACTAAATATTTAAGTGGATCTGGAAAAAATTCAAGACAAGTGTATAAATATTTAGCTACAACTTTGGCAAAATCACAAAAGTCTACAATTGTATAACCACATACAAAACACATTAGGGAATAAGGAGCTAGAAGTAAAAGGACAACTTTCTGGTACAAGAAACATAGACTCCACAGTAGCCTAAGAATGCAATAGTATACAGTGCTAGCAAAAAGTTGAAAAACATTGCAGATCACACTTGCTTTACAGGAAGCTTTTAGCAGTGGAAGTATTTTCCTTCTTTTTCTTTTTTTTTTCTTTTTTTTTCGTTTTTTTTTTTAAACCAACAGACAGTAGCGTTTCGTCTCTGTTAGTGTGCTTGTCGAAGGCAAGAGAATTTTTGCGATATCAAAGTTACAATTTCTACCTACAATAAGTTACAAAGTTCATTTTCCGATGAAGTATGCATGATAACATCTCCTCTGCCTGTTCCTCCCCACGTTCACTCTTATTCACTTTAAATCTTTACATTTGATAAATCATAGGTTTTAGGTTATGTTATTTCCAGTTTGTTGGCTCTGCAGTATTGGCTTGGCCCCTATTTTTCTCACCACAAATCAAAAGAAAGAAAACGAAAAAAAAAAAAAAGCAAAAGTAATGAAAAAAATAATATATATATATATGACTTCACATTATAGAGATGTGCGACGGCTGCGCATCACTCGAAAAAGAAACATTCAGAGACATTTCAGTGTGTTTTTCATCAAATGGCATATCCACAAAGTTGCTCCCCACACAGAACAAGATCTAGCCAAGATCAAACCAGAAAGATTTATACAAAATAGGCATTTTTCCTTCCGTGATTTTTTTTTTTCTTCTTCAAGACAGAGAAACGTGAAAATATGACAAGAAATTCAGTCAATAAATTTAAAATGTTCATGACAAAGTTTCTTGCATGTCAATTTACATTAGTCTGAATAAAATCTTTAAAACAAAGTCTTTTTTTTTTTTTTTTTTCCTTCCTTCCGGAATTAGACATAGTTGTTGAATAACTTCGTGACGGATGCCGGTCATTTGAGGAGAACGTTCTGCGACGTACCCCGAGGCTCACTGCACAGACGCTGCTGCTTTACAAGAGGTGGAAGTGCAATTTACATGGGAGGGACCACCAGTCCGGACATAGCTACAGAGGGAAAAAAAAGAGAGAGAGAGAGAAAGAATTTTATTCCTAGATATCTATAAATAGCGCGTGTAAGATAAAGAACGCGGAGTGTTTCCATCTCATTTGGAGGAACGCTTTGACAGACAAGGCATGGCACAGTTGAAGAAAGTGCAAGTTGTGTTTGAAAGACTGTCACGTCAAACGTTTTATCAGGAAAAAAGGCATTTGTGGGAATGTGTGTGTGTTTTTTTTTTTTTTCCAACAAGACATGCCGGAAAGCCTTCACCATTTTAAATGAGGTGCTTTCTGACATTTTGAGGAGAAAGTATCCCCGCTCCCACATGTGTGAGATTTCTTTTAGCGTTTTGTTAATGGCCATCAGAGAGGCCAGACTCCCAAGGGAACGTCCAAGCTGACAGCTGAGAAACAACACGGTCACTTCGGCTAACGTCACCGAGCCGAGCCTTTTGCTCTCTAGCCAGCGCGCGCATTCCTCCTAGCTGTACCTAAATTGAAAAACTCGCCTGTCTTCCCTTCCTTGTCCGAGGCCTCTATTTGCAATGCTACATCTGCCTTCCTTATTCGAGATCTAAAGCACGGACGAAGAAAGAAATCACGGGATCCGAGCACTGTCGAGAGCTTTGCTTTGCTGAGACGAAGAGAGAGCGCACTAAGATTTATGAACTCCACTCATTTCCACAATTAGGTGGCTAGTGAGCTGCCTGGATGTTTTTTTTTTTCCCTTCAAAATAAAAACATCCTTTAGCTACTTTGTGGAGTCATGGTTGAAGTGCTTTTAAGTTTGCCTAAGCACCCAGTGCCATGGCATTCCTCATTAATTTCTGCAAACCACATATTAATAAGTGGATGCATGTAGCAGCATGAACTTTAATTTCCCAGTTCATTAGCTCTAACATTATTAATCTTGGATGCACACACTATGGCTAAAACATGTTTTCAAAGCAAACAACTCGGCCTTGACGAAGAGGAAATACAAGTGGGCTCAACAGGCTCGGGAAGTCGTTAATTTGCTGAATGACGCTGTCCTGCCGAGGATTTCACAACCGGCTCTTTCTGTTATCGTGCCGACTTCTGAACGCCGCCTCACATTACAGTGTTCATCAAAACAATGTCTCATTCCGCTAGCACAGGAAGCCAAAGCTCAGTGCCTCTCTATGAAATCTTAATGCGTCCGCCCTGTAAGCACCATATAAGACCCATTGTTTTCATAACTACGGTGGAAAAAAAGGACATTTTTAACCAGCTACAATATTCATAGGAAATGGCAAGGACTCTGACGTGTGTGCTTGTGCTTTCTCAAGGCTGTGAATGTAGTGATCTTTCATTCAGGATCCATTCGAGTGGTGTGATGCATGGCAGACATACACAGCCCTTGTTCATGTGTGACCCCAGCACACCTGGAGAAGTCAGTTGAAGTCTGTTGAAGGCATTGGGGAACTTGTGAATACAATGCTCAATTCAGATCGAATGCATAGAAGGCGGTGAATAATGCATTAGTCAAATGGCCATGACATTTTAAGCAACTTGTTTGTGTTAAGACTTCCTTGGATTGCTAATTCTGTCACTGATACAAACTCTTCCCGGCAACACGGGGATGCCGATTCAACTGTGCCGAACCCGCTGCGAGTCAAAGTCTCACGAGATGTTTGACTCCACTCAATCATTAATGTTAGATAAATAAACTGATACATAAAAGCCAGACATGCACATTCATGCTACATGCCTGCATGCATAAGTCCTATAAGTCATTCATCCATGTGCTCATTCACCCATCAACACGCATATATAATTCATACAGGCAGCCATGTTGGAGAAGCAGCATGGCAGCAACAAAAGGGGCATTTTCAAGAGAGCCAAAGAGTGAGGCAGCAATGCGGCGTCATAAAAGGAGGGAGGCGGCTCTCACCTTGAAGTCCATTGCCATTTGCACTGGTGCAAGAAGGAGGCGGAGATGCTTGGGGCCTGACAACGGGGGCAAAGGCGCTCTTTTGTTTCACTGCAGAGATGACATTGGCAGGTGAGAATGAGAAAATGCCGTGTGTACTGCTACAGTTTGAAGAGAGGCTGACCGAAGAGGCTGCCATGGTAGGGCTCGATGGAACTACTGCAATAGAGCAAACATAGTCACCACTCAGAGAGAGTTTCACTTTCTTTTCTTTTCTTTTTTTTTTTTGTTTTCTTTCCTAACAGACGAGAGTCAGGGAGAGCCAGGCCTCGCCTCTTTTTCAAATAAGAATCATGGGATGAAAACAAATCAGGGAAGAATGGATATGAGGAAATGATCACTGTTTAGCGGGGAGAGGGTTGTGCGTGGTGTTCTTTTGCTTGCAGACAAAACGAATGCAAATAAAGGAAGAGAAAATGGGGATTGGGATGGAATGAGATGGGATGTCCTGCCTCGCCACTTGCTGGATAACAGGTGTCTTTATCGACTCTGACGATAAAAGGAAGAAACTTTTATTGAGGTTTTGCTTTGTAAGGTAGAATTTGTTGCTCTGTGTCAGTGGCCTACTCAATTGGTTCATGTGGAGGTTTTTTTTTGTTTGTTTGTTTGTTTGTTTTTTTGGTTATTTAGTTTTTTGATTTTTTTTTTATTATTGTTATTTGATTGGTTGGATCACTACGTGGCTTGTTTTGGGTGTTCAGCCTCCAGAGTCACCCCTCCTTTTATCCAGTAGCACACATTCCCAAAAAAAAAAAGACAGAAAAAAAAAAGAAAAAAAACACAAACAGACCACAGGAGTGTCAAAAGGAAAGAGAGCACAGGTGGGGTAGAGCTGAGGAGGGGAAAGAGGGTTATTACCTTGATACTTACTGCCGTAGGGCGAGTTGGCGGATGAGCCGTTGAGGAATCCAGGCGAGCTCGGGACACCCAGGTTGGGCATGCCAGCGTTTCCATAGCCGTTCATGCTGTTGCTGACTGTGTTGTAGTTGGACTGCTGTGGAGTGCTGCTGGGCACGTAGCCGCGAGGCGACACGCTGCTCGTGTTACGGCTGTAGCCAACTGCAGGAAAAACAAATGCACTATTGAAGAAACTAGAAGGATTGAGATTGTGAATGGATGCTTCATATCCAGAATGTATCTAGGTGCCATCTCCTGTCCACAGGATCCTTTGCTTCAGGAAGCCTTAAAGCATTTCATGGACATTAAGGACATATTTCCTGAATGACCCGTATGCATGTTTTGTTTTTGTTTTTACCTCCAAGGATTAATGCAACATGCTGTATATGCTTTGCACTTGAATATGAAGGTAAGTAAAACATGTGGAAAGGGTCAGGCACCTCCAGAGATCCACACTACACCCAGCCAGGGAAGATAAAGCTGCAGCCAACATGTGCCACCAAACCAACCAATGCTTATGCCAGCTAGTCCGTACACAAGGCGCACACAATTAGCCAAACAATCACAGACCAATCAGATAAGCTTTTGTTCAATGTAAGCTAACATTTCGTTTAAAGTGTGGCCTCAAGGAAGTGGTACTATTCTGAGAGATAATCACATTCATTTTTTTTTCTTTAGCAATTTATATATTTGTGCAGCTTATCTTCACACTTGGCCGTATACCCTGGTCATTACCCTGTGAGGTCTCGGAGACGTTGACCGCCAGCTGGCTGCCGAAAGAGTTGACGCCCATCATGCCACCGTGGGACGCAGTGTTAGCGAGAGACGGGATCTGGTTGTGGTTGCGTGGTACACTGTAGAGAGCCTCAGCGATGTCTGCTGCCCGCTTCAGAATGATCTCCTACACGACAGAGTGAAAGAGCCATGAGTGAGATACCTGAAGTCACTTCGCATGACCAGAAAAGGCTAATTCTATTTTTTAAGATATCTTAGCCTTCATCAGGCTGCTCATTTTTGTTATTTTAATGCCAATTTCAGGACAGTTTCCATGCAGCCAAAATGCTAAAGAAGAAAACACCATGGATCGTTGCTTTTGAATATGTATTAGACCTCTGAACCACATTTGAACAGCACTGCTCACTAGAATGTATTTGAGAAAAACACCTTTTGGGGCAAGTTCAAGGTTATTCTTCCATTTAAATCAACCACTCACTATGTGTGCGTGTGTGTGTGTGTGTGTGTGTGTGTGTGTGTGTGTGTGTGTGTGTTTGTTGTGAGCGATTAACTCCTCTTTTTTGCTCCATGTGCAGCAACCACAAATAAATAGAGAGGGAAAATAGAAATAAAAAGCACACACTCTTGGTGTAATGACACCCTGCTACAGTACAATGGCCTGCAGCTAGCTTTGAAATGTATAAAGAGGAGCATAGCAGGGGGAGAGAGGCACTGATTTAATTACAGCCACTGTACTGAGGGAGAGGGAGGGCGAGAGAGATAGAGACAGACAGAAAGAGAGAAAGAGGAGAGGGGTGGGGGTCCTCATTAGCATGCACTGGTGTAGAGGGTATTTTACCTGGTTGTTGTGGGGCATGCCATACAGAGCTTCCACAAGGTCAGCTGCTCTCTTTAGTAGAACCTCCTGCAGTGCAAACACACACACACACACACACACACACACACACACACTTTAATGAGTTACAGAAATGCAAAGTGTAGTATATGTGCATGCATGCAAGTCCGTGTTTACCGTATGGTTTATTTATGACATTAGTGATGTGTAAATGTATTCTATCGAACTAATATTTGATTAACAGTCGTTTTAGGAGGGATTTCCTTCTCAGACCTGTTTCTTTTTACCATGTGGCACATGCCAAAGCAAGTGAAGTGGTGTGTAACCTCTAAACTAAATGAATAAAAAATAAGCACTTGAGTTTTAAATGCTGTGGCCTATGGGGTATTAAACAAACAAACACACACTCACAGCGATACATAAAGCAATACAGGAGCCACGTTCGGTCGGCTAAATCCACCCACTTTAGCACCGAAGAACAATGAGTCATTTTCCATATCTTAATTAAACTGGCAGAGTGCTCAAAGACAACATCTCACCCTTTAATTCATGCCCCAAATTTGTAGTGGAGTTCAATGCCAATTCCTCTTTCTTCAGAACAATAAAGTGAATTAGCTCGGGTTAATCTAGTTCTTTCATAATGGCATTAGGAAATTTTTCAATTAACCTCTTTCACTGGCTGTTGTAAAGGACTTCATAAATGAGTTCTCGTGCAGAGCTGCCTGAGAGGCTGCGCCCGGGGACCCGGGTGCCCACAAACCCCATCTTATCCATGTCTGCATGCCTCCTCCTTACTTATAGCACAACACGGATTAACTTTCTGCTTAGCTTCCCTTCAAAAATTACACCCAGCCTGCCAACAAGCCTACACGCCACCCTGATCCAGGACGTCTCGCTCGGCCTAGCCTATTGTATCGCTCCTTCCCTGCTACATGCAACAGCTCTAGAGCCGAAGGTGTTCCATGAGGGTGATGCACTGAATGATTAGCATCTTATCATCTGATAAGCTTCATATTCTCTCAAGATCTCTGACTTCCAGTCAGTATTGTTGTTGTTTTTTTTCCTGGACTTTCATTATATAATGAAAATCGTTTCAAAACGCAACCTTGTACTAACCTAAGCTCTGCCCTTGCTAGCATGTTCACGAAATCACACACTATTTCTTAGCATGGCTGACTGGCTTCATTCCTAGTCACGGCCGCCATCTTGAATCCGTACTTATCAAGATTAATCGCATAAGTCGGGGCTCTTGGTGCGTGCACCATACGTTTTATAGAGACGCTGTCTAATCCTGAGAGGGAGCGGATGAGTGGCTTTTAAAATGGGCATTTAGCTTAGAAATTGCTGTCTCTGCTTCATGTTGCATGCATCTAGTTTGCATACAAATAAAGAATTACACTTGTCACGCGGCAGGTACAATCAATGAAAGGCCCAGCTGTCTTAATCCTGTCCCATCAACCGGCTCTGTGCTCCTTCTCCCCCTCTCCATCGCTCTCTCTCTCTCTCTCTCTCTCTCTCTCTCTCTCTCTCTCTCTCTGAGTGAGATAAAGTGTTTTTCTGCAGTGCTAATAATTACTCATCATCTCCGCCCATCATATCACAAGACTCCTTATACGTCGCTCCCAATTTTACCCGACGATTACTACAATTAAGACAGCCGCTCTCACTTAGACGAAAGCCTGCCTGCGCGAGACTCTCTCGAGCTCCTTGTCCATATGGCACCCGGGCCGACGAGATGTACAGATAGTTTAAGGAAATCATGTCTCCTCTCCACTTTAATCTGTTGTTAGCTACAAGGTGTCTCTGTTAATGAAGCGGATTTAGCGGCCAACATTGGAGTGTGGCGAGAGAGCAGGCCCCTATCGGCAGAGGAGACACTGGGTGGGTTTGTTTTGTTCCTCTCGGCCTGCCGGCCTCACGCTGGGAATATTATTAGCGGTGAATGGTATTTGAGGAGCATTTCGATGTAAATTCATGAGCGCCGTGCTAAGTGTAATTGACTCCTCTTTCCTCCCTTCTCCGAGACGTCGCAGACTCCAGGTTAAACGGAAACTATTAAAGCTCCGAAACGATCCCCAAGCTTGCTTTCATGACAAATGCGGCCGGTTATTATTACAAGCATTTGCTGTTCTGCCTGTGGACGTGAACCATTTAAACGGGGCTCTTCTTGTTATCACAGTCCAATATCTGGAGTGGTACACAGTATATCAGCAGCATTGCAGGAGACGGGCGAGGTGAGCTGGCTGGAGGTGCTAATGTCATTCTAAAGTGTAAAGCAATTATTCTGTTAGTTCTAGCCTCAGGTTATGAATACATTGAGGAGTGCGGGGCCCAATAGATGTAGCTACTTCAAAAAGCCGAGAGAAAGAAGATGAATTTTAATGCATGGGTAATTGCTCGACATGAATGCATTTCTAATAAATTTTCTTGTATATTAGATTAAGGAGGAAGTGGCATAGATTTGTGATTGCCAGCTCGAAACGAATGGGAGAGGAATGGAAAGATGCGAGGCAGCCATTAATTTACGAGCAAACTAGGCAGGTTAGCACTATATCATCACAATAAAGATCATTTGATCAAGCACAAACAAAAAGAATAACATCTAATCAGATTCCTATTTCTCTCTTCTCACTCTGGTCTATGTGGAGAATAATGGACGATACTGCTTTCAAACGGAGAGACTAAGCAGAGTGAGAGCGAAGGCCCCCTTAGCAATCTCGTCCTTCATCACATGACTGACTCCTGATATTGCCTTTATTCTCGCTCCCTAGCTTCGTATATAAATATGTTCATTTGACGCCCCTCGCCCGGGACTGAGCTCGCAAATTTTGATCTTATCTAAAATTAGGGAGGTAAACTTCAATTTGGCGCCACTCTCACTACCGACGTACATATGTAGCAGCGGCATTATTAGTGTACGTCCAAAGCAATACAGGCTTGCCGTATTGGTTTTCTGTCCTGAGCACAATTACCCATCAAAGCACGGCCATTGTAGATTCCATACAACAGGAGAGAGGAGTGGAGGGGGAAAAAGCACAGTGGAAATCAATATCAGGCTGGTATTATCAACTCTGCACTGAAGTGGCAGAGAAAACAGGGGTGTGACGCATTCACCTTAATGCTAACACGCGGTTTACATTTCTCCCTGCAAGCCCCCTCCTCCTTATTACTCCAGCCTGTCTTGGCCCTAATGGTGCCGTCCCTCACACACACTCATGGTCTCATTGCGAATCCGTGTAAGGGTCAATTGCTGCTTTGCGCGGAGCCGGCTGTGACCCACCGGGTTCGCCGCCTCGAGCAGACGGCTGCCGTAACTATGATAAATCACTTGGCACTTTCATTTACATGCTGCTGAACTCCACATTTGGGTCCATTAAAAGCCAAAATCAAATATTTATGTTGTTTATTGGAGCTGCTAGAATCCATCTCTCCTCGGCAATCGGTTTGCGCCGAAGGCCCCTGGTGTTGAAGGTTTACCTGAATTAGAAAAAGCCCCCCCTTCTGAAGCTTTCACGCCCACTTTTCCTGCATCACATGCTTTTTCTGCCTTTACACTTTCCCAGGGTGAAAAAGCGCCAGCATTTTCCTGACGAATCAATACTTTTTTTGTTGTGTTTTCCTTTTATATATATATATATAAAAAAGGACTTAATGGAGATATAAGTGTGTCTTTTGAAGCTTAGCAAAAAGGCAGAACATCATGGTGTTTGGAACAAAATGCCGGGTGTACAGGCAGGGAGAGGAGGCCTGGCTGGTTCTGTTTTATTGGTAATGGATAGTTTAAAGCATTTACTGGAACAAGATTTCCTGTCTAGATATTGCTCTCCACAGAGAGAGAGAGAGCCAAGTGTAATTGAAACACATCATGTGGCGTGGGCTGGCTCTGCTCGGGGATGCTTAGCTTGGTGTGTGTCTGTGGGACACGAGGCTAGTCATGCTTGTGCTTAAAGCAGCCAGGCTCGGCTTAATGATAGCACCCGCTCCCCCATGCTGGGCTTTAATAGATATTTGTATGATATCTGTTATTAGACTTTAGCGGTGGTCAGCTCTCACTGAGCGCCCATTAACTGGGTACAAAATAATATCTTAATGTGATATTACGAAAGGGCCCAGCCTTCAGCGCTTGGGCTCAGAGGGGAAATTAACATGTTTTGGAGCTTCTCACAGCCAAATGAGGGCGATAAATACATATATAAGAATGTATAATCAAAGAATTAGAAGATTTTCTTTCGCTTTGTTCTTTGGCGCTTCTTTTATGTCATACATCCAACCGAGGAGATGGCGATATGTGTCATGGGAACATCTTGTGAACCACTTGAATTGTGCGATTGAAATGAAAAAAAAATACACACAGAGCATGCTGATATTAACGTTTGGACTTCATTTATTAACCCACTAAGGCTTGGACTTATATCGGAAAGCTTTGTAAACAAAAGATTAAAGTGGATCTAGCTTTGGAAAATGAAAGGAAAACAAGAGCAAAATAATCACACATCAGAAAAAGGGCTCTGCTCCGATTACAATCACCACTGCTTACTGGAGTGGAAAAATGCTTAATTGAACTATTTCGCTACAATGAAAGTTTCGCAATTCTGGCAGAATTCAAACACCGGGGTCTCCAGGTTGCCTGCTTTGTGCGTGTGCGTGTGCGTGTGTGTGTGTGTGACTGATTTGATTCGTGATGACTTGCCAAAAGAGATTGCATGTACTAACATCGGCATCTTGAATTGTTTCCCATTTTGAAATTTCTACGATAAACATCTTTCCCTCGCTCTCATTCTCTCTCTCTCTTTCACTTTCACTCAGTCTCTCACAGCTTACTGACCTTTGGCAACCTCTCCGGGTCACCTGGATGTCTGGGGATGACCTTCTGCAGTCTCTGGAAACCGTAGTCAATAGTTGGCTCGTTCAAAGCTAAACCGCAAAAACAACAAGCATCATGTGTTAGTTTCGCTCACAGGCACGCACACGGCTTTAAGCAGTCAAACTGAAATGTGGCATACATAAAGTTTATTGCATTTATTCATCAAATCTATGCAAATATCTGGATGTGTTTGAGCATTTGAATAAAACACAATAACATACTTTAGTTTTAGTGTGCAGTATTCAGATAAACACACGTACACGCAGCACAGTGTTGGACTTTTTTTTTTTTTCCTCCACCTCGCTTATTTGAAGCAAACTGCCTGTAATTGATCAAATAAATTTTGAGAGCTTAGTGGATACATTATGAATGAGGTAGTGTGAGAGCTTGATGGTTAGCACCCCCCTAACTCTAAACCCACTCCGTCTCTCTCGCACACACATACATGTACACGCAAACACACAGCAATCATGGCCGTCTGTCAGTGTGCTGAAGTCTGCATCAGGCTTTTCCTCCTGTATCACCAGCTAGATTTATAGCAAGCGGCTGATGATGACATATGTCTGGCTATTGCCCCTCTCAGATTTATCCCTCTCTTTCTCTCTCTCTCTCTCACTCTCTCTCTCTCTTTTCCCCTTCTTATTGCCTGAGTGCAAACCATGCAGGAGGTGCACTTCATCTTACAAAGCTTTAATAATCTGTGAATGGCTGACTACAAACTGATGTAGGGCGCCATCATTCTACAGCTGTGTTGGGCTAGCCTCATGAAATTGCTGGCCACAAATAGTAATTAATCTTTCCTCTCTTCCTTTCCCTCTCTCTCTCTCTCTCTCTCGCTCGCTCTCTCTTCACACATACACACACACACACACACACACACACACACACACACACACACACACATACACACGGAGCCTCCTCCCTCTAAAATTGTAATTTTGAGTATGAACAGGGCAGGTTATAAATCAGAGGCCAGGGCCGCTGCATATACAAGTGCATGAATCATAATCTCAACTCGCTGCAACTGCACACATTGTGTTTAACAAGCTTTAGAGGAACTGGCAGAGGTCTATTACCACTCTCTTCCACTGAAAAATAAAATAAAATAAAGGAAACAGACTGGAGAAAGCAGCCCAAACAGAACATGCAACCTGAGCAGGTAAAATATTATTGGACATAAAGATGTCACAGTTGAGTAGATCAGAGTCAGAAGAGCTTCTGGGGGATGTCTTATAAGAACTTTCAGAAAGACTGGAAGGTTCCTGGTGTTTCTGAATAGCAGGAGGTTCATAGTCATAATGTCTATGATCATAGCTCACAGTCACTTATCAGACTGTTGATCAAACGAGGAGGCGGAGCAGTAACAGGAAATAATAATAATTGTAAAATTAAAACCTAAAGTCAGCAGGTCTGGGCTGAACATGAGTTGAGTAAACTTGTCTTTTTTTCTTCTTTTTTTGTAAGTGAGATCATAGAAACCTGATCAAATGTTAAAACCCAATAATAATGATGAAATGATGATGAAATTAATATATTTATAACGTGAGAGACAATAGTTTCTTTAGGCATTTGTGTAATAAATCATACTATATGTAAACTTCCACTTAAACACTTACCATTAAAAAAAAAACATACAATCATTACCATGTAAAGAAATGGTATAGGAAAATGATACTGAGACCAATTCAAGTTTCACGCAAGAATTAAAAAAAATGATTTAAAAAATATTTCTTAGCGTTCGCCTTTTAATCATCAGATCATCAGACCATGAGTTCGAATCCTGGCGATGCCACAGACATCCGTGGCCAGGAGTCTAGAGAGCAGCATTATCTGTGCTCTCTGGGTAGGAGGGATGGCACAGTCTCTCTCCCCTGCTGATCACAGTGACACTCACCAATTGTGGGCGTCTGTGAGCTCATGTATGTGGAAGAGGGTAGATAGCACTTTCCTCCGAGCATGTCACGCAGCATGAGCAACAGTTCGAAAAGATGTGGTAGGCTGGTTCACGTGTCTCAGAGGAAGCACATGTTAGTGCTCACTCTCCCCCATTGGTATTTATTGCATGATAGGGGAGAGCTGGCTACTTGCACCAGCTTGCTAAATACTAAATGAATTTCTAAAAAAATCCAAAATGTAAAATCCAAAAGCTTGAATTGGTCTTCAATAATTCTCATAGTAATAATAACTTATACTTTGGGACCATACTATCATACTATAGTAAACATCATATGGATATAATGATGGCTTTGGGAAACTGGGCCTTGTTCATATCCCAGTATGCATGCTGGAAAGGTGGCAAGTAGCTGAAACCTCCTCAAGAACTTCCTCAAAATAATTGGTAGACTTTATGATGAAGTGGCACAATTACATCTAAGTGAGGGGGCTAATGATCGATATCTTCCAGTGTTATATCTCTAAACATGTAAGCACAGTGCAGGCATATGTATGTATGTATGTATGTATGTGTGTGTGTGTGTGTGTGTGTGTGTGTGTGTGTGTGTCCATGTGACTGACAGGCATGATGCTATTTGACGTGCCATCATGCATGGTTGAAGCCAGTGTCACATAGGAATGAGAAATAAGATGCTGCCTTGTTAATACAGCATTGATCGGCTATATTGATTTTACATGACATGACTCTTGCAAGGATGTAACTCTCTCAGTGTCTCTCAGTCTGTCTTTCTCTCTCTCTCTGTCTTTCTCCATTCCTGCACTCTCCAGTTGTTCCCCTCTATCTTCTCTAGGTGTTAGTGAAGGTGAGAGAGTACCAGTTGCACTGCTGATGTGGTTACAGGTTCATGTTACTTGAATCTTCTATGTGTGCTCATAGGGTCAGGTTTAAACTCATTTATAATATTATATAGGTCACATTTAGGTATGCAATTAATATCTGTAGCTGTTTTGTATGTGTTGCTACACCCAATTTGTCAGAGAAATGCGCAGGTTTATAGATCTGGAATGGCAAGGGGGACGTAGGAACACTAGGGAATGGCAAAATTGAATTACGTATAGCATTTAATTGTTCACAAGGTTTAAAGACCACAGCAATGATGCCGCACCTGATACACTCACACCAGCTCCGCACATACGATGTTTACGAATAGTAGTAGGTTTACCGGAGTGGAAATACAATGTAAGTATACAGCATAGCTTCACACACACTTATAGATAGACTTTTAGGGGTGAGATTGTGACAGTGTCTATGGTTTAATAGATGTATTCTGATGGAGATAAATGCACGTCACTTATTGATCTGATGCTAATGACACTGAAGAGGTCACAGGATCCTTCATTGACACCCATCTCTTGCCTCACTGCTACATACACACACGCGCGCATGCACACACACACCTGCAGAGAGAGTATGCCATGTAACGGCAACCACGACTGAGGTACATAGGTGATTATGACTCCTCAAAATTATTATAATAATGTGCAGTTAAAATGGGAGTTACAGTGAGAGTTTTCATTGGCTTATCGACTGACAGAGGAGATGGAGAAAGAAATCGGCGGTGTTGACCTCCAGACGGCCCTTTCCATCACCCACACAGACCGTATTACTTCACATATCACCCTCTGCCTCTTTCCTTTGCTGAGAAATGTACAGAACAAATTGAGTAATAACAGCTTAACCAGAGAGATTTCCACCTCCTTCTCTCTCTCTCTCTCTCTCTCTCTCTCTCTCTTGCTCTCTTGCTCTCTTCCTCTCCTGTAGATGACACCGAATCCACCCCCTTACTCAGAGTATGGTGGGAACACAAAACCTTCACAATCATTCTCACAATCTTTCTCATGCACACACACACNCACACACACACGCTCCAGTCACTGAAATGGTGCTGGTCTATCTGAACCAGGCCGGACCGTGACCCCTCCCAGTGGGCTCTGCGCCAGCCCCCTTGCCCTGGGCTTAGCCAATCAATAGCACTTTCCTGTTTTGGAGGCGGGTAATTATGAGGTGGAGAGAGTGGGTGACCTCTCACCTGTCCCACATTACATTGCTGATATTAAGATAAATTGCCCGATTTTGGGTAAACATATGCTGCAATTCAGCCTGTCAGCAAGGGTTTGCTCAAGGATAATTTGTATTGATCTATCTGCTTCTTCCCAATGCAGCTCGCTGACCTCACGGATAATGAGAGAGCAAGGGAAAGAGAGAGAGAGAGAGGGAGAGAGAGAGAGAGAGAGCGAGAGAGAGACCACAGACACCATTGTTTCAGGGCTCTTGAGTGACTAAGTGTGTGTATACATATATACGTATATGTATGTCTGATAGGTGGCCTGGCCTCTGTCAGTGGCTGAGGGTTTTCACTTACATCTTCATTTCTCATCTCTTTTTTGTTTGTTTGTTCTATCCATCCAGAGTAAAGCGGGAAAGTGCTGCTTAGCTAACAAGCATAAATGAGCATGTTAAATCAAATGGGGCAGGCATCGCTTGCAGCACTCTTACGATCTACAGAGCTCCAGTGGAAAGAAGGAGTTGTGCCTGCTAATGAGCTAGCAGATTTTACTGTGAAAAAGAAGACAGAAAACAGAAGAGCTCTGACTTGACATTGACAGACGACAAATCTCAAGCTGCCTAATCCACAATAGTGTGTTTACATGCTATGTTTTCAGTCCTGGTTTATAAGAAACAGAGCTCAGAAGATGTAGGTTGAAATCTCAAATGCACACTCATTCACTCACTCACTCACTCACTCAATCACTCACTCACTCACTCACAGTACACACACTGTTGTGTCTTCTTAACCCTCAACCAGTTTGGATTTGATTTTCCATTGTAATTTATGCAAATCAAAACAAACCATTTCAAAATGACTGTGTGAACATGTGTGTGCATGAGCATGTCTTCATATATGGACATCTGAGCAGGACATCTGTATATCTGAAGATGGAGTACTTTGACCTTGCTCTCCGAGATGGTACATTGTCATTCCTCATGTCTGACACCCTACACACCAGAAGATACATATCTCTGACATGCCTCTTTTTCCCGAATAACACAGCCGTTCTACAATAACAGCACGGGAAAGTGACACGTCTGCCGTAAATCCTGATGAATTATGGGCCACACTGCATCCTGCAGTTATGAAAGGTAGCAAAGTTAAGACCAAAGTCTGTGAAAAAGATATATGACGGTACAAAAATATTTGAAAGGGAATGGCTGTCAGTCATGTGTCAGATTCGGGTCTGTGAAGAATACGGCTCAAAGTTAGCGAGGTGATATGATCTAAAATGTCAGCGGTGTTAATGGCACACAGGATCAGCGGCAGAATGGAGTCGATGACGGAACAAAGTGCGACGCCATCGCGAGCGAAAACCCGGAAATAATCGAGTGGTGTCTTTTTTCTGGTTTTGTCAGCTCTTTTTTGCAAGCTCTGTAGACCTTTTTGCTGTGGATTTTGTCTGTAAGTGTTACTGAATTTTGCAAATTGGTAATAGGGATGTTTCTTTTGAAAGCAGATTGTGAGTGACTCAGTTTTCTGAGAGCTCAGCAGAAAGAAAAGCAGAAACTAAGTGATCGTACTGAGAGAAAAAAAAGTGTGGGGGGGGGTTTAACTTTGATAAGTAGATGCTGGTGTAATTGTGCTCCTTTGAACAAACATGAGTGAGAACAGTGGGCTCTCGACTGGCATTCCACGCCCACATTATGGCCTATTATGATAAGGCTATATCTTTGCACAAGATAATGAGTGGCTTTATTGCTGTTGCTTGCTATTACTTTGTCTAATTATACTTAACTGCTCCGAGCTTATCTCTGCTCCACCTACGCCATCAAAATGTCTTACCCCCACCACACACATGCTATTTTTCTCTTCCCTCCGTAACCCAAATCAGGGAGAAGGAAAAGAGGGGCTTTAAAGGAAAGCAAGAAAAGAGCAGGAGGAGAGAGGTTACAGTTCAGAGAGAGTTTCAGTATAGCGCTGTGCCTCTGTGATAGTGAGAGCGGAGTGAGCTTTCTCAAGGGAACAAAGGACGGCCGTTTAAAACAGGCATGAAATACCATGAGCTCGGACAGGAGTGCCTGTGACAAATGCATGCTCTCTTTCTCTCCCTCTTTTTTTCCTCTTATTCTCTCTTTCTGTCTTTATTTCTCCCCCACCTTCTTCTATTTATGACATGCCAACGCTGAGAAAACAACAAAGCACAGACAGGAAGCATCTTTTAATGCCAAACAGCCATCGTTCCAGCCCACTGGAGGAAGGAAGGTGAAGTGAGACAGACGGAGGATTGAAAAAAAAAAAAAAAAAAAAAAAAAAGCACAGCTTTCATTTACTCCAATTCCTTGCTGGCATAACAAAAACAGGAAAAGATTCATTTGGTTCCAAACAAGCCACAGGATTCATTTGCTAAACCAATTCAGTTTTTCAACTCATAATAATGCGTATATCCCTTCTAACCATATGCCTGTAATAATATAGTTAGTTTCCTCCTCGCAAAAACAGACCACCACTGTAATTATAATTTCATTGAGCGGGCCCAGACATATAATCTACGCTGAGCAATGAGACATTTGTTACTGTCAAACCAAACAGAGACATAGAGTATGAAGCTAAGAGAAATAGAGAGAGTGAGCAGGGATGCTGCACACAGGAAGAGGAAAAAAAAAAAAAAAAATACAGCGCTTGTAATATAAAAATGAAGTCAAGCCCAATCACATTGCTCAATGCAAGGCCATGCCTCTAGAGGGGGTTAGCGATTTCAGTGACAAAGTGTTATTTGCCGACAAGTGCTTTACACCCCAATTCAGCAGAAAGACGCCAATACTGATTATATCAGAAGGCGCTTATGAAACGAGCCGCTGATTGTTAATTGAATATAGTGGGCCAGGTGGAAGAAAAGCCTGAGGAGCACGAGTGATAGGCTGCAATTATCACACTCTGCCTGATACAAAGAATTATTGTGGGAGATACGTCTCATGACCACCTGGAAGATATAGAGAATCAACAACAATAACAACAACAACAAAGAAAAAAGCTCAACTGCTGGGTTTGTAGCATTCAAAAGCAGAGCCTAAGTGAAAAAAACACAGATGTGAGAGGAAAATTTCTCCCAGAATTCAAGGCTCGCGGTCTCTTCGACCTGGCGCTAACTTCATTTTATTGCCAGCTGTCTCCGAAGGAGCTCTTCCATCTCTAAGAAATTCAGATGCTCCGGAAATTAAAATTTCAAAGATCTTCAGAGGTGGGGGGGAGGGTGGGGGGGAAAAATCAATGGTGACAGATCAATGCTCATAGAAATTTCATGAACTTTGAACCGATACAGGCATGATGATTGGAGTGGGAATGGATGGAAGGCTGGAGAAGACTTCTAGCACTCGGACAGAGACAGAAAGCCACTCTATTCCAGACCATTGCGCCCTTTCATATTTTATTCCACTGACACAAATTACATTTTGAGTCTATCTCTATAACAAGGAGGGTTAAAAAATAAAAAAGATCCCCCCCCCCCGCCTCTTGACCACTCTGCTCTTCTATCGTCTTTCTTACACAGATGTTTATAACCCTTTGACTTGTGACTAACACCAGCAGAAACATGCCTTATGCCTTAACAGCCCAACGATGCTAAATGAAATCAGACTTAGATAATCTCATGTACAAATTAATACTGTGGAAAAAAAAAAGGATCAATACGTTGACAGGGTGCAAAAAAAAAAAAAAAAATCAATAGGTCTGTTAAGTTATTGCTGCATTTTTTTTCCCTCCTCATCCGAGATGAGTTAAGTTTGTCAATATGTTGTAGCTTTTAGCATTAATCTATAAATAAAAACTACGCTGGAAAAGGACCATGGCCAGGTCTGGATAGTTGAGGAGTGTAGAAGGGAGGAGAGGATGGGAGGAGAAAAGTGTGCGTCATCCATCAGAAAATGCTCTGGTCACTGGAGCACAACTAATGTGCGTGACTTAGTAAGGGCGAATCTATTTAAAGCGGGCAGAAACAGGAAAAATTGCAATGGCCAAAAGAGGAACCAGTACAACCAGTTATATTCAAAATAGCCTTTTTTTCCCCTCTTTAATGAGAGAATGCTAAGTCACTGCTTGCATCAGGAACTGGGTAGTCCCAAAGATAACAGAATTCTGCTTTCAATTGGTTTAAGTCATTTTGTGGTGACTGCAATAAACAGGGGAAAAAATAGTCCAAATGAACCCCATTTCCAAAGATCTGTTGCAGATTGCGACCTTTTGGCTTGTGGACCCTGAGAATAAAGTGGAGGTGACATTTCGCTGGCTTCTTTTTTAAGCGGACGAAGGGGTGTGACGAGGACGGGTCTGATTACATAATCACCCTGCTTCTGATTACTACTGTATGTTTCTTCGTGTGTGTGTGTGTGTGTGAGAGAGAGAGAGAGAGAGAGAGAGAGAGAAGAGAGAGAGAGAAGATCTAGAGCAGTTCTATCTGATCCAGTTTGAGGGTGGAGAGAGGTTGATGCACTGATAGTCTCTTCTAAACCACCCGCTGATCTTCCAGTGATACGGCGTTTCATGTGGCACTGTTTAAAGAGTTTATTTACTGCCAGGATCCCATCTTTCTGCTTTCACCTCCCGCCGTGTGTATTATTCGTGTCTGAGAAGTGATGCCATCAGGACCCCTATCAGATCATGTCCAAGAACAACTTAAAGACAGGAGGCTCTCCAGCAGAGCTGAAGTTAGAGAGTGTTCTAAATGGTCATGTCTGGGTTTAATAGCTTTTAAATTTCAGTAATTAGTCTAATAACGGGACTGGGTTTGGTGCCAGGGTTTGTGCGTTTCTGTGTGTTTGCATGTGCCAGGTCAACTGAAGTGTGTGGCAGTGTTGCAGAGTGAAGTGGCGAGACGACCCTTTTGTCCTCTTTGGAGGATGATGAATGACTGTCTCCTTCTCGGCACGTTTTGTCAGTTTTGGCGCAGCCGAGTCAATACCTTCACCTTGACGAGGAAACTTTGTGATTTATCAGGGCCACTGGCCAATGAGCAGGCCAGAAGAGCCAGACCCTCTGAGATACAGAGAGTGGCCTTTGGTCAACGTCTTCTAGAATGGAATCGCGAGAAGGTGTATGATAGACAAATGGCTCTTGTTAGAAGCAGCCAAAAAAAATGAAGGGGGAGTTAGAGAGGAAAGGAGAGTGAGAAAAAAAAAGCTTGACTTGAACTAATAACAAAAAGGGGCCGTGGCGGTCACTGCGGGTCCAAAGATGAAGCACCCTGTCACGCAGCAGGTTGGGAAATTAGCAAATAATGTTCCTTGGCCCTGATAAATGGGTGACAGCTCTCCTTCGCCAATCATTTTTTAACATTTTGATGCATGTCTACAATCCCATCGGAGGAAAGGAAAAGTTTACCGGCCCTCAATTTCCGTGTGATAAATGGTGGCCGGTAAATGTACGATTTCTGTATGAGGTATAGTTCATTTTAAGCAATTCTGGTAAATGGGTGTCACTGATTAGGACAAATAGTCCAGAGGGGTGAGAGCTCCAGTGGTACATCTCTCTCTCTCACCTCCTTTCTCTCAGCTCCAGTAGAGCGTTGAGGCCAGGCTCTCACAGTGACCATGCAATACCTAAATAGAAAGCAATAGCTTTGATGCAATTAGAGTCCAATGCTGAGCTATATTTATGATGGCTGTCATTGTTCTAAATGATTTGCCAGGGTGCTCACGAGCCCTTCTTCCATCTCACCTACCAGCCAACCTATTTCTTCTTTTCTCTTGGATGAATGGGAGAGAACAAGGTGTGGGTCTTAACATTAAAAGCAAAGGTTTGCATGTGTAATCCCATACACACAGAGGCTACTTGCTGTTTAAATGAGCACTGTTTACATTTTAAATCCTTTACATAGTTAAGAAAGGTAAAAATAGGACAGCCTTCAAATCCAATAGAGGAGCTTAAAGGGAACATCTGGACGAAGCTTTCAGAATTGCATGATCAGCTTGTGAAGCTTCTTCGAACGATTGCTATTGGCAAGAGGACAAACACGTCTGTCCCTCTTTGATTTTTTTTTATTTTTTTTATAGACCCTCCTGACAGGCTGTTCAGCATTAGACCTGCTCAATGGATAACTGATACAGGTCTCAGATGCCACCAAAGTGGCCTTGTGCTAACAAAAAACATGCGACAAACAAGGTGAAGCAGGGAAGAAAATCACAGTACATGAAGATCTTTAAAGAATACAAAGGTATAAGCTGAAGAAGAGCAAGAAGCAGCAAAGCCAATAAACTGCTGGACCCTGGAGTTGTAAATAACCTCTCACACACACACACACACACACACACACACCATGACTCACTCCAAAGCAAACACAAACTCTTGCGCGTACGTATACTGGCTCTGCATCCGTAGATGATGGGTATTAAATGACACTCTGTTTTAGGCGAGGGACTCGCAGCTCATAAAGTGCTTACACACTCTCCGTGTTTGTGTGACCTTACGGTCCGCTCCGATGTCATATCCTGGTTTTATTGTGCTCTGCCTGGCCTGCCACACTTTGAGCATCCAGTGGGTATCATTTCACTGCTGACCCCAACACTCTGCTTGAAGTGTCGGAGAGAAAACGAGAGGAAGAGTCAGACAAGGAATGTGTGAGGACATGGCCTGCCTTTTAAAGCCAGACTGGAGTCATTTGCTTAAGGAACGTTGACCTCTCAGACAGGTGGCTTGCGCTGCCGTGATGGAGAAGAATTATCGACTCTTAAAGTAGTGCGCTGTTTCTGGTGACCCAGCGTAAATCTAAGTGAGTGTGAAGGACCTTTATGAATCGAAATTAACACTGCTATCTATGGATGGGCTGATGTAACACCGAGTATCGGATTTGACATATCTTCCGAGATACTCCACTGTCAAACATGTCCTTAAAGGAATACTCTAAGTATTTTTCTACCTAATCTCTATCTAACACACTTGCAGAGTATGGACAGCATGTTTCTCTGTACTAAGAAAGAACAGAAAACATGTGTGCTTTAATTGTATCACTTATTATGGAAGCAAGCGTTAAAAAAAAAACAGCTTTAGTATGATCTCTCATCAGTATGTATGTATTAAAGCCATAAAAGCTCCGTGTGTGTGTGTGTGTGTGTGTGTGCGTGCATGTGTGTGCACGTGTGTGTGTGCGTGTGTGTTTCCTGAACAAGATATATTTGGAGAAAAACTCATGCCTCCCCAAATAATGAATGGCAGTCACCATCCATTGCATGCAGCCATAAAGCACTTGAGGACTGTTTATGTTCATTTTCTCTAATTCCTCTAGAATAGCCAGCCATTATTCCACTTAGACCTGCAAACACACTATGCATGTAAACACACACACACACACACACAGACGCACACCACACTCAACTCCTCAACTCTACTAGGACCACCTAGGATTCTCTGTTCAAAGCAGCCATTTATGAACTAATTATAAGCACAGGTCATTTGTTCTGATCAATAACTCTCCTCACTCAGAAAGGTTTAAGGAGAAACAAGTACATACACAGAGAGGGGGAACAAGAGCGAGATGTGAATGATGAGTTAAACAAAGAGATGACGGCAAACTCTGTACCTTGGAGCATTTAATAAAGTAACAACCATAATTACGGTAATTATAAATGGCTTTTTTTTTTGTTAATGTGCTGATAATAATTAATTAACAAATGCAGCTATGACGGTGAAATGTTACTCATTGGGAACTGGTGGCTATGTTGCATAAGGAAGTGAAATATATCAGAAACCTTCCTTTACTCTGTGGCTTTATCTGGACTATCTCGTTTATCTTTGTCTTAAGAGTAACAGTGACATGGTTCAAGCATGGAGAGTGTAACTATAGACACGTACACGTAGATAACACGTAGATAAATATCCAAGTTTTCAAAATGTCTTATTTCATATTCCTAATTCCTGGCATAAGGCCAGATTTTAGTATATATAATAACATAGACAAGTTATTTATATGATGTGATGATTATATGCTTCTTATGTAGTTATTACATAAGGACTAAAACTTGACATGTTATAGGAAAATAATCAACATCATGGTGGTGTGATACAATTCCATATGGACTGGAGTCATTATTAGCACCCTGAAGTGTTTTATTTCATATATACCACAGCATGGTTAATTTATGATGCTGCTCTTTAAACCATTAACAGTTATAGTTATTTAATGTTGCGTAAAGTCCAGAAGTCCACAAGTTAGTCTTGTGGACACCTTCTAACCAGTTATAATTCAGAATTCAAGAACACTGTGGTGTTTGTAATCTATCATCATTTTATGTATATATTAATATTGATATATTATGGAAACTGACATGAGGAGAAACGTCTGAATTTGACTTTGATTCTTTTCAACTCTTTCAAGCTCAAGTATTAACTCCATGTTTTAGCACATGGATCTAAGTGAAAGGCTCAGGAAGTTTGTCAGGTCTGTAGAGCAGACATTAGTGTCAGAGCTCATATAACAGGCCTGGTATTAGGCAGCTCCCCCATCTAGAGTTTCATTATCTCAAAGGCTTGTTGGCCTGTGGTCTGGCCCTGCTCAGGGGGGTTAAACGGCCCAGACTGGGGCAGGAAAGGGGAACAGCTGCCCCTGAAGGAACCCGGTGTCCCACGAACCAACTCCCCCCAACCCCCACTATACTTTCTCTCCCTCTCATACATACAAACACACACACGCACACAGAAACACACACACAATTGAGCTCTAATTCCTGATGATTATCTCATTGTCCCGCTCGGTCTGGGATCTGATACTGAGCTTCCAGGTCAAGTATGGAGTGACCACATCACCTCCACTATCAGCCACACTAAGCAGAGATTAGCTAGACCTTACACACTCTCTCTTTCTCTCAATCTCTCTCTCTCTCACACACACACACACACACACACACACAAACACATACACATACACACACTCAGACTGATTCAGGTGTACAAACACAATCTTCCATACACCCTGACCTTGCTTGCTCTGTATATGAGACAAACAAGCACACACACACACACACACACACACACACANCACAGTGCTGGTAACATGTGCATTAGAGGTGGGTGTATTTACGCTCAGAGGAAAGGAGAGAGGACGTGTTGTAATGGTTTGAGATTAACAGGAGCTGGCAGCTGCCCCCTTCACCACTCCAACAGAGAAAGGATAAGGTTACAGACAGGGGAAAAATGGAGAGAGGGAAAGAGAGAGAAAGAAAGAGGAAGAGGGACATATAGTGAGCAAGCCCAGCTCATTTTCAGACGATTTTTTTTTTTTTGCTCTCAACATTGCAGCAGGGCCGCAAGAGCCAGAGAAGGATAGAGAAATAAACAAGACAGGAGAAGAGAGAGAACAACAGGAGAGCATGATTGAGATGGAAAACGTGGACAGATAGAGAGAAGGAGAAAGAAATAGATGTCAGCTTAGAATATTACCCCAGGAGAAGGGAAGAAGGAGTAAGAAGAAAGGCCATGTTTTCACACTCACCAGTGTAGACGAATCGTCCTGGCGCTCCTTTGCAGAACTGCTTGGACTTGTAGGACAGGGTGACCTCCACGACCCCGGGGATGTGTCTGGGGGGAGTCTGCACTCGGATAGCATGGGGCGTTATCAACTGTCAAGGAACAGCGGGCACAAACTGTTAGCACTGTGCCAACCTTCCATCACATGCTCTGCTATCTTATGCTAACTATGTTAGCTACTAAACCCAATTACAACTTGGATGCTAAATTAGTCTGTCAGCTTTCCGCTTCCCACCGTATCCAGAGAATGGAGCATGGGTTGGGCCAAGTTCAGGAAAAAAAACACAAGTCTTGGAGATGCCTCTCATTCTTTTTTTTTTTTCCCTTGTAAATTTTTACCCCTAATTGCTTGATTATTTTGCAAGAGCTTGCCGCTCAGTGCAAAATGCAGACAAAGCCCTAGTGGATACGGCGCTGCTTAGCATGCTTGGTTGATCTGATTCCTTATCTCTTCATGTGATTAAATTGGGGAAAAAATATTTAAAAATAAATAAATAAACACTGATTGGCTTTCTGAGGGGCCTCGCTAAGAAATATGTGTGAGGAGACAACTTCATCAGCATTCGTTTAAAGAAGCGCTACCCTGTATCCTGAAGCTTGTAGCGACTTTAAGCTGATTAGTGTCTAATCTACAGCGATTCGTTGTTGTTGTTTAGCATTAATCTGACATGAACATGTAAAAAAAAAAAAATCAGAACAATTATCATCCTGTCCACTTCAGATCAGAAGCCCAGAGTTGTATAGTTAACATGTTAATATGTAAAGCCATGTTAGAAATGTTCATTTTTATTTAATTAATACACACACAAGTGAGCAGACATAACTTTTATTTCTTGAACACATTAAGAAAATGAGTTTTTTTCAATAGGTAAATGCTAATGTTTCATGTTCATTTGTTTAAAATACATAAATCTAGCTAGATTTTAAAATTCTTGAGGTGACCTGTGATGTAAATGACAACCTGATATGTACAAATCTTCAATAAAATATGACCCAGGAGCTTTTAAGCTTTCAAGTGAAGTATTCATATCTCTAAATATGAAAATATTATAAACATCTGAATACCATTTGAATAGTGAAACTCATACTACTGTCTCCCAACTCTTTTTGTTCACGTCTGCTTTTCCCACACGTTCAAGCTTTCCAAAGTTCAACTACACCACAACGCCAAATCCTTCAGTCCTCACCTCACTCCATACGAGCATGGTGCCGAACACGACCTGCAGGCCGTCGAAGAAGTTGTCGCCGATGAGGATGACCGTGGCTCCGCCGGTGGTCCAGCCTTCACTGGGGCTAATGGCCTTTATGCACGGGGTAGCTGCTTATGACAGGACAGAAAACATTCCGCTCAGGACCATGCTTTATCACGCACAACCACATCCATACACACACCTCCACACACTCACATACACTCACCAAAATACAGAACACACACTGACTCCCTCACCGAGGAGCAATTAAACTCAAAAGCAGGCAAAGCATGAATGATTTGGGCCACGCGGCAACAAAAGGGCATGGCCATACATCAGGCTGCTCTCGTTTTTTTTTAAAGCAGCTATTAGGAGGCATGCACGGAGGGAGAGAAGAAAGAGTATGGCTGTTAATAATGATTAAATCCAGTCTACATGTACTACAGTGTATCCTTCACCCTGATCTGACAAAGCAGTGGTAATAGATGCAGCGCTTTGCTCGATTTGTCCACACAATGAATGTTTAACTTCAGATCAGACCTTACAACCTTCCCTCTATTATTTACTGATATGATGTTATGGTATGCCATGTTACTTCTGTGACCATATCTTTATCATCACGGTACAGCACACTATCCTTCCTGAGTGTTCAGGGCTTTACTTCAACTAAATTGCATGCTTCAAACGCTTCTTCCTCACTGGGTGAGGAATAAATGAAGCTTGGTCCTGTTCATATCATGTCCTAAATACTAGAAGTAAACTGTTTCCGGAGATCTTATCCACTGCTTTCTGTGTCTCATCACTTTCTTTCCCTTGTTCTGTTTTTTTTTTTTTTTCTCCACTAGTTATTATAGAGGTGTGAGAGGGACACAATGGCCTCATGTTCTCATGCTCTGTGTTCTCAGCAGCCTGGTTAATAATGCACAGGAGACACTCAACCTTCCTGTAAAAAGCCTTTCAGTGACAAATCATCACAGGATCTCCTCAGTGACATCATCCGGCACGTCCCATTCTCTCTGACTTCATCATATATAATATATATATATATATATATATATATATATATATATATATATATATCTCATTATTAGACCATATAGGAAGGTAATAATTGGAAATCAAAATATCATTTATTGGTGTGTTACCTGTGTATTACATATTGTTAAAAGTGTTTATAATCTAATAATAATAGCTTATTAGATAGCAGAGAAAGAAGAGTGAAATAACCTCATGTGATATTTATGCTTATTAATGATTTCTATCAAATTTGCAACCTTCTGAACCAAAAAGGAAAGAAAAGGAAACTGTGTCTATATTTTACAATTTGTTTAAAAGATAAAGAATTTAAAAATGAAAGGTATTCCACAGCTCACGGGATATAAAAGACAATCTGGGACACTTATAAAGTCAAGTGATGGGCTATTATATATATATATACTGTATATATATATATATATTACTATTAATTATTATTATTATTACATGAGCGTTGTATGTGAACTGTAAGGCCAGGTTCAAGTCTCCATCTCCTTCTGTGTGTGTGTGTGTGTGTGTGTGTGTGTGTGTCTATGGGCTGTACAGCCAGGCCTAGTTAATCACCATTAGGTATTGTTGTGTTGAACAGGCCAGACAAGGCACCTCTCTTTGTTTGCCTTAATGTTGGACTAGTGGAGGTTGTATTTGCTCATTCCTCTCACATCTCCCAGAGCAGCAGAGGCTCCATGCTCTCTCTCTCTCTCCCTCTATCTCTCTCTCTCTCTCTCTCTCTCTCTCTCTCACACACACACACACACACACACACACACACACACACACACACACACACAGAGGGAGCTTGCCCTTAACTAAAGCTGTTGACTTCATGCTAATAAGTTCATACAAATTTTCATTTCTGAGGCTTGCGAGTGACATTTGCTTTTCTTAATTGCAGGCAGAGTGCTTGAAAGCAGATCAAGTCTCTGAAGACAGACACGGCTCCTCAAAGGGACTGACCTTCATCAACACTTCCAATTATAGTGAATCATTCACTAAAAATTACAGTAAACAAATTTACTTTGTGTAGGTGAGCAGACGGGAGGGACAGAGGAGGGGCCTGCATCTGTGTGTGCATGCGTATATGTGTATGTATGTGTGTGTGTGTGTGTGTGTGTGTGTGTGTGTGTGTGTGTGTGTGTGATGTAAAAGTAGACCCACATGAGGGGACGGAGAGCAGCTGCGGTAAGAGACCACTGCACGTTGCCTTGGAATTTGCAATGACTCCCCCCATCACACAGAAAAAGAGATTGCAAGTCGCCTTCCCTTCTGCTGTGCGACATTTGCATACACTTTCAATACAAGGTAGTGGGGGAACATGTGTTCAATGGGAGGCGTGGCAAAGCGAATTACACAGCGATCTAACTCTATACATGCACAATGTGTGCGAGCAGATGATGGAAAATGGAGAGAGCAGACACAGAGGTAGTAGGCTTCAGAAGCCAAGTTCACCATAATTCCAGGAAGAGGATGAGAGAAATAAATATTGTCCATGAGAACACTTTTTAGGAAGGAATGTAGTGTTTTTTTGTTTTTGTTTTTTTTTAACAAGGGATCATCTTTTAGCAGGGATTGGAGCATTGCCACATTCTGGCTTGTGTGTTTTTGTTTTGTTTTTTTTTAAATGAATACAGTGGAAGGCTTCCTTAAATGTGTGGGAAGTGTGTTTGAAGAATACAGTATTTCTGAGAAAGGGTGTATTCACATGTGTGTCACCTGAAATAATCCTTACTGCCTGAACTCTGGGAATTCTCTTACTCCTATGCAATTCATGCAGATTTTATGAATGACTTTATGGCGTATGACGAAATCTTTTTCCTAATCCTTTGAATCTTCGTAACTATATAGCAACTATGAAGTCAATACAGTCATGTAATTATTTATTTTGCACCGAATCAGATATTCTGTTCTATTAATAACTAGATGATGCCACATCTTTGTGTGCCCTTGCTCCGTCTTTCACCTCTACTTCTAAAAAAAAAACCTGGACACACCATCGTCTACATTCAACTATCTCACACTTGTCAAAAATCTATCCTGGACATCCAAAGAAAGGTGACGAGTGTGTCTGAAGCAAAGCTACTTCGACTGCGTGTGTGTCCTGGCCTCCTGCCGTCTTCCTGTGTGTATTGTTTTCCTGGTGTGAAGCTCTAATCAGAGGCGCACTCTCTTCCATGGCAACATGGCCACTGCCGCCGCCGTGTTTGTCACCTTCCTCCTTCTCCCCCAATACACTCGAACAGGTCCACTCTTGCCTGATGCTGCCTCCCTTTGTTGAGCCGACGGCCAAACGTGCCGCAATAGTGCTGGGGATGGCCAGATGGCAGGCTGATCCAGGCACTGATGGGATTAGAGCTCGTACCTCGTGTGTGTGTGTGTGTGTGTGTGTGTGTGTGTGTGTGTGTGTGTGTGTGTGTGTTGCCCATCTGGCCCCCTTTAACAGGCTACAGCCCTGCAGACGCGATCCGCTTGTCTTTATTGCATAAACCTAACAACATTACCGCCACTTGGTATGCAAATCGAGCTGGAACTGCAGGCCTTCAATGCACACGCAGAGAGAGAGAGAGAGAGAGAGCGAGAGAAAGAGAAACAGAGGAAGAAAGAAAGCTGTCTCTCTTTCATATCGTCTTCTGTCTCTCTCTGTCTCCTTCACTTAGCTTTGCAACCTTTGCAAAGATGCAAATAGTAAATCTGAGATTATCTGCTTTTATTGAGTGCCTCTTTAAAAACTCTGCATCTTGTGTGTGTGTGTGTGTGTGTGTGCGTGTGTGTGTGTGTGTGTGCGTGTGTGTGCGCGTGTGTGTGTGTGTGTGTGTGCGCGCTGCTGCACGCAGCAGGTGTAGTATTTTCCTGTCTGATTATGTGCATATGGAGTTGTGTCTCTACGTGTGTCTTGCAAATGGCTTAGTTTGTTGTTTCTGATCATGTGCATATGGCGCTGTGTGTTTGATGCAGGCTAATACAAAAAAGACCTCCACGTGCAAGGATGTGAGGTGCTCTTGCGTTCCTCGTGGCCCAGGTTGCATGAAGAGGCGTGTTAGAGTGTGCGGGGGGGAGGGAGAAGAGCAGTCCGCAGTCCACTGGGGGCAGCAGCAAGGGGAATTACTTTTAGTTGAAGATCAGAAGCCAGAGTAAATTCACTGTCCGGGAACATTAGCCCTTATTAGATGATTAGATAAGAGTGTTAGGGGAAGACGAGACTGTCTCTGATACACAGCAGCACCTCTCTCACTCTGTCTGTCTCTCTATCTCTCTCTCCCTCACTTGCTTTTTCCCGCTCGGAGCACTTATCACTTCCAAGAATGTGTTTCTAATCTCAAATACCCCAGTCTCTCTCGCTCTCTTTCTCTCTCTCTCTCTGTTATAGCTTTCAATTGAAGTGTGGATATGGATGGGATTATGGTTCACAACTGTACACATCCCGTACACATGTGCCTGCATGTGTCTGTCTCGTTTTTACGCATACACACGCTTATGTGCACATGGTAGAAAGGAGTAAATCTGGCTGTTACACCTTCTTCCCTGTCCACAATGGCTTCTGCATAGTCCTAACACACGTGTCTTTTACTTTTCTTTTTTTTTTTCTTGTGAAAAAGTTCACATAAAAGAAGTTCATATAATAATAATTCTGCAAAATTAGCAGGAGTGATTATGGCAGGAGGGCTGAAACTGAGGTTGAATGACAGTCATAAGTCCAGGGTTGGATCTCTCCTTTCCCTTTGCGCTAACTGTTCCCAGTTCGCTCTTAAAGCCCCTTATTAGGAGGCTAGTGGCAATATCAGCTCGGCCTAAATTTGACATCTGGGCCGGCTGAAATCCCAGGTAGCTAAGTGGTGTGAAAGAAACAGTGTATGTGTGTGTGTGTGTGTGTGTGTGTGTGTGTGTGTGTGTAGTGCTCGAGAGGAGGACACCTTTTAAAGCCATCGGGAGTCTTTTTTTTTTTTTTTTAAAGACTTCTTAAAAATCGCGGTTGCGCATAGAAGAGCTGATGTGATTCCAGAAAAAAAAAAAAAAGAAAAATATGAAACCGAATCTGGGATGTAACTCACAGTGTGTTAAACTTTATCACTTGTTTTTTAAATTAAGGTTCTATTGCTTCTACCAAATACTGAATTTGTTGAAACACATTAATCATAGACTAAAAAAAGTCATTAAATGAATAAAGGCACTGAAATGGAGTAAAAAAAATAAGCTCTACAAATAGGGCTTTGAAGATGAGTAGCACCAACAGCGTACAGGCTGGGCCTCTCTCTCTCTATCTCTCTCTCTCTCTTTTCTCTCCGTCTCTCTTTCCCCAGGGATCGAACGAGACAAGGGGAGAGGCTTCAACCTTCTTAATTGCTCTCCTAATTAAAGGCGGTTGCTAAGCAAAACACACCTACCATCAAATGGGCACAGAAGAGAGACAAACAACACGTCATGGGGGCCAAACGGCTCCAGTGCTCAGGGCACTCGCGCGTAATTAAGCTATTTTCATTTTGTCCCTGTCATTAATAAACGAACAAATAAAAGTCCAAAAAAAAAAAAAAAAAACCCAAAACAAATAATTTAGTGAGCTTTAGAGAAAGGGGGTTGCTATATAACCACTAATTAGCATATGGCCTCATATATATGAGTGGACGTGGTGTACATCAGCTGATATGAGATCATTAATACGGAAAATACAAAGGTTATGGTTTTAAAGCAGTGAGGCCAAAAAAGGATATGTTATTTGGATGGCTTCTTGGCACAAAGCTATTTGACGTTACAATAAATAGCAGAAAGTGTTGGCAATATGAGATTTAATTTATGCTCTGGACATATATGTGTTTGTATTTCCATACTGTTTCCATACGCTGGATAAATCAGTGAGATGTTATTTCTGAAAGAGTTCAAACGTTCAGGTTTTAGAGCATGACTCTTTTGTCACCCTTGACTTAGACGTGGCCCAACATCATTCATGAAATGTGAACATCATAATAATAATAATAATAATAATAATAATAATAATAATAATAACAAAGATGGAGGAAGCAGGTAGCAACATAAGAGAATGAAAACTAACCCATGTGATCTACAAGTGTAAGCGTGTATGAAAGAAGGAAAAAAAAGTCTTACTAAAAGCTAAACTAGTCCTCATTCGCCTACATTGCACTCTACACTCTAAGAAGCTGAGAAAAGAAAGGATGGAAATGTGCCTAAACAGGAAGGAAGGAAGGAAGGAAGGAGGAAGAAGGGAAGAAGGGAAGAGAAGGGGAAAAAGTGGGAGAAGCACTGCAAATAATAAGTTCATGTAAAATGTGCCTACCATTCTCCAGATAAGGAGGGGCCGTACCTTCAGAGGGGTCAAGGCGGCGAGCCCGCCGGCCATGTTTGGAATTGTTGTGGACGAACATGTTGTCCGAGACGGCCAACACGTGACCGTCCACATTAACTGTCGTCGATATAACAACCTGGAGAGAGAGGAGAGTGGATGGATGATCGTTATTAGCTTGCATGTGTTTGTGTGTACTAGGAGGTTATGTGATACTGGATGCTGTGGATATTTTTTTTCCTTCCTCCTCTGGGATTCTTCTTTTAGTACTTTTTCTTATTTGGGAACATTTGACCTTTCCCCATGCCATGAGAGCTTTTGTTTTATATTCTGAAAATCAAGCTAGATTTTACCAGCTTCCACAAAATAACCAATAACCACAGGTGAGTGCTATAATCTAGCTATTGTTTATTTGCCTACAGTGTAGCAGGAATCAAGAGGAGGGGTGACATAGGGACCTTCCTTACTTTACTGCCACAGAGTTCACCTTATTAAGAAAATAAATGACACTCTACTAATCAGCGAGCAGCTGCTTTCATGGGTTTCTCAAATAAACACCCGAGTCAGCAGCTACCAAGCTTGAGGGACCAAGGATCAGATTTTAGAAGAAGATGATGATTATTAATGACCTTTTTTTTTTTTCCCCAGAAAAAGGTGTGCGCCTCTCAAATACGCGACATATGAGTTTCACACGGCGTGTGGCTCATAAACATCGCTCAGTGTCATTATGGGCCCATGGGACGCATTTGTCATTTAATATTTCATTATTCTTCTCAAAAATGGAGTGCCTCCTCACGGTGTTACAGGCACTTAATTAAATTAAACAATATTTAACACTTTATATTTCCAGAGCCGACTGCAGCAGGTCTATACGTCAAAAAGAGGCTTCAATGCAGCCAAGCTATATAAAGAAGATTCAATTTCTCACTTGATAGCTACAATTAACCTTTGTGTGGATAAGAGCAGTTTTGCCTTCTATAAAAAGGATACACTTAGGCAAGCGCATTTGAGTGTTCTTTATATAAAGAACCCCCTTTGAAAAGGTCTGTCAAATACCTGTCACTCAAACACAGGGTTTTTTTTTGTGTGTGTTTTTGCGGTGGTGTGTGTGTTTGGGATCTTTGACAAACCTCCAATTAGGCATTAATCTGCCACTTGCGTGAACACAGACAGGAGAAGAGGCTCTCGTTTGCTCTTTCAGGCGTTAACAGTCTCTCAAACGTTGCCTGTGGCCCTTACAGCGCTAATGCTACCCATCTGCATTGATCTATTGATATATTGATTAGTTGTTTTCCCTCATTAGTGGCAGTGTGAGTCAGTGCAGAGATAAATGAGACTGGTGGGGGGCTCTTGACAAAAAAAAAAAAAAAGGAAAAAGAAAAAAGAAAACTCTTCAGTGAATTAGCAAGGTCGCTATTCTGTTTTTTTATCTGTTTGGCTCACAGTCGTGGCTTCAACAGGGGCACTTGATCTGACGAAGGGCAGCGTTTAGCATTTGAATAGAGACAAGAAGGCGAAAAGGGGGAGAGATAGAGAGAGAAAGCTGGAAATCAGCATCAGAATAAACATCAGAGCAGCTTTACATCCCCCCTCGCTCTCTGGCTCTGTATCTCTACAAGGATGATGGATAGGCCGTGCTCTGGCCCCCACCTGCACGAGCGAGGGATGAGGAACAGAGAGAAGCACCAGAAGCACGACCCTGACACAGGATCTTTTTCGGGTGGAACATGTGTGAAATTTATTCTAGAGATGGCATTTAGTTTAACATGGAGCGGTCAGGATAAGAGACAGCCACCTTGCTTGTGAAGACAGTCGCAATCGGTGCTGGGAAAAAAGTGGAAGACCAAACTGTACTGAATGGCGGCACATTTAGGATGAAGAAGGATCGTGGACCGTATAGAAAAAGTATCATCTCAGGTACATTCAGGTCAAAACATTATTATCATAAAAGTTCTGGTTATAAATGGCTTCCTCATCTTCCTATAGAAGAGGTGACCCAAATAACTGAGTGCTTCTCAGAATGCAATACTAGAGACAATGTACAAAATGTAGGACAGTCTTCTAAGATGTTCTTGCAGGTCAGAAGGTCATCGTTATGGTTCCCTTTGCTCCTTCCTTTCTTTTGCTGAGGCAGCAGCAGGAAGGGAAAACTGCACTGAGGGCCCTGGTGCCCTGTTAAGTCCAGTTAAACCTTCAGGGAGGAGAGGAGATTAGAAAGACAGAGAGAGGGGGAGAACGAGAGAGTGAGGTGGGCCATCAGCAGTGACGGATGTTTCTTTTAGTCACCACAGAGTCAGAAAGGACACTTCCTCTCACTCTGATTCTGACCTTCTGCTCTGGACACATGGATCAATATCATCTGCGGCCCTCGTCCAGTCGGCCTGCAGTGCATGAAAAATGAAAAACTCCACTGCCGCTGCCTGTTCTAGGGATCCTGTCTGTCATGTTATACATCTTTATAACACAGCTGAGGATGTAAGCTCGCACATTTCCTCATTAGAGCCTCAATGCTAACCTGAAGCACAACGCAGAAATGCACAGTACTCGCATCTAAGGAAAAGCAATCTGATATTTGTTTGAAATTATATATATTATATTGTAGCATTATGTCAGGATAAGAGACAGGCATCGTTGTCTCTATATAAATCTACATCCAGATGTCTGTAAAGAAATGACTACTGTTAAAAGCGCTATATAAATGAACAGTTTGTGTACTTTCTATAAATTGTGATTTATTCAAGTGTAAGTGGTTTGAATTATATATGAACAAATAAAATAACTAATTGTCTAAAATTCTAAGCACACGTGTGTGTTTGTGTGTGTGTGTGTGTGTGTGTGTGTGGGTGGGTGTGCGTGTATGTGTGCACGCATATGTTGCACATCGTACACGTCGTGTGCGCAATCGTCGTACTGCAAAACTGCTTTAATCCCAGTTGTACACATTTTATTCCTGTAGAATCCCACATACACCTCATATTGTTTTCATGTATATGACAACACGTTTCATTTAAATCGGATCCTCATTTTATTTCCAAACTGCCTTGGTTATTGTTGTCAGCTGTCCTCGTTTTGGGGAGTTTGAGATGCGTTCACTAGCCTTTTTTTGTTGTTAGAAAAGAAAGAAAAATGCTAAGAGTCTAGCAAAATTGTGTGCGACTTTCAGCCCTGTCCTGTCTATTTGAAGAACCGTCTGCTCTGTTCCTTTGAATCGTGAAAGATTTCATAGAATTGATAGATATGTCTTGGAAATACCTCTTCTATATGATTTTAAATAAAGGTGTTACAATATATCTGTGTGGTGGTGATTGTAACGTGTGAGTGTATTATGAAGCAGGATGCTACAGCAGGTGAACGGTTTGTATGTTCAATAGCAGAAGGGCTGAATCATCATGTCCCAAGAGAGGAACTCTCCCACACCATCTCTGGTTCCACATCCCTCCTATCCACCTGCTTTACAATACCTGCTGTATAGACTGCAGGAGCCTATTTTTATTTCAGAATGGCCTTTGTGGATGTGTATGTGTGTGTGTGTGTGTGTGTGTGTATGAGAGAGAGAGAGGAAGAGAATTACCTGGAACCTGCGCATGTCTCGTGGGTTGCCTGCATTCTTCAGGCAGTTCTGATTGCACTTGAGGAAGAATTTCAAAAAGAATCTGTAAAAAAAAAATCAGAGACAGAAAAGAAATCCACATAAGACAATCAATCCAGCTCCGAACATACTCAACAAACTCAGCCGAGGACGGATCAATAATACGGAAAATAGATATGGACTTCCCAGCAGAGGCGAAAATTCCACAAGTTGTAAACCTAGCAGTTGTAAACTGTAAACAGCTCAAACACTTAACACACACAGATACAGATACAGACAGACACACACACACACACACACACACGCGCGCATGCACAGAGCAAGCTTAACTGTAATGATCGCGAGTGTTTTGTTCGGAAACCCTCCCAGCGGATGTCTCGCAGAAACTGTCTGTCTGTCCGTCTGATGCATACAAATCCCACAATTCCCATTAGAACCCATCTGTCCACACTCACGCTAGGTAGGCAGATATTCTGCACCCCCTCTCTCCCCCCCTCTCCTCTCCATCCTGTAATTAAAGGGAGGCAAACGAGTGCACCTGAGCCCCTCTCATCATCAGGAGACGTTTGAGCACTTAACAAGGTGAGAGCGGCCCACGAAAAACTTCCACCTCGCACTGACAATTAGAGTGAAGCTCATGCACCAGACCAGCAGCACCCAGCAATTACAGTGCAAATTACAGCCAACCTAATCTGCTCCGCAAATGTCATATGTGTGTAAGATTCAAGGTGGATCCCCTCTGGCACCAACATACACACACACACACACACACACACACACGCATGCACATACACACACTCTCACGCAGCAACACACCTGCACCTAAGCTAGTGCATCTGTATGAATGGCTAAGTGTTGAACAAGTGGCTCTTAACTTCTTCCCACTCTACGGATGTATTTTTCTCAAGTCTTGTCACTAAGACTCTTTAAGAGCTTCCACTGAAGCAAAAGAAGAAGAAGAGAGAAAGAGAGAAGAGAGGGATTATGGAGAAGAGTCTCTCACTGGCCGCATGCACTAGTGCACAGGTTCATCTCAGATGACGTACAAATAATGCTTCGTTCAGCAGGAATATCCAACCTGGATGTCTTACATATGGATGTCCATGCGCACAAATATTTGCCTCCGTCCCCCCCTCTCAGGTTAGCCTTAAACCAGAGCGGTGCCATGCATGGCCAATGTCATGCATTGCTGATTGCGTTGCGGTGTAGAGTTAACACATGTACAACACGGCACTGGGCAAACACGCGAGAGTCAGGGGGCACACACCAGACGAGCTCTCCACGGCTAGGACCATAAATCACAATGTGAAATGATCCCTGTAACCCTGAACACCTCTCCTCATCCCGGCCTCATCTGTTTACATTCTAGCTCTCCACCCTGACAGTGAGCGCAAGATAGATAAATGGAGATTAAGATGGAGAGAGGACAGAAAAGTGAGTTTTTTAAAAAGAAAAAAAGAAAAAGAAAAGGCGGCCTTGGATGGTGCCAGAAAATCATTGTAGGCCGTCATCAATGAAACATAAATGCCATAACGGCTTCCACAGTTTGGGAGGAAGTGGTCATAGTGCTGTCTGGAAGGCTGTAAAAATCTCCACTCTTATGATGGCAACTTCAGCTTTAATTGTGTGGTGTGTGCAGGGCAGCGCTCGCAGGCCAGTGTGTTCGGACGTGTCGCTCGGAGGATGAGTGTTATGGGCTGTAATTCTCAGACCCCAGTACTTATTTCCCCATAGGGTCGTAATGTTTCCACAGCAGGTATCAGGCCATATCTCGGCTGAAACATGGCCCTCATTCACTTGCTCTCTGTGCCAGATGACAAACAAACAGCCTGACTCACACACATACAGCTCCGCACACATACAGCTTCACAAACTTCTCAGATGGAACAGCAGAAGGAAGAATAACTTGGAGAAAAATCGACAGAAAAAAAGAACAATTGTCATATATATATATATAAAGATCCTGAGGCAGTTTATAAACACTTGATACACATTCAAAATATCCTAAATACTGACTTTTTTTTCTGTTGAACCAAGTTTATTGTTTGTTAATGGCTTATATCACATTATACTGATATCCTGTAATAAGCAAATAATATATTTTTTTTAATTATGGAGGTTTCTAATTTGAATTTTTGGGGAGATTGACTAAATTATATAAATTCAGACCAAACTTGACTCTGGAACTCCTATTTTTGGATGAATTATTATTTTTAATTGTTCGGTATCATGTCATACCATATTACAAAATGATCACAGTATGCTTTTTTGTGTCCATATGGTATAGTCCTAGTTACTGAACATCTTGCATATATATATGAATATTTATACCAATATATTTGAATATATCCACACAGCTACCCACAGTAAGCCCTCATCAGGGCTTTGTATAACTGCTTTCTGTTTGTCTGCTTCGTTCGCAGTAGTTGATTAAGCAAAGCTGTTGTGCTATCTAATGAAAATCATCTCGGGCCTCAGTCCACAACTCCGCGTAATATCGGCTGAATTAGGAGCCATTTCAATTCTACGTGGGGATTGAGGAAATTGCTCCTTTGTGAGCAGGCGAGCAATTATGACCCCACGATACTTGCTTTCTCTCTCCCTCTCCCGTCTTTCTAAACGAATACAGAACCTCGCGTTCTCGGTGCAGCATCAGAAACAAAGGAGGCCGTTAAACTGTAATTTAATGGAATATCAAGGAGTCGGTAGCATTAGACGCTGGCAACGCAGAGAGTGAGGGAGGGGAGGAAAAAAATTAACCGCAATTAGGTTTGATTAAAGCTATCCTTCTCAATAATCAGCATTCGTGACAGGACAAGGGGCCCTGGTGGCCCTTGGATGGCAGCGAGGCGTCGGGCAATATTAAGGCCAATAAAAGGGATATTAGCATGGCTAATTACAACATGGCTAAAGCGTGTGTGAGGGGCCACTGTGTATTGTTATGTGCAAAATAATTGGACAAGGCAGTTATCAATTACGCGAGATGCCATTTCGGTTTGTCAGAGAGAGAGGGAGTGAGAGAGAGAAAAGCCAAGCAGACATGTTTAATTTCACATCTGAGGCCTCAACACATCTCTCAGCCTTTTCCTCAATGCCTCCATTCCTCTAACACTTGCTCATTCCCTCCCTCTCTCTTCTCCAGACTATCAGAGGCACTTGCTTTCACTTTTATCTCCGGTCACAACTGCAGAGAGGACAAATCAGTGACAAAAACGATCAGGCTGGCCAGCACAGGGTAATTAATGCAACTTTTCCTGCCTCTCTCTCTCTCTCTCTCTCTCTCTCTCTCTCTCTCTCTCTCTCTCTGACCAGAGGGGCCGAATCATTATGAGGTGATTAGTGCCAGAGCTGAGGTAGCACACATAGCAAAAGAGAGAGAGAGAGAGAGAGAGAGAGAGAGAGAGAGAGAGAGAGAGAGAGAGAGAGAGCCTTGTCATTTGAAAGGACTTTGGCTTCATAGGGTCAAGGTAATTGAGAGCAAAAAGGAGGCACTTTCACACACTCCAGCTCTTATGCAAGACTCTCTTATCTTAACCAACACCATTAGTGTATCGTTTTCTGGCCTTCATTCAAAGGAGAAGGTCTGATACTCTCATTCCGTCTCTGTCTCTTAGAATTCCATACTATTCACATTGGAAAAGTAAAAAAAAAACTAAGAGATGTGGAGGAGGGCTTGTTTGGAATAACACTGTCATAGCTGTTTCTTCTCTTCTCAGGTCTCTCTCTCTCTCCTTCTCTCTTTCTCTCTCTCTCTCTATGATCCTTCTTTGTTTTTCTTTCTTTATCTTATGCTGAACATAACTGAAACTGAAATCTCAACCCTATCCAAACAAAACTCAGCACGATCAAGCAAATGTGTAGCGATTTATATGACTCGATTTGAATGAAATGTTATGAAGGTTAAGGCTAGTGTTAGGAGTGGGGTTAGCATTCTTAGCTTTCCTTATAACATAATGTGTATGAAGAGGAATGAAATCCAGCAACATCAAGCTAATGTTGACATTCAGATACATTTTTACTGAGCTCAGTTTCACATAAATGAAAAAAAAAAAAAAACATAAATGTGTCTAGTTTGATGTGCACTGATACATTTACTTTGCCATAACACATATATTAGAAAATGAATGATGTAAATTTTGTGCAGATTTGTGTGTTGTTGTGTACTTATGGTGTAATACTGCTCTATAGAAACCATGGACAAGGAGAAAAAAAAAAACGCTTTCCTTTTTCCGGCTTTTCCCAAGACAGATGAGTACATGCAAGGGCCGGTAAAGAAATACAATGGCAGATGGGTTTGTGTGTGTGTGTGTGTGTGTGTGTGTGTGTGTGTGTGAGCGGTCAGTATGAGCACTAATTGCTGGTGTGGCGTTAAGAGCCGGGGCCACAGCTGTGGGTCTGTTCTGAGTATTGATCATCCAGCAACTCTAGCTGATCAGACCCCAGCCAGCCAGCCAGACAAACATACACACCCACACCCACACACACACACACACACACACACACACACAGATGCAGTTGTATCAAGCTACTGCTATACATGACTAAATTCTGATGACTCCTGACCCAGATATACCCTGAGATATACTCAATACAAGGGAAGATAAAAATCTCATTTCATCAGAGTCTTGTCTCACACTTCCTTCTTAATGTCTGCCGTGCCGAGCATTTCACTACACGCGTGTTCCTGAAGCGATGCTTGTCTTTTTACACTTCCGTGAAAGAAAGTGGGTTTGCAGATCCAAAAAGTTTCACACATGCTTTCACACTTCAGCTCTGTGTGAGGTTGTGTGTGCTTTTTGTTGGTTTATATGCATGTGTATCTGTGTGTGTGTGTATGTCTGTGTGTGTGTGTCATGACATCATGGCTGGGGTTACAAGCGTTCTCTACAGGAACCAGATGGCCCATTGTGAGCTGTCCGTCTTTCCTTCTTTCTTTTCTCACTCCCTCTTTTCACACTCTCGCCCTCCTGTGTGCCCCACAAGGGCGTCTCTCCCAATGGCATTGCTGCAGGCTTTTAATACACCCGCTCATTCCCACCTATCTCATACACGTATACACACACACACACACACTCCTTCTTGGGAGCGAACAGCCTAAGTCAACCTGTCTGCACCCTATGAATGCAATTCAATGTCACTAGAATCACACTCAGCTAATTTGAAATAACTTAGCTAACATGATAGCTAACAAGTTTAATGTCATTTAATACTTGTCAGCTAGCTAACTAAATTAACTAGATGTTCACTGATGAGATGAAACGTAGAAATGTGGTGATTCTGGCCAGTCTGAGTGTGATAGGATATTAGAGAGAATGTAGCAGTAAAGTTAGCTAGCTGGCTAGTTTGTTTTTATAAATATTCGAGCAACAAGAACACTGACAAAACAGTGAGGTGACATTAGCAGTACCTCCATTTTGTTTAGTTTTTTATAGTAAACAAAACTGACCTCTGCCTGCCCTTGTATTGCCCTTATATTGGCTCATGTATCTAAGGTTGTGAGTTCATGGCACTAAATTTGAAAATGTGGAAATTTGAATTCCTTTTTTCACGTCCAGCATATTTTCCTCTTGTTGCTAGATAAGTTTTAACATTTGAAAGATATGTGAGATAAAGTGCT
>CM074956.1:17350394-17400394 GCA_037577455.1 Pangasius macronema | reverse complement strand
CCAACTCTATTTTTATATTCATCTTTTAATAAAGCACCATGGTCATTGTGTGTTCATCATAATCACAAAAAATGAGTCGCACTGATCAGTCAGAGAGATCAGAGTGTGTGAGTGAGGAGAAAATCTAAATCTTGTTACCTATGTACAATGGTAGTGTTCCACCACGAGCAGGCCTGGGTGTCCCCGGAGGGAGAGACCTCATTAATTGCTCCTGTAAGTGGGGGATCCGGCACGGGGCCTAGATTCAATACAGGAGCATTTATCCCTTCCCTCGCTCTCATTGCCGGGTCGTCATTCCCAACCCATAAGGTGCCAGGCGCCGAGCGGCTCGGATAATGAAAATTTCTTCAAGTATAAAATCCTTAATCAAAATGCTGCCGGTGTCATCTTGCACCAGCGGAGAATCGCGACTTAAATTAATATACAACAGAACCTTTGGCTAAATTAACATGCCCTCATTTGCCATGCGATTCCCCAGGCCGGGCTTCGGATGGAGGGATGAGAAGAGGAAAAACAGTGAGAGGGATGGAGAGGAACAAGATGTCGCTTCACCTCCAGCTATGAGCTCTCAAACGCACTCAGAGCAATATGTTGATGAAGGAAGAGGGGAAAAAAGCATATTAATAAATAAAAAATGCTAACAAGCCAGGGGAAAAAATAAACCTTGTAATTGAGTGTCTTTCTAATGATTCACATTGAGATGACAAAAAAAGCCAATTATTTGGGCCATTTTTTCGCCGTGTTTAGACGCTAGATTTGTTGATACGCAGGCTCTCGCATTCATCCCTGGTGGGTATTAGTGAACTCTGAGAAACGACGGTTTCAGCAAAAACATCACAGCTGAATGCAGATATTCTCCAGATATACTCGCCTAATGACCTTGGGGACCGAACATATGATATAGCTTTATATTTCACCCTAATGCACACATCCGAGCTTGCTAGTGCACCTCACAAATGCTGACAAACTTGTATCAGGCAAACACAACCAGGCTGTGATATGCGAGCACTTGTGTTGTGAATGAAATAATGCAGGCCAGGACGGGATGCTGTGATACACAGCCATGCTGACACCTTTGGGAACGAAGAAGTCTCCATCCTACTTGCTCTTAACAATCCGTTCTGTTCCACTGAGCAGGCCTATCTGAATATATTCACCAGTATTTAGCAGACAGGCGGTTATCTAACAGTAAATATAAATTGTTGCATATTTTTTCTCCAGTGACGTTTCTCTGTGTTTTGACAAAGCTCCGGTGAGGTTACAGCATTGGCCTTGACAAGCGAGGCGTCAGCTTTTTTCCTAACCACATGAGAACTCTCAATTTACTACGACATGTCTCCCTTTCTCTCTTATTCGTTCTCTCTTTGCTTCGCTCTCTCTCTCTCTCTCTCTCTCTCTCTCTCTCTCCCTCTTTGCTGAGGCGAGCCGAGCCCCATCTGCATGCACTCAGATTAAACATTCAATTTGCTACCTGATAGGCCACAAGGTCCACCACTTACCATACAAATGAAAAAAGTGTCACTGTCAGCCCCCTCCCATATTCGCCTGACCCTGCGCCGTACTCGCCTAATAATCCTGTAATATTTACTTCAGGGAAATTATGACGCGTGGCATATTTATCTTCATGAAAAATGTGCATGTAAAATTGAAATAGCCTTTTGAATGGGGCGAAGATACAGTCAGACACTAATATGCTTCATGAACTATAAAATTTAGTCGCAGGGTAAGACTGTATTACTCCTCACATACACACACACACACACACACAAAGAGAGAGAGGGAGAGAGAGAGGCAAATTTCCCCCCATGTTAAGCTGGTGTGAGCTCTGGCAGCCGATTCAATGTGATAGTCATTACGCTTACATGATGGTACAAGTCAGCCCTGTCGGATTTCCGCGCCCTCTCCAGCTCCCTTGCATTAATCTCCTTCCCAATAAGCTATTTGCACTTGCTCGCTCACGCAGCCAAATTGAAATAAGGTGTAAATTTGCGGGACTTAAATCCGAACAAGTACAGACAGATATTTTTCACCTGCCTCCACTCATTTTCTCACAAGTAAACACAACATGCGTTCTCTTTCATGCCTTCCTGCCTCCGAAAAGATTTCTCTTTTCCCCCCGTTTTGTTGTGTTATTTATTTTGTTGTTTTATTTATTTATTTGCTTGTTGTTGTTGTTGTTGTTTTTTCCCAGGCACTACCTTTTAGTCAAAAAAGCGTAGGTGAAATTTGAATAATACAGTCTCACAGACAGCTGTTGGCTAAATCCATGAACGCTCACGTAGCTCTATGGAAAACATTGTTTCACATGGAAAAAAAATGCCACTGATTGGAATTTGCATGGCAATTATGTTTCCAAAATAGGTAAACCAGCATAGCATGAAGCGCTTCTTAAGCAAAGTAAGTTAGTGATAAGGAACCACTGGAAAATTGAAATATAAAGCGAAGGAACGGCTTGGGGAGGGTGTGCGAGTGCACATATATTTGTCTAGGCCAGGTTGAGGTACGAGCGAGGGTTCAGATATATGATCAGAAGAGTGGGGATCGAGATATATGAGCTCTAAACTTTGGCCTTTGACAGAGCTAAAGCAGGCGCTGGAGGTGAGGTGAGCGTGATGGCTGACCTGTAGCCTGTGCAGCTGTTGTGCTGAGTGATTTATATCTGTACACATCTCTCCCTCCGTCAACTGCACCGTGACCTGCGGCTCTGAGCCACCATACCATACTTATTTCATAATACACTGAGAGAGGGAGGGAGGGGGGGGTGAACTCAGGTGAATTCGCTTGTGGAGATGATGACACTGGTCTATTTATCAGAGCCTCAACAAGTGGGTCAGGACTCCAACATCATGTGGACAACAGAACATAAAAGGGATTTTGTGTGTGTGTGTGTGTGTGTTTGTGTGTGTGTGTCTACGCAGTGAGGCAAGAAGCAGGATATAAACATGGAATAAACCAAAATACACCACAAATTAGTCAATATCTTACAAGATCAATCAGTCCTGCTGTTCAAAATTTGTGTCTCAAATTGCATCAAATATTAAGCACAGAGCGTATTTTAAAACCCTTTTGTACATAAAAGATTTGTTTGATCTAAACACCATTTTGTACCTGATGTAAAAAAAAAAAAACGCAGATGAATTTGAACAAACTAAGGTGATTTGTTCAGACGTAAGAAAATATGAACGATAACTCCGGCCCAAATTTAATCCTAACCCTAATGTTTGTAACCTTTAATACGAATGGGCTCATGAGCATTCAAAACTCGCAGGTGTGATACTATGCTGTATAACTAGTCGATCTTAATGAACTGTTTTTCTATTTAATACTTTGATATACAGTTCTGCTACAAGCTCCGCCCCTTCTATTCCACGCTGCATGATGGGACATTTTAGTGCACAAAGAGTCCATTAATCCACACTTCATTTCTCTGCAACATTTGAATACATCACATCATCCAGTTCTTACTGTGTATGTTTATACTGATAGTTTTACACGCACCTCTGCCTAAGACAAGTGATCACATATTATCCAAAGAGTGTGATGTGATCTGATCTGATCTGATCTGATGTGATGTCATATGATATTTAACACCATAAAGGGGGAAAAACATAATTCTGGTAAGACGTTTTGCAGGTTCATTACTGTAAACAAACGAATCATGGATCAAAAGATGTTGAATCATATACTGACCCCTGATGTTTCTGACTCTTATCATAATCATAACAGGCTAAAATATAAGTTTATGTTTTTTTTAATGATCAGTGGCAGTGCAATGTGTGCGTGAGTGTGTGTGAGGGAGAGAAGGTGTCTTTGGTTAATCACCGAGCATCACCCACAGCAACAGTGTGGCATTTGGTAACGGGCTAATGGACACTCTCATGGTCGTTTAATGCATAATTACTCCTGTGACATCCCACTCGCCCCCACGGGCTACTGGCCAAAGGTCAAACTGCTCCTCAATGACTGAGCCTGACTCTGCAGTGGAGTGGAGGTAAATTACGATTATTATCAATTATAAGAGACTTATAAGCATTAACTAGTACATAAAATAATAATAATAATAATAATAAGGGTTAACCGTAGTGTGTGTATACATGTGTGTGTGTGTGTGTGTGTGTGAGTCTGTGCGCCTTACGTCTAAGGCTGTGTGTCGGTGTGATAAACTCTGAACACTCTCTAATGAAAATGCCACCCATATGTGGGCCGCGCTCATACACTCATCTAGCGCACGGCTTTATGGGAGTGGAGCAGCTCCATATCAATTTAACATTACATTTGCCTCCCTCTCTCTCCCCCTCTCTCTCTCTCTCTCCCTCTCTCCCTCTCTCTCTCCCTCTCTCTCTCTCTCTACCCGTCTCCTGCAGCACTTCTCAATGGCCCTGTGACTATAATTGATTGTGATTCTCTGCTGAAAGCCGGCGATCCCTGGGAGCCGGCGGCGGAGACACCATTCATCAGGCACGGCCCATAAGTGAAAATTTATACAAGGTATGCAGATGTTTAGAGTTTGGGGTAATCAATAAAGAGTAAATAAAGATTGGCACTCACTACACTCCAGCTGACAGGCTCCAGCCTAATGTTTGTCAAGCAAATTAAAGCGACTGCGACTTCTCACCTGCTCCGACTACACCGCCACATATGGCTCTGAAGTTAAAAATAAGAAAGTGTGCATACATTATCATGCATAATGTACATCTCCCTCCATTTAATATGCAAATTTTGTAAAATATTACTGAATACCTTCTGCTCTAAATGAATAAATTTGAATGGCAATTAGAATAATCTTGTATAATTAATGAAAACTGTCAATTTTTGTTCATAAGTAATTTGATTATCATGTTGATAGGACACTTATCAAGTTCAGTAAACTGTTAGATTAGGAAGAGGGGGGAAAAGTCTGAAAAAAAAATAAAAAATTACCAGCTTTGAAAATTTCTCTTGGCATGATAAACAAAGACACTCACTGGCACACGTCCTGACATACGGTAAGAGGGAAAAAGGGAGCAAGGGAGTGAGAGAAAGACTAATGTATGAAAGAGTCTACAAAAAATTACTCTCTCTCTCTCTCTCTCTCTCTCTCTCTCTCTCTCTCTCTCTCTCCCCTCTGAGATTTTAAGGGTGTCATTAATTTCATTGATCAGTGAGACTACCATCGTCTGTGGGGGTCAACAGCAAGGTGAATCCCCTCTGCTCAAGCAAATTATGTAGCAATCACCACATACACACACACACACGCACACACACACACACACACACACCAAACCACAGCCAGCTCAAACACATTATACCTCTCACACAAATACAGACATGACACTAATATCCAAGAACTTATTCTGTCACATGTAAATAAACATTTCGTTTCCGCACAAAAACTAAGTGTGTTTGTTGTGAGGAGGAGCGTCTTGACCTCCTCCTACCCTCTTCTCCGATTCGGACCATTAACAAGCTTCATCCCTCCCTTTTCCTGTTCTCTCTCTCTCTCTCTCTCTCTCTCCCACATCCTTGATTTCCTACAAATTTCCAACCAAATGTGCTGCTTCCCCTGCTTTTTTTTTTCTCACAGACAGAAAGAAAAAAAAAAGAAAACGTTAGTCACTCACTTGGATTTCTCTTTCCGAGGAAGTTTAGATGTTTAATTCATTGACGCCGTCATCCATGTAAAACCCTGATTCATCATGAATAACTCTTCATCGTTAAATTAATTTAATAATGCCTTTCAGAATCTATAAATGAAAGGGAGGAGAAAGAGAGGGAGGGTGGAGGGTTGGGGGGGGGTTATTAATTAGTCCCAAACTCTCCGCGCAACAGTTCCTGCTCCTGTCAACACACAGGTCACCGGCATCCAAACACGGCTGACTGGAGGAAAAGTTCCCACCAATCACAGCGCAAGTCATCGATGACTACTTCCTCCTACATGCCTGACACCTCTCTCTCTGTGTGTCTGTGTGTGTGTGTGTGTGTGTGTGATGAGCAGAAAGAAAAGTACTCTCCGATTGATCTTTTCATCGCTCACTCCCCTCATCTCATCTCCTCTCGTCTCTGGGTGTCGGCAGCTCAACCAAGCAGGCCGTGTTTTACTTTCTTATGCTTAATTGCTAATAAGGTTTACTCCGACAGAACGGCAGACACTAGATGGGTGCTAAATTGGCCTTATCATCCAGTGCCCCAGACTCAGTGGAGCCCTCCATCTCTCTCTCTCTTTCCCTCTCTCTCTCTCTCTCTTTCAGGCCTTGCACTGATGCTTCCTACTGATTGTCGAACTGTACATTGGCAGGAATGGATTATTTTTACTGCACAGGCTTCAGATGTTTAGCAGTAAGTATTGGAATAATGTGTGAGTGTGTGTTTGAAGTTAGTGCACTCATTCGTGTGTATTAGTTAACACTGATGAAGGACACACAGTGATTCCTCATTCTCACTCATTCTGTTGTCTGGTCTCACTCTCCTCAATATGTGTATGTGTGTGTGTGTGTGTGCATGTGTGTATGGGCAGGGCTGTTGAAAGCAAGGCCAGTAATTGGTGAAAATGTACATTAGTGAAGAGGGTCTCTGAAATGTGAGATGTTATCTGCAGCAAGCGAGACAGAACATCACAGAAGAGTACATTAAAGAGAAGAGATTGCTTGAGGAGAGCTCACACATGTCCGCGCACACACACACACACACACACACACACACACACACACACACACACACACACACACATGCATGTATACACCATACATTACAACACTTATCGCCTACCAAAAGAGCTGAATGCTACACATGAAAAATAATCTGCTCCAGCCATTCACACTCCACCAATTCGCCCCCAGATCCAGGACTCCATCTCACACACTTCCACATCCATGCATGTTTAATAAAGCCTGCGTTTTCTACGTCATTTTTTTTAAACACCTAACTCTGATATTTGCATATTGAGTGACCATGCTATGAAATTATGATATCCATGACACAAATATTTTTCCCTCCCGTAAACTGTTCGGAAAATCCAGCTGACTTTAGAGTTTGTCAATATCGGCGGAGGTAATTAAGTGTTTTGAGTGAATGTGTGATGCGGGACTGGGTAATGGCATCATTTGGAGGCCAGTCACAGATGCGGCGTGTGGAGCCGAGCTGTAATTAGCAAGAAATGCTGTACAGGTTTTCCACTAATTAGCAAATTATGCTGAAAATAGCATCAAGCTAATTAACAGTTATTATGGCATTTTTGAAAGTATGACTTTAATTAGCAAAGTCCTGACGCATGCAATTTCAAACTTGTCCAGGAAAAAAAAAACATGGGACATGATCAAGAAGCTACGCAGATGATTAAGATGAAGTCGGGAGAAAAAAAAGAAGGAGCGAGGAGCGAGAGAGAGAGAGAGAGAGAGAGAGAGAGAGAGAGGAGGGGTGAGAGAAGATCTTTGTGATGTGACTGAATCTCCATCTAAATGAAGGAGAAATTAGGGCAGGTTTTATGTGTGTGTGTGTGTGTGTGTGTGTGTGTGTGTGTGTGTGTGTTTGTGTGTGTATCACTGCCAAAAGCCTGGGTGTAGCAGCCTGCTGGATGTCAGGTGGCTGTGTTACCCCCCAAGCTCAGCTGCTCAGTAGCACTCACTTATTCTCCCCCACTGCACAATAACACACATCCATACAGTCCAGCCAAGACAGCACACACACACACACACACACACACACACACACACACACACCCATGCAGAAAACATATCCACTATCCATGCATGCCAAAAAGAGTGACTAAAGTAAACACACACAATATGAAACACATGACATTCACATGAGGACTTTTATGTGGACTTTTATATACAAATGAGCCAAATTCCAAAATTCTTAAATCATATTTGCTTTTCTGAGGAAAGATTATCGGGGAGGAGATGGCATGAAAGGTGAGAACAATTAGGCTGCAGTCCATCGGTTGAACGCAATCTTCCTTTTTCTCCCTTTTGCCCTCTATTCCCATCCAACATTCCCCTCCAACTGCCTCCCCAAACTGGACCAATTCCACAAATCCCTCCCTCTCTCTCTTTTTTTCTCCTCTGATGATTCTCTCTGCCTCTCTCTGATTCCCCCCTCCGACACAAACACACAGGCCCACCCGTGCCCACTTTGGCCTCTCAGCATGTTGCTGGCACGATCCGCTCCGACCATTATGTGAGGAAAACCGCTTGAACCTGCCCTCTGTCCTCCTCATCCCATCCATCCCTCCTGTCCTTCATGCTCGCGGAAGGAGGGATGTGGAGGATGAGAGAGGATGGGGGAGGGGGGGAGGGTAGAGGAGAGGGTTTGCCGAGCCAAGTTGTGACACTGCCACATATGGCCTCCTCCATCACTCTGGCTAATCAAGCAGCAAGCAGAAGCGAGGGCGCTCTAATTGCCAGCCACCTCGAGAACGCCGGCGTTCGAGGAACTGTCCAAATCCAGACAAAAGATAACACTATTGTTCGTCTTATCCATCCAGGTGACTGCGAAACACATATATCAAGTACTCAAGGAAGTGAGAATGTAAAATTTCTGTATAAAGAATATTCCGGAATGATGAGGCAAAGGGGAGATTTTCCTTCAGGGATCAGTCTGAATTGGAGAGACACAGATAGACAGACAGACAGAGTGGGAGGGAAATTTCCAAGAGAGACATACAGAAAAAAAAGAGAGAGAGAGATCTTTCCCAGAAACACAAGGTTCCTTCAGGGGGAATCACAGAGAGCTTCCTGTTTTCCTGGCCGAACCCACTGGGATTTCAGCTGGGACCCACAAAAAAAAAAAAAGAAGAAGAAAAAAAAACTGAAAGTGATAGAGAGGGAAATTGGGAGATTATTCCCTCGCTCCACTCCACTACTCCTTTATTTCCTTCCCTCTTTTCGGATAAACAATCAGCTGCAACTGTGGGATCGCTTTTGTTCATTCCTGTCTTTATATATATATATATATATACACACATTCTGCTCTCTCTGGCTCCGTCCTTGTTTTCCCTAAAAGGCTCTGACTGACAGCTGACATTCTGCTGTTTATTATTGAGTGGACCATCGATGCTATCTGACCATGCAGAAATCTAAAAAAAAAATGCGGTCCAAATGTCAAAGCCTGAATATTTCCGAACGTTTTATATAAAGAGAGCGCTCGGCGTGCTCCTCTTTATTGTGAGCCCGGGCGACGTGTGGCCGCCGGGCGATATGCATGCGAGGGCACAGCCAAGGGCCAAACTCTGTTGTTTTGGAGATGGATGGAAAAAAAGGCAAGCCGCACCCTGGCTTTTCAAAGGAGGGGGGCATTCGGAAGAAAGGAGATAGAAGGAAATCAAATGAGAGCCAAGATGCTGTGCGCTAAACTTGGAGCGGCTTCAGAGAGAGAGAGACAGGGAGCGAGAAGGAGAGAGAGGGAGACTGATTGCTGAACTCCATTTTCATATGAATGACAGCCTTAACATATCTTCAGGAAAAGGGCAGCTCTCTAAGGTTTGGCCCGAGCTCCAGAGACTCAGGTCTTCTCTATTTCTCTGGTATACCAAAGGGACAAACGCACTCACACATTGCACCACACCCACACGCACAGTGTCCATAATTAAACGACCATGTTTCAATGTCCTGACAGCAGCACAGAGAACAGGAGGGACAATGCGATAATTTCATTAAGGCCTGCGAGCGAAACTCTTAATGAGCTGCCTTTCAGAGGCAGAGGGAGATGTGGAGGGATGGAGGGAGAGAGAGGAGAAGGGATGGAGGGGGGTTGGACATTACACCTTACTATCACAGAGACACGCTGTACCCAGTTAGCATTCCCATGGAATAAAGAGCTGGGACACGGGGGCTAAAAAAGACACGTGGCACCATTACAGAGTTCGAACACGGAGTTAGTACAGCAAGACCATCCCCTCTTCAGAGAGGACATGGAGGAAAAGATCGTCGAGTCAATGGAGACTTAGATTCGGAGCTATACTTTGAACTCGTTCTCTCTCCTGCTGTTTTTCTCTCTATCTCGATGGCTCTCTGGGTGTCTAAATTCGACCACTGGATCACTGAAAACAAGCTGTTTTTTGTCATTGACTTTCAGGGAAAACACACACACACACACACGAACACATACAAACTGGAGATGAGAAATATGAACGGAAAAAAAAATCATAATCAGTCACGTTACTTGAAGACATTTTAGTAATAAAGGATTTGTGTGCCTTTTTGTGCGGCTAAATTACGAAGAAAAGAAGTACAGAGGTTCAAATTTTCATTAAAATGAGGGAGGCACTGACACCTGATGATACACAAAACACTCCAAAAAAGTGCAATATCGACATAATATACAGTAAGCTGTAATACAAACACTCACCAAATGTAGTGTTACAGGGATAAATGTGTGCCTTTTTTATTTATTTACTTTTCTCTCAGAAACTCATTAATGCAAAGCTTAATGCTTCTTTCACTTTATCCCTCGCTCACTCTTTCCTCACTGGGGGAATTTGCATACTTAATTGATCAATATGCTCCCTGCTCCTTTTGCACATCTGCCAGAGTGGTCCCAACCGCTTCCACCTCTCATCGCTCAAAGTGACAGCTCTCTCAGGCTCTCTCTCTCTCTCTCTCTCTCTCTCTCTCTCTCTCTCCCAACCTTACCATCTCTCTGTTTCATCCTCAAGCTTAGCCACTCTTTCTCCAAAACTCACTGGTCCCTTTCCTGGATTTGGAACAAGGCTCTCCTACCAGGCCTGCGTCCTCACGATCATTCACTCAAGCCTCTAACATTGCTCCGTGATAAAACACACACACCTAAATGCAGAGAATAAGTCTTTTCAGAGTGTGAAGTAAAGCTCCGAGCGGGGCCGTGTCTGTGGTGGCGGAGGGGCGCGGTGTGATTTTCTGCACGGCTGCCCGCTCCAGTGTCACTCTGCAACATGTGCATCATTGTCTCCCATTCAGCATCTGTCATTGTGACCGCGTCTGGACAGCAGAGCCTGCAGTCTGAGCTCTTATCAGTCCAGTGTGACACACACACACACACACACACACATACACACATATACACGCATATACACACACTCCCTTCTCACTCCTTTCCCGTTCCACCATACTCCCACCGCTGGCCGTTCCTCCTCTCCCATAATTCTCTTTCTCCTTGTCTTATCTCTTTTTTCCTCTTGCTGTCTTACTAAATGGTCATTTAGTTGTTAAAACACAACTCTCGTACAAAATTCTTACAAACTCAAGGCAAGTCATTGGATTCCACCAGATGTCATGTAAATAACGTCGCAGGAAAAGGGTCAAGAGCACAACCTGAGCCCTAACTCAGACTTAGGGCTAGGCGATGTAAAAACATGCCATGACTGTAAATTTTGCAATATTTTAGCATCATGATGCACTTTCCTGAGTATTGTGCATGTTATCAGGTGTGACAGCTTTTATGACTCCATTTTTACTCCCTGTAACAAGTAACCGACATATTTTTCTCTTTTTTTTTGTTCAAATATCTGAACTTTTCTTGTTAAGGCTTCACTGCTTCGTTGCCCTGTTCTTAGCAAAACTTACTACCATCACGCATGTCAAGGAAACGACTGAAATATCATAATGTGATGCTTTTTCTCACCACATTAGAACTTTTATAGCTTTTCATATACATTGAGAGTCTTACGAATTCATCGTTTCGGCTAAAACTGATTCCAGTGGAGAAACTATACAGCGTTTTGTTAATAACAGTAAAAAAAAAAAAAGCAAAAAAAAATTTCTCATCAGTTATTCCTTGCAAACTTTGTCACGTTTCTACTTTTTGATTGATGCTTGAGCTGAGACTATCATTACTTCAATTAATTTTCTCCCACAGACAAGAGCAAGAAGCCCTTATGAGGCATCTAAAAATAGGGGGCCGCGATTTCAGAGCGAAACACAGACGCTCTATCCTTCTCATCTCCATGAAGGAAAACTTTAATTTCATCAGAATTCCTCAAGAGGAGTGTTAAATTAATTTGAACAGGGTTGGAGGGGGAGAAACGGATGCACAGTGACTTTGAGAAAAGAGAAATAAAATAAGATTATATGAAAAGGGAACGAGTGCTGACTGCACACTTCCCGCCAGCCGCTGGAAAACCTCTAAACAGCTCGTTCGTACTCCGGCTCGAGCTAAATAAATGCCAATATTCACCTTGAGATTATGATCATGAAGGAGGCCTCTGGAGACGTGCAAGATAGAGTCCTCTCATCTGCGTGCACAATGTCAGGGGCGGCAGACGGAGAGAGAGGGAAAGAAAGGGTTGGAGTGAAAAGGGAAGGTGGTTGCACGGAGAAATATGGCTTTGCTGAATGACTCTCCCGTTCTGAGTGAGCAGTCTTTCTGTGAGGTGTCAAGGATAAAAACCACACGCTGCAAATAACAGAGAAATGACTTCAGCTGTGAACGAGAGAGAGAGAGAGAAGAGAGAGAGAGAGAGAGAGAGAGAGAAGAGAGAAGGAGATGCACTTGGCTGGTTTTAATTTGAGTTGGAAAAATACAACCTGTTTCCTCCCGTCCTCTGAATCATCCCTGCATCGATCCAGAGCAAATCTGACAAGAGCACCGTTCTAAACACTCGTAAACTGTGCAGTGGTGAGATACAGCTCGTTATGAGATGGGTGACCTACACACTTTTTCTGAGCAAACTTAGAACTCAACCTGTATTCCTGATCATTCTTCTTCTTCTTTTTTTCTCCGCCTGCACAGACGTGTCAGGCTGAGAGATGAATTTCAGATCAGGATATAATTGTACAGTGCGGATGGCATGCTGCGCGAGCCTTTGTGTCGGAGGCATCACAGTGATCTATCCTCATTATTGTGTAAATAGGTTTTGGCAGGGCTTAGTAAATAAAACAGAGACTGATGGCAGGAGGAGGGGGAAGATTTGCCTTCCTTCCAATTAGACTTGCCTTAGGCTGTGCTTTTAACAGCAGATAAATCCCACAAATTGCTAAAATGATTCTGTCACAAGCTCAAAATATGAGAGAAAACACCATGAATGGCGAGAAAGAGGAGAGAAAAGGAAATAAGAGGAGTGTTTTGGAGGCTGTTTTAATGACTCAGGGTGGGTTTCCGCACAGCTGGGGCCTGTTGATTGACAGGTCAGATCAGATTCCTCAGTCAGTGGGGCCAGATGGAAAAAGCAGGAATCTGTTTAATATGCAGCTTTTTTCCATCCTCTCCACTTCCCGACTCCAGCACGAACAAAAACTCCCAAATTCTTCACCTTCTACCTGCACAAATTCTTTCTCATAACAAATGCAAATACACTCCTTGTTTGCCAGGAACTTTTTTTTTTCCTTCTTGTGACTTTGAAAGCACTTTATTTACAGAGCAGCTAAAAGTTTAATCATAGCAGTGTTCATTTTCACCAAAAGCCAAACATCTGTAAGAAGATGAGCACAGGAGGGTTCCATAACCGCGCTGTAAGACCACGATGGTGGAAACACGTTCCGTCCAAGAGTGTAATCCAAGAAGTGAGGGGTGGAAATGAGCTGTCCACAAGTCATCTGGGAAAGTGGATTCTAACCAGGTTTTTTTTTCCACAATTGGACGTTGAGGGACGGGATATTAGCTTTTCTGACGCTCATTGCAAAGCTTAGATTCCAGCTGAATGAACTGTATACTTTAGCTTTAAACATTTGTGCTTAAGGCAGAGGGAATTTGTGTTAGGCTTGTTTTGTCCTCCAATGCTTACTTCCTGTTCTCCGCCATACCCACTTCCTGTTCTGTGTGTGTGGCGGCCAATGTTTTCACAGCCAGCGTTGTTTGCTTGTTTTAGCATTGATCTCATCCTTCCCTGATGAGTGCATGTGTGTGTGTGTGTGTGTGTGTGTGTGTGTGTGTGTGTGTGTGTGTGTGTGTGTGTGTGTGAGAGAGAGAGANAGAGAAAAGACTGAAAGCAAAAATCACAATGCATATCAGCATCCTCATTAGTCACATGATACCTAAAACACCATGCTAATTTTTAAGAGCATGTTTTTTTGTTTTGTTTTGTTTTGTTGTTGTTGTTGTTTTTTTCTCCTTTACTAGACACCAAATGCACAACATAATTTTGGATATGTGCATTGTCTGTAAGGAATAAAACACGTTGGCCCTAGCAGTTATAGGAAAATAATCAACGATGGGCTGCTGTAATGTAACCTGACATGACACAGAATTATAGTTACCACCCTAAAGTTGATTATTTTCTAATAACAGCAAGTCCAGAAGTGTTTGATTCATCTCATACCGCAGTGATTTGCCAAAGATTACAATTTTAAGTTATTAAGGAAAGACACATTGTTCTTTTTGTCTGTTTAATGTTATATACATTAATGTCGTGGAACATCCGTGTTATTGTAGCTATAAACAGTCATTTCCTCACCAGTGTTTCTTTTTTCCTCTCTCTTGAAGTTAATAGGACAAATAAAACACAGCTTGTCAAGACTTTCCTGTATCGGAAAGCTCACTGACTGTTACACAGCGTTGACACTGGAGACTCCTTCCATGAATGTTCAAGAAAAGGTCTCATTTCAGAAAACTTTACTATGTCAACGACTACATAATTATTAGCCTTCCATAGATCCCATAGATCCACCATCCACCAAGTCTCTGTGAATGAGTTATAGAAAATTACTCAACACCTTCTGACCAATCAGATTTGAGAATTCGACAGCACTGTGGTATCAGTGTTAATAATACAGCAAACTTCCCTTCCACCCACATGAGTGATATGTGGCAAAGCAGTGTGTTTAATGCGCACATAGTGTAGTGGGCTTAGTATCCCACAATCCTGCACTCCACAGAGCATCTGCCTTTATGAATCATCCTCCATTGCAGATCTGAATTAATGCAAATCCCTGGCACAAATCAAACTGCTAAATAATGTAGCCAAGACAATAAATTTGCCCTTATAATGCTTAAAGACGGATCCCACTGGGAGCTGCTGAGTGGAGGAACAGAGGAAGACAGAGAGAGGCCGAGTCAGATCGTTCTTTATCATGACAGATCTCCTTTGCACACTAATTTTCTTGTTAAAGAAGAAGGAATTGAGGTAAATGTGAAAAAGTGAAGCCTTTTTTTTTTCCTTCCCCTCCCATTTGTGCCTGTCAGCTGAAAGGTGTGGAGCTTTCCTCGCCTGCACAGCCACATTAACCCGGCGAATGGCTACATTAGTGCAGATTAGCATCTAACTGGGTCACTGCTCACGGTTGCTCGCTAACACATCCACAACACATCCACCATACATCACTGCACACACCTCGCCAAGCGGATCACGAAGAATATGCACCGGCGCTGTACTGGATTTGCACTAATGATCACAACTGGAGGGATACAAACTAAAACACCAGAACACATGAAGGTCAGCTTGCTTAGCAAGATTTCCCAACATTGATTTTCTTGTCATATTTATATAATCCTCATCATTAAAGAAATATTTCCGAGTTTTTCTAATCGCATGTCTATCTATGGCATCTGTAGTGCATGAGAGCTTACCATGAACATGAATTTCAGCTTGTTTCCTTGGACTTAAAACCCATTTATAATGGACGTCTTAGGGTAAATGTGGGCAGTGGACAGTGGGCAGTGGGCAGTGGACATTTTAAGGTAAACTTGGGGGCAGTGGTAGCTCAGTGGTTAGGATGTTGGGTTGCTGATCGAAAGGTCATGAGTTCGATCCCCAGCACTGCCAAGCTGCCACTGGCGGGCCCTTGAGCAAGGCCCTTAACCTTCAACTGCTCTGATGTATAAACAAGATAAATGTAAGTTGCTCTGGATAAGGGTGTCTGCCAAATGCTGTAAGTGTTGAACTGCTTAAACACAGAACATCTATGCTACATTTTTTTTTAATATATTGAGAAAAAAACTCCTATTTGAAGTCTTCCTTTACGTCTCAGCACCACATTTGAGACCTTTTTCTCCATTCAGTCTTTCGCTCCTGCACATAGATAGAATTTAATGCAAGACAGAAATAATTGAGGTAGAATGCGTCCTATATGAAGAGAGAAAGAAGGAGGGGAAAATAAAGAGAAAGACTGCACTGCTATCCACCCTCTTGACAGATGTGCTTTGAAAAGGAGGGGTTACTCTGAAGGCAGTAAAGTAAAAAAAAGACAGAAAGAAAGACTACAGCATGACTGTCCAGCCTCTTATTAGATGGAAAAGAAAAAAAGAGAAGACCCCGCTCATTTTCTTTTCCGGCACAGAGCAGAGGCACGCTCAGCGGGGAAGTTGGCCGAGAAAACGGCAGCGTAGCGGACACTCCATGCCAAGATGATGAAAGTTGTCAGAGTTCAAATTTACCCATACTCCTCACTTATGACATGATTGATTTTCCTTCAGAATTCTCAAACACACGATTGTCTTTCTCTCCCGCGCCCACTCACACGGGCCAAGTTAATGTACACCTCTCTCTATTCCCTCTCTCTCCCTCCTTACTCCAGGGTCCAGAGGGGTTTCCAATGTGGATGAACATAGCGAGATGATGGAGGGATGAATTTGAAAGCACAATTTTCTCTCTGTCAATCACCAGTGGCTAAAAGGAACAACTTAAGCACCAATCAGAAAGGCCTGTATCGGGGTCATGGCAGAATGAGTGCTGGCTTTGTCACGTAAGAGATTGAACTGAATCTGAGAGGAAGACGGAGAACGCAGATTCATCAATGGAATCCTCGCAACTATAAACGCAAGGGCTTCATTTGGCTCTCACATTCTTAAGCGGGTCTTTTAATATCTTCTTCATGAGAGATGTATCAGGGTGACAACCTGCACATGCTTTCCTGCTCTAATGAGTGGAAGATTGCATTAATAAATAATAAGATTTCATTTCTTAATGCGAGATTCACTCTATCACGGGCTCGCTTCAGAATACGACCGATTAGCATTTATTAAATTATTAATGCAGAATAAATAAGAGAGAAAAAAAGCATGTTAAAAATCTTTTGGTTCCAGTCAAACACTCTGAAACATTAATGGAGGAGGCCAGAGTGCTATAAAAACAGATAGGCAGCCACAGTGAATTATAAATTGCTATTGATTTTTTCCCTCTTCCTTGGTGATGAGGCTCTCAGGTAATCGCATGTTGCCACATGTAAAGTGCACTTTCCTGGCAGAGGCAAATACCAGCCATCAAATATATATGAGACGGCTGAATGTATGACCAATCTCATTTTGCAAACAAGGAAGAAGAGGACAGGGACTGGTGTGGGATGGGGGATGTAGTAGACACACATAGTCAGTGCGTGCGTGTGTGCGTGTGTGCGTGCATATGTGTGTGTGTGTGTGCGTGCATATGTGTGTGTGAACTCCTCGGGAGTTTATAGAGGTGTAGAGGGGGACCCTGCCGTGCTGCGGTTTGATATGTTGCCTTGTTAGCATGGCTAAGAGGAGCATAAATATTTCTTTATTATTTGCCAGAGCCTTCCTGTCGGCCCCTAATAGACAGGCCACATAGAGTTAAAGCCACATTAGCTGCTGTTGGGCCTCACAATCACTCACTAGAAATAAAACGAGAAAAAAGTGAGCGAGAGAGATAGATAACAAGGACTTCATATGGGAATGAACCCTGCATGACACTGTCGTATGTATCCAGGATGTATAAATAACTACTGTATGTGCATGTACTTCTATATGTGTAAGTATGTACTGTATGACTGTTTAAATATCATCTATATACCGTTCACTCTATCTATCTGTGTGTGTGTTGTGCAAATATTCTATATAAACAAAAAATAGACTACCTCCCACCACTGTGTGCTTGGAAATAGTGTTTTTCCCAATGCAACTGTAGACAAAGTGGACAATTACTATTGGCATTTTACATGTAAATATTTAACACTTCACAGCTAGTTTGGCCCTAAATGGCCATTAGGTAGAGCTCCAGACCCTTTGGTTGGGTTCTCGGCGGACCCTTGCTGCACGCTACAACACGGCTTTATTGGATTACAGTTAACACAAATCTCTGCCTTTCCCCGAACACGACAAAAGACCCAATTTGAGACGCGAGGTGTGTGCGTGCGTGTGTGTGTGTGTGTGTGTGTGTGTGTGAGTGTCAGAGAGAGAGAGCAGAGAGAGGAAGGGAGTGACAAGGTAATGGCTGCAGTGGCAGTGAAAGCTGCTGTTAAGAGGTGGCTCTATGCTGGTGAGGGCGCTTTTGTCAGGTTAATTGATAGGCCCGGGCCGCACTTCATTAGACAGACACATCAGGCTTAGCCATGGACACAAGAGGGACCTGCTTACAGTGATATGTTAATCTGGCCAGTCCGGACACAACGGGCCTTAATTAATCTGTACTAGTAGCCACCTACTCTAACACACACACATACACACATACACACATACTCATAAATATTCAGGCATACTATACAGGTTTTGCAGTTATACAGAAATATATTAGTTATATAATATATTTTATTGTCATCTTTAATGACAAATATCCAGTTTTCTTACTTTGTACTACTCCTAAATATTCTACAACCTATTCTCAAACTTTATCATTTATTATGTTTTTATTCAAATGTTAGTACACCTTAGATAGATATGGATCAAAAAAAGAGACGCAAAATATGCATAATTCATTCGATCGTAAGAGAAAAACAAAGTTCGAAAGCACAAATTTGTCCAAAGAATGTCCTTAATTCAAGCATAAAATGTCACAATAAATATACAGATTAATGTATATAGTGTATGTTTAAAATATATATAAAAAAAATACAATATACAGCAATAATTCAAAGTAATATTAGCCTATATGCATACATAAAATAGTCTGTGCGTGTGCATGAGTGTGTGTGTGTGTGTGTGTGTGTATTGTCTGCGCTCAGAAGGGAGGGGCAGTGTAAGGTGCCATAAAGATGCTCTGAGAGGCTTGGGCAGTTTTATAGTCTCCCTCTCTCTGAGAGAAGTGTGCTTTGTCTGAGTGAACCTGTGACCTCTGCCTGTGACCCGTGGCCATGTATATTTAATAAGGCTGCAGTTAGCCAGGCTAGCACCTCTGAGCAGTATCCCAACATACGGCTTCCAGAAGATGCATGCTCACACAACGAACTGATGCTACACTAACCCTCATCACATACCTCGCAAACCTCACAGAGAGATGGAGAGATGGAGAGAGAAGGGATGCAACACTGTTGTAAGTCTGTGCACAGCTGCTAATGTGTTGTCTGAGAGAAGAAGCACTTCATTTCAGAAGCTCAATTAGTAGACCGAGACACTATTGATGGCCTAATGGCTGTTTGTTCAACAGCTGTGTGTCAGATGCGCCTCCATGAGAAGAGACACTAACAACGGGGGAACTGAGACTTGCTCTGGAGGGTGACTGCATGCGCACACACACACACACACACACANACACACACAGGCTTCTCTAGGGGCTTCTGTTAGCACCTCGCAACACCTGTGTGAAAGGAAAATTGGGGGTGGAAAAAGGAGGGATATAGCATTCCAGTGGTTCATATGACATTTTCTTAACCTTACAAATGACTACAGGTGTTATTCTGTGTGGCGGTTACCTAGAAAGCCTGTTTTCACTTTGCAGCATCTTCTTTCGCCTGCCAGGGCCAGGTTGAATAAAGACAGAAAGCTGTTTTGGAAAGCGTGTCAAACCCTGAATTCAGTCAAATCAGATCTCTCACTTGCTATATGTTTCCCTCTCTTTCTCTTGCTCTACCTCTCTTGTTCGCTTTCAATTGTCAGGATGTAATGCTGTATACTGCACATGGAGGTATGTGAAGGCTCATTCAAAATGTAATCTCACACACACACATACACACACAGTCAATGTTAGCACAGCAGGGCAGGTTATTGTGCTCAGCCTGTCATTGAGACACGGACATATGTCAATGGTATCAACTAGCAAACCCTCATATTCTCTTCCGCCTACCTCTTTAAGACCCAGATCTATTACACACACAGCAGAACAACCAGTTATTTCCTCCCAACCAGCCTCACACTGACACACACACATAAACCCCCTACACAGATTTCCAACCCTTGCACCACTGCCCACCCCCAAGATCTAAACTCTCTCGTTTCTCTGCAATGACCTCTGCGCTCTGGAAACAATTACTCCTGGAAAGCCTGTCAATATCATTATTTTTACAAGAAATCAATACACTTCACAAAGTTAATGGAGGATTCAGTGCAGAGGCGTTTACCCTCTCTCTCTTTCTCTCTCTCTCTCTCTCTGTCTCTGTGTCAGGGTCCAGGAGGGGAGGAAGGGCAGTCGGGCACAGATGACAGATTCTGCTGGACGTGTAGCAGACAGTCCGAGGCGAGCTGAGGAAAGCGGGAACGAGGGAAGGAGAGACAGAGGGTGGGGGAGAAGATGAGGTGGTGGAGGAGGATAGAGATGGAGGAGGAGGAGGAGGAGGAGAGGAAAAGGGCTGAAGGCAGACGTGGAAAACGTCAAACACTGCAGGCAGGCCAGCTCTAACGAGCCAAAGATGTCAGCCGCTACCAGTGTTCATTCGCCAATGAACATCTCGCCGGGAGTGAGCGAGAGAGATCGAGAGATAGAGGGGGAGAGAGGATGCCTAGGAAACAGGACTAGAGAAGCTGCCAGTGTAATGCTCTCCAACACAGTTTATTTCCCTCTCTCTCTCTCTCTCTCTATCTCTCTCTCTGTGTCATCGGTCTCGTTGGTCATGAGATGGCCACAATAAGAAAATGGACACTGTCTTTGGCTGAAAACAGAAACGACATACACAAAAAATTTCTCAAATAATGAGGCCCACTACAGAAAGATGTTGGGAAAACCAGGTTGTTGTTTTGACCCAGGGTGAAAAGTAAAATCAGTGACCAGTGGTAGACAAAATGATATAACTCACATTTCTAAATCACCTCCGTCTTAAAAATGCTCCAGCATTTGGATTTTCAACCTACTCGAGAACACTTAATGAAAATCTAATCACTTGTTGAATTCACAAATATACAATCCTAATATAGAGTACAAATACTGTGTGACAAAAACATATTCTACATAAACGCTATGGACTGCCCTGACAACCGTATTTTATTTATTTTTTTAATGGGTTTTTAAGTACAGAAAATGAGGACTGTGTCCACAGTAATCACACAAACACTATAGATTAGGTAGAAAAATGCTAGAGCAGGGGTCAACTAGCTGAGCTGAGTCCAGATGTGGAGGTTTTCAGAGGATCATAATGAGCGTTCGAAAAATGCTATGTCAGAGCTGATCAATGTATGAAAAAAATGGCTGTAGTTCAGTGAGATCAGTTTTTTAAACATGAACCATTATTTAGCAGATCCTCTCAGTTGTGGCTTGTTGTGGGCCAATAACTTAGTGGAAGGCAGCTTGAGAAAAGTTTCCATAGACGTTCATAGATTTTTTTTTTACCCTCTCATTTACCCTCTCGGGTGTGATTAATGAAGTCACAACATGGCTTGTTCAAAAAAAAAAAAAAACAAAGAGTAGACGACAAAAACAGAATGTTTAAAGATGACTGGACAGAAAAGTATATGCTTATTGTTTCATCTGTTCAGAGTCCATGGCGCTAGTCAAAAGTGGCAACGTGAAATGCTACTACATAATCATCAGATTGAAGCATCTTATCCATAATCATTAAGAGTTAAGCATTAAAATGTAACTACTCTCATAATTCAGTCATGTTAGTTGCTTATTCGGATCTTTGTAACCCAGGAATTGTATGTAGCTGGACCTCAAAGTTTAGTTGTATACAAGAACTAGACTATCCCTTTAATTCTGATCATTTTAATTTATTTACTTGTGTATTTCAGTCCGAACGTGCAGAGCGTCCTTATTCCCCCGCACCGTACGCCAGCCACCTCTTTAAGCGCACTGATTCACTGCTGTGAAATAGTAGCAGCACTTTCTATCAACGCTCCCCAGATGGCTTGCAAGCTGTGCCAAAATGCCTCTTGTCAACAGCCTCGTGAACTACGAGATCATATGGTGACAAGAGATATGTCTTTATATCAATTTTGTATTAGGGTCCCGCCATTGTTCGACTGTCCAATTCATCACAGGCGAATATTGGTGCGAGTGCGACTCAGGAGGAAATAGCTCTTGTGTCTTGCAGAGGAAGATGTGCATTTTGGCAGGTCTTTGGGAACGCTTGGACGGATATAGAGCCCACTCCATAAATCACATCACAGAACGATTTCTTTAAAAAAGCTCATTCATATGTATAGCTATTTCCTCTTTGAGAACCGAGATATCTTGATATCTTCGACCCAGTATATTAGATAACGTATCTTTTAAGAGAGACTCTTCCTGAAACTTTGGATTGAAAGAATTAACTTGAGTCCCCTTTTTCACATTATCCAATTCTTGTATCATTAAAAAAAGAGTTTGAACTGTGTGTTCTACGTGCTCATGAGTTTTTCACACGCATACTGACACTCATATTCTCAGAACTATGCAAACTCGTGCCAAGTGAGCTGAGCTTTTTACCGGATGTGGAGTGATTTATTTTGCTGGCATTTCCTCTTCCTGATATATGTGTGTGAGCATGTCTTTGTGTGTGTATGTGTGTGTGTGTGTGTGCATGTGTGTGTTTGTGTGTGTGTGGACAGGGCGGGATGAGCTAAAATCTTGGCCGGGCCAGCACCCAATCCAACGTCATAAATAGCAGAACAGGTCAGACCAGTGCACTATAGTTTCTAAAATGTCAGAATCTAAGAGACACAGTGTGTGGGAGACAATGTGTGTGTGTGTGTGTCTGTTGGGGTTGCTAATGTAAGCCACATGTAGAAGTTGTGTTGATGGCTCTAGATTATAAAGCAGCTGTGCTCTCATTGGCCGCAGCGAGATGGGAAACGGGAAGTCTAGGGAGAAAAAAAAACAACTTCACGTCAACGAAGCTGAAAGCCCTTGGCCCAAACTCCCAGTGCTTCCACATGCATCAGAGAGCACAGTACAGACAGGCAGCTCTTCAACAGGCAAAATACAGAAATGAATGAAATAAATAAATAAATAAAAAGGTGAAAAGAGAAAGGGGAATAAAAACGACAAGCCCAAATTGAACATTTGCCTGACATGATGGAGAGGTGTGAGAGCTTTTTTTTCCTGTTGTATTACCCCTGTTCTGCATCGACAATAACACATTTTCCCCTACTGAGCTCCCAGCTGATTCCCCAGCCCTGAACTGCACTTATGAATTATCTGACACTCTTCCCGCCTTTCTCCTCTGACAACCGAGCTCTGTGGAAATTCCAAGGCACCTCTGCTGACAAGCAGAAATATCAATATTTGAATAAATTGCACATTTTCAAACTCGCTCTCACTTTCTTTCTGAATCTCTCTCATCCCACGGAGAGAGGGGGGTGAAGTTGTTTTCTTTTTTTTTTTAAGGCCTTATCCCCAGGAGCCCTAAAGGAAGAATTCAGAACGAAGGGTTTCATCATGAGAGAGCTGCGCTGAGTGACATCTGAAGGAGGCGTCAGAGTCGACCTGATGAAGTTTACTTCCTTCCAACTACAAAAACATGAGCTTCGGCTTTTTTACCCCTCCACCCCCGTCCTCTGTCTGCCGCTCAAAGAACGAAAAACAGTGCAAGAAGGCTGAGCAAAAAGGAGCATTCACAAATTGATAGACCAGCATTCTTCTTAGAAATTCATCAGGAAGGTGTGTGTGTGTGTGTGTGTGTGTGTGTGTGTGTGTGTGTGTGTGTGTGTGTGTGTTTGGGAGTTTAGTTTTTCACTCGTCTGACAGAGATGGATCCCGAGGCTGATTAAAAGCAACTTGTTAGCATTAAGTCTTCTAAGCCGATGATTCTTCCTGCTAACAAGCGTATGAAGAAAACAATATAAAGACAACAAAATGCTGTCATTACCATTTACGAGTGGCGCACATGTCACTCACGACATGCCATTACAAATAAAGTAATTTAACGTGAATGTACTGTAGCAGGAAGAGTCAGCGAGCGAGAAGAGAGAGTGTGTGTGTTTAATTTGCATGCCTGTTTATACGCTGCTCTTAATGGGGACGTCAGAGCGCTGCGTCGGCGAACGTTCCTGAGCTGAGCAGAGACAAATGTCAGCATACTTTATAAGAGCGATCATGTTTAATAAAATGCATCGTTAGAGATGAGATCAATATGAAAGAGCCTGGGCTGTTCAAGCAAAACAAACATGATGAGCTGAACACCCCTTTCTACCCCACCCAACCCAAAAGACACACACTCTCACACACTTTCACATAAACACATTTATGAATTTGAAAAGCAGCCTTAATGGCATACTTTGCATACTTTTAGAGTATAAACTGGGAAAATCTGACAAGATGCAGTGTAGCGTTAATACGCAGATGATGTATCAGGACTGCTAAATGAATAAAGTGGACAAAGCATTGAGGGCTAGGAGCAAAAAGATTAGCGTTTTCTCTGCATTCATGTTTGATACATTGCGTGTCATCCTGCACTGGTCCCTGTATTGCCTTTGGTTCCTTACTCTGTTTAATTGACTGTACATTTGTACCTGTGTGTTTTTATTTCTCGTTAAAAAAAAGGATGAAATAATCCCGATTAAACAGCTACACTAGCTAACATAATACAAATTTGAAGATATATAGCACCGTTAGTGCCCAAAAACAACATTACAGCACACCCACACATTCAATCTGAGTGTGTGTACACTGGCTAACATGAGGCAGTGTGTGGAACAGGATTAGCTTTAGCAGCTCTGTGATCTGTGCGTGTGTCTATCTGGGGGGAGGTGGTGATGGGGGGATTCGCTGCGCGTTCAGCTTCTCGTCCCCCCTTTTTCAATTTCGCCCCATGTCCCGGTAAACTAACACTGCACTGATGCCTTTCACCCTTCACTGGCCACAGGCTCAGCGCTAATCAGGATTACTCCACTCCGTCAACACTGATTTCAATAAAAAGAAAGAGTGTGTGAGAGGGAAAGACAAAAAAAAAATTATCATAAATATAGAGGGAGGTCTGGCCTTGCTGGCTGCATGTTGTGGTGATAGCAGAAGGTGATTAAAATCTCATTCAATGGGAATCCAACTGATTCAGGGTGGTCAGACAGAGGAGCACACATGCTCCCACACACACACACACACACGCACACACACACACACACACACACACACACACACTTTTCCTGGTATGATGAGCAGGCAGGATGATTATTATTGGTCGCGCTCCTGAGTCACTTCTGATTGCATATGCATGCACAAATTGGCACAAAGCAGATTCATGAACAACAAATGATGGAGGAGGAAGCCTGACCTCTTCACACCCGGATGCTGTTACATTCAGGCATTCGGTGCCTCGTACTAATTTGCCGTCTCTGACAGGGGGCGAAAAAATGGCACCAGTTAAGCAGTGATGAGACACTTCTCTATGCCCCCTGTCTCTAACATACTGTCATGCGAAGACGCTAAGACACTTACCTTTAAACGGATGTGGCATGTGACCTCATTTCCAGCACTGGGTGACAAGGTAAATGACTACCTTAGCGAAACAAATTACCAAGCCATGGCTTGACATAATTATTTTTGTGGTTAAAAGGAACAAATAGTTAGCACTGTAATGGTTGCTTGTAAGTGATCGAGGTTGTGTGCATGTGTGTGCAAGTTTCTGGGGTTTAATTACCCTGTTGACACATGTATCTGATGCAACACTGCTGCTAGTCAGTGAAACCACTGAACAAACAAGTATCATGGAAAAAAAACAGTTCCAAGGAAGGTTGTAAGGAAAAAAATGGTGAAACACCAAGCTACTGAAAACGAATATTGACTCAGAACAAGGGCTAACAGGATTTCCTAGCAGAGTTATTAATAAATGACTAGGCTCTTTGCGCAATTACGAAAAGATCCGTACACTCAAATTGCTTCCAGTAGTGGTTAAGTTCACTCAAAACCAGTTAATCTAGGTAACTTCCTTCCTTTGAATTAGAAAACTTTATTAGAAAATAAGAGGGCAGTGTTGCGATTTCTTTCTGAAAAGAAAACTAAATGGCAGGACTGCTAACTGTTAGCAATCATACTAGACATTAACTATTTTCTTACTAATATTTCTCAAACACTTCAACAAAAAATTAATCTAGCATTGTAGCTTGTTGTGTGTTGTCTATTTCTTAATGTTTGGTTTTCCCTCTAAGCTGCAAAAAAACTAGCCACGTAGCTAACATTATCGTTATGTTCCTTTGATATTTTATAACTCAAAGTTACAAAAAAAAGCAAACTAGCCAGCTAGCTTACCTACCTGTACCCTCCAGAATCATATTACTAGCTTCTCAATGCTGTTTTTTTTTTTTTTGCTAGCTAGCCAGCTAACATTACGTTTCCTCACAATTCTCACACAGCGTGACACCCTGATTTGTGCTTCATCCAGGTGAAGAAAATAGTGAAGCGAATATCCGGTGTGACTGCTAGTTTGCCTCAACATTTTTAATCCTGGAGGAGAGCGGAAGCGTGTGAGAAAGTGACTCAATGTGTTCATTGTCTCCCTGTTAAACGAGAGGCCGCACTCCGAGGTGTGGGAGATCAGACTGACTCTGAGAGGTCGGCTTGTTTTTCGGCGCAGTTTAACACTGCTGAATCAATGGAAGTGGAGAAAGTGCATCGCCATTAAGCTGAGTTAATGGCTTGTAAAACAAACCTGTTGAAAGGTGTGAAAGAGAGGAGGGAGGAGTGTATGGATGAGAAGTTTATATACTTGTAGCTGAATGCAAGATTTATGTGTAGCTTCATTTGATATTGCTTGAGTATCTGGAGGCAGTGAGTTTGTGTGTGTGTGTGAGGGTATTGGGATGTGCATGTTTGTGTGTGTGTGTGTGTGTGTGTGTGTGTGTGTGTGTGTGTGTGTGTGTTATATGTTAGAGAAGCTAAGGTCTGTCTTATGTCAGGTTGACAAGGCTGAGTATTTAAACAGAAGGAAGTAAGGGAGTGACCCCAGACGCTTTGAGGAGATAATGTCCAAATTTCTCTCTCTCTCTCTCTCTCTCTCTCTCTCTCCCTCTCTCTCTCACACACACACATACTCTCTCTCTCTCTCTCTCTCTCTCTCTCTCTCTCTGCCTCCCACAGGCCAATTAAAGCTCCTCCCCTCACAGAAAAAGTCAGCCAGGACTTCCTCTCCCTTCTCACCCTCCTCCCTTCTTCCACTCCTCTCTGTCTCTCTGCTTAGCAACTCATCATCAACACACACATGAACACATACACTCGCAGCTGTTGCATTCCTCTCCCGATATCCAACATACCTGTCTCTCATCTTTCCTCTTCTTTAGCATGTCATTAAAACACAGCACCATCGGCATGGGCGCGGCCATGTCGTCTCACTCCCGCCGTGCACAAGGTGGCAGCTGCTGCCGTGTTTGGCACAGACGCCTCACATTGTTGCAGTTGGAGCAGCCTGGCATTCTGCAGCGAGCTCCGTGTATAATTTTTTGTGTGCCTGGCAGTGAGACAGGACTCTCCTTGAGTTGATCCTCCACAGCTGGGAACCTTGTCAGAGGAACAGCACTGATCTTGAGTTGGAAACACATTCGGACTCTGGGAGAATTTATGTTTCGGGATCTGTGCTGCTGCATTAGGGGGTAAAATCATATTCAGATATTGTCTGTAGTCCGTATCCAGTCCGTAACCAAGCTAAAATCAAAGACAGCCCAATCTCATGAAAGATATGAGCAAGGGAGGTAGATGGATTTTGTTGTAAAAATGAGCTATAAACACTAACCAAGCTTCTTATCCTGTCCTTAACCTTTGTAATGTTTGTTAAAAATTTGCAAGCAAAGACGTACGGTCCGTGTTCTAGTCACCAGCTGCCATTTTATTAACGACAACCCACCTACAATTCGACACTTCAAAATATTCAGTTCATAAAGGAAACAGATGTAACCCTAAATGTGACGTGTGTTGATATTACTATCTTTGAGTAACATTTGACACAAACGTGTATCCTTATTATTGATGCACAATCACACATTATGCACATAACAAAGAAAATACTGTGTACCTCCAAAAAATTGCAATATCGTAGCCGAAAGCCAAATATCAACATACATTTACCTTGACGTGTTAACGGAAAGGGGATTTTTAAATGTTACTCAGTTATCTAAAAACAGAAACCACTGTTGATAATACTGTAGCAGCTTTTAACTAATAACTAAGTGTAGGTAAATTTAATGAGAATGGGTATTAATGGAAAGTTAAGCGGACCATGACTGATCTGATCTCCTGTTCCCTGTGTGACACCACTCTCCCGTTTCTGCCAACTACTTATACAAACCATTTCATTTCATTTTCCCATTTACTCCAGAAGTTTCTGCATAGGCGGAGCAGAGTCAGTCGCTTCACTAGAAACATACTGGTGGTTAGCTTGGACAGATGGGTTTCTGGCTAAGAAAACAACACAGAGGAGCAGAGATGAGAGGAGATGAGAGACACTGATGGTGTGGTGGCCATACCATCAAGCTTAGAGGTAAATAATCAACAAACAGCCGGAGAAGGACGAGCTCTTTCAGTCACTGCCACTTTAATCAACACTTAAGGAATCAAATTGGATTTGGCCTAGACGCTAATAGACTCCAGATTGTTTGTGTGTGCACAGGAGGAGTGTGGAGAGAGGAGTGTGTGTCTGTGTGTATGTTTGCGTATTTGTTTTGTAGGAGATGTGTGTAGGTGCATATATGCATAAATTCTGCTATGTAGGCAAACTCATGAACTCGCCTTAGAGGTAAGGTTTATGTGTGTGTGTAAGAGGTTTATGTGTGTGCAGGGTTTTTTTTTCAGCATGTTTTCCTGTAGGTCTAGCAGAAGGATGCCATTTTTAAAGAAATATAAACTCAGTGTTAAATTCAGTGCCCCACAAGGATTTGTGGTTTTTCTGTGTCGTTATATAACTGTAAACTCCTGCATGGATGAGATCAGGTAATGCTTTGCAGATGCGGGTGGCTCCTCTGGCCCCGAGGCTTCAGAGATTTGAGAAAGCGTTGCTTCCAGAGAGAAACTTAATGTGCTATGGGCTTTACCCCATGAGTCAGGGTGGACGAGCTCTCGCAGTGAGGTCACTCCATCGCTCAGGGATCTGGAGCCAAAGTGTGTGCTTGTGCGTGTGCAGGTTCGTGCTACTTAACACACACTTAGCTGGAAACTACCCACAAAACCCCAGCACATACTTCAGCTGTTCTGTTATTAGTGTTGCGAATAAAAAGTCATGCCCTTTGCTTATGACACATTCCAAGCACTCTGGATGCTTTATATCCTCTTCTCACCCCTTCTTGTATTTTTATTCCTGTGCTGTCAAGAGCAGATGTTGAAATAAAGAGCGGGAAAAAAAAGTAAATACATCTAGTAAAATGCAGCCGAGGCCGCTCCTGCTGTTATTTTTCCTTTGCCACTGTTTCTCCTGCGCTCAATGAAGGGCAGTGGCACGATACTTTTTCATTCAGCATATTGAACAGCCTCCCGGACAAGCCGCCGAGTGTTTTTATTGTTAATCGATGCCAATCCATTCCGAGCCTTGATGTTAAATAGGGATCAATACGGCCAAGCTGTGGCGAGATCTGATTTCAGTCGGCCAGTCGAGTGGTGGGTTTTAATCGGAGGGTAAATCAAAGCTGGCCGAACATAAGTCAGGTGAATTAAAACAGACTGCTGGGGACCTTTCTCGCCACCTGACCAGCGCCAGGAAATACCTGTCATATTTTATTATTGCTTCCATACCAGGTTTATTCAGCACCTCTTTCCTTTTTAGACCCTTTCTTCTTCAGCATAGGGATGGCGGCTGCTAAATAGCTGATGATGAAAAAGTACATCTAATTCCTTGAGCTGCTCAGCATCCAGATAGAACAGAGCAAGATTGTTCGCTCTTCTTTACACGTCTCGTCTTTAATGATCGAGTCTGGGAGGGAGAGCAGATGAACTCGATGGTGGCCCCTTACTTTCAGCAAAGCTACATTTCATCTGGAAAAAGATCATAAGAATCACCCTGATTTGTGAATTACAGTAGTGCTCGGGGATCTTCAGGATCAGGATCTTCTCATTCACACTACAGAGGCATCGCACTTATGATAAAAAGAGAAAATTGAGTCAGCACCTGAACCCTTTTTTTATCTCCAACCTTTGAGGTTCAAAACCCACAGGCATCCATAATGTGTGCCTCTTGTCTTAAATTTGGACACTTCTCTTAAAAGAAGCCTTTTTTTTCTCTCTTTCTCTCTGTGTTTGGAGGGCTGTTGAAGCAGGGGGCTGTGTGTGTGTGTGTGTGTGTGTGTGTGTGTGTGTGTGTGTGTGTGTGTGATGAGGGTCGAAGGGCCTCAGTGTTTTCCTGTAGATAAGCATCATAAGAGGGCATCGTTAGCCTGGGAAGCCCGTCCACCACACTGGAGTCCACATAACTCACAGGGGTCGGGCAGATTTAATGAAATATGGCCGCCGCCATAGCAGTGATTGATCGGGCGGACGGCCACGGGCCTCTCCGTGGCCCTCTCCTCCCACGGTCCATCTATGATGATAAATTAGCGTTAGATGGAGCCTAATGAGTTTACTAAACATTTGGGATTTGCGCTAATAAACTGGCAGGCTAGGAAGCTAGCAGCGAGAGCGAGCAATCCCCGAGCTCCCCCTTATCGGGGGGACATGACAGTTAAACCACGCTTCCAATCTGCCATCGATTCATCATCCTGGCGCCATTGTGCATGCTCCACAAGAGGATAATTATGCAGCCACTGCATCACAAGCACTCATATTTTCCTGAGAGAGCAAGTGGCCACACTAACACCAATAACCCAATATACATGCTACTTTATTGATAAGATTTTTATTATTATTATTATTATTATTATTATTATTATTATTATTGCCACATATTCAACCATTTGTGTCTCTTCTGTGTTGAGAGTTTGCTGTCGAGTAGATTGTAGCACTAATAATGTAGTCTAAGCACAATTAGTTAGCTTTTGATGTACATAAATTGCCGATGAAAATGAAACATCCTTTATCGTTGATTTCTTCCCCCTTGTTCTCTCATCTAGATGCAGCTGTTGATAAACCACCAACTATGATTTATCGCACGGTAATGTAATATAAAATCATTTTGCTAATTGTCTTTGTGTTGTTACACCAAACAGTTCTTGACTGTCGGCCAAATATTTGCCGTCTCTAATGATGCCTTATCAACTGCACCTGACCTCCTGGAACACCCATAAATCAGCGTCACACCCCGTATTTAAAGGCATGGAAATCAGACCCTGCTTTTAGCCTAATAAACAGCAAGCGAGGCCTGCTGGACTGCACCGGGGTCCTGGACAGCATAATTGCTGGGAATAATTCTAATGAGGTCTTGGGAAACATGAGTAGAGGTTCTCTTATAATGACAAATCGCCATGAGCCAGAGCAGGGCTCTCCAACCACCGCTCTCTTAACCCTGAACTACTCGCTCGCTCGCTACCACGTCTCCTTGGCCAAAACACATCTCTCTTTTTCTTCTTCTGTGTTGTTTTGACTTGGGGGTGTTTGAGCATTGCATCATCTTTACATGTACTGGGCAATCGTGAAACGAATGCACAGACACAGTTTTACCATTACAATAAAAATAATAAGTACAACTATAAAACCACTTTATTCCTCCTGCGCAATTCAGTGTAATCCGCACTCAAAGACCACTTTTCGTTTGACGGGCGAAAATGTGCTTTTGTTATCAACAGGACGCTGATAATCTTTTGACAGCAGTGAAGGGTGGGCGTAAGGGGGGGTATATATTTAGAGATAACTTGTCAGCTTTAATAAATGATACTTATTTGCTGCAGTTTTTAAAGATTCGAAAAGAGGATGGCTCCAGCACAGGGGACCCCAGGGACTGAGATGGCCAAGGCCCAGTGCTTCTCACCAGGGGGAAACTGATGGTTTGTGCCCAATGTCCAGATCGCTGGCCTGTGACCTCGGAGTCCAATACAATCCGCACACAGTTTCCTAACCTAATCTCAGCCGTGTCACACAACAAATTGCCACATTCAGAAAAATGGGAATGGATGGTGATGTTGGGGGGGGGTTGGGAGAGAGGAGCTGTAGGTAAAGAGAGAATAGAGAATAAGGTTGGGATGATGGGATGCCGGGCGGAGTGGGAGGGAGAGTACGATGGATGGATGGACGGATGGATAGATGGATAGGAGAAGAGCGGGATATCTCCTGCTGAGAGTGGAGAGGCAGAGGAGTACCGGCAGTGCCGAGGTCTGATTTACAAACCTCTCCTAATGCGAAACAAATGCTGTGGATGGGAATCTACACTTACTCGTACAGCAGGAGAGAGAGAAAAAAAATCAGTGAATCCATGCCTCCAGTGTGTGAGGGCTGCGTTTACAGCCAGACGTGCTGCGCTTTCCACAAACACACCACTGGCCCATTAACACAATCAAACTCCATAAAGACGTGTGTGCAGCGAATGTTGTGCAACGCTCACGTCATGTAGGGCGTTTAGAAAAAGCAAATCCATGAACTTTTTGGTGTTGCTTTTGGTAGTCACATGCCATATATATATATATATATAATGATCGATATGAATACATTTTACACGACATCACTAAAGTTTTACTTATCCGATCTCTCATAAAGGTGTTTACAGGAAGAAAAAGCATATTAATGTAGTTTCAGAAACATATATTACAATTCTAGCATTATATCAGTTAAAGTCACAAATCAATCTCAATTTTAAATATTTAACAATGCCTGAAGATAGGTGTCAAATCTTTGTAATATTTTAGAGGAATGTTTTCTACTCTGTGTGTCCTGAATGCTGGATATCCTGTACTGGTGTGCTGCCTGAATGAAAACTTTCTCATTTCAGGTTTCAGTTCGTTTCTAATCTTTCATAAAACAAATTGCACAAGTATAACATTGGCCATTAAAGTTAATAGAGAGCAGAAGGAGGCTTTGAGACGATCTCAGCTGTATGCTGGAAACAGGAACATGCTGCCTGCATTCACGAACCCTGGCCTTACATTCCTTACAGTCTTCGCCTAACCAAAACTGATCCAATTTGCCTGGTTGTTATTCAAAAGGCACATGCACCCACGCCTCCCTATTGAGTAACAACAGACCCTCTCCAACCGTCTGGGATGTGTGTGTGTGTGTGTGTGTGTGTGTGTGTGTGTGTGTGTGTGTGTGTGTGTGAAATAAACTCAAATATTTAGTTCTGATAATAGTTGTGTTTATGCTGGTGCACATTTCTAATGTGTGGTTGTCCATCTTTTTTATGTTAAGATTGAAATGTGTAGGTTTGACATTGATTGTGTTTATTTTTGTAAAGTGTGTGTGTTCTGTGTGCAGTTGTACTTGCACTATACCATGATGACAGGCTCAGCAGGAGCATTCACACTGCCCGACAAAAGGGGAGTGTTGCTTCTTTGTGCTTCCAATCAAATAAAAGGCCTTTTTAGAGCACATATGTCCCTCTCCTCACAGTTCTGTCAGATTAGACTCTCAATACCCCCACCAGACACACACACACACACACACACACACACACGCACACTCTAGTCGGTTTATTTTTTCAACTCTCCTCCTGCTTTGCGCTCTTTCCTCTTCTTCTCTGCTTTCTGCTGATGCCCTGGCTTTGCAATGTCCACTACTCTTTCTTTATCACCAGTGTCTGTGCATGTGCGTGTTCGTGTGTGTGTGTGTGTGTGTGTGTGTGTGTGTGTGTGTGTGTGTGTGTGTCTCAACAGAGACTCGGTGGAGCCGCTTTCTTCCGTTCTCTGTGCCCATGCAACATGTCTTACGACAGCACCAGGTCCGATCCCCCTCCTCTCCACACATGTTAAAGCCATTTCCCCACACATGCAGACACACACACATTCACACCCAGAAACACACGCACACACACACACACACACACACACACACACGATGGAGGCAAACACCAGAGTTATGGTCATTACCAAGAACAAAACAACTCCCTGTTACTTGTGTCACTAGTGCATTCAGTATTAATATCTCTTGAGGAATGAATGGAATATGAATCGGACTGAACTGAACTGAACTGAACTGAATGTAATTGAATCGACTTAATTCAAAGACAGAATACTAAATGAACCGAATTAATACTAAATCAACACAACATGCAATGAAATGAAATGGATTGAACTGAATCAAATCGAAGTGGATAAAAATTGATTCGAAACAAATCAAGCCAAGGGGAATCGAATTGAATTGACACCAGGAAAGCTTCATTATACCTTCAGAATCCTATCCAGTGTTCAAACCATATAACAAACTGTATTTAGGCTTCTTACAGGGGCCCATACTACGATTTAAAAAAAAAAATCACCAACTTTCTCATGCACACTTTTTCGCCATTCCCTGAAGTGCAATCCATCTTATCTATAATTCTGTGAAAATTTAGCTTAGGAAATAGTTTTGAGGTGCCGTGTAAAAAGTGTGTAATAGAGTACATCTGTTTCGACTGTAAGCCGAGTGCACGCCCCAGCTAGCGGCCGCAAGGTTTTGGCTTCTCCAACGTTCTGTCCATTTATTTTCTGTGAGAGCGTGAACAGATTGCTGCCTGCCAAACACAGGTTAAGCTCTCTGTCGTTTTTTTTTTTTTTTTTACTCCTTCCTCTCCTGATCTGGCAACCCTGCCTCTCGCCTCTCCCAGAGATCTGGCAACCCTGTACTTCCTGGCATAAAAGGTGACAATCTTCATTAAAACCTCTTACAGACAACTGTCAGTTATCCTCAGTTCAAGGAAGCCAGCTGTTCACTCGCTCTCTATCTCCCTTTCTCTCTCTCTGAGTCTCTCCAGTGAGACGGCGTTCATGGTTTATAAGCTGTGTGTGTTCTGAAGAGTTTCAAGGTGAGAGTGTCATCTGCTCAGCTCGTGAAGGTATTTCTGAATATCATTATTTTTGGGTACAAAGACAAAGGATCAATTAACAAATTGTTCCAAACGAGCGCCACGATACGGCTCACATTAACTACAGCACACGCGACTTGTTAATAGCTGAGATACATTTACATATGAAAACAAACACGCATTTTTACAGCCATTTTCCAAACTTGGTAATAAAGGTGCAACGTTGTACGCAGACTAGAGCAAAAGGATGATATAATATTATCATGATAACTTATATCACATAACACTTATGTCATGTAACACGTCACGTTGGCGCTTTTCTTTATACACTTTTATAAGTCTAATTAACGTTGTTGTTACTCACATATGGCATGTCCTAGCAGTTTATAGTTTAATAAAATTATGATTTATGATTTATGAATTATTATTTAAATTGTTAGCTTGATTATTATTTTGGTAGACCACTTCTCACATACTTTCAGTGACATGGTGTGTGTGTGTGTGAGTGCGTGAGTGTGTGTGTGTGTGTGTGTGTGTGTGTGTGTGTGTGTGTGTGTGTGTGTGTGTGTGTGTATTCACCACAAAGCCAAAATAATTACTGATATATTCACTGTATATTCATGAAAATGCCTTCCGGTATCATGACATATTTGCCATATTGCTCACCTCTAATACAGACTCTGCAAAAAAAACAGATTTTTACCGCTTCATAATTTACTACCATACCAAAACATTTCTTCAAGAAAAAGGGGTGTAATTCTTATCTTAATGATGTTAAATGGCTGTTTTTATTTGTCATGCTCCTGATAAGCGAGTGAAGAAGAATGTACATAGTATTGTGCTTTTTACTATCAGTTCACTCCCTTAAAGGGGTTTCTGACATCTCTGACTGCCTCCTTTCCTCCCTGTGTCTCAGTCTCAGCTCCACTACTCCTCCACAGACACACACACACACACACACACACACACACACGCAGGCAATCCTTTACACAAGCATCTCCCAGAGAAGGTTCCCATGCCACAGGCGGAATCAGACAGTCCTGACAGGAGCGAGCGGCTGCGGCTCGGTGTGTGACTGAAGCTTCAAAAGAGCCGGGCTGAACACCTGCACCAAAACGGCAGCCGCTTAGCATGGCCAGCTCCATGCAGGCACGCATTAATGGCCTCTTAGAATAACGCAAATACCCCCCACTAACACGCTGGGCCAGACACACACACACACACACACACACATACACACACACAGAAAACACACGCTGGAGCCAAGTGAAGGAGCTAGGGAGCATTTTTATTGCTGCGTCGGCTAATTTGGTAGTGGTCAGTGGAATTTATAACATGGCCCAAGCCATCACCTTACTTATTCACTAGGCAAGCTGGCTGAAGGGGAAAGAGAAGCAATGTGCTTTTTCTATGTGTGTGTGTGTGTGTGTGTGTGTGTGTGTGTGTGTGTGTATGGCATGAGCAACAGAAAGCTTGCTGACTGCCTCATAAATAAGAGCAGCAGAACACACCTGTGCTGGTGCTGTAGTGCGGCTCTGAGGCTGTTACCTGGCCAGAGATATATCTGCTGTCTGCTCGGCCATTAATCAGAACTAATGAAGCTCTCTCTCTCTCTCTCTCTCTCTCTCTCTCTCGCTCCCTCTACCAGTGTTTCTCTGTGCAGCTCCTTTATTCCCCTCTCTCTCTTACACACACAATTTCTAAAAACAATTCTGCAACACATGAAAAGCTGCTCTCACATGAACTCGCATACTCACAACCACGCTTAGTTACACACCACATCCACCCATCCACATCTGAATGTCACCTGAGCAAGAAAAAAAAAATTGCAGACCTGAAATGGCTGGAGGCTATAGTAACAGCTGAGCAACCCTCTGCTGCTTCCTACAGGAGAGACAGACAGCGAAAGGGAGAGCAACAGAGCACCATTCTCCACTTAACACTCTTTTAATTACCCTCCACACAGGTCTGTGAAAACCTGCCATTCAGGAGCATTTCAAAACAATCCGTCTCTCTCCAGGTCCATCACATCCTGCTCTCCTGCTCCGACGCTGATATGTAATTAAAGACGTCTCCAAAATCCTCCTCGACAGCCCGAGACGCAGCCAAAAATGTAAATGACATTAACACAGAGACAATGAAATGAATTTTTAGGTTTTAAATGTCCCTTGTTTTTTTTTTTGTTGTTTTTTTTTTTTGTTTTTTTTTGCCTCAGCTCATTTCCATAGCGCTTCTTTTTTCTCCCCACACCAACAAAAGCTCTGACCTTCTAAATGCTGGCATTTGTTCAGCTGAGCTCGGAGCGAGCCGCAATCGAGCATCTGCACACCGAAGAGAGGGAGGAGAGCTCGTCATGAAGACCTGGGCCATCACGTGCCAGAGAGGCAAACAAAAGAAAAACATTTTAAAAAACGAATCAGAAGACGAAATGAAGAGGAAACATCAAAGGTGGTCGTTGGTAGTCTGTTTATATTCGGAAAAAGAAAAAAAAATTCAATGTGAGTGTCTTTAAAAAAGAATCTCCCGGCACATGACTGGGGTGGCTAATAATCACCCGTAATCCGTCTCATATGGAAATATAATGAATGTTAAATGAAATCAGCAACAGGCCCAAATGACGCCCGAGCCCAGTAGGAGAACAGGTGCAGCGGCTGTGTGGAATAAGCTATAGGATGAAAACCGGCCCAGCACACAACTGTGAGTACAAAAAAAAGTCAATCTCATGCATTATTCAGCCGCATGGGATGGGGTGGGGGATCTCTCAGGGGTCAGGCTGTCCTGACCTCTGTGACAGGAAGTGAAAGGGAGATCGGTGGCTAGGAAAGCCCTGATCAGTGGCAAGTATTATTAATCCCCAAGCCGCAGAATAAAGCCACAATCCTCTCCTGACACACTCTCACATGATCGCTAACCTGTCTCTGAAAGCTTGTGGAGCATCCATCACTTACAGACCTCTGTGTTACATCTTGCTTGTACTCTCTCTTTATTTTTCACCTTCTTTACACATCCCCTTAGATGACTAATCTATGTCAGAGCAGTGGGAGGTGAAATATTTAAAGATCCGCCGAGATCGATTCTGCAATTCTGCAACAGCTGTTAAATGCGACCAACTTTTCGTTCTTTTGCTGTTATTTTTTCTCTTTTTTTTTTTTACCAAGCTGTGCTAAAGTCCAAGAGAAAATAGGATAAACAGATGTCTGGCTTGCCTACAGGAAAATAGGACACATTTGGAATGATAAGTCTCTTAAACTCCATTGAAAATGCCAGCAGCGTGATGGTGCCAGTTACTGCCCGCGCCTGTGCCAGCGAGCAGCGCGCCTGCCCTGAGTGCCATCTGGGAAAATGGTGCTGAGAATGTTATCGATAATGGATCACAAGTTCCTCTGGTCAGCATGGACCTGCGCTGCATAAGACTCTCTCTCCACTCTCTCTCTCTCTCTCTCTCTCTCTTCTTCCTTTCCTTTCTCCCTCTTCTCCTTTCTGTTCCCTTCCCTTTCTCTCGTTCCCCCCAGTTAAATGTTTTGATTGTAACATAATCGGCCCTCCCTTGTCTGCCTAAACAATCCCCCCATTCATTTTCTAGATTCATTCGCCTCCATGTCCACGCAAACCATTATTTCCAAGCGCTTGTTGAACATGAGCACACGTAGGCCTCCCTGTTCCTGACACCAATCATTTCATATCTACATATCCCTCTGTCACAATTTTGGCCGACAGAAATGAGTGCAAAAAAGAAGTTCTGTGCTGAGGAATTGGCGCTTCACCGCTCGTCCCACCCGTACTTGCACTTCACATTCCAGGTTAAAGTTTCAGCACTTTTTTCAGGCCCCGTTCTCTGGCTAAGAGTTCTGGGAGCAAAAGGATAAAATCATCTGCTCATAGTGGCAATACGTGGACAATGCAGTAGGCTAATGAAGCACGTCTGCCTTTGTGATCGCGTAGAACGGATGAAAACGATACTCTCAGCCTTTTCAGGCGGCCCACAATGAAAATGTGAGCTTTTCTATCCACTGTTTGAACTTACGACAATATCTCCTCCTTTCGCCGCAGTCTCTTTCCCTGAGACTCAATCCCTCCTCCACTGTTCCTCTTTTCCTATTTTACTAGTGTTACACGCATTGTTCGCCAGATTGAAGCACAAAGCGCAGACACCCGATCCCTCCAACTCTATTTAGGCGTGATACAAAGCCGAGCAATTTATGGGAAGAGCCAGTGCGTTAAATATCAATGACGCCCTGTTGTACAGTGTTCAGCATGTGTCTCTTTGAAGGTAAATATATACTGTAAGCTCAGCTCGGCGGATGAATAGAGCTCACTGGATTTCAGACATCCCAGGAACTACCAAGAGGAAGTGAGACACGGTTCGTCTTTTGCTCCAGAAATGAGAACAACCTCCCTATAATCCTTCTCTCTGCTCTTTTCTTCTCCCTCTCCTCTCCGCTACAGGGCAGTGTAACATAATTCTCAGCCTTCTATTAAAACATCCTTCTACTAATTACTGCTCACGCGCTGTAGCTGCACGTCAGCGGGCCTGTCCAAATACTACAGTCAGCGATGTGGAAGAATACAGAGCGCATGTCAAGACAATCACTGATATCACTCAGGGACAAGACAGTAAATAATAAAAAAAACACTACTTTTAAAGGTCATAAAATGATTTTTTTTATATCAATATGGTTCCACTTTTTGCTAGTATGTATCCCAATAATAAAGTGTACTTGCTCTTCATATATCACTCTTTGGCAATGCTTGTAAAAACTGATTATCATGCAGAACAGCATTTCCAAACCATAACCATATGACGTGTGATGGGAGGAAATTCATAGTGCTCAAAGCATGTGAGCACGGCCATAAATTCAGGACCGAGGCAGTGAGTCCTTTTTTCCGACACTTGACACACACACACACACACATGCACACATACAAATACTCTGACACACACACACACTTGTGCTGAGTGGCAGTAGCAACTGGCAGTGCCTATTTGATTACTAATAAGAGAGATGTTCCCTCTGTCAGATACCAAACATTCTCCACTAAGCAAACAGCTATTTCAGCTAGTCAAACATTAGCATTGCTGTCCAGCGGTGGCGCGTATTTTGCCTCGGCTCGCGACTCGCTGTCTTTCTCTCCCCAATCTAATTTCTCGCTCGGTGGACGGCAAAGTTCACGATGGGGAGATAAGTTTGCAACATCAACAGAGCAGAGACAGACGGGGAGTAAGTGAGACAGAGCTGAGAGAGAGAGAGAGAGAGAGAGAGTGTGTGAGAGAAAGAGAGAGAGAGAGAGAGAGAGAAGGCTGTGCTCTCTGGCACAGAGTGCCAGTTGTTCGTGCTGTCTTTATGGAGCATGGTGGGCTTGTTCTACCTCACTAATCTCCAAGAGGCCCGGGCAGCTCTCTGGCACATCCCTACTCCTCAGATCTGCCCTCATCTTCTCCACGCTTGTATACTCTGCCAAGATAATTGGTGATAAGAAAGCACTCCAAGACTTGCTGAATGTTTGTAAGCAACACAAAGTCACAGGAAATCAAACAGAACTAAAAAGAAGAGGAGGAGTGCAAAACATCAATCACTGATCCTGCAGGAGACGATGTATTTAAACGCACTAATGTTATCAACACATAAGCAGCAACAACCAGCTGAGAAACATCTCTCATTACCCAGGAGTAGCAGTATGGGAGCTCACACGCATATGCACACACCTTATAAGAGAAACAAGGACAGTGGGAAGCTGTGAGCATCACGTCTAGAGCCTACGGAGAAGATAACAGGGGAAGAGGAGATGGAAGCGAATGATGCACTTGTTAACAAATTAGGATGAAGGAGGGAGAGCTGTGAATCTAAAGCCAGCCGCTCTCTAGGAATAAACGACTCGTTGCTGGGAGAGGAAGGGCTAAAGCAACTGCCTCCCCTGGCACCTCAAGCAATTACACACTCCCTGAAGACACCCCCGGGTTTCCAAGTCAACCCACCTGTGCAAAGACCAAAACACCGGGCCGCACCACCCATCACACAAACACAACCCACCCAGAGACAACAGGAAACGGAAAACAGAGAGAGGCCCTTACCTGTCGATGATCACAGGGTCTGAAGGGGTTTCGTTTCTGTTCCCGCAACTTTTCTTGTCACAACACCGGCTGTGGAGGAAAAAGACAAACAAACAACAGCGGCGATGTAAGTAAGATTTGGTCTCAGTTCAGGAAGCGAGTGTTTTGTCTTGCTAGAGCCTGAATCCAAATCCGTCATTTGCTCTTTCCCTTTATAGTGTGAGGTGGAGGCGGCTGCCTGGCTGACTGGCTGGCTGGCCATCCCCAAATCGGGTGCCGCTGTGCCGAAACGGGGAACAACATGTTGCGGTGTTTGCATTGGTGCTGAACAGAGAACTGGGGAAGGGGGGGGGATGCCAAGAGGCAGGAGGATCACTTTCACAGCTTCGCCTTTTGTTTACCTCTAATTGTCAAGCTGTTATATCTGGAGAGGATGCAAGATGCCACCTTCAACCAGTGCTTTTGTGGGGCACTTATTAATTACAGGCTCAAAAGCCTGCATCAATCTTTCACAATGTGCCAATGCCTCCATTTTGAGGCTGCTATGACGCTCCCATTATGAGTGCTTTAATTAATGCTGAAATGATACAAGTGGAAAAATCTTATGCCTCTTGCATTTAAAGAAGAACACTTGTATAATGGTTACATGTCCAAATTCTCACCATATGGTACAGAAAAATATGTAAAGCTCCTTTAAGCTGACAGCTAAAGTGATTAAAGTGAAAAAAAAAAATCTGCACCCCACAAAAACACACATGAAAGTTGCATGTACTCACAGCACAAGCCACAAGAATGGTCAGTAACAATGTGTGTCTTATCTCTGTAACACTGCAGCACACAGGAAGAGGAGGATTTTGTATGTTAATACCTAAGAGCTCAGTGCTGTGAATGCAGCACATCAATGGGGACTAATGGCACTAAAGCAGAAGCTGGCAATGCAGCATGACCTTTGGGCCTGTAACCGATGCTTGATGTTAGTGGTTAAAATTGGATTGGTTGTACTCCTTTATTTCTGTCACAATTTCCCCATTTCTACATGACGTGTGACTTCCTAATTCATCATGGCTCTAGGGTTATAACAGACATGTAGCTGTTATCAAAATCCACCTTTAGTGCAACTTGCAATAATAATAATAATAATAATAATAATAATAATAATAATAATAATAATACATTAGAAATAAGGCTATGTCTTTATTATACTGTCTAATGACATTATGCAAAAGTTAAGTTTGTGTCTGGAGCTGGTTTTAGACCTTCGGTAACAATTCATGGTCTCTGTGCACTCCAGCATGCCGCAGTCCGAAAAAAAAAAAAAAATCTGTGACCTGCTTCCGTTTTCGTCTTTGTGCAATAGTGCGCACTCTGTAAATCACAATTCAGAATCCTCTCCACATCCGGAGGCTGCTCAGTTTATCCGGGACAAATACTCATTTATGGAATATATATATATATATATATATATATATATATATATAACATATTATATTAAATATATATTTTGCATTATATATTATGCATCAGGTTATTATTATTATTATTATTATTATTATTATTATTATTATTATTATTATTATTATTATGCACTGAGCAATTAATTTTTCCCCCGAAATTATTTAAAGTAAAATCAAGGCGAGTAAAAATAAGACAAATATGAATAATGCACCAAAATATGACACATTTGTAATGCGTGTATAATTTATGTTTTCCTTACCTGCACATAATTTCGTGTGTGAGGAGAACTCGGCACATTTCTGGATTTTTATCTTGGCCTTCATAAATAATAGCCTTGAAACAAACAAAAAGAGAGACAGAGAGAGAGAGAGAGAGAGGGAGAGAGAGAGAGAGAGAGAGAGAGAGAGAGAGAGAGATTAGTGAGCAAACTGCCAAACAACTGATATATAGATTATTTAATATATTAGTTTGCTTATAAGCTGTAAAAGGTCAAATGAAAAAAAAATAATAGAAAAGCAAAAAAATTTTAAAAAATGCACCACGTGTTATAATCCTATTTTTGTGAATATTAAACTTGACTGTTTTATTTTTTTCACCAGTAATGAGTGAGGGATCGATAAGTTTTATTTATCTACACAAAAATCTGCATCTGCTATATCCTATGAATTAGGGTTCAAATAAATGTAGAATTTTTTTTAAAAATAGTTTATAAAATATTGGAATATAAAAGAAGAGCGTGTCTGTATAAAGCAGCGACATTGTAATGTTATAATTTATCAGTAAAACCTCCCATACGGCATGACCTTTGTTATGTCCATAAATAAGTTATGATGGAGAAGCATATTCTATTTGAAATTAATATCAACGCCCGGCGCTTCACTGTGATGATAAATAATGTGACATTAATAGCACTTTATAAATGAAGAGGCGCATATGCTAACCGTTTAGCTCGTCGCTGCATTTTATTTGAGAGGATGAGAGGGAAATGCTGGTGCATTAAAGGCGCCCGGGTGCATATGGGCGCGGGGAGCGCACACATCACCGCGCCTATCATCGCCACACATTGGAGGGGGAAAAGTGCTAATGGCCAATCTGCTGTTTATTTTTGAGCTGCTAACAATGATTTTTTTTTCTTCCTCGTTGCTTTAGATAAAATCACGGTGTCGGGGGGTACGCTTGAGTAATTTTTGAGCATTGGCTTTAACAGATGGCGCAGAGCTGGAGGTGCGCTCTCCTTCACTCTCTCTCTCTCTCTCTCTCCTGCTCAATCTCTATGCCTCTCACCCTCTAACCCTCTCTGCCTTTCTCTCTCTCTCTCTCTCTCTCTCTCTCTCTCTGTCTCTCTCTCTCTGTCTGTCTCAAAATTAAAGCCGTTAATATATTAAAGGGCTGATAAATCTCCGACATTTCTTGTATAGAATAAAAGGAATCACAAGGCAGGCGCACACAGAACTCAGTGCTTAAAAATTGTAATATTGTATAGCCTAATAACTTTATAAATTATTTCTACAATTGTAAATACATAAAAAATTAAAGAAATGAACATTTAAGCCTTTAAATGCGAAGGAGAGAAAGTTACTTGTCTGATGGCACTTTGTTAAGTATCCTTACAGCCATGATTTATTTTTCACCCTCCCACACACACACACACACACACACACACACACACACATACACACACACACACGCGCGCGCGCGCGCGAACACGCATGCTGTAAATACGGGAAATCCATAAAGTGTCTGTTCAGCGCCATTGACTCTTTGATCGTTTTCACACCAATTAGGACAAGGCCTATATTTATAATTTCTGTCGCACGTGCAACACCAGTAAACCTGTCTGAACGGAGGAATAACCGAATCAGAGCGTTCAACTTGTCGAGCTCTTAAACACGGCCATGATGGAAGGAAATGAGACGGTTAAAATGCGACAGCAGGACGAGCGAACAGTACAATATCAACTCAAGTGGCCCTCTCAGGATTTACTTCCCTTTCTATAAGCATATAGAGCAAGAAGGCACGAGCCTCCGGCTATACATCACATGATTTTATAGTCACAGGACCAATGCGTTTAAATGAAACTGTCGCTCATCAGCCGAAAAATAAAAGCAACCCTTTGGAGAAATATGCATTATATATTATATGAAGATGTGCATAGGGAAAAAAATAAAGGACTGGATTGTTAGCGTTAGAAACAATTCAAGCCTGTTTTTAATCACAAGTTTTCTTTGGAAAACTTGCATGAATAATTTCACGCAAACTCCGTGCGCAGGATTTTGCGCCGTGATTAACTTCACGCGCGGCATATCAGATACATCAGACTGTCTCCCAAGCACTAAATCATAAAGAACTATGAACGGCATGGAGAGCTTAAATACGAGCTGAATAATAACAAGGGAAGAAAGAGAGCTCATTTTATCCCCCGCATTTAGAGAGCAGCCTTTCATGAACCCTGCATATCACCCTCTCTCTCTCTCCCTCTCTCTCTCTCTCTCTTTCTCTCTCTCTCTCTGTCTCTCTTACTAAAGCGCGTGCTCACTCAGGTCGGGCTTGTTCCCCTTCTATATACAGTGTGGCTTTAATAATTAATGCGAAATTATCTTGCAACAACACAAAAACACGCAAAAAAGAAAAGAAATATTAAAATAAAATCCAATCTTTATCAAACATGCACCCTAAAGTTGCAGCAACAACAAAAAAATATATAGGGGGGAAAAGGCAAGAGTAAAACTTGCTAAAAAACTAAAAAAAAAATACTAATAATAATAAAAAGTGTTCTTACCTGTTTTGTCATGGAATCGATTAACCGTACATAAAGATCCTGTTCTGTTCTGACGCCTGTGGGAAATGTTTCATTCAGTCAGCGCCATGGATTAGCCACACTTTACCATTTAATCTTTTTGCTTTTATTAATTTTCTTTTTTTTTAAATTTTAGCATCACATAAAATCTCACAGCGAAAAAAGTGCACAGAGCTCAAATCATTCCAAATTATTATTTTAAAGTATATATACATACATATGCGTAAAGAGTTATGTGTGCAGTGTAATAGATCATTTTTAAACTTCCATAACAAATATCCTGACTGTAAGAGAGCACTATAATTGATATAATCTCTATAATTTATAGAATTTATAGAATTTAAAAGAGCTGATATTGTTATTAAGTGCTATTGTTATTAGTATTATTGTGTTGCTTATTGTCGGAGAATTATGATTATATTATTATTATTATGAATATGATTATTATTCCTTGCTCCTTGTTGTGAGAATCAGTATGGTGAAGTTTGACTTACCGTTGCTGTATAAAAGCTGTAGTTTGTAATGTATCCCATTGTTAGTTTTTTCGCTGTTTGGTTCCTGAAAATAAGCACGGGTGGCAATCAGACTGGCGTTTTCTCACTTTCATTTCAATTCTGCATGTGCTCAAAATACCTGCCTGATCCTGTTTTCCTTAGTAGCTATGCATGGACACTCGAATAATGTGTCCAGCAAGTTTATCTAGGAAAATAGCTAATATCCAGAATCTATGTTGAGATTCTAAAAAGAAGTGTTTTGCATTTTTAAGGCCAAATAATTGTGCGTTATAATTCTGCACGCTAGACTGTAGCTTATAATAACTGCGCTCACATTTTTACACTGTAGCACACATTTATAAATTATGACATCCTTGAATAATCACAGATATGTATTTTATATATATAGGAGTATGTGTTAAATAACATTTCTGTCATCCTCGGTTTATATCACAACTCTTTTTGGCGCATGTGCGTTTCCCTAAGTTCTGTGAACTTGAAGGGGGGAAAAAAAATCATCTTGCGCGGCATTTCCAAAAAAAAAAAAAAAGCGGCGCTTACTTTCTCCTTCTCCACAAAGTCCACAAAAGCTGTCCTTTCGATCTCGACGGGCTGACCCTGTCTGTCGTACAGAGCCAAGACGAAGTGGAAAAAATTGGACTTCCTCAGATTGGACGGCGGCTGTTTCTCGTAATGCGCCCGCGCCAGACCCACTCCGCTGCGGGGGAAAAAAGATGACAAACCGGGCTCGGTTAAACAGTAGGGACAGAGGGAGCAAGGGAGCAAAAGGAGGGAGGGATACACACCAAAAAGATACAGTATCAGGAAAAAAAAAAAAGAAGAAGAAGAAGCATGTAAGCTGGTGGAAAGTGACCGGGAGAGTATTCTTGATTTGTCACTTAAACAGTAGTAATATGATGTAATGAGCGGCGGAGAGGTGCACGGGGAGACCGTAATTGATACATGGCATAAGTGGGGATTTAGGGTTGGTCTGAGAAATGCATGAAAAAAAAAAAATCGGGATGATTTGGCAGACGTACCTTTGGGCGGCTGTGTTAGCATCCACCACCCCGGCCGTGTGCATCCATGATCGGACGGGGTTCATGCCGCTGCCCAGCGGCTCCTCTTTCATAGTCGTCCCCCCTCTCGGTATATTCTCCTGAATCCCAAACATTAAAGCGGCGTGCGTGTAAACCAGCTCCAGCACACGAGGTCAAAGCGAAAAAATCGGGAAAGGACGCGTCGTTTCTCCACGAGACGCACTCGGATCTCTGCGAGAGTTTGGTCGTGATTTGTTGAAGGAAAAAAAAAAAAAAAAAGAAACAAGCCCAGTTCAGAACAAGTCTCGGCTCCTTCTTCAGCGCGTCCTGCGTTGGCACGACATGGACGATTTTAGTGAGTGGAGGATTCTCTGTCAAGATCTCTCAGCGGCTTGTTTGGATCGAGATCCCGTTGGAGGAGTCGTCGAAATACCTGGATGTTGTTTTTTTTTCTTTTCTTTCTTTAAAAAAAAATCAGTTCAACATCTCTTGTAACTTTGCGCTGTGATGATGCTCTCAGGCTCGTGTCATCATCCCTACAGGAAAAAAAAAAAGCTTCAGGACACTGCTGAATCGACCACTTTCTGGCAAGGCGCTCCAGCTCCAAAAGACAAATAAACGGGAAAAAAACTATGATTTAGCGCGGAGGTGTTCCCGGACGCGGGAGAGAGCTTGATGAGGGGGGCCTTTAGCGTCTCTCGGAATGGATGGAAGCGTACAAAACTCAGCCCTCTATCCCCTAGGACTGAAGCCTTTCCCGGGAGCCAAAACTCTAGACCCGCGGGATCCGCACTGTCAGAGCGATGACGCGCTGTGGGCGGGGTTTTGACCATATATGGAGGAGAAGGGGTCTGACATTTCCGGTCGCTGGCGTTGCCCAAGTACCGCGTGAGTACACATACACACACTACAAGCAGACAGCGAGATGTACTTTTCTATTCTCCTTTTCAAAGCCTGAACGAGCTCGAGCTAATCAGGGGAGGGGAAATAACCATCCTAAAACATGCGCAGCTTTTGCATGCAGTGTGTCATCATAATCTATTGTTTGTTTTTGGTTTGGTTTAGAAATAAATGCGCAGAACTAATGCAGTTTCATACATTTCCATTGCACATAAGAGGAAATAAATGTTGTAAGAAATGCAAGAGCTCAGACGAGGAGGGCACTTAGTGTTAGGTGCGTCCATGCACGCTGTGGTTTCACGTGCAGAATAAAATCATTTATTGGCCCTTGTCATCCGCTCAATCACCGTGTCGTGCAAATGACAGTGACGGATATCTCGGATGCCTAATTGGCCCCTGTGTCGCTATGAAAGTCAAACGGAGTCTGAGTATCAGATACAAAGCACACTGATCAATAACACGACTTGAAGTATATTTCAAAATCACGCCGCCTATTTGACGAGTGCAGATTTTTAAAAGTGAATGCCCCCCTGTAATGGCTGTGCTGATCATCTACACACGAGCGCGATGCGCAGCTGAAGTTAGGAGAAGAATAACGCGCACAATCATCTAAAACGTAGTTAGGCTGCAAAGTGTGCAAAACACACTCTCTCTCTCACACACACATACACACACACACTCACTCACAGACTCTCTCTTTCTCACACACACACTTATCCTCACACACGTGCCGAGTGGCGCACAAATGCTCAGAAAAACCGCGATGCTTTTTTGCGAATCGCGCTAAAATTGCATCTGAAAAGTGTGGAAGGACTCGAGGGATCCGCTGCGTCCACCCTCTCGCTCCATGCGCCTTTTTATAATAAATAGAGCGTTTTAAGGACAATAATGCGCCCAGTGGTTATTTAGTTGTGTGATATGGGAGTGTAAGGTGTTTCTTTTCCCTTTTTTTGCCACTTGGCAGGGTGTGTATTGATGTTAATATTTTAATGAATGGTTGAAAATCGAGACTCCGATGTGGGTTATCTGGGGAGCCGGAGCGCAGCGCACTGGAGGGAGGGATGCGGGGACGGAGAAGAGAAAGAGAGAAAGAGAAGGAGAGATGTGTGTTTTAGAGAGTGAGAGAGCAATCTGTTTGTGCTGGTGTTGGGGGGTTAATGACTATTGCTAAAGATAAGTGAATTATCAAAGCTGTTGCTCGTCTGAAAAGTCCATTACTTGCCTGCTCGTCCAGTTAAATACGTAAGTAATAAATTATATTACATAACAATTATTATTATTATTATTATTATTATTATTATTAATAGTAGTAATAGTAGTAATAGTCGTAGTAGTAATCTTTAATTCAGTGTAACAAAAAAAAAACACGTTTATTTAGGCCTATTAATTTATTATAAAATACATCATACAGTGTTTATTATTAACTCGATGTTGTATCTTGTGTCTTTAATTGTCTATGTTTATTGCGATTTATTTGTTTTATTATTATTATTATTATTATTATTATTATTATTATTATTATTATTATTATTATTATTATAATTATTATAAATTGCGCTGTCATAATAGCATATAACAACACACATAGCCTAATTAGTAATATAATTTATTAGGAAATGCAAAGCACTTTGCATTCCGGGTTTTTTTCTTCATATTTTATGTGCCTAAATTTCCCTCCCAGTTTCTCTCTGCTTGGCTAACCGCAATCTACAGTATCTTTAATACAGATTACACACCAAAGCGATTTCAATCTGATTATCAAATTAGGGTTTTAGCCTAAATCCTTTTAAAGCTGATACTGTTGACTAGAGAGGGGAGGGGAGGAGGGGAGAAAAGTTCAACAATCCCATCGCGAAGGTAACGATCCCCTCCTAAAAAAGGGAGTTTTAAACCTTATTTGACAACAAATGCAGCTGCCCCTCTATTTTGGAAGATATTAAGGCGAAAATGAATGCAAATCTGTGTTCAGGAGCCATCTGGCCAGAGAGAATCAGCTGCTCCGCCTGCATCTATCTCGGCTCATTTTCCAGCCTCATCTGGAGCTGAAAGCGTGTGCACCAAACACAATAATCCGCCAAGTTTCCCTGCACTCCGACATGCTGAGAGCACACGCTGGACTTTTATGGCTTTAGCTTAAATACTTTTTTTTTCTCTTTGTAACCGTTTAATTGCTTTTGCTAGATAAAAAAAGAAAGAAGTCAAATTTCTAATAAAGTAAATCTAGGCCTTATGTATTAATGTGTCAAATATTGTAGGATTTGCTTGTTAAAATTACTCAGGAGACACCTGCTAATATATAAAACTGTTATCAACTTATTACAACAGAGTACTTTTTTATTGATTTGTATTTTCTTTTATAGATTTCTGTTTATCCTTTTTTATTGTAAAAGTAATTTTAACGAACCATAACGAATATCATCATCACGAACGACAATAATAATAATAATAATAATAATAATAATAATAATAATAATAATAATAATAATAATAATTGTGTGTGTGTGTGTGTGTGTGTGTGTGTGTGTGTGT
>CM074956.1:17339177-17350294 GCA_037577455.1 Pangasius macronema | reverse complement strand
TATATATATATATATATATATATATATATATATATGCAAAAATAAAGAATTCAAATCTGGATTTGCATTTATTTATTTATTTGTTTGTTTGTTTATTTATTTTTTTTTTTTGCAGAACTATGTGGATATGAATGTACAACCTACACGTCTATCAAATTAAGTAAAAATTGGATATTGAATTTTTTAGAGAGCATAACAAAAAATGTTTTTTTGTTTTGTTTTTTGTTTTATTTTTTATTTGTATTAATCGGACGCAGATTTTTAAGCATTCCATACCTAAAATATAAAGCGCAAACCCTTTTTTTCGCAAATTTTTAAGAAAGAAAGAAAGAAAGAAAGAAAGAAAGAAAGAAAGCATAACAGTTTTATCTAGCCCGGTGAAACCAGGCGTCGTAACAGACGTGTTAATGATCTCTGAGACATGTGGAAAGGAACTGTGAGAGGAAAGAGGTGGAAAGTGAAGATTATTTTTCCAAGGCGAAGATTTGCATGACTTTTTTTTTTTTTTTTTATTTGCCCGTGCCGACATTTACTGGAAATTTGATAAAGAGCGCCTCCTGTTGCTCAGATTGTGTAATGCAGTTTCAACCCTGAGCTCAGTAACCCATAACACTTTGGCACATTATTCAGTAAATAAATCTATATTAATGCAAGCATTAGCATGATTTGGCTTTTATTTGGATGATCTACATGCCGTAGATTAGGGTCACCCTAAGAACAGTATTCATTATGCAGAGAATGTAAGCTATTTATTAAAGACATGTAGTTTATGCGCCGGAAATGAAGTGAACAGAGAATCCGGAGGAATCAGATGCGGCCAAGATTTTATGCTTAATTTATTTGGTTATTTATATATATATTAAAAATAGACAACGACATAAAATGTGTGGTGTAATAATAATAATAATAATAATAATAATAATAATAATAATAATAATAATAATAAATGCATGGATTCTGCGTCCGTTTAATCATCGCTGCTTTATTTTATTTACAGAAGAAGCTGTTATTGCGTGATGAGCAGCAGGGATTGAGGGCACCTTCACTGTATTAAAAAACAGGTTTCGATTAGGTAATTTTAGATATTGTAATTGGCTTTAATTAAACATGCATCGCGCTAATTAACTCAGATGATTTTTTTTTCGGCAGCCACTGGGACGCGCTTTGCCGGCTTTGATACACTCAGTCCAGATGTCCCAGTACAATTCAGGCAGCAATTAGAAGTTCGGCTACACACTGACTGGGAATGAAGTTAGAACCTATGATAAGGCAGAACATGCTCCAACAGATGCTGCATTTAATATGAAATCATATACTGTCAAAGGGTGTGCGTAAAACCTACAGACTGCTGTAATGATAACAGAAAATCTGTATACGCAACATCTGTATGCATCACACACACACACACACACACACACACACACACCTGAAAACAGCTGGCGCTCCAAAGTCACAAATGAGAATTATTATTATTATTATTATTATTATTATTATTATTATTATTATTATTTTGTTAAACTATTATTTCGTTCATTTTTATTCTAACGAATACGTGTGGGGTGTGTGTGTGGAACACTTCCTGATTTGGAATGAGTTAAAATGAAAATGGTGTGTGTGTGTGTGTGTGTGTGTGTGTGTGTGTGTGTGTGTGTGTGTGAGTGAGTGTGTCGGGCTCGGCCGCCGTGTAATTAGCATTTCCATTCTGCAGTTGAAATGAAGAGGGGAGCCTGCGGCGCGGCCTCGGGCTACACCCACATGAAGAGAGGGAAGAGGAGAGGAGAGAAAGGGGCAAGCGGAGAAAATATGAATAAAGAAAGCAAGAGCCATTCGAGATAATTAACATGTAAAATATCCAGTGGAAATGGGGACGGAAAAGAGAGCCCCACCCTCACTCCGACTTTCCACATCCTTGTCTGTAAACTCCGTGATTAAAAAAGTTTACCGCAGTAATTAAAGGTCCGGGGGCGCACACTGCACCTGCGCGCGCACGGGTGTGTGTGTGTGTGTGTGTGTGTGTGTGTGTTAAACACAGCTCAAAAGCTCCAAATCCAAATAACTCCATGTCCTTGATGAGTCGCATTTGACCTACTTTTAAAATTGTACAAAATCTCCCAGTGGTTTGAAAAGGAAACAATTCAACACGGATGATCCGGAAATCTGAGCCACACCGACACTTTCTGCAGGTCCTCTCAGTGAATACTGAAGTGACAAAGTGGTTCTTGTGTGGTGACAGGGCGCCCCCTACAGACAGGATGGATGATTTAACGTACCATCACCATCATCAGGAGCCCCATTATAGCTTAAATAACACAGTTATTAATAATTAATACTCAAAACAGGTCAAAACTGATCAAATATGATAGTGTTAATAAGCAAATTCTTATAGGTTAGTGATGTACTAAAGTGTTTTATCCTAGATTTCCATGGGATTGGAATATGAGAGGCCAAATATAAAAAAGTTTTTATATATGATGTGAATAAAAGAACTGGAAAGAACATGAAAACACTGGAAACCTCAAACTTGATAATTAAATATATTTAAATCTCTAAAGCTTGACACGCTAAGACATTTCTCATTTTTCTAAACTAAAATAATCGATGTACATTATATTTTTTATAGTATATATACCCACGGATATCCAAATGATTCTCAAATAAAAATAAATAAATAAATAATGCATAGACTTGGGAATTTATTGTTTGCAGAATATCTATTGCTCCTACACAGTTTAAAAATGGAACATAAAAAAAAAATAATCACAATAAATCATTGTATGGATTTGGCGATGATGATGATGATGATGATGATGATGATGATGATGGTCGTGGTAGTGGTGAGGAACCTTGATTATCAAACGCATATCTTCCTGCTAACAAGCTAAACCTATCCATATGCTTATATGTATGTATATATATATATATATATATATATATATATATATATATATATATATATATATATAATAGGCTGAGCTCAGGGATGCTGCTTTACCAGTATTATATCATATCAATAATGTCTTATCAATAATGTCTAAAACAAGTAATATCAATAATGTCTAAAACAAGTGTGCCTGTAAAGAAGGGAAGAAAATCTACATTTTGCATAATCAATTCCTTCAATAATCTTTTCAAATAAGTTTGGATGTTCAGTATCACTCCCACATTCTCACAAATGTAGGGTAAAAAGCATTGGCAGTAAAATATAACATCAGCATCAACAAATGCTGTTGCAAATCCTGCAGCTATTTTTTACAATATTCATTTCGTAGCTTTTTGTTTTTTCAAATTATGAAACTAGTTTTGATTCTGCGTATACATTTTGAATAAAGATGCAGCTAATCAAATTTTCGAAACCGATTGCAATTCTTTGAGACGACCAAAATAAAAAAATTTCTTATAGTCACATGTGTTGCAGAGAATAATGACAGGAAGTAGTTCTGTAGTGATGAAATGTCAAACGTAATCCTTGTTATGTTATCAGTAATGATTAGAGTGAAAGAATAAATGCAGTAAAACAATTAAACTATTAACATACAGGTTCATTTCTCCTGTAATTAGCCTTATTGTGTAAGTGTGACATTCACAAAAAAGAATCTTCATACATGTATAAAACATGAAACATGAATATTATGTACCTTTAAAATGATTTCAGGTGTTCAATGGTCCTTATTTCAGTTAGAGTAAAGCTTTAAAAGTATAATACACACTCCTTCCCATGGAAAAGATACACGCTAAAGGTGCAAGAGGTATAGTTTAGTGCACATTTTTCCTCAGAGTGTATTTTTTTTTCTTAGCAGCAGACCAGAGCAGCTGCTTTCAGTCATGTGTGAGGGTCGGTGGATTATGTAGAGTTTATCGCATTCATAGCTTGCTGATATTTGGCTATAGTTGGATGTGTTGAAGCTCGGCCAACACAGATGATAGCGTCAGACCTGTGTTACCTAATGTGCTTTATCTAACTTGGTAAGCAAAGCCAAAGAATTTATGTCAATAATAATATAGCTACATAACACGGAAGATCCAAGAAAGCATTCTAGCTAACATTAGCAAATACAGTCATCACTCTTGTCATGCTGACTCATATAAAGCCAATATACTATAATCTTTCCACCTGATATAGCATATATACACCCGCAGGTGTCCTAGTGACTGTTATTGTTTGTATTTTTATATTTAATGTGTAGCTTTCATTTCTTATTTCATTAAATGACCTCATGCAAAAATCAATATTCGATATTCTATACTCAGAATAGCAGATTCACTTTCATATGCAGTACAACATTAATATGGTTTGTGCAGATGATAATAAAATTTTGAAAATGTTTTTTTTTTTCTTCACAGTTATGTGCATAACTAAATAACTAAATAATTTATACATTTTATTGGTTTGTTTTTCTTTTTTATTTATTTCTGTTTTTGCTGTTAACATTATTTTTATTTTTTTTATTATATTTAACGGATCTGATTCGATTCTTATTCTTATTCTCATTATTCTCATTTTTAGAAGTGAATTTGAAACAATGTTTTTTTGTTTTTTTTTTAAGTTTTAGTCTGGTAAATGTGTTATAAAATATCATCATGTGACTTTCCTCTTCAGAAAACACTCCTGACTGATGCCAGAAAGGTCAGAAATGAAAACTATAGAGAGTCACGGTGAATGTGAGGAATTGTAAACGTGAGTAGTGGGATTAATAGTGACTGTTCTGCTACATCTAAATGTAATTCTCCATCTGCTCTAGTGGAATGCGTGTGTGTGTGTGTGTGTGTGTGTGTGTGTTTGTAGGGGCGAAGGTTTACCCATTCCCCTATTGCAGTATCATGCTGTAGTTCGTATCCCACTGGTTATGACACGAGGGCGAGCTGGCGAAATCACTTCGAGACCTGTGTTATTACATGACCATTATATCAGGTCAGCTTGTAGTCATCTGTACTGTTGGTCAATGCATAATTATTTTAACGAACCTTAATATATATGCAACCTTTGGTAATTACAATGCCTGGCAATTATTTATGGATATTATTTAACACATTAATTGCGTATCATGCCTCGTTTGCTTCTACACTGTTGCTCTAATTTACATCATTCCCCACCTGAAATGTTTTTGGGTTTTTTTTTTTTTTTTCAATTCTACAAAAGAATTACAGCAGGGTTTTCAGAAGTGTAATGGGAAGCTGAAATGGCTGGGTTTGTGTGGAAGCAGGCTGGAAAGTGCCTGCTCGATTGCCAAGTCCCTTAGCGGTAGTAAAGAGGAGGTAGTCTCATAAAGGTGAGAGTTCCTCTTACGCCATACATGTGCTCTTAGAAGAGGAAAGAGCTGCCTTCTCCTCAGTAAAGACTTCAGCAGGACAAGGGCAATGATGCATTCAATAACATGTAACGTGCATGCATTTTTGCTTATTATTATTTTAATGATTGATCTATAAACGAATCTACTTTACATTTGGATTTACTTTGTTGTGCACTATGAGCCACATACTCTCTCCAAACTCCAATGATTCTGCGGATTAGAGAACTTATCTTGAAACATTACTTTTATATATTTATGAATTTGATTTTACACTCACACCATGTATCTGAAAGCATTGTGTGATATTTGTCTTACAGAACGTATCTGACATGATTGTGTGATTCATTCCTGGAACACTCCATGAGCAGTGGTCTTCTCGCTACGATACTAGCAGTCTGAGGCGGCTCACCTTCCACTTGAGTATTTGAACAATACAAAACTAATTCTGATGTGTGAATCCTACATTATTAACACAGAGAAAGCGGATGAGAGTTTGCTGTGAGAAAAAAAAAAAAGACAAGCAAAAGCTAAAAATAATCACTGGCAGCTTTGCACAGCGGTGCGGCGAGTGGCTAGGGACCTCCAAGGTGGCAAAGCAGTGAAGAAGGAGCATAAAAAAACCTGGCAGAATGTTTAAATTAAACAGTGAAATTCAACATCTGCGTTCCAAAGCCTTTACCCTCAATTTCGCATCTCAGGCGTGTGTGAATGTGTGCGTTCGCGTGTTTGTGTGAGCGCACGCCGGCTTGTGAGCGCATGTGATTGAGAGATTTTAGGCACTCATTCGCACTAATCTCCATTTACTCTGATTTCACCAGCTCAGTGATGAACTATGGCACAACCGTGCCGCCGAACACATCACCCGCATGGAGCGTTGTCCCACTTTCAGACTTGGAGGGAGGCAGTGTGTCAGAAAAAAAGCATATGGACTGCATATTCATTAGTGCACTGCTGATAAATAGATTAATTGGCTAGATTAGGCAGCCAAAGCTTTGATCACAGGGACCGAGCCAAGAGTGTGTTTGTTGTTTAGTGTAATTTTGTTCATTGAGAGGGAATGCAGTGCTGAAAACCTTGCTGCACAGGCGTTTATGGGATTTATTTTCCAGTTAGTGTTAAGAGGAGACCACAAACATGTAAACAACAGAACACCAAGGAAATCTAATGAGTGTGTGGGTGGGTATACATGTACAAGGAAAAGAAACACAAGAAGGCTAATTAGTGCTCTGAACAATTCAATCATAAATGACTGCAGCTTTATTGTGTTGCATCATGTCTGAGCGGCGTGAAACCTGGAATCAGGACATAAGTTACACTTACGTTAAAATGGGAATGGGAATGACAACAAAATATCCACTAAAATTACTAAATTACTAAAAAACAAACTCAAATCAGGACTCATCGATTTACTGATTTTATTAATTTAGAGTTACACTACACTGAGACTTCAGAATGACAACTAAACAGCCACAAGAATGTACAAATCTACACATTTGTCATGTTATTATCTCCTCAGCAACCTCCCCAGCTCATCTCTTGACAGCGGCTGATTAACATCTTTTGTTGTTTAGAAATATTTAAAATAACACTTGCTACATTTTGCGGATTGATTTGATTGATTTCATTCACTGAGCCAATGAATCTATAGTTTGAAATCCATGTACAGTATATATTTTTTAATCTCAAGAAATATCCTGATGTCTCTGAATCAGCTCTGAAACCGGTATGTGTTGTGAATATTGTTCAGTGATTACTGTAATAATGTATTATGTCATGTAATAAAAATCAGCATTGTGTTGTATAATATAACCCTGAAGAAAAAAAATGCAGTGTAGAAATATTAAAAGACATTTAGTACACCATGAGCTTATGCAAAATGCTCACAAATGTTAGAGGTTTCAAACTGTTTTATATACACATGGTGTTTTTTGTCTTTTTATTACTTTTTTATATATAGTTATTTGCTCAAGTATAAAAGCTCCCCGGTCATGGTCATGACCTGTGGATGCAGCTGGTGAGTTCCTATGCAATTCTGAGCTGAATGAAGTTGATAAAGTGGGAAAATGAATCAGCAGGTCTGAGCTGTGAAGTTTTCTGTGCATCAGAAGGGCTTGTGTTTATTCTCTTTGCTCTTTCTTTCTCCCAGTGGAGTCGCTGTGGCTTCACCCCTGTTAACTCGGATTTGATTTAACCTTTAAAGCAAAGGTGCGCGCCTCCTCCTTGGTAAACACCTCCAAACACATTTGCACTGGAATGATTCTCAGATACAAACATGACGTGAGGCTTTGAGAATGCCACTGGCATTATTAATTCATAATATGCTTACAGCTCTTTATCAGGAGTGTGAGAGAAGATGAAAGACCTCGTTCAGCGACGGCCGTCCTCCTGCATTGGCTCTTTTCAAACCTTCTGACACACAGCCTGGTGTTCGACAGCTCAGGATGGGCCTTTGTATGTGTATGCTTGTGCATGTGTGTGTGTGTGTGTGCCTTAACACTTTCAACAGCTCATCCATTAGAGCAGGCCCACTGCTGACTGACAGCAGCGTTCTGCACCCTTTCAAGGCTCCATGTACATTGCGTAAGTCTGTGGGGGATTGCTTTGAGCGCCGAGAGAGCTCTGAGCACTGTCAAGGCTCACTGAGAGCCACAGAGGTGATCCAGCTAAGTAAATAACCTAAAAACACACGAGCATCAGTCCTGTCATTGTTTTCCAGCAAGGAAAAAAAAAATCCCAGGAGAAAGAGTGGTACTGAAAGATGAGCTGTTAGAAAATGAATTGCTTTTTTTTTTTTTTTTTTACATGATGTCTGTTTCATTTTAAATGAATAAGTTCTAAATAGATCTATATGGTACCGCAGGATATGGCTTGTGTGCACTAAGGAGAGCAGAAATGCAAATAGAGTGGAAACAGTCAAATCAAAAGTGCTGAGGAAACACCAAGGAAGTCAGATCTGGCATAAATAAAAAGTGGAAGAGTTAATTCTACACTGGGGATTTGAGTATGCAGGGATAATTGGATCAAAATAGCCATTATGTCTATGCCAAATATAAGCTACATACTTCAGGTTTCAGAAACTCTGTTTTAGGAAACACTGATTATTTTACAGCAATCATATCAGTCACTAATGATACATTTCAGGCATTTCCATTTTTTTTTTTTTCTCAATATCCTATTAGTGATGCACATTTCTATTAGACATGAAACATCCAGAGCATAAAACTAACAACGTCTGTCTTTAGAAAGCTTTTACTGCTTTTTTTTTTTTTTTGAAAGATTTGGAAATTGACTTGATTTTTCTTCCATCATGCTTGAGTCGTTTCATTTTTTGACTGAGAAATGTTTTTTTTTAATAAGTCAATTAATGCAATTTGCTTTTCGCATATTTTTATTATAAGTATACAGCTCTTTCTTTTTTAAAGAAAAAATAAACATAGAGAGTATACTTAAAACCTGAAATGCATAACAATCTATTCCTTACTAAATAAATGCTTGAGTACTGCAAAGTATGATCTCTAGACCATCATTTTAACCATGAACTTGCATTTACTTATCAAGACACCCACATATTAAACATTTCTGATTGAAAACATGATTACGCCATATTTCTTGTTTAAACAAAGGCATCTTTCGAATGAGGTCAAAGGCTTTTGAAGACTCGAGCGCACACGTATGTGTGTTCAGCCGACATAATTCGCAAACGTCTATACATAATCTTTCATCCTGCAAGAAGTTACACTCGCCACCTATTTTGTTATAGAATTAGAGAGAATTACAGAAAAAGGGTGAAGATTTCGATATCATCACTCCAGCTACTCTCTGTGTTAGAGATGACAGTCAACGTCTTTATCTGAAGTCCATCGATGACACTCTTTTCTATGGATTACACAAGCTCCTGGCACAATCAGTTATCTGCTATGTATCTTTAAGTGAGCGCTGAGGCGGTGTCTGAAAAGCGGAGCAAATTTGACTCATTAAAGGAGCATAAAATTGTGTCTTTGTGCGTGACCTTTTGTTCTGCATCTTTGGAGAATTCTGTTACTAAAAGAGGTGAGTTTTTTTGTGCACAGAGAGGGAAGGCTCCACGGGTATTGGGTTCCTATAGGGAACAATGCCGATAGGTTCACCTTGCAGTGCATGGGTGTAACTTAGCCTGGAATATTGTGGATCAAAGACTAATAAACAAAGTAGGTGGAAATGCTGTAAGAGTATATGTGATCTGGCAAAGGATACAGACATGAAAAGAGCAGGCTGACTTTAGGAGGACGAAAGCATTAAGCAAAACTGATTTTTTTTTAGTCGCTCCGTTGCGTTTCCTTCACTTTCTTTTATGAGAGACGCACATTTTTTGCTTGCTCACTGAAAATTTTGAGACATGCTGAACCCCAAACCGAGAAGTAGTCCTGTAATATATATATATATGTACGCCCGCTGCATGTTGTAGGACAATGCCCTTTATGGTTGCGTCTTCATCTCCGTGTTGATGACTGGAAAAATATGTGAGAGCAGAAATGTTCCCTTTGTGCGTGTACAGCGTGCTGCATGACCTGCTGATCTCGACAATAAAGCCGTAATGGCCGTGCACCTCCCTGAGGAACACACCGGCAACCTGGCCCTCTTATGGAAGCTGCAGAAACAGGTCACTGCGAGCATGCAACAGAGAAAAAAAATTATGTCTTTATGAGGCCAAAAAGCTGACATCAAAGTAAACAGATGTACACCTGTCATAAAACCTCGGAGGGGATTGACATAGAGCCCCTCATTCATATCCAACATGTCAAATGGCAATTGCCGAGCTTGACCAGCTCCGGCTCCAGCTCTGCCTCCAACCCCTGCACAGCACCTCATCACACTTGATCTCCAAATATGAGTTTTCCAAAGATGAGTTCCCCCCCCCACACACTCACACTCGCCAGCTACTTTATTAGCGGCTAAGCTCTTTACACTTGTAGCATATTGCAGCAGGTTAGGGTCCTAAGCCTTATTGTCTCACATTATTGAAAATCTAGGCTGGGAGAGCCGGCCCCTGGAGGTCAAGCTTTGTCTGAGTGCACTCGCTCTCTCATTTCTCAGGCAACAAGAGGCAACACTGGGGGAGGACGGACAAGATTGAGCTGGTAATACACTTAAATCCATCTTGGTTGACTTACCACAAACTTCCAGCTATCCCCGCGGCTTCTCGTGAGCCGAAATAATTCCTTTATAACTTACAAGTGCAGAAACTATGACTTATGAATTCACCGCAACACAGGCAGCATTATAAGTCTGTGGAATGGGAGGGCTATTTTATGAGGGAGTCATAAAACGTAGACCGGCACTAGACCGAGCTGGCTAAATTGGATGAAAGACGCTTATGTCAAATTGAGAAGCACATCTCCTCCGAGAATACGGATAAAAAGCTTTGCCTTTCATCAGTGCCACAATAAAGTCAAATGTATATTTTCGTTTTCCTGTTTGAAGACTAAATCATAGTTTATGAGATGTAAATTCAATTTATCAGAACAAATCATGGAGCAGCCAAACTCTAGGCAGGTTGCCTTGTGAGGAATTCATGTGAACATGCCCGATATCTTTTGTTATAATAATTTGTGATTATGAATTTCAGCTTGCTACAAGGCCTGAGCAATGTAGTGATTAATTACGTGGGGATGGCAGTGTGTAGGTAGGTGGCGGTTCTGAGGGTCATGGCACCACCTGGTGTTCATTGTGGAAAGCACATGCTTAGAAAACAAAAAATAAAAGGTTCTTCAGTTGTCCTGAAGGAACCTTAATTGTTCTATACAAAACCTTGCAAGTTATAAGTACCCTTGAGGGAACTGTTTGAGAGCA
>CM074956.1:17328584-17339163 GCA_037577455.1 Pangasius macronema | reverse complement strand
AACTAATATATACTGTATAAACAGCAAACAACCTTTTAATCAAATTAGACTTTATGTAAAATGTTACATAATTCCATTGTTGTTACAAAAAGAAAGATCTGTGATTTTTTCCCTTCATGTTCACAAGTAATTGTTCAGATAACAGCATTTGACAGGAAAAAAAAATTAATGAAAGAAAGAAAAACAGCCTTTATAATTACATAATGGATTTCAGTGCAATTTTAACTGCTTGTCTGATTTTACAAGGAAAAATCTCTAGACACAAACAGTACAATCTTATACACTGTACAATCAACGTAATGGAAGTTTTAAAAACAAGAAAATTTAAATGACTATTACCTTTTTAAATAAAACATTCCCTTTGAAACACGATTTTATAAAATCACCTAGAAATGTATCATTGCATTGTGCTGTATAATACTTTTGAAAAAAAGCAAGACATAGCAATAATCTGAAACATGTTCAGTCTACACTAAATACACAAATGAATAGAAACACAGCTTTCTATAAATCATCATTGAATGCCCTGCAAACTACACTGTAGTAGTATCGAAACTAGCATTCATATTGAATGTGATAACCTGAAATTACTAGTAATTACCTGTGGCCAGCCCTTCTATTAAATCATTACACGTTTGAGTGCTGATATATTTAAAAAAAAACAAAAAAAACACACAGGCTACATTAGAACTGAGAACTTGAGTACTTGTGGTTATAAATAAGGCACAAAATGTGTTGTGATATCAACTGGCCAAAGTGCAGGCTGTTCCTCCACTCCCAGCGATCCATGCAGTCTGCTTCCTTATTCAACCTCTCCAGGACCTGTCTGACCTTGTGATCAATACCTCTGCATGATATGATTTATATGGCCCTGAGAGAGACACACAGAGCAAACATTGATGTGACACAGGTCACCTTTGTGCATGTTATGTTCATTAACCCTTTGCGATTGATATTCATATATGCTGACTTTGGCTAAGACGGATCAAAGGAGCGCGGCAGCGAGATCAGACGCTAGGCGCTCCGGCCTGCAGGTAAAGTGCTTCAAATGTGCATTTCTTTATTATCGTGAACTTGCATTGATTTTTCTAAAAGTGAGAAATTCCCAAAGTCATCAGATTCCAGACATTTATGCTGCTGGCAATTTCAGAATAAAGTTTGCAATAGTTCCACTTATGTTCAGCCTAATAATCTGCTAATAATTCAACGAGTAAACATCTGATCAAATGAGGTGGATAATCCTTTCAATAATTCATGAAATAGTACAATAATATTAATGTAAGTCTTGACTTTTAATATCAGAAGCTGCGTGTGTGGTCTGTGCATATGCGACAGTCTACAGAGTGTCCAGTTTAGGATCCATAAAAACAGTTTAATCAGCATGAGATCATACAGATGTTACATAAACACAGCCACTGTTTGTGTGTTTGTGTATGCATTAATACTTGTTAGTTACCAACAGACTCTACCACCATAATACTAGTGTTACACAAGCATTAAAGCCTCACCTTGTCCTTGTCAAAGAGATAAAAAAAGATAAGCAAACTAAACCAAAAGTGCTAAAGCTCACCGGTTCTCCTGCCATGCACCTTGGACAGGATTGCTGAGCTGTGCCAAGAACCTGCAGAAAAGTTCACATATACACAACTAAAAGTTAGTTTCACAGTCACAATGCATGTAAATACACTGACCCTAACGTAGATTTTGTCCTATGTGCTGTTTATCAGTTAAAGCGGCAGTTTGTCTTTTGTTCTGGTCCCTAGTTAGTGCTGAATGAGGGTCACCTTGGAGCCAGTGTGTTGCTAGGGGAGCCGCTAGATTTCGAAAAATACTTCTCAATGCTTGGCAATCAAGTGTGTGGCACTTCTTGGCATTCCAGGGTGGTGTCCTAGGTCTGGTTTTACAGCCCCTCGGCAGAAGACCAACCTTCCTCTGTTTTCATCCAGACTCGGAAGCAGCAATAGGGGAGTATGCCGTTTGTAAAGTTTAAGAGTGTTACCAGATCTACATCAACCATATCATTCGAAATATACTTCAAAACTTCAAAACTGCCATTCACAATATTTCAGTGAAAGGATCTGGCTAGCTAGGTTTTTTTTTTTTTTTTAATTTCATTTTTTCCAGGCCAGAAATGAGCTCCACTTCCACACAGAACAGAATTATTAAGGTTGATGATGCATACAAGTGTAAAGTCAGTTGGAAGGTAAGGCTCGTCACTGGAATTGCAGTTCACATTATAGACAGAAGAGGGGGGAATACACCCTGGATGGAATACCGGTCTGTCACAGGGCACGTTCACTCATTCACGCCTAGGGGCAATTTGGTACAGACAATCCACCTACTGGCATGTTTTTGGGATGTGAAAGGAAACCAGAGAACCTTGCCTTGTAATATAAGTTACTTGTAGGTGCTCATTTTCATACTACACGGTTCAAGATGTGAGTACTGTAAAGGCCAATATTACAATAAATGATTAACAAAAAAAAACTTAAGCAGTAGGGCTGGCTGATAGAATATTGATATCATGATAACTGATGTTACAAAACCTTTTTTGAATTTTTTTTTTTTTATTATATATAATTAGCAAATATATACTCATGAAGCGCTTGATTTAATCTTAAATGTTTTCTACTGTTTTGGATCTTTCAAATATAATTTTTTTTTATTTTTTATAGAATATTTTTCCTCCTGCTTTTCAATGTTCATTTATTTTTGTAGAAATACTATAAAAGTATCATTGAGCTAATTTCTTAAAGGTGTGTTTTCTCTTTTATTTGTTAGCAAACCTATATACCATGATCACAGAAATCTCTTCAATTATCGTGGTATGATATTTTTGACATATTGCTCACCCCTAATAAGCGCTCCTGTACAGTAGAGTTTAGCCTTGGAGGTATCATCGTTTTGCACTGGCCTTGCTTAATTAATGATCATTAAAAACATGAAGCAAATAAGAATGGCAATGATTAAATATTTTGACCAAGTCCACTCGTGTTACTGAACCACTTTAGCACTTGAGACCTTGCACATCTCTATTCTAAGCCATTTTTATGACTGTTCTCTCGGTACTTTGTACTAGTGACTCAGAGTTTCCCACGTGCTTTCTGAACTCTGTAAAACAGCCAGTAAAGCAACAAGCCAAGGTCGACATTCTTACCATAGTGGTGACGTGGTGATTTGCACTGGCGCTGTTTTGATGGCCAACTTGTGGCTTGTCCCATGAGTCCATTGTGCTGTCCATCACAACATCACATCTGACCTCAATGCATCTTCCCAATCCAGTGCAGGCTCTTTTCTTAGAGAGGGAAGACAAGGAAACACACAGAAAATGCATGTGGTTCAGTAATAAACAACAAATCAACATCAACAAGTGAAAGGCATTCTGTAGGCCAACAGCGGCGTAACACTCTCTCAGTTATAATTAATGTCTGCTAATAATAGTGCTCAATAGTAGGTCAGAGTCAAGGGCAGCACAGTGGAGTCCAAAATATATGACTGGTTAGATACAATCCCTGTGTTTCTCCTACATATACTATGCCCTACAAGTATTTACTCTTTTTGTGAAGAAAAAGTGCATACTTTAGAGTGTGTAGCAAAAGAGTATGCAAGTACTGGAACATACTAACACGTCATGTAACGCAAGAGGACGTCGATGACTGGAAGAGAACACTGTCACCCTAAACAAACTCCTTGTTGCATTTCAGCGTTTTTCTTTATATAATTTCTGCTATATAAGTTAATTTACCATTCCCTTGATTTATTTTTCCACATTTCCTTTACACCTCTCTAAAATGTGTCCTTGAATTCGGCTAAGCGAACCGTCACACAATTCCTCCCTCGCCGCAAGGAATTGTGGGTAATATTAACTAAAAAAAAGTGTCCACGGTTCCACACTTCGAAAATCTACCAGAAGACCATCCGGGCACCTTTGAGATACTCATTTCGATATACTATGATTTGGGACACTTTAATTCTAATCTCTGATACTATTTAGGAAGGACAGTAGGCGAATTGAGACGCAGAAAATGTCTCTACACTCTTAGAAAAACAAAAGAGTTTCTCAGGGGGAGGGTCAGTGGAAAGATGAAAAGAAATGAAAGGAATGAAAAGAAAGAAAAGCCTCTTTTGTAGGGATCTTAAGGAAAGATTTAAAGGGTCCTGAAGTGGAGACAAACCAAAGACCTGTTTAGTGTGCTAGAAAGAAGCTTTTTTTTAAAGAGACACACAGTGCATTACATAGAATATACTGTACATACCATTACTTTATGGTTTTCAAAGTGGGGCATCACTGTAATATCCCAATGATGTATACAGTGGTGGAAATCACAGCTCAACAATGTCAAAAAGTTACTTTAGCCTGTTTACCTGGTCACTACTTGAATTGCATGGGCTTAATCCAAACATTAATAAAGAAAGAAAGTTCAGAGATTTAAAGAAAAAAAAAGCTTTATAGCTCAAAGCTTTAAGCAATAAAAACAGTTGAGAAAACCTGCCCTAGGTAGTGCACTTGCCTAGGGAGTTGGGAGCAATTTGGGATTCAGCCTTAGATATTAACTATCATTTGTCTTTGAGTTAACTGGAGACAGGTAGAGATACTTCATTATAAGGTTGAGTAATTAGTGGAGAAATGAAACAGGACATATTTACCGACTGGCAGTCCCACTGGCTGTGCTCTTCCTCCCTCTGTCTCTTATTCTGCACTAGTGGATTTACACAATCCATGGACATAATGAAGGGTTTCTCTCTCTCTCTCTATCTATCTTCTGGAGCTCTCAGAACAACCGGAAATGCACCGTTATTGTAGCTCCAAAACACCGAGAGCAGTCAGTACTCCGCATCGACGCGGTACACCATTCTGAACTTCTTCCTTGTGTTCAATTTTCTCCTGTTGTTCCCACCTTCCATGACGCGCTCACGTCAACCAATCAGGTGAGAGCTTGTGAAATAAAAGGCGGGACGATTTCAAACAGGATCTTTTTATTGGTTTTTGGCGCGAATGAGCAAGCAATGGATTTAAAGTGGACAAGAGAAAAGTTCGTTTTTAACAGACTATAAATAAGTATTATGTTATACATGCCATATATGAATGATAAATAAAAAATAGCAACATATATTATTATTATTATTAGTATTAGTAGTAGTAGTAGTAGTGTTTTTCTTATTATTATTAATATTCTTAAAGCTCGGGTAAAATCTGCTTTCAGTTTACTCTATAATCCTCACTGGAAGCTCTTTGACTACTACTCTAAAGGTACAGATGTGAATTTATTATTTTAATTGCTCATAAAATGTCAAATGATACAACAGAGTTAAAACTAGACATAAGCTCAAATAAAAGGACATGTTATTAAAGCTGTTCCTCTTGGGCACACAGTGTTCATGGGGTTGATCCCAGATCCACCGCAACCCTGACCAGGATAAAGAGCTTAAAGAAGATGAATGATGAACTCAGCTAGGGTCACTAATTCACTTTTAAAGCAAAGCCTTTTATCAGAAAATTACAATAAAAGACTATCTCTAAATCGTGCCTTTCAATCCAATTAAAAAATGTTTCATATGTGTCCATGATCAGTCACAGTTAAAACAATAAGACCCTTCACATTGTGATATCAACCTACACTCTAAGGCCTAAATGCTGTGGACACCTGATGATTACACCCATTAGAAACACATAATTGTATAGGTTGTCTATAAGCGACATGAAGACATGGTTTGCCAAAGTTGAAGTGGAAGAACTTGAGTATCCTGCACAGAGCCCTGAACTCAGCCCCACTGAACACCTTTGTGATAAACTGGAAAGCCACAGTCCTCTTGTCCTCACTAAAGCTTTTGTAACGGAATAGGAAATCCCCACAGCCATACTCCAAAATCTAGTGGAAAGCCTTCCCAGAAGAGTGGAGCTTTTTATAACAGCAAAGGGGAATAAATCAGAATTGGGATGTTCAACAAGCACATGTGGATGTAATGGCCAGGACATATTAATCATTACAACCATTCCAAACGAGCAGGGAAAACAAAAAAAAAAAAAGAAAGAAAAAAAAACCAAGAGAGACTTTCAGTAGTTTTCAAATTTTTGCTGGTGCATACTTTAGCAGTAAAAATGACATAAAAAAAGTATTATAGGATTATATTGCTGTTCATATCAGATCATATTATAATATCATGAATGCATACGAAGTCACAACACAGAAGTAACACATAATTTATTTGTAACTGAGAAAATGTTTAAACATGTATCACTGTTTACAATTGAAAAGCATTTCAGATTAGCAAAAGCTTTATGGGAATCGATTAGTAATGCCTAGTACGAGAGCGCACGAGTCACTCGGTAATCATCTACGTTAGACTGGAAACATGGCGAACTCGACGGAGGCTAAAACGCCGCAGCAGTTTGAGGACTTGTTAAAAAAGGCTGGCAGGTCGGTGACATTTCTGTCGTATACTTGAGTTACATATCATTATAAGCTGAGAGTTCTGAATAGCTTTCTCAATTTTTTCATTATCTTTAGAAAATATAATGTTATCTAGTTAGCTAACAAGCTCCAACCGCGGTAGCAGCTAGCTATGGGTAAGTCCCTAATGGGTTATTCCTCCATAGACAAGTGCACTACATAGGTTATGAAATAATGGTTCTTATATTTAATGTAGTGCACAATGTATCCAATATGGAGGCATTTGAAATCGAGCCCAAGTTAGCGTTCAGCTTTTTAGCTGAAGGTTTAGTATTTCATTAAGGCTTTATTTATGTAAAATATTCCTCTCTGTCATCGTCAGGTCTCTCACAGTCGCTCATTTCCATGCACCATGGGCTCCCCAGTGCGCTCAGATGAACGACGTGATGGAGGAGTTAGCCAAGGAGCACAAACAATGCATGTTTGTCAAGGTACGTTCAGTGGCATACGAGTTTTAGTCATGTTGATGAATTTCAGTAAAGAACTCAGTTGAATTTAAATGTTTGCCAATGTTCCAGCTCTAAAAAAAGCTCCTCTTGTTTAAGGACCAGAACATTAATGACCATTGTGTCCAGCACTTACTGAACTTCTAATCTGGTTTGAAACAACTATGTTTAACTGTTTAGCTTTTCACAGCTCACCCTCTGAGATAAACCAGTGTGTGTCACGTGGTAAGAAGTGTCTCAGAAATTCTGTAGGTTTTGCAGCACCCAGTCATTTTTACATTTACCTGGACACAGGGCTAAAAATACTGTGTTACATACGTGTTAAATGTGATTCAACTAGAGGTTGTAACTTGTTGTAACCCAACCACTAATCAGAAAAAAACCAATGGCCCATCGACTGGAAATTCCTACTCGTGGACTCGGGACAGTCTTCTCAACTACAGTTTCCTTCTAGTCACGATGTACATCAAATCAACAGGCTGCTCACAGCATCACGCACAAATATAGTAGCACCTCTTACCTCTAAGTGTGTTATACTATATATACACGAATATTTGCTTTAGGATCATCAGCATACAGATATTTGTATTAGTGTGTGTATATTAAATCTATAACAATGATTGTTCACAGGTCGAGGAAGAAAATACACATCACTCATCATAGTTGGCTAGCTAGCTTGTTGCTAACAAACAATGAATACAGAGAATACTTTTTTTTCTTCTTCTTCCCACTTTGTACCTCAAATGCACAGAGATTGAAAGTGACGTCATTCCGAGCGCCGACTCGAATGCAGCAAAACTTTCAAACTTGTAGCTAATCCACAGCCTAGATCACACACCAGCTACTCAGTGAGCACAAAGGTCAATTATGGTCCCATAACCAACCAGGCAGGCAAATTTTGTGATTGCTATTAAATAATACTCAGAAATGTCTGATTTACTATTCTACTATAATTCTATATACAAACATTCAGCTGCTCGTTCTTGAGATACTGCGTGAGCGAAAATCTCCAACGGACGCAAGGACATCCTGAAAGCTACTACATATATACAGATGATTGCTTATTATTATTATTATTTTTTTTTATACTGCACAGTTGTTTGTCATATTAGCATAAATACAGTTTGTAGGTAATAGACAGGTTGATAAAGCCCAATGATTCTGTACTGAGATGTGATGGAAGTTATATACGGTAGGTGTGTATGATTAGTATCACTTAGCACTAGGGATGGACATTTCAGGCCAAAAAGACTATCTGAATTTTTCAAAGCAATATTTGAACTGCATATGAAACGCATGAGAAATGGCACAAAACATTCTGAATTTGTTCACTGCAGAGTGAATGTGCAGTGAACAGAGTTTTTTTTAAAGTCACTGTGAGATGAAGTTTACTGTCTCCTACTGTACTGCCTCATAGTTAGTTGGCTGCATAGAGATAATGGATGACGACAACTCACCATCTTCCTGTGGAAGAGCGCTAGAGAGTTCTGTTTGGATTTTACAGGAGGTTGTGTATAAGCTAGCCTGCTTTGTGCCCATTAAGACCACGAGAAGGCAATCTTTTCATCTGCCTAAGGTCAACTGTCGCCTTTCACGTTCTGAAGTTAGGCCAATAGTCTAGCCTTGTTCATTATGGAGGGCTTGAATGCGTTTTTTCATATACTCTTTTGATCCAAAGCTATCTAACTTCAATTGGCATGCAGTACATGTAAATATACTGTTAGAAGTGTGTGATATGGCAAAATTCTCTTATTACAGTACCATAAGATATGTTTTCTGAATACACAACATATATCCTCAGTGGTTAAATCTTTGGACTTCTGATTGGCAGGAGTTCAAATCCCAGCACCACCAATCCACCGTGGCTTGGTCCTTAACTGGTCCTTGCTCCTGTCTTCTATCTTGTAAGTCGGATAAAAGCGTCAGCCAAATATAAAATTGTGCTTCAGTAATCATGTTGTGCTTTGGCCGGTCGTGAGTTGAATTCGCAGTCCAGCTTTGTCAGCTGTGATCCTGCCCTTCAAAGCTCTTGTTAGAAGCCTAAGCATTTTTTTTTTAAGAAGTACTGGCCAGGGGCAGAGGGTAACCACTGCAATCATGACATAACATGGGTCAGAGATTTATGTATTTTAATAACTGGTGGCTATATATAACTCTTAATTTGTAGGTCAGTAGTGGTTTATTTTTCCTTCTCACACTCTTAGTCTCTTTCTTTCCCTTTCTGAAACCATACAACAGGAAAGCACTGAGGATAATGTGTAAAATGTACAGTGGTGTGGAAGGGAAATGAGAAATTAAAAATCTTTTTTTTTCCTATTTTCCTCACTTTTATTTTCTCACAGCTGGAGGCTGAAGCGGTGCCTGACGTGTCTGAGAAGTACGAGATCACATCTGTCCCTACTTTCCTCTTTTTCAAGGTATGATTTCACTTTCACAACAACACTGAGTACTCTCTGTTTTCTAAATTGTACCTGAACTATGTAATCATTGCTGCAAGGACGACCCCAAATAGAGATTGTGAATTTCTGCAACCTCAAGCCTTGATCCCCCCCCCTACATATTTTAATTCCAGATGTATAATTTAGGACTACTGTAACATTTCAACATTTTATTGTGTTAGTAATGTACATATGTGTAACACAAGCGACTAAAAAAACCAATGGAATATTCGGTACCAGTCTAGCGAGAAGTGTTATAGGAAAGTAACGTCCATGACGGAGCGGTGCGCAGCCCGATGTGAAGCAGAGAAGATGTGGCGGGAATGCAGGTTGCATTGTTCACACACTCACCTATGAATCTTATGTACATCTGGAGGATTAAATACGTTAAACGCGCTTAGGAGCTCTGTTTCTCTGAAAACTTTCAGCTGTCATCGTGATTGTTGTCATGGGCTGCGCCTGAAATCGAAAACTCTCTGACTTTACATTCAAAAGGATTTGCTAAGCTAAAAAAATCCAGAAGCCTGGGATACACAACAGACCTTTTGATAGGTTTGACAGCTAACCATCAAACATTAACCATAATGGTGTAGAATAGTACATAAGTATACGATTTGAGACACAGCTCCAGTTTGTTTAGCAGAGGCAGGGAAATTTGGACTGGGAAATTTGTCCATTTTTATTGATGAACTCGTATGCTTAGTGCAGCGTGTCGGGATAGTGACAAAGACTGAAACAGCACATACACTATTCATTTAAATATGGCTTGTCTTTATGTGACTCCCAGTAACATCAAAAATATCTTTTGATATTTCTAATATTATCTAATATCCAATGATGTAATATTAATTTGTAAAATAATTGGATAAAATGATAGAGGAGATTACGGGTTTCTCTCATAAGTCAGATGAGCTCACATGGGGTCACACCCCCTAGTTTGGGGACCAGTGTGTTAGGACAAAATGTATGGCTTCTGTCTTTTGTGTAATTGAAAGTTATAAAAGAGAATTACAGTCTTACTTTGCTGTTATGATATAAAGGTGTTTATGGGGAGAAAAAAATGAGAGAGATAAAGTTCTACAGTTTATATAACCCATATATGCACATGATAGATATATATATATATATATATATATATATATATATATATATATATATATATACATACATACAGGTCCTTCTCAAAAAATTAGCATATTGTGATAAAGTTCATTATTTTCTGTAATGTACTGATAAACATTAG
>CM074956.1:17312226-17325323 GCA_037577455.1 Pangasius macronema | reverse complement strand
CAAGTGTTGAGGATGCAGAAGATAGGGATAGGTGGAGAGCGATGATTCGCTGTGGTGACCCCTGAAGGGAAAAGCCGTAAGAAGAAGAAGAATATATATGAATCGACTATCGTAATGATTATTTGTGTCAGCCCTCCAAAGGATTGTGCACGTCCTATACATGTGCATTAAACATATGTGGCTACATTGTGAATGAGCAGTGCCAAGAACAAGCTCTGCTATCCATGGAAAATATTTGACCCTGAATGCAGAAGTTAGACCCCAGAAGAGATTTATTTCTTTTGATATGGAATAATGTACATACATGTCATGTTATGGTTTACATCAGTTGCTAATTTCTGGGATTTTTTATTCATAACAGCTGTGTGTATGTGTATGTGTATGTGTATGTGTGTGTGTATGTGTGTGTGTGTGTGTGTGTGTGTGTCGTGGTTTATTTACAGGGTTCAGAGTTTTAACACAAGTCTGCTTTAGTTTTTTTTTTATCTCTATATCTCTTTTATCTAATAAAATTCAAAATACATATTTCATATTGGACTGAGGCACTTTTGAAGAATTACCATGTGAGGCGTGGAAACATTCGAGTGCTGAAAGTACAGGTCTGCTGTATTTGTTCTCTTTCAGAGACAATCTAAGAACCATTTAGCTCGTTGGCACTGAAGCAGTAGTTTTTTTCCGCAGCTTCACTCTTTAATCTGCTGCCAGTTCCTCCAGCTCCACTTTATATGAAAAGCATCTGCTGCATTTATTTGTGCGTGACATCCAACGCGGAACCTGTTGCTCAGCACGGCTGTGTTATTTAAAGCCGGTCCAGGTGTCAATAGGTGGGTCAGAGTCAGAGGAATTTATAATGCTGTAAGTGATTGAAGTTCTCACTCGCTTGGCCACGATCCAAAAGTGGGAAGGTTTCGTAGCGAAGTGTGACGCCTTTTGAGACCGAATTGTAGTGGTTTAAACTTGAGTGCGCTTTACGAGCGTGCTCATCATATACAAAGAGAGAGCTAAACGTCAAAGATCTCAGCAAACGCACTTGAAAAATGTCTTCCCACTTTGAATTATAAGGTTACCTGCTTCTGTGTTGGACTCATCTTTATAAATACTCTCTCCTTGTGTTTGCATACTAACACGGCTGTGCTTGTAGGCAGACGAGAGACTTTATTGTTGCTCCGTTCCCGGAGCTGAGTCGGGGCCTAGCGAGCGTTTCTCTTTCCCTACAGGGATGAATGAGAGTGGGGAAAGGACCTGGGCAATCAATCCAGCGTGTCTGCTCGAGCTAGCCTAGAGCCACAGAAGGCAGCTGGACCGCGTGTTTGCCTGCTCTAATAGAAACAATTAATATAGTGCCAACTGCATGAGCGTTAGTGATCCGCCTGCAGCTGGTTTATAATGAATTCCCAAGTGAGTACGGAGAGCTCTGAATAGGTATTTCACTGCAGGGCTTTACATGGACCTCGCACATCACCTTACATACACGAATCGCTCATGTTTTCTCTTGTTTTTTTTGTTTTTTTTGGTTTTCTTCCTTTCTTTTATTATTCCTGTCGTTTTCTGCTTATATCCATTCTGAATGCTTCCTTATCGCTTTTCTTTCTTTCTCTTTTCCGTCTCCCTCATTTCTGTGTCATATAAACATAATCTTTCACTTTTATTTATAAGAGAAACCGATAATTATATTAGTTTGTTCATACATCACTGATTGAAAGCGTTTGCTTTTTTTGCGGAGCTACATTATTGAGAAGTTCCTGATGTTATCATCAGAAATCCTGTTCCTGCAGTAAATGGCAAATTTGAGATTAGTTCAGAAACTGTCGAATTTCTTTTATTGCCCGTCTTATCACAGCGCCTCTTCGCACCTCGGAGCTAGCCAAGATGCCACCCAGTGCCGTTCCACTGCTCTGAGGTGTTGTCAGATTCATCCCAGATCTGATCACAATAATTATAAGGCTGAATCAGACTCTTCAGCTGCTGGTAAAGTATCAAAGGACAGGATTATCCTGCTGGGTGTTTCATCCATTTAAAATCATCTAGCTCATTGTGACTCGGTGATTTGAGCTCCATTTCACTGACAATGAGCCTTGAAGCAGCATCATACTTTATTTTAACTATGTGGACATATGACAGAAACGCAAACTGCAAACGCAAAACCCTTATTTGTATGATATCTGATGAAAAACATGCATACATTCCAGCAATGCAGCTGTTTGTGTAGCAGCTGTGTGCACACACGTGATCATCATAGTCATGAAAATAGTTTTAGACTTTACAGCTTTTTACAGCAGAATCCTTGGCTTAGGGTTAGAGAGTAATTAATAACTCTGATGAGTAACTTATGGAGAATATCAAGAGTCTGCGTTTATGCATTCACTTTAATTTGCTACCTTTGAGACAGGATGACAATATGCAAGTTAGTCATTTTGGATACCAACACATTTGCATTGTTTCCGGATAAGCATGCTGGCTAAAAGAAAACAAGTGTTCCTTTGAATTTCTCAGGAAAATGTAACCAGCATAGACATCATTGCCGAATTGATGATATTTAGTCAGATTAAGCTCAAATATGTGCTCTGCAATATGTTGAATCATGCATTGTAACTTTTAGTTTATGGAAAATAGTGCTTTAGATCTAAGCAAATGCTGTGTTAAATTGTAGTGTGTGTTCTGCTTTTTGGGTTGCAGGCTTCAGCAGGCAGATTGTCCAGATTTTAAAGGACCGCAGCATTCAGTACAGCAGCTTTGATATCCTGTCTGATGAGGAGGTTCGGCAGGGACTGAAGACGTACTCCAACTGGCCCACTTATCCTCAGGTGTATGTTAACGGAGAGCTGATCGGAGGGCTCGACATCATCAAGGTGAGACAGTTTACCTAGGGAGAATTCTATAAAACATGAATAGATATCCTAGAGGTTGCATTTTTAAGCATGCTTAAGCGTTATGGACAGAGAAGACTGTGTGTTATTACTCATGGATGGTTCCAGACTGCAACTGAACTTGATGATCTATATTCCTTTTTTTTTATTATTATTTTTTTTTAATAAATCACCTATAGAAAATTTTCATGTTTATAGAAAATTTAACAATATTTCTGTTAGCAAACTTAAATTGCAAATTTAAAGCATCACCTTCATTACACATAGTTTTTGTCTTAAAAGGCATTAGCAGTGACAGCTAGTCAGAGCTGTGGGGCTGAAAAAAGTGCACCTTGAAACTAGATATTCATTAGTGTATATTCACACTGTAATTAGATATAAGTAATATTTAAATAGAAAAAATAAATTGCCATGAATTAGATATCTGGTCAACAAGAAACATTTCTGTAGGCAATATTTCATAGTCTTTGTTTGACTGATTGCTGCAGTCCTTTTCAGTTTGTTCAGCTGACTGTATGACTACTGTCACTTGAGGTTTCGTCTGCTTTAGTGTGACCTTACTAAGAAAGAGCAGTGGATTAGCTAACAGCCGTTTACTCAGGTTTTGTCTTTTGACATTTACTTCCACTCCTTGAGAACTTTTTCCTTCCTCTTTAAGAGTCACTTAACCTCCACTGAATGAAAAACAAACTCTGCAGGGTGCCACTAAGGAGTGTGTGTATGTGTGAGTGTGTGAGTGTCTGTCTGAGTGTGTCAGTGTGTGAGTCCCAGTTTAAAATTTAATTATGTGTCTAATGTAGGAGCTGGCTGAATCAGGCGAGCTTGAAAATACCTGTCCCAAAACTGTCTCACTGGAAGAGAGGTAACACACACACGCACACACACACACACACACACACACGCACCCAACTCGTGTAACTGTCTGAATATTGAAAGATTTTAATCTCACAACAGGCTGAAGTCTCTCATCAACAAATGTCCTGTCATGCTCTTCATGAAAGGAAACAAAGAGGTGAGGAACATCATACCTGCTCATGTCTAATCACAAATTCAGCTGTTTTCATCATCCAGGTATATTAACGAACATCCAAGAACACTTCCCATGCCGTAAAAAATCAGATCTTATTTCTTGACATTATTTATGAATATTTGACTTTATATATAAGAAACGAAGAGAAGGAAAATGTGCTGTATTAGCAGTCAGCTTGTCCAAGTTCACAGTATACATATACGCATATACGCTGTCAGAGGAGCCGTTAATCATTGCGCTCTCGTCTTCTTCAAATGGAGAAATCATTCAAAAGAAATCATTACCGACTCTTTTGCATCACCGGCTCGCTTTCACTGAGTGCATAATGCATCCTGCTTCAGATTTAACCACTCAGAATAAACTGGTGTCATGCTTTCACAGAGCAGAATGTGACTGACACATAAACGGAATTCAAATCAATATCTTTTTTTTGTTGTTGTTGTTGTTGTTGTCGAGGATATGTGGCAATTCCTTGAATGCTTTTTCTTGATCTCATAACTGACATGCCTTTGAGCAGTTAGTTAGGAGCTGCTCACAACTCGCAGTCCTCCATATTGGGAGCTAAACCTATCAAAAATATAAAAGTTGCTGAAAATTAAGCAGTTTTGCTTTTATCGGCATGGTTGGGAGGTGTGTGTGATTTGCACTGATGCGCTAGAAAGACAGCTTCACCTCCACCTCTGCAGTTAATGTGCTAGATTAACCTTCGTGAAAATATAATCGGATGCAATGCTTGCTTATTTAAGACAAGTCTTGGGTTGAAGTGTTCTGGGTCAAATGTCCCGGAATCGCATGGGACACTAGATTTTTAAAGAATTTTAGTGACACCGGACTTCATTTATAAGCACAGTAACTAGCAAAAAACGAAGAAATAATGCTAATTATTTATGCGCTATTTTTCGTTCGAGGAATTCAACTGGCAGGTGAGAAGCCCGGAAGAATTATTGGCACCCCTAAGGAGTACTTTGATTGAATGAAAACAAATTGTCATTATTTTTCATTTGCTCAGACTGCAAACAAGGAGAAGCACCCACTGTAAAAAATGTGCTGGTGGATCAGTAATGCTTTGGGGCTGTTTGGTGGCAGGTGGATCAGGGGCTCTTGTGAAGATTGATGACATTGTGAATTCTGCTAAGTAGCACAATATTTCAGCACCAAGTCTGGTTGCCTGTGCCAGGAGGTACAGACATGGCCATAAAGCTTTCAAAAAACATTGAGCCAAACATACTTCCAAATCAACACAAAAATGGACTAAAGAAACACAAAATCAGTGTTTTGCAGTGACCTTCTCGGTCTCCTGATGTGAACCAGGCCATACAGTTCCAGATGGAACTTTTTAATTATTTATTTATTTTTTTATGAAGCTTCTAGCTACTGGCTCTGAAACCACCTCTGGCAGAATGTCAGTAGAAAACAGCTAGCAAACATACCCCCCAAAAAATGGATGACGCCAAGAACCAATGCAAAGGTCTGAGATTCTCCCTGTCTCTCTTTCTCAGTATGTATGACTTTCTCCTGAAAATGACTTAACAAGAAGACTGTAAAGAAGACATTAGCATACATTTATGGAGGTAGTCTGAAAAACGGGGCAGTGCAGGAAATCGATGTCGGGTGAGCGCTGGGGTTCCCCATCTCTAATAGGAGAGAAAAAAAAATCTCCAAGACCACTCACCTCTCACTTCATATCATTATTGATTTCTGCAGCTCCCACATGAAAGCAGTTCTTTCAAGGAGTTTTAAACTGGCCCTCCTGAGACCTCGCTTTCTCTCTCGGTCTGTCTGTCTCACCCCGTCGTCTCCCTCCCTCCNTCCTTCCTTCCTTTCCTTCTTGTTGAGTATCAGCATTCTCTAGTGGTGGAGTCAGTGGAATCTAAAGACTAGATTTTATAGGCTTTACATCTCAAAGTTGCTAAATGCTGTTTTGGTATGGAGCCTGTAGTCTGAAGAATTCACCATGTTTGAAAAATTCCATAATATAGAGAGGGTTATTATTATTATTATTATTATTTTAAATAAATAATAGACTTACCAGTGGAGTGGCTCTTCAGGGAGAGACTGCAGATTAAATGCCTGCTTCCTCTAATTGCTATGCTCTCTGCACTTTGCACTCCTTTGCATTTACACGTGTTTGCGCTCTTTTCCTAATGTGTGTTCATGAATATTTAGGGAGCCAAATGTGGATTCAGCCGTCAGATACTTGAAATAATGAATGGCGTCGGGTAAGACCTTTTACAACTTCATATATCTACATATTTTCTAGACCGTAAGACTCATTTTCTTTACACTGTATGTTGTTTGTTAATGACTAATGCATTAACAAAGCAGCATAAATATTGATTTATGTATCTAGAAAATATGCTCAATAATATAATTTATTTTGCTGTGTAGATGTCATCGGCATGAGTGATTATTAATTTTTTTTCTTTTTTTTTTATTTACAGGGTTGAATATGAGACCTTTGATATTCTTCAAGATGAAGAGGTAGAGCAAAATAGTTTATGCCCTCTAGCAATAGTGTTCCCTGATAATTTTACATGCATCATGCTGCATTAGACTTACGAAAGTCAGAAATGCTGTTCAGACTACAAAATCGGGGAAAAACCATTGATGCCATGTTCATCCATGAAAATCCATGTTCATCTTTTGTTAGCAAGAAGGTAGCCAGCTAACTGTGATGAGTGATTTTATATATATACCTTCTCAAAACAGTGAACCGTCCAGCCAGTGTTAGACTTAAGTGAATATGTCTGGATGTTGATTGATCTAAAGCGAACAGTATATACAGCATAACTCATTTAAAGGTAAGAGGTGCCACTTTGTTTAATGTTGACGGTGTGAGCAGCCATGTTTATTTGATGTCACTTACTGAACTCTGCTGAATTCAGAGTTGAGGGGCGTTTTCTTTGGGGTTTCCTAGTTGGAGTTACGACTACGTTTTAGTCGAATGCAGCATCACAGCTAATCAGGAAATGGAAAACCTATCAATTTAAAGGTGTTTTCTAAAGTCAGGCTGTCTATTATACTGTAATCCTTAATAACTTAATAACTTTATTTTTTGTGTTGTTGCGTGTCTCCGCAGGTGAGGCAGGGCCTAAAGACATATTCCAACTGGCCCACGTACCCACAGCTGTACGTGAAAGGAGACCTCATCGGAGGCCTAGATATCATCAAGGTGACTAATCACAGACTCACCTGCACATAAACATGCCACTAATAATTAATAGCAATTGTGAGCATTAGTGTTATTTGTAGAATATATTATTAATTTTTAAATATTATTTGATCAGTGCATAACACACAAAGAAAGCACTTAAGGCTCTGGGTTACTGATCAGAAGGTCAGGGGTTCAAGCACTGTCACTGTTTGGCCCTCGAGCAAGTCCCTTAAGCTTCTCTGCTCTAGGGAGAGCCGTATCATGGCTGACCCTGCACTCTGATCCCAGCTTCCTGACAAGGTGGGATATGTGAAGGAAAGAATTTCCCTGTGCTGTGCTGTACTGTGTATGTGACATGAAGGCAGCCACCTTCTTCCTTCTCCTCTTTTTCCTCCTCATGTAGAAATCTGGCTGCACTATCAGTGTGTGTCCATAAGAGGGCATGAAATTCCCACATATGAGGAAAAAAGATATTAAGTTTGAAGCTTTGTAGTGGAGGATTTGAGCCCATAAACCCTGGGCAAATTTTTACGGACCATAATTTGATGTGGTGTGATGCCCAGTTAACATTCTAGGCTAGAGTTGCCATAGCATCAGATGAAATTCTGCCAGTTTGAGCAGTCTTATGAACTGATTTCTGTAACATACACAATATGTACTGGGTCCACACCTTCCCATTTCTATCTATCTATCTATCTATCTGTCTGTCTGTCTGTCTGTCTGTCTGTCTGACTGACTGACTGACTGACTGACTGACTGACTGACTGACTGACTATCTAGGTGGACACTGTGGCACTAGTTACCATAAGACTCATTCCGGTTTCTTTACATTTTTTTTTCCCCCAAAGACAGCTGTGCATATTGGTTTATGTTTCACATACATGTTTCAAATGTCCATATTTTATGTTTAAGTTGTGGCTTCTCAATCAGGCATATAAATTGTATGCTTTGGCTGTACATAAAGACTGATTCAAACATTCAGTTATCACCTTATCTCCAAAGAATAACATTTATAAAATCATGCAGTGTATTCCAGGCTTTAAAGCTTACTTTACTATAATTTTCTTATTTTTCATATTTATAGTCTATAAATTGAATTCACATATTGTAAATGCAGACATGATGTAGAAACAAGATGGTGCTTGTAGTCCATCTAACCATAAAGCTGGGTGAACAGGATGGGAAAAAAAAAACCCCAAAACAACTGCAGTAACACAAATGGAGACTGGAACCTGATTTAATAAATCTGATTTATGATGTGTTTTGACAGGAGCTGAAAGAGAATGGTGAGCTGGAGTCAGTGCTGCGAGGGGAGAATTAGGAGGAGATGGGAACAAGTTACACTGAAGTTTTCGCTGCTGTTTGTGGAGACTATGCTCTAAAGGTCACAGGAAGCAGAACAGCAATATTCCAACCAAATCATGTCTTATAGGAGATCACTGAACTAACATGGCTGTGTTAATGTCTGAGGCCTGTTGGCAAAATGTGTCACAAAGTCCAATAAAGCTGTCATTTCAGTTAAATGCAGGTTTTAATGCTTTCATTTTAATCGCAAATCTCTGTTTTATTTCTGAAATTAGACTTGAGGTGTCTCATTAGCCTGGAATGTTTAATGAGTCATAAAAAAAGGGTTAGTGTGTGTGTTTGGAATCACAAAACCTCCGCATATCCCTCAGTATTCATGCAGCAAACACAGCGAGCTAGTCTGATGAAGCGCGACTGCATCGTTCTCACCTGTTCAGATTGCAGTCAGCTTCAGCCACTGTTATGAATAAACAAATCATAAATATTTATTAGCAGGCAAGTGGGAGGCTGACTCTCACCTCATCTGGCTGTGAGCCACAAGCACAGAGCAGCCGTTAGCCTCTTGCTCTTGCGCACACACTCGCACCTGTGGCACATCAGTAATTACTGCACTCGCGCTGATACGCCAGTTGGGCTGAAGAGGAAGCTGTGAGCAGTGTAGTAACACACTCTCATCTGTATATTTCAGTATGATTGACTATTATGAACATTGGTTAACTGATAAATATATATATAGTTAATAGATTAATTCATTTGTTCATCTTCAGTAATCACGTTATCCTGATCGAGGTTGCAGTGGATCTGGTGGCTATTCTGGGAACAACGGACATAAGGTGGGAATACGCTGGCCCATTGCAAGACACATTCATTTACACACTCATTCACATTTGGAGGCAATTTACAGGAGCGACCCGGTGTGTTTTTGGGACGTGGGTGGAAACCATATGGACCCAGAGAAAATGTGATACTCCTCACTGAGAGTATCCAGAGTCAGGATCGAACCCCAAGCCATAGGTGTGTAAATTTGGTCACTTTATAGCATCTTACAATCTCATATGGGTCAAAGTTCATAAATAGTTTCATAAATAATGGTAGAATTTAAGGTGTTTTTTTTTCCATGGTAATGTGTAGGTTAGCTATATTTATTCAGCTGCTTCTTCTTTCCATCAGCTTGATTGTAAAGGGATTCTCATCCATCACTTTGAATCCCAAATTTTCCATATTATATGTGCTGCTTTCTGACCTACTGATCAGCAAGCGTAAAAGCCTAAATAAGTATAAATATGATTCTGTGCTCATTTTTCCCTTGAGAAATGTATTTTTAGGGTGGCACAGAGCCTGGCATTGCTGCCTCACAGCTGCAGGGTTCCTGGTTCGATCCTGCGCTCTGGGTTACTGTCTGAACACATTGTCAGAGTTTCTCTGTTCTTCCTATGTTTGCGCAGGTCTCCTACAGGTTCTCTTTAAAATACAGTAAATAAAGAACTAAAGTTAAGAATGAACACAGAAGCATGTTATACATAATTCACATGTTACTGGTAAGTCGAGGTAAAGTAGTCCACAGCATTGTTCCACATTTCATAATACATTCTTTTGTTTTTGAGTTAAAAGAGAATGACATCATTTCCAGTTTTTAGTATATTTTTAATAAAATAGTCTTCCATGCAATGAAATAACATAACATCGGTCTGTTTTTTCCAATGTTTTCTCAGCTACTAATACAAAATACAGATTTATTGTAGCTAATATTTTAGACAGTTATCAGTCTCTTTTTAAAAAAAAAAAAGAATATTACCATTCTTCCATATAATTATTCCAAAATGACATACGCAAGAGCATTACAAGTGACAGTTTGTGCATATCTCCCAGCATTGCACTGTGGATTTGTTCATCTATATGAACACCATGTGAGCGAGTTCCACAGACAGCAGTGTAATCCCAGCAGAAACTGTGTGTGGTGAGTTCTGCATTAATCTGTCGCTTGTGTGAAATGAGTAGGAACTTCTCTGTGCATTTATGGTACAGCACAGAAATAAAAACTGCTGTACTGCTGCACTTTTTTTTTTTGCAGATTCAGTATTGATTCTTTGTCAGGCAGTGTAACTCGAACAAGTTTACGACCAGATAAACAGATGTTCGTCTGTTGTTTCTAAATACCACTGTCTTTAATGAATTGTCGATATTTCACCATGTGCATTAAATTGCAAAAAAAAAAATTCCTTCTTATCTATTCGTCAATAAAAGATAAAGACTGTAATTACATTGGAGGCAGCACATTCATTTTTTTCCCTTGTTTTCCTCCTCCATCCCCCTTTTATCTTTCTCCTTTTGAGTAACACACATGCGTACACTCCGAGACCTTTGCTAATGAGAGCCAGGAAGCCAATCCAACCTCTCAGCTGGTTTGTTTTTGGTGTGTTTATATTCACCCTCATTTTTTTCCCAAGCTAACGCTCGCTGCTTGTTATGCATCACCTCCCCAGTGCTAAAAGCCGAGTGTCAATCTATTCCTCTCCCCTGTAGCATTTTCTTTTTTTTGCATTCCACATCATGCAGCCACAGCTTTCCTTATGCTTATTTCTTCCTTATTTTTTTCTATTCTCTCACAGTCTTGACTCAAAGGGTGGGTGATTATTAAGACGCATTGCAAATGATCACAGCGCAAATGTTTGAAGTGAGAGTCCTGGGGCTGCTCAGGCCATATCTGGAGGACAGAAAGGGCTGTTTATGGGGATGGTAAGAGAGAGGCAAGGGTGCAGTAACCTTGCTCCGTCATTGATCTGAGTTTCTTCGTGGGGCCTCGTTAAAGCGGATATGAGATGAAATGTGGTTTAATATTCTTCTGTCAGAGATGCAATAAGCAGCCAGTCGATAGGAACATAGAGATGGAGAGCTTCTGCCAGAGCTCATGCACTCTTATATTTCAGAACATATTTCTTTTCCTCTGCCTTTTTTTTTTCCTTCTCAGGAATATTCAACCTTGATCCATGGAAGCCTTCGTATGTATATGAAATAGTGGAAGAGACAGAGGACAAAATAAGCGGCGACAGGCTGACAGCCCAGATCAATACATACTTCCTCTTCTTCTCAAAGAAAATAAAAGTGCCTCTGTACTACATTTCATTTTCTGAATAGCTCTACCTACACATCCCTTTCATTTTCCTAATGATAGCAGGAGGGCTCATTCATACCCCATCCGCTGTATCATAATTACTTCATTTGTGCTGCATGTGTTTCACTGTCAAGGCAGGAAGGATGAGGCACTGGCTGAGCTTTGATGGTGAAAGTATGAAAGATCAGGCATTTGTCCTGTGCAATGGTGTGGCAGGACGTGTAATGAAAAGTCAACAGACTGGTCAGTACAGCAGTAGCTTTGATATAGGAAAGACCAGAGAGGCAAAAGAATTCAAGCTGTATGATAGATATTGCTTTGTAACGATACCCATCTCCCAGAGGCCCTTTTATGCATCTTTGGAGCACAGAGCCAACAACTGCAGCACTTTTGTTTTCTAATCTGTCAGCAAAAAGCGAAGTAGATGGAGTTTGTGTGTGTGTGTGTGTGTGTGTGTGTGTGTGTGTGTGTGTGTGTGTGTGTAATTGTAAGGTAGGGTGTCCCACTCCATTCCTTTATGTAACTGTGCAAGCAGAGTTTTAAGCCTGAATTATTTTAGAATCATCCTGGACTCATTCCAGGATATGATGCTTTGTTGGATGAATGAGCTATGGCTGTAACATGTATTAATTTAGTTCCCAAACATGCTTGTTGGTGCATTTCTTGCACTAAATTAGTTCAGAATTTTTTTCTCGCTTCCTTTCTAAAACCTAAGGGAAACGTGTGATCAGCATGAATCCAGACAAGAAAAAAAGAAGCATGGTTTTTACTGGTAACTCATGAGTATTCTGTGTTACTGAGGCAGAACATTCTATTAAATACTATTTTGCTAATCCATTGTGATACGTCACGGCTGAAAAGAAAGCTTTAACACACTTTAACGCACTTGCTTCTCAATGTGTCCTCAGTACTTGGCATGCTGAGCCAGTTCTCCCCCTAAAACCATTGAATTGAATCTCTTCTGTTAGACTTGCTTTCTTCTTTGAGGATGTCGGAATTGCCTTGCAAATAGGGGTCTAAATGGATTGTGAATCCTATTTCTTAACACTTGTTTTGTAGTAATGAAACCGACATTGCATGAATGAAGAGCTTTAAATCTCATCTTGCCCGTTTCTCTTTTTCTTCCATCAAACCGCACTGGCCTGGAGACCTTAATCCATTTTATATCTGGGTAAGAGATGTTCAGCTCCACAGTGTGGCACCAGAGACTGATGGAAATCATTCCCTGTACTACCACATTCATCCTATTGGGGTAGTGAAGGCAAATATGTACTTACATGCTGGCAGACTGGCAATTATGTCCTTCAGGATTATATTCTTACATTTGAGACAGGACACAATCCAAGCATATGGCTGAGAGTGGAGGGTCTTGCTGAAGAGTCTAATGCTGGTTTTCTATTATAACTGATTTCTGCTCAATAGCTTGTACTTATGTACAGTTTTCAAGTTTAAATATATACCTTGTATGGTCAATTTTTAATATTTCTACTATATAGTTCTAAAAACTATATGTATTCAGACATGGACAAATTTGTTGGTACCCTTCCATGACAAAAGAAGAACCCACAATTTTCTCTGAAATAACTTGAAACTGACAAAAGTAATTGGCATCCATCATTGTTTATTCCA
>CM074956.1:17243396-17273657 GCA_037577455.1 Pangasius macronema | reverse complement strand
ACATGAGCTGTCCCTCTAATGTACTCATTCCTAATCCTGTCCAACCTCGTCACTCCCAAAGAGAACCTCAACATGTTACAAACACTTTTAAATATATACAAAATATACACATATGAATATTTTGAGCACTATACAGACAGATAGAGAGAATTACATTGTGGTGGTGGGGATATTGGTTGATTGGTTGGTTGTTTTGTCATATTTTATTTACGAGATAATTATTGATTCTTTTAGATACTTTAAATGGTTCTTGATTTGTATCTGAATAAATGGATTCAGCTTATTTTCTGCCCATTTCTCTGTATACTAAATGGCCACCTCTTCATCAGCATAGGACAGAAACTAGCAGAGCTCTCCATAATTGCATTTGGAGAACTAGACACAGTGGAGGTAGACAAAATGATTTTTCTTTTCATTCCCTCCCTTTTTTTCATTTTCTTGCTATTTGCTAGGATTGGTTATGTGTTGTTACTGGAGGACATGTCTAACCCACATGCATGGTACAATACATAATATATTTTTTTACAAACTGTTATGAGGTTCGTACTGCATTGTCTTATATTTCTGTGCCAAATGTAAATGTGCAAACGTAAAATGGAATCATGAAGAATTGCTTCTTTGTGTTAAAGGTTTTCATGCTGCTCACAAAAATTGGCATGAAGTCATAAAACAAACAAACAAGCAAAATAAAATGCATGACACGTGCACACAGCTGCTTGTAAAAGCAGCGTGCTTGTAAAACTGACCTGGGCTGATTCAGTGCATAAAGAGCCCATGCTATTCTCTGCCCCGTCATGCTTTTGAGCTTGTTTTGTGTAATTCTAACCATGACAAACTCATAAATTCACATTCATATCCTTACCATCTGTTTTAAATAAAGTGTATTTTACGTTATGTATCATGAACACACTTAAACAGTGAACATGAGCCAATCAGGTAGATTTATTAAAGAAGTCTTATGTTTGGTGGTGTTGAACCCAGAAGAGTATCTACAACATTCACAAGAACATAAATAATGTATGATTCTTGACCTGAAATGTCCAAGCAGAGGATGTTGAGAATACACAAAATGATGCTCTGGTACCAGTGCCTGGTTTGTTTGTTGTCTGGTGTGTGCCTCCATGCCTTTCTTTCATAAGTCTATTTGGGAGCACGTTTGAAACTTAGATATTACATCCTGTGGGGTTCATCAGTTGGAAAATTCAATAAACACATGATCATAGTTCTTGCAAAGGTTTGTGCTGAGAGCTTTGTGCTGAGAAGCATAATTCTAAGGCGTAAGTATACTTCTGATGTTCAGATCAGATGCTCTCTGATAATTAACCATCCTTCTCCATTATTGCAGTGCTTTTATCACACCTGCAGTATTTGAACATAAAGTTGTCAAGGGCAAACAGCAATATGAATTCTGGAGCTGTGCACACGTCTGTCTATAACGCATGCCTTAAAATAGCAGAGAGGTGAGGTTACAGTGAGTGACAGGTTTAATTAAACTGCAGGTTTTTATTAAACCTTCATGCAAATGAGTTAAAAATTATTTTTAAAATAATTTAAACAATTTAAAAAAAAATTATAAACTGGGCAAAAAAGTGCCAGTCTACCAAGCAGGCAAGAAAGAGTTCAGAAAGGCACCTTGTAAAAATGAGAAGACATCAAAGATAGATTGCATATACGTAGAGATACAATAATACAAAAACTTGGGGAAAAGGGGAGAAAAAATTGGACATGGATGTTATTATTTTTTACTTTTACAGACTGTTTCTCTTATCTTTCTTAATCGATTGATCTAACATTAATCTTAAATTAATATACTTTTCAAAAAAAAAAAAAATTGTATTCTTAAATGAAATGTAAATGCTCACGTAATACAGTTCAGTTAAATTGCCATGGGAATGTGGAATAAAGTCAAAGTAAAGTCATTGGTGCTTTATAAGTGGGCAGCCATTCCCAGCCATGGGTGGGCTGGATTCCATTTGATGGCAAAGATGCCACATTAATGTAATAATCATCTGATAGTTAGAGTTATGTTAGAGTTATATATTGTGTTGATCTACAAATAAACTTAGAAACGGCTGAACAAAGATACCTACCATATTAGTCTGAACTTTATTTATTTGTCTGTGTATTTATTTATTTAATTATGTGTTTATCTAATTATCTCTGTCTTTTAGGCTTATTGCAAATTTTAATGAAAATGTGGTTAGCTTTATCAGTAATTTTCTGTCACCCAAATGTTTACTGTACAGTCTAAGTACAGCTTAATACAAATTCTGGAGGCTATTAAAAAACTGCTGGCCCAAGAGCTTTAATCAAAGGACTGAAATGCACTCAGTTAATTAACTTAAACACCTGCATGTGACACCAAATAAATATTGATCTTTCTTTAACTTAAGTTGCCAACTCTAAACACAGCCCTCAGATAAGGTCAATATAAGTCATTGTACATTCTTAGAAAAATCTAGAGCCTATAACTATTATTTGTTTGTTCCTCTGGGACAGTAGGGTTGTAAGCCTAGAACCCTACAACAAGATGTTTCGTTATCATAAAAGATTCCAAACTAGAGCCCTTTTAGAAAGCTAAAAACACTTATTTATCCGAAGAACCACTTTTCTAATAATGTATTCCCAAAGGGTTTTCTAAAGGCTCTGACGTTTGGATAGGGAAATAAATACGACTTCAGGCTGTGTTCCATTTGCTTTCGGAAAAGATGCGTCTCCAATCTGAACTCAAAAATCTAAAAAAAAACAACCATAAATCAATCTGTTATCCAGTTTTTTTTTTCTTAAATATTTGCAAAAGTTGTAACAAGTCACACATTAGTAATTCAGAACATTTGTAACAATTTGCATGATTAAATTTGTATGAAAATTTACAGAGTTAGGTTATAGCCAGAGTTAGCATTTGTAACTTTTCTTATTACAAAATCATCCTCACCTACTGTATACGGAGGGCTAAGTGATATTTTCTGACCCTGTATGATGTAACTTCATCAACGTAATATAAAGAGTATGGATTATACATTAGCTAGACTTTTAGGACAAACTACAGGATATTCTGAAACATTCTGGAGCATTTTGCCCCATGGGCTTTGTTTGTCATGTCATCTCTTAAGCATTCCCAAATATCTCTATGGAGAAAAAAAATGCAAGACACTCCCAGGAGAATTACTCAACAAAATACAAAAGGTGTGAAAGCATTTCTACACATTTTATATTTTACACACTGGTGTATTTTAGCAATAATTTTCACTTATTATATTACTAATGGCACTCCAACCCGACTTTGGAGCAGTATACAATAGTCTAACCCCTGCCAGTAGCTGAAGGCTGAGGAGGATTAGTGAAAAGGACACTGTTGGGCAGGATTACAGAGAATATATGACATTTGTAAAAATTGAAAGTGAGCAGTTTGTAGAAGACATGCTGTGAGACAGAGCTTAAAGTGCAATTTGATGAAAGTACATCACAGCAGCGCACAAGTTCAACCCAAGAGACATTTTAATAGCATTACACAGATGATGTGAGTTTTAACACACTTACTATTTGCTCTTTTGTGTTTCAGGACTTTTAGATTTGAATTTTGGCACCTCTACATTATCTCCACATGTTGCACTGAGTCAAAATGTTGTCACTACTCATGCATTTATATGTGGAATAGATCAGATGGCTCTGATACAGAAAGAACATACTTGTGGTGTAACACACTGTCACTGTATTTTTTTAATTTAATTTGATTTATTTTTCTCAAAATATAAACAAACTAGTAGTCTAATTTAAACCACCGCAACCCTGACCAAGCAGTTAATAAGGATGAAAGAATGAATACCGCATGTTATGTTAATGAAAGTGGTCTTTGTTTTCCTGCAAGCTTCATATCTGACCGCTCATTTGCACCTGCATGAATTGCATGAATGTAAAAACTTCTGGTCATGCATCTTTTTTGCTGCATCCTATGGGATCCCAGTCCCAATGCATACTTCTAGTCACAATCAGATGTCCCGTGTACCCATCTGGCAAGGTTTCTATCTGTATTTGTATCTGTTTAGATCACATTATCTTTCAGTCCAAATAATGTACTCAGCTACATCCCTAGAACATGCACAAAGTCTACCCCATTATAATACTTTATCTACATGTGGGAAACTTTTATTTCTAGCAGAGCAAGCAAACATTGTCTACGCTGGCAGATTACTTAAATATTTATCTCGCCCATTTTCATTTGCACTTTGGAAGACAACATTCTCAGAATCTGTGTATCACCATGAGGGTTAGAGAGACATGGGTGAGCTGTTAGAGAGATGGGTTTATTATAACTTCAATGGAGTGATTTTGCTGCAGGCTTTATGGCCACTGGCATATCTAGACATTGGCACAAATCAGATTAGAGAAACATTCGCATCATGCTGGCTTGAGCACTCCAATACACCAACCCCTCTCAGTAGTGATGTCTTTGTGTAGCAAACACACAATTGAACTCTAATCTGATGGATTGGATTTGAAGGCAGCGCATCAATTTAACTATAAGTCAACCTTTCGAAGCATGGTGTGATAATCTTAACTGATATTTGAATTAAATCACTAATACATAGCTATCACACTGTCACTTACAGCTGCTATGTCACAGCCTCATAAGGAATACAAATGTGCTAATGTGCATCCCATGGAAACAAGAGAGCTTGATAGCCAAGGATGCACTGAAAGGGAGTGAGCTGGGTGGATGAATGTCCCAGCGAGTTCTGTGCATTTTCTGCCCATAGGAGGAAGCAAGCCCAATCCTCTTGTTTGGCTGTGCAAAAGGACTAGAGGAATCTACTTACTTCTTGGTTGAAGCTCTTCCAGACATAAGATGTGAACTGTACTCCCTGGTCACTTATGATGTTTTCAGGTAAGCCGAAATACCTGAACACGTGGGTAAACAATAGCACTGCAGTTATGAAGGCTGTGGGTAATCAGGGGTATCAGGTGGAGGGACTTGGAAAACTGATCTCGGATCACTATGATTACTGTATTTCCTTGGGAGATCAGTAGGTCTGTCATGAAGTCTAAAGCCAGGTGTGGCCAAGGGCATTGCCGGACTGGTAGTGGTACTAGTTTACCTGCAATGCAAGATGATATATTATTGTTCATGTCTGAGAGCATGTTGGGCCACCAGTATTTGTCATGGAGAAGATTGTAGGTTTTGTGAATGCCTGGGTGCTGAGGCCCAAGTCATGAGTTTTACCCTCAAACTGAGGGGAACATAGGATTTTTTTCCACTGGGACAGGACTCAGGAAATTGTAGACGGTTGGCTTGGGCAATTTCTCGATCCAGATCCCAGGTCAGTGCACCATGCAACATGATTTGGGGAGAATGGTTAGAATTGAGATAAAAAGAAAAAGCCCATATTGCTTGGGGGAGTTGAGGCATTCGGCCATTCTTAGATATTCCAGGTTCTTATGGTCTATGAAGATGAGAAACCATTGTAGAGAGCCTTGTAGCAAGTGTCCTCATGCACCGAGTGCTTTTTACTGGCAAATGCAAATCCAAATCACTAGGCTTAATCAAGGTCAAAAGGCAGACACAAGGTCAGGCAATGAGCAAACAGGATATCAAAGCTCAAGACAAAATCAAAAATTGAGTCCAGGTATGTGTGACCAGTAATCTAGTGACTGTGAATGTGACATTGAACATGGTATGTGGGTGTTGTAGTCCAAGGAGTCCATGTTGTTGTAGTTTGTGATGCAAACTGCATGATAAGGGATATGGAGTTGCACACCATTTCTGGCATTGCCATGACAGAGGGGAGTGAGTAATAGCATTTCAGAGGAGCTGAATGAATCATTTAAGATTTGTTCCTTTATAAATTAAAAAGGTAAACAGCCTTGTGTGCAATCTGCAGAAATGAAACTGTAAATGACTGGTCTCTATACAATGAATATGGCTGATGCTATATGTCCAGTTTCACAGACCTATAGGTAAATATTTACAGTATATACAATATATTGAAGCATTGACAGCTACCTGTAAGCTCAGAGGCATGTAATCTAGATAATTCTCATGTCTTTCAGTTAACAGCTTGAGGTAAGAGTCTTCAAATAAGGCTGAGCAAAAAAAAAATGACTTTATAGTCACAGCAAGGTGATTTGTTGTAAATATTGTTTTCCTATCTGCTGATTTTTGCAGTTTTTGATTGCATTCAAATGGTTGACATTTGAATTTGCTCTTTAAAATGTGAATACCTCAGGCTAGAATAGAACATGCATTAAAGTACTAGAATTTTCTATATTACAGTGGAAAAATGGTCTGCACAGCAGTCAGCAGATCTTTTACTGTGAACCACCTCTGCAGCCCACATGTATTAAGAATACAAACACATCTCTCGCTCTCTCTCTCTCACACACACACACACACACACACAAAACATCAAACATATGTGCATGCTCTTTTTACTGGCCCTACATTGTCTTTTCAGATTGATGCACTAGTGACAATTTCATATCCTGTTGTTCGATTAATTGTAAGCAATGCAATGCACGGTTGGCTGCTAGTAATTAAACTGGAGAGCTAAGAGTGAGTCTTCCTGAGCCTGATACATGCAACAGTGGGAAATTCGATAATCCTGCTGTCTTATTACAGCAGCATGTAATTTTCCTTTCTTAACAAAAGAAAGCAGTGTATGACTACCGATGATTGACAGAATTATTATGTGCTCTTACCAGTGCTGGGCAGTAGATTAACACAAATAATGAAGCTGTTAGCAAGGTGGTAGTGTTGATATTTTCAAAATAAGAATGCATGTAAATAGTTAATCTATTGCATTGATCGAGTGTCAGGATGAGCAATATCAGCAAAAATTGAACAGAAATTGGGTGACAACAAATTGTCAGAATAGCTTCAGTGCTCAATTAGATTTGCACTGGTTCTGAACGACAGGGGACAGGGCAATGGGAATGTGGAAGTATGCACTGCAAGGATCCACTCAAGTTTCCTGTGGATGCAGGACATGAATTACATCAAGGTTGTAGCCTCAGGATGCAAAATGGGAAGGCAGTTTATGGAGAAAAAAAAAACTGAGGGAGAGTGGTCCAGAAGGGGGAATAAAATGGCTGAATGAGGACGCTGATGCCATCCCTGATGTTGTTGCATCAATAAAGACAAAGTCAAAATCTTTATTTATCATTTGCACAGTTGACCCATGGAAAATTGCACATAGACATTTTTGTGGTAGCTCCACTAACAAAGGCTGGACATATGTATTAACATATAACATATAGGACACAAAAATACAAAAGTACATGCAATTACATGTATGACACCAAGTGTGTTAACACAAGTTCATCATGAGTGGGAGAGATGACTCCATGTGTGTTTACAAAGAAATAGCAATGTAGAGGATATAGTGGATGTTTTGTAAATAAAATTACATTTTGCTACAAAGTGTTAATTTCCCCTATATGTATGGAGACTTTTGGGACACTCTGTATATACAGGGCAAAAAAAAAAGACAACATATCAACAAAATATACAAAATTATAGGTGAATAGTGTACACTATTTGTACTGTGCACAGTACTGAACACATATATGTGTGAATAAAAAGAGTGGCTAACATCTTGGGCTAGCTGAAATATGCCTTGACTATGGTAGCAGCACTAGCCATAGAACTGCTAGATGGCTATGTTTTTACAATAGCAATGCACGCTAACTTTGAGGGCTAGCTGACTAATGCCTCAACTTCATTAGAGATGGTATACGCAAGCCTGCTAGACAGCTAGATGGCAGCGTGTGGGGAAAACTGTGAACAGAAGCTGAGGGAACACCAGACTGGCTAATCATACACAGTGCATTGAAATGATAACTGTTAATATGTAGAGTTTTGTTTTACTACACTTAAAAAGCCTAATTTGAAAGCTATAAACTCTGATGGTGAATCTCATTTTAAGAACTCCTGTCAGCAGGTTAATTTCTATTCAGTTGATAATCAATTACATTTTGATGCCTGCTCAACCTTCTCTGATGGAGTCCTTTGGGCACAAAACAGTCTCTAGAGTTCACTGATATCTAGATGCTGCTCTTCAGAAAACAAACAGCTCTGTCTTTAGTCAAGTGTGAGGTACCTTTATGCCTTGGACACACTTTTATATTACATCATACAATCAGCTCAACCACGATGAGCATTTTGACCCTATTGTCCCTTGACTCCATCCAGCTATAGAACACAGTGGGATATTGTACAGTATAAAGAGCTTTGTTGCCAAGGTTCTCCGCAAATGTCACATATGTCAAAAATGTCCCTTTTTTTTTCTCTCTGAGCTAGCTGCCTTGAGTAGGTCACACCATTTCTGGTATGTGTCAGCTTCTTCACTTTGAGTGGAAAAGGGCAATCAGGAGTAAGTCACCTACCTGCACCAGTCTCCTCTGTCTCAGCAAGTAATTACCCATTGTTCTGTAGTTCTTGTCTTTATGTAATCAGGTGGCTCTGGCTTGTGTCATTAGTCCAAACTTGAGCAGACCAGATGCTGTGCCATGGACGAATAGCATTAATCAACTGTGCAGAAGCACCATCAGTTCTCTGGGGAATGTGACCATGGTCAGGAAGAAAGCGAAGTTGAAAAATTACCCCTGTCCATCACTGTTTTAAATTCAGATCTTTTGTATTTGCTTTTGGGAGTTCTGACCTATATACTTGATATATGGCAGTGAAACAGACATATGATATGGTTTTCTTAATTTTTTAAACAGTGGCAGATATGTGAACATGCAAATATTTGTCAGGAATCATCTTGTCCAACTGTCTAAAGACTGGTTGAAATAGAAGGAAGAACAGTTTAATAGAAGGAAGAACAGTTTTAGTACATTTCCCATCATTCAAAGTCATTCAAAGATCATGAGTATTTATATTTATTACTTTCAAAAAAGAATAAAAAATGTTAACCTCTTGTTAGTGGACATAGCACTCTAAAACACATACTGATACATGTATGCATCTTATGTCTGTTATGACAAATGTAACAGGTATTTTGAATGAGGAGGGAATTGAATTTACCTTTGAGCTAGGGAAGAATGTGTTACAGATACATAAGCCCTGACAAGAAGTTTGTTTTAACCATGAAAGTATATTGTATAATGTAGTTGTGCCTTGTTTCAAGAATGATCATGCCTGAAGTTGTTCCATTAAAAGGGAAGTTTTCACACTTCACTGACCTTGCTGCATATTTTTCTTCCCCTAAAATTGCTCAATTACTCTTAATACCAACATTCAACTTAAAGTTTGGCTGGCACTGGCAAACTATATTTTCTTATAATTAGCTTTGTTTACCAACTAATCACTCTTCCTCTCTGATAATGTTACTGCTTATGAATTTATAATTAAAATGTATAAAAAGTACTTCATTTAGACCAAGTACATTAGTCTTCATTTAGACCAAGGACATAATAAGCAGGGTTAAGTGATCATATATATATANATATATATATAAAACATAACACAAAAGCAAAACCCAGAAGATCATCAGTATGATCAGTAGTAATGTGGGTAATGTTTCTGCTTGCTTTATCATAACAGTGTAATTTATCTAAATGAGCTTCCATTAATGGAAAGGAGCCATTTTAGGACCAGATAGTATTTGAGAAGTTGACCATTCTCAGCACAGCGGTGACAAAATGTGGTAAAATAGTCAATGGGGGTTGCAGTGGTACAGTATGATGGTGGTACATCAGGTGGTACATCAGGTGGTTGGATTTTAAAATACCTTCCCAGGTGGCAAAATGATGTTGTCCCAATGTCTCCAATGTTGTGCCAACATTGGCGAAGGAGCACTTCTAATAAACCCTGTTGGCAAGGTGGATTTAAAGGAGCCCAATGTTGACCCAACAGGATGGCTGACATTGTGTCTACACTGACTCAATGTCAGTTTGCTACCTGGGTCATTGTCCACTGCTGGGTTAAGAACAGTCCAGCCAATAGCAAAAACTGACACTGGTGAAGGGTTAGAAGATGCTTAATACACAGGTGGGGGGAAAAAAATCATCCAGTGCACACCTAGCAGCTGGTATAACAAGGTATATACTTGTCTAATCATTTGGCCAGTAAGTGTTGATGTGTTCAAAAACCTGTATAAATCTACTATTCCTGATACACACTTACCAGCACTACACACAATGCTGAGTCACTTTTGGTGCCACTGTTGTGTAACAAGTAGTATACCACTCAAATAATAGTACAATGTAGGTGGACCTGATAAAATTACCAATGAGTTATAGTGTGTGTTTGTGTGTGTGTGTGAGAAAGAGAGAGTGAGAGAGAGACTCAAAATGATAGTTTCATCGAAGAATGAAATCTGTCAAGTATCAAAACCATTTGATGTTGTACATTTCCCGTCAACAGGACAGCACGGATAGAATAGACAGCAACTGGATAATCAAAGGAGAAACCAAACAGTTCAGACACAGCAAAGCTCATCTTTGTGTGAGTCCCTGACATGATCATTGTGCAATTATCCTCCTGTGTTACTAAGCAACAACAGATACAGAACTCTTAATTTCAATACACCATTAAGTATTTGTAGTGTAGGACAAATATACAATTATATCTTTCACTCTGTACAGCTTTTTGGCAGTGAAAGAGATGCCTTTAAATCATGTTTTCCATATCGGTAGCAGAGTGGCACATGGATACTGCTTCACTGCTACCAGATTTAAATTCTCAGCCTCCTTCAATATGGCTCCTCTTTGGAGTTATTTCCATATTTCCCCTGCAGGGTCTCGTATTAAAATCTGCCAAGCGTTTTTGGGAACAGTCTTGCTGAAAGGAACTTGATTTTCTGTAATTTTCAATCCAGGTTTTGCATTAGGCAGCTGGTGTGCATATTTTCATCGCATACTTTTCCCTTGTACCCAGTCCCATGCTTTCTGTGTGTGTGTGTGTGTGTGTGTGTGTGTGTGTGTGTGTGTGTGTGTGTTACATTAGGCTACCAGCTTGCATGTTTTGATCATCTCAATTTTTTTTTTTACTCTTTTCCCATGATTTTTTTTCTTTCTTTCATTATATATTTCTTTCTTTCTTAATTTCCTTCCTTCCTTCCTTCCTTCCTTCCTTCCTTCCTTCTGTTTTATATTACACTTGCATATTTACTGTCAAGCTTGTTTTTGTAGCTCCTAAATTTAGTCCCAAAGTTATAAACTACAACACCCACAATCCTCAGCCTACAACCTCATCACATGACCTATGGTCTGGCTCCTACACCAGTACACAGACACCTGATTACAAATGAAACTCACCTGTTTGCAATCAGACAACTCCCTTTAATTAATCGCGACTGAGAACGGCATGTTGTGAGGACTTGTTTGCATGGTGTCTGTGATGAAGCCAAGCCTTTATTTTCTGTTTTGTGTGAATCCTGCATTCTGTTTATAATTTTAGAGGAACTTGACTTTTTGTCAAATGGTCTACCATTTTTCTGTGATGTCTTTCAGAAAATGGTATTAATAAATGCTGAGCATAGAATGAACAGGTCCACTTTTACACGTCATTGTCAGAGATTTTCAATAAGTACAGCTTAAGAAAAGTAGCACATAAAACAGCCATGAATGGAAAAAAAAATGGATACATTATAATTACATGAAATGGCTAGGAGGAAAGGCAGGCTGAAAAGAAATATAATTTGCTAATGAACTTAACGAAGGAAGTGTAAAAGTAAGTAGGTGCTGCTAACTATAATTAGATCTTTTAACTATAAGTAAGATATTTTCTCCATATTGAATGATGTAGAAACACACCTACACATTTACCTCAGTAAATGTCATATTCTATTAAACAACGGCTGCATTTCCATGCACGGCAAATTCTGTTTAAGGTCCATATTGAGGTTGCTGCCATATTCCGAATATGATGTTTATATGCATACTGGCATTGGAATATTCCTGTATACACGTTGTTGTAAGTATGCCTGAGTGCCCATTCCTAAATACCTAGCCTACAGCTAAACATCTGTTAGCACCCACAATTCCTTACGGACTGAGCTTGTGCATATATCTCCCTTCAGTGGCTTTTCTGAATGTGTTTACATGCAACAAATTTCCAGTTATAACGTGCATTCCTGGGGTGGGAATTGGAATTTGGGCAATCAGATTGTGGCGTTTACATGACTTAATACTAATTAGAATATTGACAAATTTTGATTAATATCAGAATATTGTTGTGCATTTAAACATAGCCAATGACTACTGGAAAATATGACTAAAATTGTATATTTGGTTATTCATTAATTTTCTTCTATGAATCACTTTGATGATGAATTTTATCTAGGAATCACTATGAATTATACCAGTTGGTAGCTAGTCAGCATTGGTTTGACGGGGATTTATACAGAATGTATGATCTGTGCTTTACACTCCTCAACTCTGTGAAAGTCTGTGGCATGCATGTTGTATATAAAATGGAGTTTGGCTACAGACCTTTTGCATGCATGTTGCTTATTTTACCCTGACATTGCAAAGTGTGGTCCAGTTTGACAGGTAACATCTGCGATTGTGATACTAACGCAGCTGTTCTTTTCTGAAGAGACACCTATACGAGCCACGGGCTGAATTCCAAACAGGTCGCTATGTGGCTTTGTGTAGAATCCATTGTGAATGTAGTACATTTATATAGATGGTAGTGGGCCACAGAAGAAAATTTACTATTCTTACCATAAAATGGTCAATTTTGTGTCAGTTAACCTGAACGCACTACTTAATGCCACAGGTTTCAGTACTTTTTGTCCACAACAGGCAAACGTCCACTGAAAATTCTTTAGTACCATTAAGCTACACTTATTTCACAGCGGCAAGGTGTGACTAAGCAGACTATAGGGATTTGTTAACTTTCTAACTAGAAAGAACTTCGCTAATGTTATATGCTGAGAGAGGCAGTGAAAGTAAACAGCCCCTTGTTTGGTGTATAAATAGTTAATTTTAGCCCCTAGTAACCAACTTAATATAAGCTACAGAAGTTAGCAGGTTAGCAGGTAGCAGCTATTTACAGAAGCCAGTCAGAATACAGTTAATGAAACTTCTCTATTCTGTGCCATAAAAGCAAAAAAGTAATACACCTGTGGGAACTAAATAAATAAATAAAGCATTGCATTGATTAGAAGAAAAAGTACCACACTGAAAAGCAAAACCTTCATTGCATTAATTTTAGACCACTTTCAGGTTTTTTTGGACAATACCCAGGCCAACACACATGTTCAAGTGTAACCCTAAGGAGTATCTCCACCTCATCAGTGAGTGTTTTTTCAATTGGTTTTGCATTTTCATGTGGATGAAGATTTTTTTTTGACGAAGCTGTTCATGTGGCTGGGATTTTTTTTTAATTAATCCAGAAGTGTTCACTCATTTTTCTTAGAATTTACACTTAATTTGAATTTTGTTAAATAGCTTTCAGTATTCAACAAACTGGTCTAACAAAATATACATTCTTCTTCTGCCATGTTCCGTGAAGGTAATTTCTCAACAAGTAATTTCTTGAGAAACTACTCAACAGTCTGCTCAGGACAGAGGAAATCCACTTTACTTTCACATCAGGCATGAACAAGGCAAGCAATTTTCTAGATATGAAAAGCATGCCTCTCATAGGTGACACCATCAATCATAAAGCACCAGCTCTTACCCAAACAGCGCGATGTAACCATTTTCACCCAATTTCCTTTTCCTAGCTCCAAATACAAGAGCAGTAAATGAGCAATAGTGTGCTGGTTATATACAAATCATGCTTGGCATGGTGCAGCTTAATTAACTGCATTTCTCTTTTCAAAATCTGATCTTTTGCTATAACCATGAGTTTAAAGACAGATTCAACATGCCACTAATGCACAGATATTGTGATTTATATCTATTTTCTGTTGGAAGATGGCTAGCAAAATAATCCATCTAATAAAACAAAAACTAGAATGATAAAATCCCTAATAATATAATTTACACACGTACACACACACACACACACACACACACACACAAAGAATGTTTACAAATGGTTGAGGGTAGAGTAAAGGCTGGGTTCATTTCTTATGCTTTAATTGATGTGAAATTGTTCATGATCATTCAAATAGTAAAAATATTCCATGAGATTGAGTTAGGTTTGGGCATACTGATGCATATATTCATGTTTCTAATCAAATTAAAAACCTGTGTGCTTACTGTAACATACTATACATGCAAAATAATGTCTCCAAGACTGCTTGTGCTCTCAATTCCCAGCACAATATTATCAGTTCCAACAAGTTCCCATATCTCATTAATGGCTTATACCTGAACCCATAAGCTGCATGCTTGAGAACTTCCAGTTTATGTGTCTGTAATTATTTAACCAACTCAGTTAATTGATTCTAATCTGCTGCAAGTATCACTTTCAGATTNGTAATTAACCATAATTATCCTTTAAATAATTGCATTGTAGAATAATGAAAATTAGTGCAAGTTGCCATATTTGGTCAATTTATACACCACACATTGAGCTTGCTGTATTGAATTGATTGTTTTTTGTTGTGTGATTTTTTTTTTTTTTCTCACTCTATTCCTATCGGAATATGATCAAAGAGAATGATGGGATTGGTAGGAAGAATGAGAGAGGACTTGTCAATTGATTCCCGTCTATATTTGTACAAGGCATATTATGTCCTGCCATGGTTTCATCCATGGAGGTATGAAAATTTCATGAGCATGACCACTGTGAGTGGAAACCACTTTGCTTCATTTTAGCATTCCATCTTGGAGAGGTCCTCAGAGACTCAGGCATAACCGCACTTCCTTTTCAGCTGAGTGGAAGCTGAACAATAAGCCAGGGCAATATTGTAGAGAAAAACTGGTAAAAAATAGTCATATGCAACACAAGGGCATTGTACGCTATGCTCTACGCAGCAAATTTTTCAGTATTGACTTGGCGATGTGTATTTGTGTACAGATGAATTTAAACAAATACTTTTGGTATTCATATACAGTATTAATTCAGCTATAGAATAATTAATTCAGGACAAGTTTTTTTTTTCTTTGCAGCCACATGTGCAAACAATGAGCTTTGTTTTGGTTTCTAATGGATCCCTTAAGGGCTCTCTGCATGGTCAGCTTTATTCTTGTATGAGTCACCTGAAAATGATCAATTGGGTAAGAGCCTGTGACCAATATTAGCTACACACACACACACACACACACACACACACACACACACACACACACACACACACACACACACACACACAAGAGTAGCTGATTACTTCTCTTTTCTGTCTGTAAAACAGCCAGTATTTGATTAATTAACCATTCAGAGCGGTGCATCCCGAGACTGCCTCACCACAGAGGTGCAGCCAGAGTTAAATCAGTCGCAGACCAATGAGAAAGTTGAGTATGAACTCTAATCAAGTGTCTGGTGAATATTTCAAGAACTGGGAATGCATTTTCCACCCAGCCAGATTGGCCATTTAGGACCTTGGCTGAGATCCTAAAGGTTTCCCATACATACACATTTCAAAGTAAAATCATTCTTCCCAGAGATATAGTTACAGTCTAATACATGTCTTCTTACAATTATTTATTTATGGTAGGGTGACTGAGGACATGCTATGGAATAATACTGTACATAGAGTTGTTGGGTTGCAACACATAGGGTCTTTAGCACCATGAAACAATAGATGCCATAAGAAACAATAAAGCCATAAGAGATTGAACATTGCATGCTATGGAGTCAATAATGGGTCAAAACAATCTTCACAAATGAGCTAAAATGTGCAGCTGTGTTTGAGCTTTTCTCATACAGTATAGTGAATAATTGGAAGATGCAAATAAAAAAAAAGCAAATAAGAAAGCAGAGAAAGTACAAATGCATTCAAGTAAAAAAGTGAAAATATATTAAATACAAAATAATAATTAAAATAATATCTGTATTCTTGAATTGTGATGAAAGTGTGAAGACATTTTCCAAACAATTTTCAGTGTGTAGATATCTAGAAATATCAGAAAATGTTTCTCCATGGGACAGTAAAAATTCAAGTTCTCATTTCTTGTTTGTTTTTGCATTTACTCCAATCACAAGCAAATTGTGGCACAGGAGGTCTCAGTAGTGCATTTGTTCAATTCTTGCTAATTTCCTGATCAATGATGTGTTCTTAGTACCATTAAAATCTTAATATTTTGCTATTTTGGGCTAATATTATTTACAAAGACAACAACCAAATCTCACATTTGGTTTACTTAAAATGAGCAATAAATGTTTCATAAATTAATGACAAGAAGTGTGGTCTGAAGAAACTAACCTTCTTGAGTGAATTTTCTGGTGTTGAGCATTTTGCCATCACACACTCACAGGAAACGTTAATGACTGTTGGTATTTAGTTGTCTCTTGCTTGATAGGGTTCATTACAAAACAAAGCTTATGACCACAGATGTTGCCTGCGTGTGGCAAATTTACCATCTGGGCAGGAGCACAGCAGTGTGTCATGGCGAACATCACATGCAGAAGTCCATCAGTACTTTGTGCTTCTCATGTTCTTTCTGTACTCAGTTCAAGATTGAGTATTGGATTACACACTGAATATTATATTGCATATAAAAAGAAGGAGGTTACATCACATAAGTTACAAACACATGAAGAATCTAGACTAAGAAATGTCTAATGGAAAGGGTTGTCTATGGGTCATGCTGAGGTGTCAACATTGTTAGAAAGAGAAAAATCTGAATTTTAGCACAAAAACTTGTGATTATGTGTATATTATATATACATATAGGTATGTAAAAAATAGAAAGCTAGTGATCTACAATTTATGAGTAGAAATGGAGCAATATATGTATACAATGTCTGTACAATGTATAGAAACAAACAAATCCGTAAATAGAAATATAGTGTAAAAATTGATTGCATGCATAAGAGAGACAGCACTGTCAGTTTTAGAAACCTGACAGCCAGGAGGAAAAAGGTATTTTTTTTTAACTGGGTGGTGTGCACCATGATGCTTCAGAAGATTTTTTGTTTCCAGAGGGGAGAGCAGAAAAAACAGTGTGCAAGATGGATGAAGGACATTATTGTTGATGGACTGGACCATAATCTGTCATGCAGGTACAAAAGGATGTGGGTGGTCAGTGCCAATGATTTTGACATGGGTCTAAAAATGTTATGTAGAAGCCGGAGAACTTGTACAGTCAGGTTGCCAAATTACACCATGACACAGTACAGCAGTGGAAGTTGACTAGAGATGCAGTGTTCACCCTGAAGCAATTTAGTCTCATCAAAACTGAACAGAACAGACGTTGATCTATATATTTGAAGATAATACTGGTGCTTAGGGACTAAAAGAGTCATTCAGTTGCACACCCAGGAATCAGAAGCTGCTGGTTATTTCTACATGTTAGTGGGAGTGTGAGCATATCTGTTTTTCATCATATAACATATGCAGTGATTAAAGTATGGAACCAAGTGTGTAACTTCAGAGCTTGTTAGGGCTAATCCAAAAATCATCTTTATAATCGATATTGGAGTCAATTCACAAGCAGGCACAACAAACAAGGATAATCCATAATTCAAACATAAAAATATGAGCAAGGTGAAACATGGAATCGAAGAACAGCACTTGGCAATGCACACTTGTACACAGTGAATGAGACTTCATGATAAGACAAAGGAATATGAATGTATAAAAAAACAAATTAATCAAACGATTAACTTGGAACAGGTGCCCACACTGGGTAATAGACCACTGGCAAGAAGGGGTGGAGGACCAAACCACATGTACATGGCATTGTAAACAAAAAGCAAATGGAGAGAACTCCAGACAAACTGCCACTGGTTTGGTATAGTGAATACCATTCACTTGCCAGCCATCCTGTACACAACTTTAAGATGCCTCCCATTATATTCAGTGTATAGAAATTATGTGTAATTGCACATCAGTGTGTTCCACTCTTCAGCTGGTTTCATCCTGGTTTCAGGAGATGTTTTATTTGGACTGAGAGTTGAGTGATCCAGGTCAAGCCTTCATACTGCAGTATGGTTTAAATGGCTGAGTTTCCCTAGTGATCCTAAATGATCTTTATCACCTTTATAAATTATTTTTAGTGTAATCTTCAGGAATTTGTAAACATGTCTGCTACAAGCTAATGCTTGGTTAATGGCCTGGTTATGAATTCTGACTAAGTCTGTGCAAATATCCAGAGGTACTCTTGAGGTAGATCTCATTTTGGCAGTGTGTATTGTAAGGGAGACTTTCAGAGACAGTCTGTTAATGAGACACTATGCAAACAGAGAATTGTAGCTCACTCTTATAGACAGACAGATCATTATTGCTCAAGTCTGGTCAGTCATAAGTCAATGAGCTGTACGCCTGAGTGCTAAAGCAGAATCCATTAAAGTCAGAGTGGATGATTTGCTGTTTCTAATACTCACCATCTGTAGTCTGTTAGTCAGACAGTCCAGTAGATGGTTGTAGATGGAAGTTCATAGACCAAGGCCACTGAAACTCAACACTAGTGTATAAGGAATGCTTGTTATAGTCAATGTATAACATCCCAGTTCATAATTCTCATTCCCTTTAGAGGGAAAAGTCAATGCAGATCAATGCAGCTGTTTTGACTGATCGTCTTAATCCAATGATGAAACATTTCTGTGCTCACGGGAGTGGTATCTTCCATGGTTGACTCTGGCCCATATATAGTGCATAAAGGCTCACTGAATGAGGATGCAAATGATAATCATATTCTGTAGCCGATTGAACACCTAGGGGCGATTTTTAAGTGATAGACAGTGTTCTCTACCAATATTATCAACTGAGAGAATGTGTTTTAGAAGAAAGGTATTTCATCCCTCAGTCATTTTTGAAAATAATGCAAGTTATAACATGCTTATTACTGAAAGTATTATGTCTTTTGAAAATTGCATATGCTATCCCAGCCAGTAACCTTTAACTTTGATAGAGTTAGTGTCATTTACTATTACATGAGTTTTCATTTACACTACCCTTTACACAAGCATGCACATATTACTGATATATTACCCCACAGTGTGGTTACAACCTAATATCTGAATGAAAATACATTTTAACAAAACAAATGTAAGTAAATGAGGTCTAGTCTGTCAGATGTATGATCATATATAATCAAAATACACAGCATTTAAAAATTGAATTCATATGGTACTGAATGTTTTTGTAATGCAGCCGAATCAACGCTTGCATGTTGCAGTGCAGTGCAGATCCAAAAATCCAAGAATTTCATGAAAACAGTGGCAGTAAATGAAGCCAAAGTCAGTAAACAAGAAAACATTCCCTACAGTCACCAGTCAATACACACACATGCAGCTAAAATGGTAACAAACAACATGAACTAGGTTTACAGAAAGAGCGGTATGTTTCCCCTAATGCAAAAGCCTTGAATGTGTGGTGTGTATATATATATAGACTACGAGTGATGAAACTAATTAGTAACCATGGCAACCAATACTCTTGGAGAAAGGTTTCTTCAAGGGTTCATTGGATAACTACTCCAAATATGCTGCCTCTTGGAACTCTTTCTGATGGAGAAACACTGTTGTAGGTTTATACCTAGAACCTTTTAATGGTTCCTCCGAGACACAACTGAAGAACCCTTAACGGTTCTAAATATTCTAAAGGTGAAGTATAAAGGAGGTAGGGACATCTGGTGGGAAGGTATGTAATTGTAATGGATTCAACATTTGTGTGCATTTCTGGTTGTTTTTGTAGTAGTATGTTGGCACCATGCTTATAGACAGAATTTTAAGTGTTCAAATAATTGTTACATTGACACAAAGTTTGAGCTGTAAATTCCTCTAAGCATTTAGTCGCAGCCTTGAATATTATACAACAGAGACTAAGGAGCGAGTGTAATGTGGAACGCTGCACAAGAAATGGCCTGAATAGTGCTAACCATTTAGTTCACCTCTGTCCCTTTTGCCCAGACAAACCCGAAAGCAGAATGACTTATTTTAAACAACAAACAGTTACAGATTCCCAAGTTTCTGCCTTGGAGATTTCATAATTCTCACTTTTTTTCTGGTTTAATAAACTTTAGTTTTTTTTTTTTGTTAGTTTTTTTTTTTTTTTCCAAGAATTGACTCTGGTTAGGGCAAATAAAAAATTACACTGAACAGGGCATAGAGGCCTATTTGGTTTGACATAATATGTAGAGTCAGATGACCTTTTCTCTAGCTCAGTTGACAAGCGGGTAAGTGCTCGGATTAGATTTGTTTTTCTTCGCTTGACCACATTTTGTGTACACATATTGAGAAGCTGTGAGTAGGTGAGTGTTTGCTGAAAAGACTGTTGGTGTTTAAATACGGTTCAGATCATAAAGGATTTGGTAACATGTTAATGTTTACCCACACTCATGGGAATGTATCAAACGTGTAACAAAAAATGAAAGAAGTCATATTTGACTGCTTCTCTCTAAGCGCAGCTTTAGTGCTTGTTGCCTTTATCTAATTAGCATGACGACACGGGGGACATCTGCCTCAATTAATGCAGGTCAGCTAAGTTCAGATTTTGATCTCGAGTGCCCCTGTTAAAATATTTAAAGTACTGATGTTGTATTACATAGTAAACTGTATATCTGGCAGGCACACAAACACACACACACACACACACACACACACACACACACACAGAGAAAGACAGACAAAGTCAGCAAAAGCAAGCCCCCAGGGAGATTTAATATAATCTGCAAACTGTAAAAATATGTTAAACATAGCAAAAGATAAACAGGCCTGGCACGGTGGTAGAGCAGGCAGCATTGCTGTGGCATAGCACCAGGGTCCCTGGTTCAATCCTGAGCTTGGGTTACTGTCTGTGTGACTGCCCCTATGTGTGTGTGAATGGTCAGCCACAGTCCAAGGTGTATTCCCACAGCAGAACCAATGTTCCCAGTATAGGCTCAGAATAAAGCAGTTACAGTGTGTATGTGAGGATAAACATGATTGTTCTGTTGTGCTTTTTCATTTCCTTCCTAAAATAATCATAATCACTGAAATTTGACTGAATGATGTTTTATTATCTGTTGCCTTTCTCTCATTAGAGCAATACGTGAGCTGGTGTCACACTGTTTCTGGCCTGCTTACTCTGCATGTGTAAATAGAGCTGTGATTAATTGGAAAGAGCTGCACAATGCACAGAGAAATGCACCTCCCATCTGCCAAATGACCAATGCACTGTCAGCTAGAATAATACTGCCAGTCAGCCAGATGAAGTGTCTTAATTTTAAGCAACATTAAGTTCAGGGGCTTTAATTTATCTCTGTAAGAGAACTTGGCAAACACACATACACAGTTGATTCTCGTCATTGGAACATGAAAATAGGAAATACATCAAGATTGAGGTGGCGTGTCGTCAAGTGACGTGACTGACTCCACCTTTTTTTTTTTTTTTTTTACATTGATGTATCATAATTCTCTGGAGATATCTGGAGTACAGAGAAGGGGAAAAATCTGAAGTTGTCTAATATTTAGTGAGACACTTACATCTTATCATATCTTATGCTAAGCAATGGTAGTGAATAGCAATCCAGATTTATTCAGCACACATCTACCCGCAAACTTTTATTATTGTTGTAATTTTCAATTCATGAAACGTAGACTTAAAATAGAGAATAAGAGACCTAGAAGGGTGAGAAGGTTTATGTGAATTTTAGTATTTATGAGCTTGCTAGTCCGATTGAGACTGCGCTTTTGCACCCAACACAGTTCATTGCATCATCTCCATTTGATTGAAACACATTACTATAAGAAGACCCATACTGTTATCTTATTTGCTTATTTGTTGGTTTTTTGAAGATTGCATTCTGTTCCATGTGACTGCAGCCGAGTACGAGATGGTAAGCCTGTAAATTGTGCAAAACAATGAGCTGTTCTCTTGTGACACCCAATCCTACAGATAGCGGCAGCCGCAGAAGGGTGAATAGGATACAGAGTTAGAGTGAGACAGTGTGAGAAAAGGATAGCAATGTCTCACACAGGTTTCTTGATCGCATACACATTGGGGCAGCATCTGCGCAAACCACTTGCTGAACTTGAGTCACTGCTGTACCTGAATTGTGCAATTTTGATTTTTTTCCCTACCCCCTTTAGAAAGTGATATAAATTTTTTAGACTTCTGATAGTGAAAGGAACAGTGCCTCAATAAAATGTTTTAAAGATTTATATTATCTTTTCTTTTTTCTGTTTATTTTTTCCCCTTAACTATTGAAAGCTTACACTGTATATAGTTAATTGGCTTTTGGATAAAGTCACCAGTACTTGTTGTCTCACTGCTTTGAACCCTATTGCTGAACCTTGGTACAATTCTAGTGTATTAACACAGTATCTCAGTATATCTATCACATTACAGTAATGCAAAGCGAAGAACCAAGGAAATGTTCTGATCTCAGAAATGTACAGCCATCTCACATTTATTACTCACTGAATTATATTGCATGTATTGAGACCAGAGGTCTCATTTATAAACCACATGTGTGCGTGCATAGTATTGTGCACCTTGCATATGATATTGTGTGCATAGAATTCATTTTAGCAAGATCTTCTTGTTAAAAGGATGTGAATATATTTAGAGGTGCTCCGGACCATGGGTATGTAGAAAGCTCTAGTGCTAGAAAAGTGTAATTGTGGGTAAACTGATCAAGGAGCTCTCTGCCTACTTATAAAACACAGATGAAATGTAAAGTAAAATCATATAATAAGAATATTTGACACACTCAGCTTTGTGCAGGGAACTTGTTTTTAAGGAATGCTGGAACCTCTTTGCTCATCAGTCGATTTCGTTTGCCCAGTGCCATTGTAATTGATTTCTGTCAGCAACTCACCTCACTTTTGGTGAGGCTAGCAAAAGTAGCATCCACAGAACACTCAAGTACTTTCTACTCTAGGGTTTTTAGAGAAACTAGATACAGATTTGGCATTTCCCAGCTGAATAATAACAATTCTTACAAGCATTCATCTGTTTCATGCTGCAGTACATTACATTTCCAAATATGGAAGCAGAGCAACCAACAATAATAAGGGATTTTCACACCATTGCAGGTTTTCCAGATGTAATTAGGGCAATAGATGGCATACACACAACCATAAAATGGCCCTTTTAATGCTAAGATGTTTACCATAGGTGATTTAGGGTCATTTCTTTATGCAAATGTATGTGGTTGTGCATATACTGAGCAAATTAAAATGTTACCCAGATCTATTGTGTACAGCTGTGCGTATGAAAATTCATATGTATGAAATTAGTACTTGTTTTATCCATGCTTTGATAAATGAGACCTTAGGCTTCAAAGTCAGGTACCACCACCTCCAAAATGCCAGCCAAACAGATTCAGCACCTTGGACAACAACCACCACAAAGAATGACTTAAACAAAAACTGAAGCTTTTGTAGGTGAGACTGAGTTGGAGGGACGCAGGCACCGCTGGAGGGGAATGATTGCACTAACCATTCCCAGCAGGCGGCATATCTGGGGAGGAAACAGCACTGCCAAGACACAGCAAGCAGAGCTGATGACGGATGAAAAGTTGTTGAGACTGTTGTTGCTGAAACTAACTTGTATCTCTTTTTCCGCACCCAGAGTCCCCCTGAGAAAAGCTCACCCTCCAGCATTCTGTGGAGATGTCAGCCTCCTAAACTTCAGAGGCACTACATGTGTGCACATTGAGCCCTGCACTACAATGAAAGTAGTCTTTTACACTGATACACACACCTACACCACTCATCCCTCCTTTCTCCTGCACAATATACTATAAACAAATAACCCTCCAGGCTTCAACCAGCTTTCCTTGCTGGTATGTATTTTGTGTTCAACACTAGACAAGTTAGCATGTAACAAAATATATATTTTGTGCATTTAAAGTTGTATGTGGTGTCCTGTGAAGCTGAGGGTCATAACGAATCTGTATAAATGGCATGGCCATAACTTCTTTCTACCCAGTTGACATATTTACAGATTTTAATAAAATAAATAAAACAAAAGTCTGATGAAATCACATACATGGCCTCTTGAATATATAGTAATAGTGGGCACAGGCTCACCAAAACTGGACAGTTAAAGATTGGAAAAGGGCCACATTTTCCAATCATCAGGTGTCCAGCTTTGGTTAGTCTGTGTTCGCTGTATCCTCAGATTCCTGTTGTTGTCTGACAGGAGTGGAAGCTGATGTGGCTGTTGTAGCCCATCTGCCTTAAGGTTTGACATGTGCTCTCATGTGTTCTGAGATGCTTTTCTGCTCACCATGGTTGTAACATGGTTGTAACTTCCTGTCAGTTTGAACCAGTCTGGCCATTCTCTTCTGACCTCTCTCAACAAGGCATCCCACTCACTGGATGTCTGCTGCAAAGACTGTTGTGCATGAACAGTTGTATTACATAGAAAATATATCTATCTGGTAGACACACACACACACACACACACACACACACAAACATCTCTTGAGTCAAACTCATTGAGATCACATTTTTTTCCCCATTCTGATGTTTGATGTAAACATTATCCGAAGCTCTTGACCTGTATCTACATGGTTTTATGGATTGTGCTTCTACATGAATGAGCAGGGGTACAGGCACTCCTAAGAAAAAGTGGCTAGGCTTTTTGAATCTGTTGGACGATTCTGAGAATGTGCTTATTGACCAGCTCTCATTTTTAACATTTAATATTTTCCATGATTAATAACTTGGAGGTAAAGCTAATTAAATATGAGCCTACTGAACCTGGTAAGAAACAATATGGAGGAAGAATATTATAATATTATAATAATTACTACAGAAAAGCTTTACAACATTCAGTCTATGGGATAATGGCTGACATAAAAAAGCTTCCGTTCGTTATGGAAAAATGTCTCTGAGTAAACCTGTGAGTTCTTCCTGAATATAAAATGCACTGTACTCACATGTTCAGGATAATAATGACTTTAAACAGCGAGTGACCAAACAAAATGTAATTATTTCCATGTTCACTTTTAGCATCACTTCTTCTCATGCTGTGTGTCAATAATTGCTGCTTGTATGGCTACAACACAAGCACTAATTTACATCAAACTCCTTTTGGCATTACAGTGTGGCTCAGACAGCATGATTACATCTATTATTGTAATATATGAGCTCACTGATATTAAAGTCTTAAAAACATGAGGTTTCTGCTAAATGCAGCATTTGTAGTATGATTACAAATAATTTAAATTAATGCACATAATATATATATATATATATATATATATATAAGATGTGCATTAATTTCAATTTTTACCACAATTAATTTAATTAAAAACACTATTTTTTTTAACTGCACCTCTAACAGAAGTTCTAGATGTAATATACATAATTGGATTATATTAAAGTACATCAATTGTGTGATATTTAAATTGGCACTTCAGTTTTTCAGTCACATGACACCATTATTTGTAATAGTAGCATTATTTGTAGTAGTAGCTTCAAGAGACAGAAAAAATAAGGAGGCTGGTGAGGGAAGGACTGTATATACTGCTGTAATGTAAGTGATAACAGGAACTAACTCATCTCATTGGCGTGCCATGACATTATATGTAACTATAAACAGTTAAAAAAGAGTGATGTGCCATAATTGTTGGCAAATGGCTGTGGTGTAAGCAGAATAAAACGCTTCAGTCCGTGCTGTTATCCGATGAATATTTCACTTTGTGTCCGCTTCATGTCAGGCTGTATCATACGACTATAGCGTTGATTATTTTCATATTCTTTAATAGTCTATCATATTGAAGATATATTTATCAATAGAACCTTATAACTGAGAGAATGCACAAGCATTTCAGGGTTAATGGAGTAATTCTCAGAAAGTCCTTGTAGTTGAATTCACAGTCTTCCAAACCCTTCCCCGGAGCATAAACCCTTGAGCTACCTCCTACCAAATAGTACAAACTGTTTGAAAATCACTGCTTACTTTAAGGCACTTAAATTCAAGTCTAGAATACTGTATGAATATGACTATGGTTACTCAGACAAGAGCCATGAAACCAGTGACCTTTATGTTGAATACCATTATGCTGAATACCTGTTTTCCTGTTGCAAACATTGCTCTAATTTTCTGTATCTACTTCCAAACTTGATGCTGTCTATGTTTACATAGAACAATAATGTACCACAATAATGTACCATTGCTCATTTGGTGTATCGGATCACATCTGTGCTATTAGAACTAAATCCGCTTTATGCCTGAACATCCAGCAGTTTCCACACGCTGTACATCATACAAAGAAAAAAATAGTTCTTTATTCTAGATTACTGCTTAAAGGAATACTACAGTATTTCCAAGGTAATTTCAAGCAACATCTTTTGTGTGTGTGATTATCCTGATCAAGATTTTCAACAGAAAAGAATGTAAATGGAAAAATGACTTTCCTTAATTCCCAGTGCTTTGAAACTTTAAAGGTTTGTTAATGGTTGTTGAATTCTGTCAATAAAAGTTTAAAATGCTTTACATAATGTACATACAATTCTACACCTTTTAAGAAAATAATCAAAAACAGCATTGTGTGATGCCCCAAAATTGATTATTTTCCAATAGCAGCTTGTCCTGAAGTGGTTTATTCCACTTGTACCACAGTAATTTGCCAACCATTACCATTTTTTATTTTTTATACAATGACATTGTACGTTTTATCCATTTATAGTTATGTTTATTGTTGTGGAATATCCATAATACAGATTAGTTCCTGATATAACTTGAAATAGAAGATGAACTGTTTGACTGTTACAAAGTGGAGACTCCTTCCCAAAATGTTAATTAAATGTCTTATCACAAAATCCTCACCATATCAATTACGCGCTTTTTTAAAAAAAAATTTTTGCATCCTCATTGCAAGTCCCTGCATCAGATGTTATTATAGAAACAGTACATTTGCAAGCATTAAAAAAGCAAGCATTAATTAATCAACACCTTCCGGCCAATCAGAATTAAGCCTTCATAGGGCTGTGGTATAAACTCTAACAATAAAATGTCTTAGGATGAGACATACAATACATACAGAAAGTAAGCCCTATCAAAGCAGTTTTTTAATGTAGTTTTATGCAAAGCCTTTCGAACACTGGAGCAAAAAAATTCATAAGTGTTCTAAAAATATGTATTCTGCAAAAACATTCACTGGCTGCTACAACAACAGCCTTAGCCTTCTATTATAAGTGAGAATTGAATAAATTGATTTTTCATTTTTCTGTCAGTACAGGACATGCTGATCACATACTGCACATACTGCAATCATGGTAGATAAAGGTTATAGAAGAAGCCTTTATTCCTCACATATATAACAGAACAGTGAAATTCTTTTCTTTGCATATCCCAGCTTGTTAGGAACCTGGGGTCAGAGTGTAGGGTCAGCCATGATACAGCACCCCTAGAGAAGAGAGGGTTAAGCCTTACTCAAGAGCTAAACAGTGGCAGTTTGGTGCTGCTGGGGCTTCAACTTATAACCTTCTGATCAGTAATCCTTAACCATCGAGCCACCACCAGCCTGATTGAAATATGGTTGAAATATGCTGCAGTATTCCTGTAATAGAATTTTCAAGGGGAAACAAAGTTCAGCAGGAGTAAAACTGCATGGAAAGTAATTATGTCAAAGCTCTAGCTTTTGATCATAACCTGCATGAGGGGGGAAAAAGCCTTTGTTGAAGCTTTGAAAATTAATTCTATGAAGTATAAACTGAGTGTGCTTTAAGCATTAGCAAGCAGTTATGTCAAGATGTAATCACTGGTGATGGAGCAGTATAGGATGGGGTTCAGGCTATTGTGTATGTGTGTGTGGCTTTGTCATTTATCACGTCTGAACTGAGAAAACAGGGCAAAATGTTTTGTACCACTGATAAACTCTGACAGAGTGATGACCTTTACAGCTCCTTCTGCTCTAAAGTCCTGATAAAAGGCAAACCATTAAAAATCCAATAGCAGGAAATGAGCTCCCAATTCACTTGCCAAGAACCATGAGCCAACCCGTGTGATGGAGTTTATTTCACCAAGACCACAGTCATTAAATCCACTGGTGATTAATATCACAGGCAAGTCTGGGCTCTTATTTAGAGCGTGCTTGTCATCACAAGCCGTAGAGATGAATGAAATATTTTGCATGCTCAGTGAGTCTTTATTCAGATGCTACTTGTATGAATTAATTAGACATTTGCATAAAATATATCTTTTAATCAAGAATCATTTTTTTTAAACTGTCCGCATTTATTCAAATAAATTAACAGTGTGGATATCTGGGGAATGTAGATAAGCTCTGGAAATGTCAGTGAAGAAAGCTCCTCTGGTGATATTTAGTTTAAACACTGCAGTAATGCATGGACATAATCCTCCTGTTGCTTCAGTATGCTTAACCACCCTTCTGTTAAATCTGTAATCCACATTCTATTTGAGCACTAGGTATGTGATAACCTTTCAGAGAATGGCTTGTACAAGGAACGTGAGCTTAAAGAGCTTCCTCTTCAACAACATTACAGGAAAATGTGTAATACTTAAATGTAAACCACAAGGCAAGAAAACAGAGAAGCTGCTGCAATGCAATGAGAGATGTATGATCTCAATGAACCATAAAGTATCATAATGTTGCATTAGGCTGCTGCAGCTTGGATGGATGACAATTTCATATTGAATGGATTGCATCTATTTAGTTGTGTACTGTACACGCTGCTTATAAACTAAAAAAAAGGCAAAATATTGCACCTCGTCTCATCTCTGATATGATTTGTCTGCCTTATATTTGTTTCCTTTCCTCAGTTCCATTATAAGTCATATATATTGCAGTCTGTTCCAGTGATGAGCCATAAAGCTGTTCTCTCTCAGCTACGTTATTAAATGTTCAGTAAGTATTTAACAAGTTCTGAGGAGGTTAGATTGTAAAATAAAAAGTTCCTGCTCCCTTTCTAAAAATTTCTGCTGTAATAACAGTTTGCTCCACATTGTTGTTCACACATTTCCATATATACAGTGAATTCAGAAAGTATTCAGACGCCTTCATTTTGTTAAAGTTTAAAGAACAAAAAACATATCTGTGATAACTTTGCAAATTTATTAAAAAGAAAAAAAATCATATTGACATAAGTATTCCGATTCTTTGCTATGACACTTGAAATTTAGCTCAGGTGCTAAGGTCCGTTTCTTTGGATCATCTTTGAGATGCTTCTACACTTTGACTGGAGTCCACCTGTGGCAAAGTCAATTGATTGGACATGATTTGGAAAGGCACACACCTGTCTGTATAAAGCAAAATCCAAGACATGAAGTCAAAGGAATTGCCTGAAGAGGTCAGAGACAGGATTGTGTCCAGGCACGGATCTGGGGAAGGCTACAAAAAAAAATTCTGCTGCATGAAGGTTCCCAAGAGCACAGTGGCTTCCATAATGGCCACTCTGCCATAAAGCCCAGATAGGTGGAGTGCTGTAGTAATGGTTGATCCTTCTGCAAATTTCTCTCATCTCCACTCATGATCTCTTGGAGCACAACCAGAGCGACCATCGGGTTCTTGTTAACCTCTCTTACTAAGGTCCTTCTCCCTGATTGCTCAGTTTAGCCAGGAGGCCAGCTCTAGGAAGAGTCCTGGTTGTTCTAATTTACTTCTGTTTAAGAATTATAGAGGCCACTGTGCTCTTGGGAACCTTCAATGCAGCAGAATATTTTGCAGCCTTCCCCAGATCCTGTCTCTGAGCTCTGAGGGAAGTTCATTATGGTAACATTATGAAAACATTACTGTTAAAGCTATAAAACTTTATAAGCTTAACTTAAAGGCTCACTGTAGCAACATATCTCAACATCTGCACATGCTAATGATGGCACAGCATGTAGCATTGCCAGCTCAAGTGCCTCAAGGTCCCCGGCTCGATCCTGAGCTCAATGTTCTAATCTCCTCAGGTTCCTCCAGGTTCTCTGCATTCCCTACCACCTCGCAAAAAACATGCTGGCACTGGTACTGCTCCAGAATGTGAATATGTGTGTGCATGGTGTCTTGTGATGGACTAGCATCCCAGACAGGGTGTATTTAAATTTCACAGCATTCCTGGGATCCATCACTACCCTGACCAGGATAAAGCACTTCCTGAAGAGGAACAAATGAATGAAAAATGAATGAATAAAGAAATATTCTCACCCCACCCCACCCTCCAAAAAAATAGAACCACAATGCTCACAGGATGTCCTGCTAACTTATAATCATTAGTCGGGCTAGAACTCCAGTCCTTAAGTGAAGTGAAGTGACTTTGTGGCCAAGTGTGGTGACCCATACTCGGAATTTGTGCTCTGCTTTTAACCCATCCAA
>CM074956.1:17219274-17243296 GCA_037577455.1 Pangasius macronema | reverse complement strand
TATATATATATATATATATATATATATTTTTTTTTTTTTTTTCTTTTTTTCCCCAGAACTTTTGGGGTATCTCAATGGATTAAAAAGATTTAATATGTCTTTATAATGGAGGCAAATAATTTAGTCTTGAAATAATTTAGTAACTACTTTCAAGTTACTAAGTGCTTGAAGATAAGTGTTAATTAGGATTTTGGTGATAAAGTATTAATTAGTGTTTGAGTGCTTGCTTTTTATCATATAGCTGCATTTTTTTTCTCCTCAGCAGATCTGTGGAAGTTTAATTACAAACCATGAGTCATCATCAGGCCCAGATTTAAATTCCTAACTCTTGTATCTATATACTTTCTCCATTAGTTTTGCTGTATTTACTGTATGTCATACCACAGCACTGTTGAATTCTCAAATCTGATTGGTCAGAAGTTGTTTATTTTTTATAAACAGCAGCTCTACAGTACTTCTGGCTGTAATTTAAATCAGGATTATATTAATGTGCTTGTTCTAAGGGGGTTTAATCCACAGGGACTTGTATGATGGAACGTCCATCATGCATAATATAAGGCTGATAATTAACTGAATACAGAACATGTTATTTATCATATATATTCTGAAAAGAGGCATTTATTTACACACTTATGAAAGGAGTCTCCAGTGTCAATGCTTTGTAACAGTTAGTAGGTTTTTCACCACAGGAAAGTCTTCAGGACAGAGAACTATGTGACTTCTGGTTTCTTGGTAACATGAGGGATGACATAAGTGATAACAAAAACGACCTTTTTCACAACATTAAATGTAGCTGTAAACTGTTATTAATTAGATGAAAATGAATGAATAGTTTAATGTGGTGATATTTGGAAGATAATCAACTATGGGGTGGGAAAACATTGAATAACACCGCCCTATTGTGTTTTATTCATTACTTAGTCACTAAATGATATACTGTGAGATGAGTTTGTGAATAATAACAGGTAACAGTAAAGTCATTTTGGAAAAGAAAACATGATAAACAGCTCATGCCTGCCGTTTGCTAGACCTGAACTTTGCTAATGTTTCAACATTCCCTTATCCCATGCCTTATGAGATGGAAATGTATTTAGAGGAGTAGATCAGAAACCCCTTGCCTTTCCCAAATCAGATGAGGGAGGTGAAGGCAGAGAAAGCCCTGAGACAGAGGAAACATTAGCACTGCTCTTTCATGTATGACTCCAGTTGATGAATGACAGCTTGCCATTATTACTGTAGATTCCAGTATGGCAACCAAGCCCGTGAGGTATTAAAAGAGCTGGTGTTTGCGGTGGCTGTTCTCTCAATTTCTTTTGCTTTGTTTTTGAAACCTTTTCCAAGTCTTCTCATTCACCATTTACACTGTAACCCTTTACAAAACTGTTCAATAGCGATTCAGTGCAATGCAGGGTAACGATGCAGGGACTAAGAAGTAAGAAAATTAATAGTACTATGTTAACATCTTAATGTAAGCAAAAACTACTGAGCCATATAATGTATGTATATCTCTGGAGAAGTGCTAGCTAATTACTGATCACATCAGCTCCTCAAATAGTGTCTTACCTTCCTAATGAAGAACTGCTAACTGATGCAAAGTGGCCTACTCCAACATTTCAGTCATTAATATATATATGCTTTTAAAAAACTTTATTATTATAAACATAACACACGAGTTGAGGAGGCAGAAGTCAGCACACCCTGTATTTATGTGGCCAATTTGCACATTAGCCTTCAAATCAGACAATAGCTATAACACTAGTAAAAAAGATAAGATAGAATTGAATAGTATAACCCTAGTAGAATAGATTTAATACCTCCCAGGAGTAAGTGTATCAGTGTTCCTTCTGAATAATCACCGCCCACAATCACAAGGAGATTGCTCCCATAAATACATCACTCTGTGTATGTGTGTGTGTTACTTCCTTAGTCATTGAGACATTTCTTCCCCCAAATATTACTGAATGAGTAAATCATTTGTATGTGTTAGACAATGACCTAGGATAATAATAATGATCCTGAAAAGTATTGTAAAGTAAAACCTTTTTATAAGAATGGGCAAATTATTGCTTAGTTCAAAATGAACTACTAGACCATTACTTTATTACTTATTAATTACCAAGTAGTCATTAATAGTTAATAGTAGTAACCTAGGTGTTAATATAGTACTACCCATTAGGTCCTACTAGGTTGCTGCATAAATACCCAGGAGTTATTGAACAGAATTATAAAATGTTACCATTTACTCTTATTTTTTTCATGAAATCATCTGTTTTGTTGGCTGAGTTGAAATGCTTTTAATAATTACTTTTTATATTCAGTTTGTACATAATAATATTGACATATTATAAAAGATAAATAGACTAATGTCATATTATTTATACCTTCTTCTTAGTATTGATTCAGCACTAACGTTAATGTACCTNTCTGCTTTCTTTCCTTTCCTCTATCTGTCTCTCTTTGTCTTTGGACTTCTTTGGAATTCCTACAACCGCAAATGCTTGTGAATTTCATTCATCAGTGAGAAGGAAAACACCTCTGAGCTGCTCTTTCAGATGAAATCTCACTTAATTTCCCCTGTGACTCCTTTCCCTTGACGCTGTACTGGCTGACGTTGTGATTCATCCTCTGCCTTAGAAACACTGCTTGTCTGCTAGCTGCTTTCCACCTGTTCAGCATGCACATGCTACTCAACACCATAGTATTTTCAGTCATTAAGGACGTTTGAATGCTGGTGATGATGTCTATGAGGAAATGCATATGTAATTTATACACAGGCAATAGGAGTGTTTTGCCCAGATGACAGCTTACATGCTTTAGTGGTGGTTGTTCTGTGCTAAAGCACTCCACTTAAATGTCAGTAAGATGACATGATTTGCTGATGTTATATCCCACAGGAATGTCTTGTTCTCTCATGTCCACATTTGCATATGCTTTATCTCAAAGACAGGGCCTTGTGAGGACATGGATGGTCTTTCTTCCGCACCAGCTATTTCCCACTGTTTCTCCAGTATATATTATGGCTTGAATCACTTGCAATTTCAGTAATGGATCAGTGTAGATGGATGCACAAAATGAAACCAAAAGGTCTAGGTTCCTGCTGAGGAGCCATAATGGATGTCTAGCACACAGAGCCTGAAGCTTCTGCATTTACTTATAGCTGGGTTTTAGAGAGGTGTCTATGATGGAGAAGGCCTGTTGACTTTTCAACGTTTGCAAATGGGTTCAATCAATCTGAGCTGACTGCTTTATCTTGCTTCATGATCTTTGTCCTGCTTGTAAAGCAGCAATGAGATTCTATACAACCTATTTTCAATAAGAACATACACAATATATATTGTGTAATGTCATGCATCTCATCTATAGAGAACAAAACACAATTCAAACACAAAACTGCAAATTCATGCCATATTGTGAACATCTTTCTGAAATGCCAAGGCTGATGAACTGGCAGCTCACAGTTGTACTATGCTAATGTTAATCTGAACCTCTGCTTTTCAGATGCTATACAACACAATAGAACCGGCCCTAAAAAATGAGGTATGCCTTTATATAGACCTATTGTAGCTGAGATAAATGCAGGTCTGCACTGCTTAATCTGTGGATGAACATGTACACTAATTATTTAGCCATTTGAAATAGACTTAATGGCATTTTTTATATGGTCTTCCATTATAATAAGCCTGTCTCTGTACTCAGGAAGACTATTAAACCAGGCTTTTAAATAAGATAACTTCAATTCTCAAGAGAATTTCCTACCAAATATTGCATTTTGTCAATGTGCATTTTAAACCTCTAACACACCTACAAATGGCTTTGCTCCTTTTTGTGCTCATTCTGAAGCTCCCAGTTGCCAGGTAATTGGCTGGATAATTGGAAAATTATCTTTTGACTTTCTGGTTGTCATGCTGACTTGCATATTAAGGTGCTTAGATATTTAATAAGTAAAAACCTTTCTGAGTCAACATATCTTTATTTTTTCTCTACTCTGTCTCCACAGCTTCTGAGCATGAATTTGTGAGATGTAACTGTAATCTGACTTTAGTAGATAAACCTTTGCAATGTAGTGAATGTAGTATATGGATGTGTTTAAAAAAAAAGTTTAACCCAGCTGGAAACAAAATGCAGAGAAAATGAGAGAGAAAACAGTTTTTCTTTCTCACGTATGTGCATGTGAGAACTAGTGAAGCTGAGAATGAAGTCTGATTATGAAGCCAAGTGGAAACCTGTGAGTCTCATAAGACTTTGCCTCTAATTAGCATCATGCTGAGTGCAACTTTTCACAATTAAAGGTGAAATTTGTGATTTTGTGAACAGTTTTACTAATTATTCTGTCAAAATAAAGTCAACATTAATGCACAGCACTACAATGTAAGGTTGCACATTAATAATATGGCATTGCGTATGGTGCCTTGTAGAGTAAGAAATACAGCATTTTCCAATAAATTAAATATAAACAGTGTTTCTATTTATACCCATATGGAAAAGCATAGGCCACATAGTATACCCTTTTTTACAGTATAGTTGAACATCCTTCAGCATGTGCAAAAACAGTGTAACAGAATCGGCACTTCCTGATTTAGCAGCATTATACAAACTTGAATGAAGCACCTCAGTAGTGTTAGTAAAGTAATAATCATAGAGGTAATGCCAGTCACCAGCACTATTTAACTATTGAAGCTAGCTATTTGTAATTAAAACTAACTGCTTTCAAGCTAACATTAGGCAAATTAGAGGACAGGAACTGAGAATGCTAAAATGTGTGCAAACAGAATTATTCCTTATTTTCACTTGGGTGCAAATCAAGCCTCAAACCAATTCGATGAACAAAAATGAAAGCCTAAACTGTATTTTGCTATGAACAAAAACATAACATGATATAAATATAATATGATATATCATGATACAAAACATACTCATCGTAAAAGTTGCGGAACGGGAAATTTATTTTGAAATATGTTACTTGTTAATACCTTTTTGTATATACCTTTTATTATTTAAGTCAAGTCAAGTCGAGCTTTATTGTCATACTGCTACATGTGTGGACATATAGTGGAACGAAATGTCGTGTCTCGCAGGACCACTGTGCTACATACAAGTTAAATATGAACATAGAAGTATAAGAAAAACATTATGTTTGAAAAATTTATGTCACTCCCAAATGTTTTTGTCTACCAAATGCTTTTTTTCGCCCTCTGATGTGATTTCTTTCAATGCATTGTTTATACACTCTGTCAAGGACGAGGGAAGAGAGGGGGCTGAGGGTAGCTGAGTTTCAGGACTCCTATAGTGTACACTAAATGATATTAGCTCCAATGACTAATCCTTGACCAATTTCGGGGCAAAGCGACTATTCCCCCAATCCTGGCGGCTACTCGATACACGCTCCTGTGGCAACTGCTCAAGTAGTATGTCGCAAAGTGATTTTCTCAGTCTGTGCGTGATCGCCAAGGCTCTGATATTTTCAAGCATGTTTGAGAAATAGCCAGTGAGAACCCAAGAGGAAATCAAATTCATCTGCTCTCATGCACACATGAACCTAGTTAATCATCAGTCTGTGTGGGAGGGTGAGGGCAAAATGTAAGCGCAATAATATTGCTTCTTTAAGAAATTATTCAGCATGTCATACCCAAATGGATAATAGGATCTGCAAAAATAAAAACATAAAACAAACATGACATGATTCCTGGCAGGGCATGGTATAAAAATAATTACTGCATTTGCCCTGAACTTCCAGTTCTTGCTGCAGAACAAATAATAATTGGTTGTGTCTCCCTGACCAATATTTCCTTCACATTTTCTAATCTTTCGATTTTTGTTTGTTTGTTTGTTTCCCTACGAAGTAGTGACACAGTCACAAAGTCCCATGATAGACAGCTCTGACATTTATTTTCATGAGAAAGTGGGATTTTGGGGATCAGGCACCCTTCAGCAGGGATCTCTCCAAAGATCTTACAATGTGTGAGTCTTGTCTGTTTGCACACCCCAAGTACACCAAACAACTGATCGCAAGCAGTAAAAGTTGTGTACTGTGAAATGGTCGGCGATTCTAGGATTTTGAAAGTCGTGTAGTGTGCACCTAGCTACTGCAGCTACAGCTGTCACTGCTAAAACAAGAATGATAACATATAGCTAGTTAGTGCACATGTATTCTGCTTAAAATTTCACCACCCTGAATGTTAAATGCCTTCCCATGTCTGTGCTTGCTGTACAGCAAATTTATAATGCTACATAGTTCCAGTTCATGGATTAGGAAATGACGTATATTAAAAAATAAATAAATAAATAAACACCTTCTCATATCAGAATAAAATTTCATTACGATAAAGTTACATTAGGCAGAGAGGTAGCTATCCCAGACTAGTGATAAGCATTTAGCCACTTAGCATGTCTGTCATTTTTAAGTATGGAAACTTTGCTAACTATATTCATAATGTGTATCATTAACATTACATTTGGGCGTCTGATAATAGCAACCTCTGGGCTACTATGTATGTTGGAAAACAAGTAGGAAAATTCCTTGTGTGTGTGTGTGTGTGTGTGTGTGTGTGCCCATGTCAATAAAAGCACAGCTTCAAGGTCTAAAAATCTTTCCAAATCCACAATTTTATTACATTAGGCTTACATACAGCCTATACAGCTTAATAATTTGATTTTGTTCTAACCAGTTTAGGAACATTGTGTTGGTGTTGGAACTCGAATCCAGAAACATTAAAATCTTGGTTCTACTGAGAGAACAAATAGCCTCTGTGATAAATTAACGATGTTGTTCACTATTACATTTTATGAAGTGTATGCTTAAAAATTTACTGGCAAGAGTTCAGATTTTAGAACAAATTCAAGAAGAGGCGATTGATTTAAAGAGATGACAATTACATCATTTCAATCTTCCAACAGCAATCACAATTTTAACATCAATGAACACTTTAGACAACATGAAAAAATCCATCAAAACATGACAGCTTGGCAACTCTCACAGATGCTGTGGAGAATCAGACAATTCCAGAATCTGCTGTGACATTCCACATACTTCACATGACACGTCCACAAAACTTCATTACAGTGCACACTTCTCAACATGTATTTACAGTCCTTAAAAAATCACTTAATACCTGTATGCTCAGGTCAATGGCTTCCAACAGTACAGTCTGTCTATTTATTGAAATACACTTTATTTTATTTTAGTTTTTTTATTATTATTATTATTATTATGACATCTTGCAACATTGAATTTTAAGAGCTTCAATATGAAACAGATCAGTCTCAGAGTTGTATTACCTCTAAAGTTGAACCGGGCTGGCTCTGGTGCTTTTCTGTTTGTGCGTTTGTTGTTCTGAAAAAACAGAGTTCAAATGAAAACTGCAGACGCTGAAATGGGTTTCATTTACTTAGTCAGATGCAGTGGCATATTGTGTAATTGTGCAGTTTGACTTGATTCCTGTCAAGAAGGCATTCTGTAAAAAAACAAAATAGTTTATTTCACAAGCCTATTGAGGCTTCATCTCATCTTTCTCAGCCTCAGTCGGTTTTCCTTATCACGCTTCTTGAGCCCGCTGACAAACTGGGAGAAAAGCAGCTCCTGGTCCTTCTGCTTGGGAACACGTTTGAAGCGTGGGTCTCGGCCGTACTTCTCTGAGAACTCTTTGAAAGTTGACCTACATGAAAAAAAGAAGGAATAAATCAGCCAAGCTGTCACAGGCTGCTAGAGCCATCCAATTTTCCATTTCAGTGCAGTGATGATATACTGTTGCTCATTCGCACATGTGCTGCTCATCTCCCTGTGCTATGGTTTGGTTATTGTTGATTTGGTGGCTGGATATGAACTTGAGTTGAGTCCTGACCTATTTTCATTCTTGGGACTAAAAGAAATGGATACAAACAAATCAACATCCAGACACATTAGCAATTCTTTCACACTAGCTTTCTGTGCCAAACTTCGGCTTTGAGTTCAGTGCTGACACAAAACTCATAGTTCATAATGGTGTGGCTAAGGACTTAGAACCTTCAGTGTCTTAGGAGAAATGTGAGATCATTTGTCTCTCGTTATCTCTGTATTGGCACATTTTAAAAGTCACATTTCCTCTCATTAAGACGTCAATTAATATTAATACTCGTACGTGTTTCCTCCAGCTACTTCTCAATTCTGTAAAATGTAAATGTGTCATAGGTATAAATGAATCACCAGGAAGCATATTGTGAAAGTAGGAAAAAGTAAACCTTCAAACAGACTTGAATTTGAACTCACTCCTTCCGGGAACTAGCAAAAGGTAACAAGATCAAACATCCCAAGTCAAAGAGGCTTAGACTTGTGCCACACATCGCATCCATTATTAACACAATAGCTGAATATTTAAATTTCAGGTCATGAGTTTGGGGCAATATCTTTCCTGTCTGGTACACACTGTGCTAATATAACAATTGAGGCAATAAGAGGATAGCACAGGAACACACTTGGATGTAATTTTGGACTCTTCGAGTAATTTCCTGAACTCTTCTTTTGCGTGCTGGAGCTTGTTCTTTCTCTCTTTATATTCTTCTTTTATCCTGGCTTTGGCGAACTGATCAAATATCTGTCAAGGAGAAGAGAGACAGGATTTGGATCCAGAAATGGGCATTAAAATGATATATAGGTTAGTAAGGCCAAGTTTCAAGTGAAGATCTTTAACCCAGTCTTACCTGCTTCCTCTCTTCTGGCCCCAGGAGCAGGTAACGTGGGTCAAACACAATTTTGTGTAATTCTTTCTCCCATGTTGAGAATGCAGACACCTGATATTAAGATGGAAATACAAATATGTTAGCTCTGTTAAAATCTGTTTACTCTGGTATTCATATTAAACTCATATTAAATAAACTACATAGTGAGGAGAATTGAAATACTTTGAAATATTCTATGACCTAGAGGGTTAATGCAGAGCTAGTGATCTTCATTTTAACGCAGAAATTAACACTCAAAACTCACTATGAATTTTAATATGGCCCTGGAGCTATATTGAATGAAATGCACCTCTGCTGGAGTTCTTATAACTTCATATTGTTGCTTAATAAAGGTTTTTTAAAGTGCTTTTAGTGCACTCACCCCTCTCTCTAGGAGCATATCTCTGAAGTGCGTGATCCGCAGTTCAAGTGGTTGAACCATCTGATTGGATGCTGTGCACCTCTCTGCATTCTGCTCCTCACTGGCAGACGCAGAATTACTAGATGGCTCTTCCAATCTTAATTGGAAGACATAATGAAAAAGACATCTGTTCAACCTGTAGAATATATCATAGGTGTTTTCCGCTATCTGTTCCCAACAAGCTGCTGTCCTTAGTCTGCTATTTAATTAATTATAATTTCATTAATGTCAATCATACTCTTTGTAGAAATTACATAAAAATCCAATCTTACATATAACCATCCAAGACGAAATTGGCAACTCATGATCAAATCACTTCCTCACTGCAGTAAAATTGTAATTGGAAGTGGATCAGGACCACCTTGCTCAGGTAGTCTTGGACTAGTTGTGTTGGTTTGCACCCAAGATGACAAACTGGGCCGAGGTGGTAAACGCACCAGGGTTAAATTCAAACAGACAAAACTCTGCATACATGTGTCAGGCTTTCCTGAACTTTTTCATATATCTTTTTCATGTATCTCAATCCCAAGTAAAGTTATAGCATTTTGAACTTTCCTGAAAGTGAAAAGGGAGAAAATTTCATTTCAAAATTCTGACTGTCACGCAACGGATATTATGACAGCCAGTTTGTGATTACAAACTGAACTCATCATGCTTATGTCCATTTCACTATGGCATGTACAGTAACTATTCAACAGCTTGCTCAGTGTGACATTCACTGTGTGAGGAAATCACCATTAGCTAGGAAAGTTTTAGTCATCTTTAGGCAGACTGACTGTTTTCACCACTGTGCTATGTAAAGTGGCTCATTACACAACATGATTTATGCAGAAAGAAAGCTTAAACAAGGTTATATAATAAATAAAACATTTCCAGTTAGTCCTTGGGAAATTTCTTCCCTCCTTCCTTCCATCCATCCTTCCTTCTGTCTGTCCATCCTTCCTTCCTTGCTTCCTTCATTTCTTTACTTTTTCTTGACAGATTTGAGGCGTTCCAACATCCAATGGGTTTTTGACCATGCAGAAGCACTCTATATCACATACCATATTTAATGATTTTTCTGCCAATGAGAGTCATACTCGTTGCAATGTGGGACATACTTGTTGCGCTTGGATTTTGAAATATGGTCTCCTTCATCATCATGTTCATCCTCATCAGCTGAGGGGGAATTTGAGCCATCCTCTGCAGATAAAAAAATAAATAAATAAAAAATGTATGATAAAACATTGATAAAAGGATACTTTATATCAAGGCTTTATGAATATGGTTTTGTGCTGTTAGTAAAATATGGAGCAATATATTATACAATATATGCAATGCTTAGAAATGCATTATAAAGGCCCAGTAAATGTGCCATTCAAATATGAATCCTGAACAAATTGTCTCTCAAGGTCTCTCAAGGTCAAACTGTCTGTATTTCAAGGTATGTCATTTTTAAAGAACGTTTTTCAGAAGCATATAAAAATGAAAGACAATGCTGAAACTATCTAAACAACTAAAAACTGACAAAAAGCAAGTAACAGTGCTTCTTTACTCGTTTTTTTTTTGCATTATATAACACACACATTCATTCTGAAGCTATCATCTTAATATCTGACCATCTATGGTGAGTTTGTCAGCAGGCTAAATTAAAATTATGCAAAAAAAAATAAAAAATTCATAATATGAATCAATATAATCAACTCTGATTAGTCTAATTCTATCTATCTATCATCTTGAATTGAGAAGTGGAAACATCAATAACTAATCACCCTGCAACTGCAATAAGACTAAATCAATAAAAGCATACAAGCTTCAGGGAAATGTAGTCAGCCATGTAATAACTTCCAGACAAGAGCTGAACTAATTCAATATCTGCCGAGGCAGAAACATCAGATTAGCTCTTATTAGCTAATCTATGTAAACAGCAATCAATATTTTTGGGGGCATTATCCTTCTCAGCAAACAACATTATGTTTATGCAGGGATTGTGAGTAATATGAGTTTGTCAAATTGATACCTGAAATGGAAGGTTTAAGGTTTAACACTGGCACCCACTGATCAATTCCCTGAATAGACACTTGTGTACCAATCTAATCTATCGTTAATTGGTCCTTCAATGAAATAATATGTTGGGCGATCTGACCTGGTAACAGGCTCAGCACTGACAAACTCAAAAGCACAGTAATGCTGGACGCTGATGGCACCATGCCAAGCACACGAGCTTACCTGACAAGTCCTTCTTGCGTTTATGTGGAGGATCTTCAATGATTTTGTTGAGGTCCCCCCGGTCTTTTAGATCCGTTGGTTTCTCCCATACAGACAGCTGCATGGTGGGGTTGAAGAAGAAAACTCTATCATCTCCTGTCCAAACCACACACCTGCAAACACAAAGAGAGCTGAGGAGACTCACAATTTTACACACACACACACACACACACACACACACACACACACACGTACATACATGCAAACAGAGCGCTAAGGAGAATCATAATTACACACACCTACACACACACAGTATAGCAGTTAGGTCAACCATGTCCATTTTAACCTTATACGTATTTATATGTGAATATATTAATATATTTCTATATGTTTCGATGTGAATATATCTAGATGTGAATATAACTTCACAACTAAATATACAGCAAAATACATTAATTTCCCATATGGTATGATGTATATATGGTATCCCATATGGTAACCCGACATAAAGTGAAATTATTGTTACCACCACAAAGTTTATTATTTTCTCCAAACAGAGCTGCAGGGTTTTATTCCTCGTATAACACAGCAATTTGCTATCATTCTGCAATGTTTTATTAATTAAGTTTCTAGTTAAGTTTAATGATGTAGAACATCCGTGAAACAAATTAATCCCTCTTATCACATATGTTTCATTAGCTATAAACATTCATTTTCTCACCAGCCTTTCTTTTTGTCTTTTGTGCCGGAAAATGTAAAGTTTCAAACTTTACCCCACACTGTTAGAAAGATCTGACATTGAGGTCTTCTTCAAAAAATGCTCAACATCTCCTTTAAAAAAAATCACTAGATTAATGATTGCACAAAAGTTTTAATTCGTTTTATGTGGCGTGTCCTATATCCAAGTCCATGTGTAATATGCTATGGAAATGATAATGAATTAGAACGAGCACATTAATATAAACCATACAGCTGGAACTACTGTCAGAGCTGTTGTTATTAAAAATAAATAAATAAATAAAATAAAATAAAATAAAATAAAATAGTTAACACATTCTGACCAATCAGATTCGAGCATGACTTTCACTATATGGCTTGTATAAGTTTGTGTACACCTGACCATAACATTCAAATGAACTTTTCAAACATACCATTCCAGATTTACCCCCCCACCCCCCACTGTTATAATAACCTCCATTCTTCTGGGAAGGCTGTCCACTAGATTCTGGAGCATGGTTGTCGGGATTTGCTCAATCTGCCACAAGAGCGTTAGTAAGGTCAGACATTGATGTCAGGTGAGGAGGCCTGGGGTGCAGTTGGACTTCCAGTTCATCTCCATGGTGTTCATTGGGGTTGAGGTCAGGGCAGTGGTAGCTCAGTGGTTAAGATGTTGGGCTATTGATTGGAAGGTCATGAGTTCAATCCCCAGCACTGCCGGGCCCTTGAGCAAGGCCCTTAACCCTCAACTGCTCAGTTGTATAAATGAGACAAATGTAAGTCGCTCTGGATAAGGGCATCTGCCAAATGCCATAAATGTAAATGGATCTGTGCAGGTCACTCAAGTTCTTCCACTCCAACCTTCACACAGCATGTCTTCATGAACCATGCCCTGTGCACAGGGACACTGTCATGCCGGGATTCAATTTCAATTCAATTCAGTTTTACTTGTATAGCGCTTTTAGCAATAAACATTGTCACAAAGCAGCTTAACAGAAATAACATTGTGCTCCAATGAAGGGAAAGTTTAGTGCTATAGCATACAAAGACATTCTGTACAATTGTGTGCTTCCAACTTTGTTGCAACAGTTTAGGGAAGAACCACATATGGGTGTCATTGTCAGATGTCCACAGACATTTGGCCATATAATGTGTGTTTAATAATTTTTAAAAAATAATATATGCTGTCTGTTCAGTGTTCACCTGCTGGTATGTTCTGCTTATTGAATAAATCTGACCCCTATACTAAAATGAAACTTATTTCCATTCATTGCACTAATTTTATAGCACTTTTATGAAATTACTGTACAGTCTTAGAAAGTGTAAGGGTCTTTGGTTATCTCTCTGGAGGAATCTTTAAAGGTTGTATGTAAAACCCTACAACAGGTTGTTTCTCTATCAGACAAGGTTGAAAGTAGAATCTTTAAAGGAAGATAAGAACACTTATTTATCCAAAGAACCCTTGAAGAAGTCTAGTCTCATCTCAACAGCATACTGGAGACAATATAAAATCAATATGCAGTTAAATATTTAGGGCCTTTCCTTTGAAAATTTCCTTTCATCTATTTCTGTGCACATAATATATACAGCACCTATATGACTTTCAAACAAATCATCTCGATTCAGACGCTTCCTGCCATGGACACATGATGCAGTGTTCTGGAGGGCTGAACGTAATTTGATGTGACTTCATGCTGAGAATGACAAACACATTCTGACTTTTTTTTTGACTCCTATCACCACATCTGAGCACCCTGCTGAACATAGTCATGCCTGCTTTACTTAATACTGTACATCCTACCTTTCAATAAAGCCAGCATAATCTATTTGCGGCATAATTTCTATTACAAACAGATGGCAGATGTCTGATACTTTGTTTGTCCTTACTATTTTACTAAGATCACCAGTAAAACTCCTCCAGTCATGTTGCAACATAAAACATCAAGGCAAAAGCACAGCTTAAGGAGCTGACTCAGGACCCAAACAAACTCTATACCCTAAATCACCTTAAGGCTTTGTGCTATATGAGCATTGCAGGAGGTAGATAAACACACTGCAGCTTTGGCAAGAGTCTTATTGAGCCTCAGTCTTCTACAATATGTATCAGCTAAAGCCTGTCGAGTGAATTTAGCCCCACAAGTCTACAAAAACTGACACAGACAAAGCATTATGCCTGCTGTAAACTGAATTTGTGTTTAGGGGAGAAGGGGCTTGGTCTAGGGGCTGTTGAGCCAGAGGGAAATAACGGGCACTGCACTACACTAGTATTATTCTGATTCTGGGGAGACATTAAAGGAGGTAAAATCTGCTGCTTAATTGTCTGCATTGTGGCACTTTAGATGCCACAAGTGCAGAAGAGATGGTGAGGATATTAGCTTGTGCATTTATGACTGGAACACACAGCAGAGATGCAGAAATGATGTTGGTGTGAATTCTCTGAATTTTAAAAATGTAGGCACTGATTTGAGGTTTGCACTTGTAAAATTGTTAATAGCAACAAAAAATGTACAAGCTGAGTTATTAACGATGTTTACAAAGTGTATTTTGATTTTGTCTAAAAGAGTAAAAGAGCATGTCTTGTTTTCATTTTTTGCCTTAATGAATATGAATATGCAATTTGGAATGTTTCTACTTAAAAGTGCAAAAAAAGGACTGTGTCAAGGCAAATAGAAAAAAAAAATATATCACTTGAAGTGTAACTTGATAAGCATGAAAGAACAGAAACTATGTGTGGAGGAAAGGCAGGTATTAAATTTGACTATTTCTGACATTTGAAGCCATAATTAAACCATTTACTAAATGTTCATCTAAATGCTTATCTAAATGACAATTTAATATTACCCCAGTATGTTTGCCAATAGAATACGGACTCATGTTTCTTGTATTTCGTGTTCTTATCATATTTTAACACTTTTTTGATATGTCTCTGAGCCATTCATTACCATTATAATTAACACACTATTACATATAGGTGAGGCAAATTTCACCTACTGAGATCCATTTGAGATCCAAGCTCACAATCAGGACATGCACAAAGCTCATCTTAAAATTGTTACGTAACACACAACATGTCCACTATCAGCACATGCACACACACATATTAGCACAAATTCATTGGGATGTTAGTGAATCAGGGCCCTAATATCAATAATATAAGAAAACGTTAAATTATGAATGAGTTACTAAATGATCACTTACCATGGTGATCCCGGCACTGGAGTTGATGCAACTGGCCGTTGGTCCTTAGGAGAGCTGTCAATATCCATGCTAATCTTAAATTGCTCATCCTACACACACACACCCACACCCACACACACACGCATACACGCATACACCAACACCCACACACACACATATTCCGCGTTACTATTCTACAGATGTGCACATTTATTTTTGACATCTAAAGTATCAAATAGCTCTCTGTTCTGTTTTAAATTGTTTTCAAATTTATTTTATGAATAAAAAGTAAACAAATCACAGTGACAGTCAAATCACTCTTCGAATCCACTTTAACAGCAATAAACCTTTAATTTAGCACAACAAGCAGCAAGCCAACCGTAAATACTCCAACAGTCACCTCACCATCTTGAAAAGGTCTTATCCCCAATTAATGTTTATTCGCTGTGCACTCTTACTCCACTGATTATACAGACGTGAAGTTCAATTAACTTGCCTAGCACAAGGGTTAGGAGGCTAATCCCGAAATGTGCAGTAGATATCACTGTGTGATAAACGATTTAGACATGTTAAGCTCTTGACAATGGAGAGACAGCAGTCAATTACTAAAACCCTGGCTGACCAAATGACACAGATTACCGATTCTCCACACTGGGGGCTGCTGAACAGCAATGTGTCTGGCCAAATGAATTGGTGTTGTGAGGAAATTTTGCTAATTACAATGTCTGGAAAGGCTAATAAGTGGCATTGTGTACAACGTTGAAAGGAGCAGGCCCTTTATACAGACTGGCACTAGCAATTTGACTGAACAACCATACACTGTTAAAAATTTTTTAAATTTAAAGAAATATATTGGCAATGAAGTTGTAAAATATATTTACAGTAAAGTATAGTTCATCACAGTACATTTTCAGTCATATGTATACTGTAAATGTAAAATAAAATATGACTACATTTCCATTTGCCCATTTAGCTGACACTGTTATCCACCGCCACTTACAACCAAAACAGAAAGCAGCTTAGCAGTAGAAGATTATAGATCTTATTAAAGGAACTAAACATGGCAGCTTCAGTGTTGAGATTTGAACTAATGACCTTCTGCTATGTAGTTTGACACCATAACTGCTGAGCCTCCTCTTCCCTCAACTAGTGTCTACTGATTCAATCACCTCTACCTTTCAATTAACTCACACAAAAAGACAAATTTCTGTGCTTTACTAAACCGAAAATTGTAATAACATATAAACTTACATCCAGTGGGGTTGTGTTTTCCTAGAATATTCACTAAAATAAAGGGCACTAAGGGGGACTAAAGGGCATTTTCAGATTTCAACATAAAGTAATAATCTACCATTATCACTCTTCTCTATAATGTTTAGATATCCCACTATGCATTGTGTTTCCTGCCCTATTTGCCCAATCATTTACAGTACAATCCTGTAAAATAATAATAAACATTATTTCAGGAGTTGAAGGCCGAGGATATGAGATGATACCACCAGTGCAAAAGAATACGAACTCTCCAAGGACAAAAGAACTTCCTTGCCACGCCAAGTAGAAGTGTGGTTCATTGAAGACTATAGGAGACAAGATCATGTTGCAAACTTGCTGACGACACGTCACACCTGTTATATACACTCACCAATTAGCGCCTAACTTTGAGTCTGTGAATACTGTAGTCCAATGTATAAAACACTGAACACACCTTCTGAGGACGTGTAAGGCCCCTGTGAGGAAGGTATGTCACTATTCTCATTTTTCTATGATATAACTCACAAAGACTTTTGCTATACACTTGTATATATAGCTAGAATGACAATAAAACTCTCTAGTACTCAAGCATGCACTAACGGATCTAGCAGCAGGACGCTCTTGTAGCCTATGACCAACTTTTTGGATAGTAATCAGCCACTGTAAGATCATTGTATTCTTTAGGTTCAGTCACAAAGATGTCTGAAAGAGAGGAGCATCTCCCTCCAGTCTATATAACATGGTGCATTTACCACTCAAACTTTGCAATACACTTGCCCAACCTATAAGGAGAGTCTCCTGTCCTTTTAGCACATGCCTGTGATAATGAAGCCATCCTAATTGCACACATTGGAGCCTCTTTAATATTTCAGTTTGACTTTCTTTTATGAGCAGTTAGATTCAATTCATGCCAAACCCCAGATATGGAAATTAAATGAACTGCACAGTTGTGCCAATTTAGAGGCTGTTAGTGGATACACTGAAATAATGATCAGAAAGAGCTAATGAAGGAGAAAGTGAATGATGATCACAAACCTCGACTTTGTCCTTTGGTGTTGAATCGGAGTGTAGCACCAGTGCTCCTGAGCAGGGTGGCTTCCTCAATTCCAGTTTGTTTTCTAAGGGGAAGTATGCAGATTTTAAGCTTTCTTCTTCTTCTTCTTCTTTTTCAGTTTAAATTCTCATCAGTCTTAGGCATTCACTGTGCAATCAGCAGACAGCTTGCACGTTAAACCACACTTCAGTCCACAAGAATGACAATGTATTTAAAGTGGTGTTAAGTAGGCTAATTAAAGTACTTTAAACACGCAGTTGGTCCACCAATCAAATCTTCATTTATAAGCAATCTAGACAAGGCAAGTACAGAATGTAACTGGTACAAAACATCATTGGACATAAAAGTTTGTGTGTGTGTGTGTGTGTGTGTGTGTGTGTGTGTGTGTGTGTGTCTGCGCTATAGAAAATCAAAGTAATTCACATTCACTTGATCTGCCAATCATATATTCATTCATAAGCACATCTAAATGATCTCTAAACTCATTTGTGTAACAGTGTTTTTGATTTTTTTTTCCCCTGAAGAAAGTTTGTGAAACTTAACCCTTAGAGCCATAATCTAGTTTTCAGTTTTTTAATATCTTCATTTCTAGGTTTCCTAAAGTCCAAAAGCAATGCACACTGAATAATTATATTGTTTCATAAGCTACTTAACATAATTCAGAGATTATATGATAAAATTGATTATTAGCTTATTTATAGTAGCCTTTCATGAATGATACACAATTATTGCATTTCTATCTTTTTTTTCACTAAAAATAGAGTGCCTAGAGTCTGGAAAATGCAGAACTTTGATGTTGGGACATTCGATGGTTTATTAATGAGAAACTATGGAAATTTAGTTCAGCACACAACTATCTGTTCATTAATTTCTTTTAATTATCTCCTCCAAACTGTAGTATTAAATTGCTGTAGTACTGTTGGATTAAATGAATAACCCATAATCCATTGTTTGTTCCTGGTCAGTAAAACTGTGTTATTTTATATAATTTAAAAGGATATAAGGTTTTTCATTTGAAACTGAATTCTAAAATGGGTACCATTTATAGTTTGTTGTGTGTTTTGTGCTATGTTGCCCTTGCTCTTCACGCTTTAACAATGGTCTGATACTTGACAAAATAATTAAGCGATTCGTTTTGAGACCCAAAATGAGAAGTGCTGCTAGACCTAACACGACTTTCAAAAATGTTACCTGAATCATGTGTCACCTGAAAACATAACTTTCAATACCAATGATCCCCAATCCTTGGCTATACTGTCCTTGTTATTTTGAAATCAAGAAGAGAGCGTGTTTGTCGGCTTGTGAGGTGTTAATCAGTGTCTAAGACTTCAGGTAAAGTCGGTGTTGTACTTATTTTATTTATCAAAGATAAATTCTCCAACAGAACTTCTATCTAAGTCTAAAATGTGGGGACTTTTCATTACAACTTGGAGAAACTTATCAAATCCATGGACACATGAGAAAGTACAGATGTCTCTGGCATTTAATCTTACTCTTTGGCGTGTGAAGACATTTGAACCTTTATAACCTCTGGTTATTGATGTGAAGCAATTCAGCATAGTGCCACTGCCGGAGCTCATTCCACAGCTTCTAGGGTTTATTATTGTTCTGTTTTCGTTGACATTTGGTCATTGTTCTGACTGCAAAGCACACCGAGGTTCACTTCAGGAGGCAATAGGCTTTACGTGTTTAAATCATTGCATTCAGAAGCTCCAGACTCCACTAAGACATCTTAAGAAACCCTTTTGTTAAGTGTCTTTGTGAACACTTAATAAATGCCAATCTGTTTGGCTCAGGACTCGAGGCAATGTATGACTTTACGTTATCTTGTATGAGAGTTAAGGAATTAACGTGAAAAGAGTCTTGGTGTACAACAATACTTGGAGCACTGCAAATAAAATGCTGTTTGTTTCTGCATGATAAAATTCTACCAGAAAATCAATAAGACCAAAATTCAGCAAGAGGGTATTGCACCACAATGATATGTGTACAAATTACTTCAACATCTATCTATTTGATAGCAGCAAATAAATACAATGAACGTTGCCATTTGAATTCTACTGATGTCTGATTATTATTATAAAGTTTTATCTGCCATTCAGTCTAACCAAGATAGAACTTTATAATACTTAGGTCACAATTTGCATGACTCAGTACTTATAAGAGGTAACATAGTTATAAGTTATAGTTAGAGGAGAGATAGTTGTTAATACTTTTATAATGTTAACGTTAAATGTTGTTTCAACAAGTCATCTTAACTTTTTGTTTAGGCTAGGCTATTAGTCAAAAATCTATAATAAAGCTTTTATCATAATATTTTTTTGATATGATGTATTTTGTTTGTCCATCCATCTGTCTATCCATATATCTAACCATCCTTCCATCCATCCATCCATCCATCCATCCATCCATCCATCCATCCATCCATCCATCCAACTTAAATAACATTCATTCATCTTCCAGTATTTTTGTCTTTTTTTAACTAAACCCTGTCAAACTAAGATTTTTTTCCCCTCATTTGTCCCAAAACTCATATTTTCAGAACTTTCTATTTGGCATTTCTAGTATTTATCATTCACCAAATCACTCACATTGCAAAGTCTATCTTACACAGCATGTGATCATCTGCTCAGCTCTAACGAAAGGAATCCTCCATCTGACAGACAACAAATGAGGCTCAAATCTCTGGAATCAAGCAGGAACATGATTTTGTCTGATGATGCAGCACTGAGCCAAATGTGGTAGCAAGAGCAAATCATAGCAAAATATTTGTCATGATAGCGCCAAAGGGGCGCTGAACTACACTTCCCATCAGCCACAGCATGTTGCATGTTTTCAATCACTCTCACCTGTGTCTCGGTTCACTCTGCTTAGCTCCATTATATACGTTCCTGTGTTTCAATGTCTTATTGTCAAGATTTTGTTGTTGTGCCTCTGCCTCCTTACTCCATGGAGGATGTCGCTCCACCCCCTTGTTCCACTGAGGATGTCGCTCTGCCTCCTTGCTCCACTGAGGACGTCCCCCTACCCCTCTGCCCTACAGATGACACAATTATGGCTCATGGCCTTGTCACGGGCTTCACGCCGTCTCCCTGCTCCACCTCGGACATCACTATGCCACTCGAGTCCACTATGGACAATGCTCCACCTTCCTACTCTGCTGAGGATGCTGCTCTGCCTCTGTGTAGGGAGCCACATGGGTCTTGTCATGATAGCACCAAAGGGGCGCTGAACTACACTTCCCATCGTCCTCAGCTCGTCACATTTTCAATCGCTCTCACCTGTATCTCATTTCACCCTGATTAGTACCATTATATAAGTTCCTGTGTTTCAGCATCTTATTGTCAAGCTGTTGTCATGTTTGTGTGTTGCTGTGTGTGCGCACACGCACCACAGCCTCACTCATAGTCTGCATGTTTTCACCTTGTATCTTCTGTGTAGGTTTATGGTTCTTGTGTTCAGTTTTAGTCATTTTTATCAGACTTGCAAAGTGTAGATATAACATATTTGTAGATGTATTGAGAGAAAAAAATATACCCCTGTTGATTTCTATACCTCTAGTTGCAATATGTGCTATCAGCAGTAAGCTTACAACAAATTAACAATGATTTTTGGTGAATTTGGTTGCTCTACATAGTCTGGCAGAAGTTCAGACAGTTCGATTGTCGAGGCTGAGCTCACCTGGAGCCTTTTTATCTTTCCAGTCACCAGTCAGAAGGGTCACAGCAGGAGCAGAGAGGGATCTCACAGCAGTAAGCTGTGTGGGCAGAACAGGACTCAGCAGACCTTCCCATGAGCCTCGAGGTCCTATGAGTAAAATAGAGAAAACAGAATCAGATTGTGCTGGAAAAGCTGAAAAACTCTCTCTCTCTCTCTCTCTCTCTCTCTCTCTCTCTCTCTCTCTCTCTCTCTCTCTCTCTGCTTTTTCCTTCTCTTTTTCATGCTGTGGAGGCATTTTGCTGACATAGTTTGAGTCCCCTTCGAGAGAAGGGTGATGAAACCTTTATCCTATGATGCAATATTTCTATCTATTCCAGGATGACCCCACCCCCCTTTAAGGCACAAGGGCTCAATAAAAGGTTTAGTGAGAATGAAAATTATGCAAATAATATGCTATGGCCTTCACTCTCTTGAAATCTCAACCCAACTGAGCAACTATGTGCCTCTGTTGAGTTAATGTAGTCTTCCTGTCAGCTCGAATAAGTTTGACCATTCTCCACTGACCTCTCTCATCAACAAGCTGTTTTCTACCCACAAAACTGCCATTTAATGGATGTTTTTGTTTTGCATCTCGTACCATTCTTTGTAAACTCTACAGACTGCTGTGCATGAAAATAGCTGGAGATTAGCAGTTTCTAAAATTCTCAAACCAGCCCATATACACTGTGTGTGTGTGTGTGTGTGTGTGGGTGTGGGTGTGTATATATATATAATTATATAAAATATACTGTACATACACACACTCCCCACCCACAGATAGATTATAACCATGTAATCATAACATATGCTTTTTTTCTTCTGTCATGCCAACACTGGAATCCACAGAGAACTCCACTTCCCAGAACACACCACAGCATACAAACAAGGCCACCGCGGACTACAATTCCCAACACCTCTCCCCACTGGCATGTTTACACTCACCCGAATACTGACAAGACACACCTGTTTCCAATCATTCCCGCACCCTATATATATACACACATACTTTCACAATAAATCTTTGTGAGATCATTCTCAGTGTACACTTACCAGATCTTTGTTTATGTGTTTGCTATCCTGGTTTCTGTATTTTGGACTGTGCCTCTAAATTGCTGCTTGCTGATCACCTGACTTTCTGTCTGTCCCAGTTTTCAAGCTTGCTTAATGTTTTTTGGATCTGTCTGCCAGATTTAATAAACTTTCCAACTGCAGTTACATCCATCTCTGACTCTGTCACATGACATCTAGGATACTACAAGGTTTAATGGTTCGTTAAGGATTCAGTAGATAATTAAGGGTCGTTATCTTCCAAAATAAGAGGTGTACTTGAAACATTTGCTGATAGGGAAACCCTCTACTGTAGCGTTCTGCATATAACCATGAAGGGTTCCCCCATGTTGATGAAAATGAAGAGCCTTTAAGGGTTCTAAATTTCCTAAGAGTATATCTACTGAATTGTTCATCATTCATTCATGCATTGTGCATGAGCTCTGACTTTACACCGCTGCCTGCCTTTTCAGCTCTCTATCTCTCTCTCCCTCTCTCTTTCTCAAGAATGCATCAGATTACTGCATCAAGGTCTATAGTTGTAGGATTCCTACCTGGGAATGCATCAAACTTCCCTGCTTAAGTTGTGCTTATGTGTACATTATATAATAATTATGGTTGTAATGTCCTTCACACCCACCATATTTTTATATCTTATTCTTAATGATTATTCAGGTCAGCCAGCCATTTTGGTTTGGCCAAACATTTCCATACAAACAATAGCTCATGGATTCTTTGCATGAACCTCTCAGTGCATTTGTATTTTGTGTGGCGTTGTTTGGAGTTTTTCATCATTCATTACTATTTTTGGATAAACAATGTGTCCAAATCAATAACTGCCACCACTGCTATAACCACACAGCTATAACCTATTATTGTCTGTGAGGGGTACAATTTTACCTCTATTTTCTTCCCCATTTTGTTTTTTGGGTGTTTACATTGCTTGTGCAATGTAGATAGCAGTTAAAGAAATACAGTTGCTGGGAATCAGGGCAAATTTTTACTTCAAAATAAAACAAATGGTTTGCAAAAACCCTGTACTTGTTAAAATGGTATAGTCATATTCAGTCTGAAAAGCCTACAGCTAATGTCAAGCATAATTAACCTTTTCAAATATGACTTGATTATGGCTCTGATAGACCAAGAGAAAATTTTGTCTGTTGAACAGAATGAATTATGAACAGCATCCTTTAAATTGTAATCCAATAAATACAATGATCATGATTTAAGATTAACCTGTAGATATTATATAGGAATAAGCTTGCTGTATGTTAAATCTGGGATTTAAAATAGGAATATCTATTAACAAAAAGGTACATTTTATACATATGACATTGAGCAGAAACACATTTTAAACCACTGGAAAGCTTAAGAGGAGTGTATCACACCCTTAAGCAGCACAAAGCCAACATCAGAGACAATATCAACATGAAAATATGCAAGGACTTATATCAAACTAGCTGTGTGCTGTTGATTACCTGTTATTTAACCTGGACTTGAGTTAAAATAAATCCGAAAAAGTATGCCACCCCTGAAATATTACAATAAGCCAATAAGCAAGCTATTTATGTTAAGATGTGCTATTGTGTTTTCGATTCTGATAGTGAGAAGGTGTTGATTCAATTTGTGTAGTAGCAGCTCAGACAGTTCTTATAATATATATATATATATATATATATATATATATATATATATATATATATATTTTGCTCAAAATTTTTCAGACACCTGGGACAAATAAATATATATATATATATATATATAGTATTAGATTGGCG
>CM074956.1:17201843-17219174 GCA_037577455.1 Pangasius macronema | reverse complement strand
TTTGTCAATAAAAACCCATGAAATGTCATATTTCTTGAAATATCACATGTTGTTATTCTCTCAGTCTTTTGTCACGTTTTGTCACGTCTTTTGAGCATATGTATATATATATATATATATATATATATATATATATATATATAGTAACAAGTTACACAGAAATGGTAAGATTGGTAAATGGTAAGACGTTCCACTTATAAGAACGAAAAAAGAAATGCGTAATTGTTAATATGATGCCTTTTTGTATAGAGATCTTTATTTATGGAAGGAGTGTTTTTGGACATTCCTCTGCATGTGACTATAAATGGATAAAATGTATGCAGTGTAATTTATTAATCATTAAAAAAAACAATGTTAATGGTGACTAATTGTTGTGGTATAAGATGAATAAAACACCTCAGAATAATCAACTTTAGGCTGGTATCACACTGCATCACACCACGATTTTTCAATGTTTAATACGTCTTGGATGTCTGACTCCAAATATATGTTACATTTGCAAACGTATTTATTTTCTCACATTATCTCACTGAAATTTGAGACTTCCATAAAAAATCTTTTGATCTGTAATGTAATGTAAAGTTATGAAACATACTGAAAACATACAGGGTTTCATCGAACCATTTACATACAGTTGTTTTCATACACAGTCTAGGAAGGAACAGCTTGTTTTACTATCTTCCAAAGAATTTAATTGAGGAAGATTTAGTTAATTCTTTATGAGGAGATGTGTTTTTTTTTTCTTTTCCTTTAGCATTTCAACAGTAGAGCCTCATGGTGCAGAGGCACAGCAGGAAGCAAGCGATATCTACCTTTCAGATATTTTTTCTTGAAAAGATCCTGAATGATCAGCTAGTACACACACACACACACACACACACACACACACACACATACTATTTTTGTCATCATCATTAGCATAAGAGAATCAGTGCTAGATTTAGAAGCAAAACTCCAGATAAGTTGATTCATACAGGAATAATGAACTGTATTTATATATGACAGAACGAAAGTCGATACGAGAACGATGTTTATTCGTCACCTTACAACGTTCTACAAACAAAATAGAAGGTGAACAGCTTCAGTTTAACACTGCATCTTCACTAGGAGAGGAGTGTGACAGTTATGGACTAAGCTCCATCCTGCACAGGGTAACAGACAGGAAGATTATATGAGGTGGTGAATAGATGTGGGGAGAATGAAGGATGTCAGTGTTGAACAGCCAAACACGCATATGCAATTCTCCAAAGTGCCTGATATTTTCCCCTGTCTCTGGCATATTTAGAGGATAAAAAAAAGGACGAATTTGCTCTTAAAGGCTTATTGGCTGCCTACATTCATTTACTTTCACCTGCAGAAACTTCTGAAAGGGTCGATGGGCAGAAAAATCTTGGCTTTTTGATGTAAGAGGGCCTTTTGTTGTTAGAGTTGATTTGATAGAAAGTGAAGAAAAATAGTCATTAGATAATAATATTTCATAAACTCACTATTTTTTTCAGACCTTCGAGAGATATTGTCCGAACTCGATTAAGAGAAAGAAACAAGGTTGTTTGAGAGGTTGAATAAAGACAAACCAAAATTCTCAGTAAAATCTGACATGGAATATTTTTGTCTTCAGACTCCTATATTTAGAGGAGTCAACATATTTTGGGAAATAATGGAATAATGGGACAGTTCTTAATTACTATGACAAAAATCACTATCACACATCCCTATATCTAATTGTCTAGCTACTATTTCTCTGTTTTGCTATGAGAATTTACTTCCTGACTTATTACAGCTGATGTCATTAAGTTTATACCATATTGTACAGACAAAGTCAATGGTTTATAGTAAAATAAGCCATAGTAAAATAGTATAATGGTCATTTTTATATAATATATCGTTACGGAGTATGGTATTAACGGATTCAGTATAAACTTGGTTTATACTGAATCCGTTATATGCTATGAGGCTAACGATATGAACACTAAACCCACTCCCAACATCAACCATCAACTTCCAATCCTTTCATGTACATGATTCAAGAAAATTGGTAGAGATTTGCAAGTGTGAGACCACGCCAAGCATGCCATACAGATTCAATTCTTCTAAATACAGACTAGATTCTTCTGAAAACCCGATTCTTCAAAAAATGTTCTCTTACTGCAGAGATCTTTTAATAATACATTGGAACACTGCATCATGCCAGTTCTTGAGAGGAAAAAGAAAAACATAATGGCACATAGCTTTATCCATTTGATGAATGACTGGCAATGACTGGCAAGTGAAATGCATAGCAGGGCCATTTCTCTGGAAGAACGATATATATTCATCATTCAAGGATATATTTAAGTCATTTGCATGATCTGTGACGAAGAGGAACTTCATATTTTTATCTGATTTTCATCTGAACCCATAATGTAGTTGTTATGCATTCCTGAGTTTTGCCTCACATTCTTTTATACCACAGCACAAGTGAATTTGACATAGTAGTGTCAGCTAAAAGGCAAGTTACAGGTTTACAGTAATCTGCTTATTCTAATACGTCATTGTTTCTATAGTAACGGCGAATTCAAAGGAACTGTATGGTGGACGCCGTGTATAGTCCAAGCCTAATAATGAACAGATTAAACAATAAAGAATGTATAATATAATATAATATAATATTAACATATACAGTATTAACAGATTAACCATAAATTATATAATAGTTTATATGGTGAAGCTTTGTATAAGGAGACAATTATTTATTGAAGGAGTCTCCAGAGTCAGAGCTTTCAGTAAATTTTCCACCATGAGACAGACTTCAGGATAGAAGTCTTTCCATTTTCTCTGTAACATGATAAGCTGCACTTTGTTTTAGTTCCACAAAATCAAATGTACCCATACATGGTTATAATACAATTTGACATTTTTTTATATTATTTAAAACATTGTAATCATTGGCACGTTGCTGTCGTATAAGAGGAATAAAAACCTTTAGGACCCTTTGGGTGTTACAGGGAAATAATCTTCTTCACTTTAGAGTTGGGCTGCATCACACCACCCTGTGACTGATTATTTTCCTATAACAGCACACCCTGGCATGCTTTATTCCTTATATAACACACTGTTCTGTTCTGAGTGGAGCCGAGATCATTGTGGAGTTATTAACTGTGGAGTAATAATGCCAAATGAAAAGATTTGTAAGAGATTTGTAAGATTCATAATCTAGCAGTTGTTCACACTTAATCACGACATTACATTTTAAGGAACCGGGGTCAAAAAGGCAGAATTAAAGCTGCACCATTCATAGCAAAGGTGTTGATGTAAAGCACCAAGGTCAACCTGATATAACAGCCAGAGGATTTGCAGGTTTCCTCATCTCAAGCCAGCAGGGTGCTGTTCGAATGTCATGTAGTGCACCAGGGATGTTGCCTTCATTCTGGCAGGGTACATGTTATAATGTCCCTTTCTTTCACCTGATTACTACGTCTATGTCCTAGATGTCCACTGTACCCTCCATAAAGACTGCAAGGAGTCAACCCTACTGTGATTTAACAAACAGTATCAGGGAATTATATAATAAGCTTGAAGAATTTACAAGTCTAGATAGATAGATAGATAGATAGATAGATAGATAGATAGATAGATAGATAGATAGATAGATAGCTTAAGCAATCAAGACATTTCTAAACACAATTGCCTATTTTATTTTAACTCTGTGACTTTGCTTATCTGGACCCTTGTCTTTTTTTTTTTTTTTTCCAGGCACAGAACAGTACAGTTGGTTTTTATATTCCTTCCTCAAATGGTGTTTTTATTTTCCTCTAACAGCATATCTTGGACTTTATTTTACTCAACCCTTAAAATCAGCATAGCCATTTTGACATTCTGTTGAAGAAGTCGATATTTCCACAGTACCACTTTTTTCCACAGAGTGTCCTTCATAAACTGATTCATTTAAAGATTCACGTTCATATTCATGAAATATACAGTAAATATCTTTTAAGGAAAGTATTCATTTCAATAAAGAAGTGTCAGATGATTATCTGTTCCCCCCACAGACTAGATTTTATTAAGATTAGACATTCATTGTCATCATTATCATTTTCATTTGCAACATAATCCTCCTTTTTGGAAGCGGATATTTTGAGCAAGTAGCAGTATTACAGGTCTTTATTTCTTTTTGTTTTTTTAATGCTAAGTGACAGCTGAGTACATAGCCAACAGATAGAATATGTGTTCTCCTGGGCTCTATTAGCATGACAAAACTGCTGACCTTTTAGTTTAGAGTCCCTTTTCTGAAAAGAAAACCATCTGCGAGACCAAAATAATTCATAAGGGTGCTAGATGGAAGATTGAGAAGAAATATATATATTAGGGATAAATATATATATAAGGGAAATATTAATGCTACAGCATACAAAGACATACAATGATGTGCTTCCAACTTTGTGGCAACAGTTTGGGGAAGAACCACATATGGGTGTGATGGTCAGGTGTCCACAAATTTTTGGCCATATATTGTACATACATACATACATACATACATACATACATACATACAGTGTCCAGGACGACATTGGAATGGATGTATTATTTTTCTTTGTTTTCCACACACTTCACTCCCACTGGGAAAAAAATCCATTATAAGAAGGAGAGTTTCTTTCTTTTTTGCCAAGAAAGAGCAGAAGAACAAGAAACAGAGAGTGATAAACGAACAGCCTGTGGCAAAGTTCGCTATTAAAAGGCAATCCATTAAGAGATATGTTGTCTGGTGAGAATTCAATCTAAATCAATTAAGCCTCAGTGGGACAAGCTGTCCTCTCTCTCATTATCTCCCACCAAGCTACACTTATCATAAGCAGGTGCTGTTTAGCTGGTTTATATAATCAAGCTCATTTCCTTGCTTTTTAACAGTATGAGCAGAAGCAGACTTGCAATTATCTGAATTGCGAACACTGGACAAAGAACATGAACTGGAAGCTGTAAAAAAATTATTAAGGCAATGGTTTTTGATTAAAGTCAAAGGTAACCTCTGTCTGAATCAATAACAAGGTTTCTTAATTATATCTATATCAATAGGTCAACATATTCATTTTTGCATTCAGTAACTACTTTATCCCGGTCAGGATCAAGGTGGATTCAGAGCCTATCCCAGGAACACTGAGTGTGAGGTGGAAATATACGTTGGATGGGTTGGCAGCCCATTACAGGGCACCATGCACTCTAACAACGCTGAAGCTATGAGGCAGCAATGCTACACTCTTATAAATAAAGGTACCAAACTGTACTTTTCCTTGTTGCTGGGCTGGACCCCTCAAGTGGACCATCTTTTGTACCTTTAGTATGTATTTTCTGCATGGAGGTGCATGTAGTGTCCCTTTTAGAGTATAGACTTAAATGTATGTCAGTGGTCTAACTATGTACCTTAAATTATTTTAAATAAAAAAATAGATAAACTATATTCACATTTCCAGGTAAAAGATACATTCTAAAGGGGTAAAGGTAAATACAGCTTGGTAACTTTAACTGAAAGTGTACCCACTGCACCACCATGCTACCCAGGTCAACATAAAAATATGTAAATTAGTATTTATATTGTGCATATTTGTGTGTGTGTGTGTGTATATATATATAGTGAATTATGTGTGTCAGAGTCCTCTTCTAATTATAGATTAATAAGTTGTCATGTTACAAATAACCTAGAGCCTCAAAATGGTGATGCAAAGTCTCTGTGAGTGTCTGGCTGACTCTGAATGGAGAAGGACTCCTGCTTTCCATTTCAAAATGTTTCCAAAAATTTTAGAAACAAAAAGCAGAAAAAAGTGACCCAGCTGAGTCCCAAGACACATCAAACAAAAAGCTGCACATGAAAATAAATGAAAAAAGACACACTGTTCTTCTGCCCTGATCTGCCAGCAGTGATAGGAACTTTCTCGGTGAAACTGAAATGAAGGCCCAAGTGACAAGAAGAGATATAATTCAGAAGAAAAGAAGAGATGCATTTAAACTCTTCACGTACTTAATTCCACACATACAGAAGAAAGTGTCTTTTGTGAGATGTTGCTTGGAAGTGTTGAGCTGTCAAGATCTATGCCCTTGGTTAAAAAGCAAAATACACATTTAAAGTCATTTACTATCTGACGGGCATAAAATGAGACCGTATGAAGGAAAATGGGGCAGTTTTTTTTCTTCTCATATATGCAGTATGAATCAAATCCTAATGTAATTTATGACATTTATGCAGAACACAACCATCTGGCCATCTGATAGAGATGAATATGACAAAGTTTTATGAGTATGTTCTAAGTCCTGCCTTTCCAGTATGTCCTTTGCTTTGGTTTATCTTTCACATTGTTTTGGTCTTAGCAGTCCTGGTCTTGACTAATAGATGAAGAATGTCCTAAATGACTATATGTCTAATGTACTTTATAAGGATTTATGTTGCTCATAAGTGAAGCTGGGGCTGATTTCTTTCTAGCCCAGACTGTAGATTCATGTCTCAAGTATGCTTATGTCTCAAGTATTTACACAGAGTGAAATGCCCTCATGGGGATGTAGGGGCTGATATTTTGCAGCCCTTGTTGCTGATGAGTCGGTAGCATGTCATCAGCAGTGAGTGTGAACACGTGAAATACAGTCACGTGTGTCATGAACATCAAGGAAGTAGACTGTTTATGCCATTATTCTTTTTTCCCCAAAATGGAGGAATTTAGTGGAGAAACTAAAAGTAGATAGACTAAGCACACATTGTCCAATCAAAGTTACACAAAAGGAAAGAAGATAGAATCATAACTTTAGTGTGTGCTTGTTAGTTGTTTTTTAATGAAAGGGTTGCAACTTTTCTGTTTGTCATGTTTTATATTCTGAGGAAACACAGCATGAAACCAGTAGCGCATCATAGACTGTGTGTATTTCTTTTCCCCAATATTCTTATTATGCCATCCTTGAGACCTCATGATATAATGCATTGCTCAACCCTAATAATTTAGTTGTCAAACTATTGGTAAACAGTAGAATTTATACTCCCATCTAATATCAAAGCCAACCTTCACTGACTGTTGTTTATGGTAAACTAAAATGACACAAAGTGACCAAAATGACAACCCTACATGTCAAATAAAACAATACAAGGGGTGAAACAACACAAGGGGTGATCAGTGTAATTGCTTTCTAAAAAAAAAAAAAAAACATCATGACTGTGACACATGAAAATGCCTCTTTAGGCTGCCAAATGATTGTCTACTCAAAACCTCCAGTGATAAATTGTTGCTACGATTGTTGCCATGTCTTATGGGGATGACAAGACAATTTCTTATGGGCTTTCAGAAGCACTATGGCTGCACATAACCTTCAACATGTCACAAGACAAGATTTGCTGTCTTCCTTTCAACCTCTCACATTTTATTCCTTTGGTCTGAATGCAATTTTACATTTTTTTTTTATATTTCATTTGTGTAACCTGCTAAATCAGCAGCATGTCTACCATGGTTGCATGCAAACACTATTTAAAATAATTCTGTGCCTCCTCTACACACATGACACACAACTGGTTAAACCACCAGTAGTTAACTTTTACTCATTTTGAGTTTTTCTGTTGAAGGAACCGTAAAGAGCACAGACTGAGTGGGAAAAAAAAGTCCTATATTTTGCTTAATTGAAGTTATAATTGCAGAATTCATGGAAAGTATTGTCATTTGGTACTTTCTAATGTTTCTAACAGTCTTTCCATTTAGTTCAGTGGCCAATTCAGTATACTGTTGAGTATGATATGTTAGTTTTAGCTGACATTGCGGTTTAGACCTCTGGCTCAGATCTGTCTCACCTCTACCTCTCAAAGTGGAGAAAGAGGGAACAAAGAGGGGTAGCGGGATATCAGCGTCTTCATTGAGATGAATAGATAAATAAATCAAATTTGACAGGACACTTTCATGATGCAACACTGTGCAAGTTTTACAAATGATGAGCATCCTCGGCATGTCTCATAGCAAATAAGTCAATGTCACATACATTTTTAATCACCCAGACCAGCCACTGTTTTTTTAAACTGTTGTTAAAACTACAATATGAACTATTCAGGAGTTTCTATTCTCACCCCACCACATCGAATCACAGGTACAGCCAGTAAAGCTATCAGCATTATAGCTTATGACGACAAATTACTCTATCATCTTCTGCCAAGATGTGTGCATTTTTACTTACATTCTAGTGACCTTTCTGGAAAAACAAAGGAAGAACTATGAGGAGCTCCTGCTCAGGTGCCTGCTACCATCAAGTTTTGTTTTTGTTTTTTTTCTTGTTAACATTATTAGCCTTGTTAGATTCACTCACTGCACTCCTCTGTGTTGTTCCTCAGTGGTGGAACTCACTTCTCCTTCTTCTGAGGTCAGTTTCCCTCAGAGCTAGCTACTCAGATCATTAAGTTAGTTGGACTAACTAACACACGTTGGGACTGGAGTTGGGTTCCCTTCATTCTCTCATCATCTCTGTTAGCTCAAATCCTCCCTCATCATGGCTATGTGCTGCTAATGTAGTTGAGTGAGTTTCCCTTGCTGTACTCTGCCCTATTCACTGCTAAGCCTACTACATTAGCTGGATCCACTCAAAAACACCACTGAGACCAAAATCAGGTTTCTCTCCAGTCACCCTTCATTCTCTCTGCCAGCTTGTATCTGCCAATGAGTGATAAGCAATAAACTGAGAAATCAACCATAGTATACACAGAACAGATGCTTTTTGAGATTTACCTTCCAAGGACAGTAATTCCTGTTCAAAGTTCTACCCTTCAGCCCGTTTCTAGCACCACATGTGTTTTCAAGAGATATGCTAACAGTCTATATGTCTATGTGACAGAGGAGGCATCGGGATATTGCCTAATTTGGACAATTGGCTCCTATGTGCAATGACCAAAGAGCAGGCTATTCGAGACATCTCCAACTTCCTCACTCACATTATGGTGCTCAATCTCACTGTGCACTCTGTGGTCTCACAGCTGCATTGTTAGATCCCTTGAACTAAGAGACTTTCAGGAGTGGGGTAGTCAGTCTTTATCTGAACATCAAATACCACAGGCAAAGGCATGGCTTTGCCTCGGAAAAAGGGGGACATGCTCTAGCTTGCTGGCTTTCTTGGGGTCTGTCCGGGAGCAGTGCCATATAGGAGTGCATTGGGGTACCCTATCTCCTGCGTGAGATCACAATACCATCCACGCACCCAGGTAGAATTGAGGATGGTCAAGAGGATGGTGATGCATCAAGACCCTTCCCTGTTCTATTCTGATGGAATGAACTTCCCCTGTCCACTAGCTGTCTTCAAACAAAGACTGAAGACCTTCCTCTTTACTAAGCACTTGAACACTAAGTAATTTTGTTACTCTACTAACTTGTACAAACTCCTACCTAACAGGCTTTTAGCTTGATAGTATTGTTAGACCCTGACCTATTTGTACTAGTATGATGATGTGTTTTTGATAGAAACTACAAAGCCAAGTCAGTCTGCATAAAGCCATCTGACAAATGTTGTTTATGAAAATGAAAGATGGAAAAACATCACAACATGTTGTTGAGTATCAGTTGTTATGGTGATGCGTGATGGTATAAAGATGATTCGTAGAGTGTCTACATAAGACTATCAAAATAAAATGCTACCAAAATATTACTGATGGCTTAAAATGTTTTGTGTAACATTATCTTGAATACACTGACACCCAATTTATAACTTCAGGCTCTAGTTATTTCTCATAGTAAAAAGCATTGCCATACGAGTAAACGAGTAAGAGAAATCATTTATTTATTTGTATAGTTATTTATTTATGTAGGTAGCTTTATGTTTGAATAAATTTTGTAACCCAAGCTACCTAGTACATAATTTCATATGCGTGTACAGTTATAATATTATGAATTTTATGTTGAATTATATTGTTTAATCTGTCATTTTAGCTTTTGTCATGCATTGTATATTGAAATCTCTCTCTCTCTCTCTCTCTCTCTCTCTGTTTGTCTCCAGATGTGGGAGTGCAATACCTAAAGGAAATAAAAAGGCATGTTTATAGTTTTGTCTCCTTGGTTTATTGAGTGGAATTGAGCACACCTTTCATGAGAGCCATGTGCTGTGCTGGTTAACAATTCTACTGGGAACCCTAATCTATACAGAAGAAGAAAGGAATGACAGGTACAAAAGGACGGTGAGGTGAATAAAGGGTCAGACAGAAGAAATAGAGAAGGAAAAAGAATGAGGTGTTTAAAGAATCGCCTGAACCATACATTATACTTTTCCACCACTGACCTTAGTGTACCATTCAGTCAGTTGAATGACATCGGTGAACCCATTCTCATACATTCTCTTCCCCTGTTAGTCTGCATGTTTCACCATCCATGCTTTAGTCAGAGAACATCAATGCCCTTTATATAGATTCCACTTCCATTTTTCCAAAAACCTTAATGTCACAGTGCTTGCTGAAAGGATGAGTATAATCTGTCAAATATTAGCTTTAGGCATGCTGTTTCAGAAAGTCAGATAAATGCTGTGTTGTTTACATAGCCATACATAATTTTCTCCTCTGGCTAGTCTTTGGAGAAAATGTGTTAAAGGCCTCACGCCTCTGCTTTCAGTTGAGGAATTTGGCTTTAAGAATTCTAATTAACATTCAAAGAGAGTAGACATTTCTACTAATTACGCTGCAAGTGTGGCCTCCAGAGACAAACAAACAATGAATCAATGGAAGCCTAACACTGATATAACAGGGAAAAATAAGCTACTAACACACTTAGAACCTCAGATCATGTTTGTGAGTAAATACAAATGCAGGGATAAGTGACAAATATGTTTTTATGAATCTGTAATGAATTGATTTCCAAATGCTAATTTAATATGAAAACTATACCACTGACGTGAGTGCATTTTGCATACAGTGGTCGCAGTAGTGTGTCTGTACAGCCTAACTGCCTTTTCTAATTTTAGCTACAAGCCAATATTATTTTTTTTCAGAATGACATGAGGAGTTAATTGTGTATTATTGTCTTTTCTCAGATTTCCTCCAGTTGGCTGACATTTCTTGTAACTAAAAGATCAAATATTGTTAATAAGAGTAGTGAAAATAATGTGGAATGTATTAGGAATAAATTAAGCTCATTTTTCTATTATTTTATGAATAATCTGTGACACTGATGATGCAAAATACTCACTCAGAGTCAAAGCTAGAATAGCAAATAGCTCACTACCGGACATATAATGCACTACATGGGAGTAAAAGTCAGTAGTGCATATAAAACTGGAAACAGATCATTCCAGTTGATACAGTGATTAAAAATACTGACAATATTAATATGTTACATAAGCATCCAGGAAGTAAGAGCAGTTTGCAGTAGTTTAAGGTTTGGCATGGGGTTAGCATTAATACATTATCCATCAGCTTAATTTGTATGAAATCAAGCCCTTACTCTCATGTGCTGGTGAATGCAAAACTGCATGATGAAAAAAGGAATTGACAAGACAAGTGACTTCAAACAACTTCAGTTTTCAGCAATTGACATGATGCTGACTCAAGTTATGTGAAAAGAAGATGCTCTTTTTTTTTTTTTTATTTGGCTTTGACCTGTGTTCCATTGGACAATAACCTCAGCAAATAATTATTCCTGATATTTCGCCATTGAAATGTTTTTAGCATCTCTCATTATATTTGTACAACTTGAACCTTTCTTTTTATGCAATGTGCTCATCAAAAACGTTTGTGTGATAGAGGATACATGACCTCCTAAAGAAAAAAAGCTGTTGCAATTTCCTGTCTTTTTCATACATATTATAAAAGATTTTAAAGTGTTTCCACTGTTGGACAGATCAAAGCTCACTCAAAACCCACACTGTAGCCTCTGTAATTATGTGGCTAATTACTTTGCCATCAATGTGAATCCATTTCGATGGCATGGGCATTCAAGGAAAGTGGAAGGAAAAAAGCAGTGAAATTTAAAAGCACGAAGGGATACTCAGCACCAAGGCCGACAGCATATTTCATCCATCTCAAGAAAACACAAATTACAAACAGTGTGCTGTACTGTACAATATCCAGATGAAACAAAATCACGTTTCCCCTGTAGACGTTACTATTGCATTAGCAATACTGCTTTGCATGCTCTGTGCTCTTTGTGAAATATGTTGCCACCATCATAAGAATCAGCTTTGTTTTCAAATTAATGTAATTAATCAGTTAATTTTCATTCATTTGTCTTGAAAATAATACTTGAAAACAACCTGCAGTAAATACTTGAAAATAACCTACAAAAGAAAAATCTAATAAAAAAGTTTCATTTTAATTAAACCACTATAGCTCAAACCATCATTAATGTCTAGTCTTCCAGGTTCTTCCAGTCTTACAGATTCAAGTTCTTTTAAATGTTGGCACATTCAGCTGCACGCTTTGTAAGCCACTCTGGATGAAGTTTCTGTAGTATGATTAAATGCAAGTTTAAGACTTGAGGGACAAAGTTAGGGAGGCCAGATTAAGATGGTTTGGACATATTCAGAGGAGGGAGAGTGAGTATATTGGTAGGAGANGTGGGTGCAAGTGTTGAGGATGCAGAAGATAGGGATAGGTGGAGAGTGATGATTCGCTGTGGCGACTCCTGAAGGGACAAGCCGAAAGAAGAAGAAGAATTTCCTCATGGAAATTCGAAGCTCTACAAACATGGTATAGATGTTAGGGTTGATTTTGAGATTGTTTGTAATTTTATAAGCTGTTTTCTTGTTTGTAATTGTGTATACAATTATTGAGGTCTGGTGATATTTTCATTTGCTGTTCTTCTTCTTTTGGCTGTTCCCATTAGGGGTCGCCACAGCGGATCCTCCATCTCCATTATGGAAATCCAGTTTATGGTAAACATATTTGATTTAGCACAGGTTTTATGCCTTTCCTGACACAACCCTCCCATTTTATCCGGGTTAGGACCGGCACCCAGAATGCACTAGCTTGTGCGGCCCCAGTGGCTGGGTTTGGCACCCAACGTGGGGATTAAACCCACGCTCGTAAGAGTAAGAGTCTCATGCTCTACTGACTGAGTCAGCCAGGCACTGTCTTTTGATATTTTCAGTAAGAAGCAAAATTTTCCCCAAGGAGTTGGAGTCCAACAGGAGTTTCACCACGGTTATTTATCGGTAAAATCTGTTTCCTCCCTATAAAACTATATACAAAAAATTGCTATAACTGCTCGGCAGGCATAGAATAGGGGCTTAAAATGTCACACCAAAAAACAAGAATAGCAAATTGTATTTCTTCTAAGGTTCTTTCTGAAAAAGTTTTACCTTTGTATCCAAATGAGTATAAATTCCACATCCTGTCATTCGTTCCACTCATCCCCTCCAAGGAGAAGGAAGGCGCTAAGGTCAGAATGACAGAAAATTGATGGGGGTGGTTGGTTCATGGGATGGAAGATAAAAGAAAAAGAAAAGTGTGGAAGTACTGAAATAGGGCTCTGTGAAGAAGGAGTGAGAGCAGAGTAATGACGTCTCCCCATGAGCAATGGAGGAATACGGAGAAATTAAGTTGGAAGATGCACAGCAGAGACAAAGAGTGTGTGAGACACAAACAAACCCAGCAATTTCCCAGGTCAAAGCGTAATAAGATTTCGGGGAGACTTCTGGTGGGATGTGTGTGTGAAGTATATACCTAGGAAACTCAGTAACTTTGTGGTGTATGTGAGATATATAGGTACGTGGGCTAGGTTGAGGGGAGGGAGAGAGAGAGAGATGGGCTGTGTTTACTGTGGCATGAGCACTGAAGTAGTCAGCATAGTGTGAGTTTACTAGAAGGGGACTCATTAAAAATGACGACTGTGGCATGCTGGGCTGCCTTAGGATGCTAGTGAATGTGGCTTTCTCGGATAGATAATCAAGGGACATGGTTTAAGAAACCAGTGAAAAATGACTGTCCTGTGCAGTGTTATGACAAGCCAGACTTTTAACATGTCAATGATGTGATCTATTACATATTTTACCTTTAAAGACAGAGCCGCACTGCTGCACCAGGAGAATAAGAAAGTTTCTCACTAATACATAGCTTTTTCACCTATTTGTCGAGTTCAAATCAGGGTAGAAGTGGTATTTTCGGTTCATTTTGGTTTGGTTTCACACTGCATTAATTGCTGCGCACTCATGCAGTGACTGCATAGCGTGAATGGTTCAGCAACCCAGTTTTCTCAGTCATGCGAGGGATTTCCAATCATGCTTGATTTTCATGTTTCCAAACAAAACAGTGAAAAGTCACATAATACACAGAGCTCATGTTTATTTTCATGATCTGGGGATCTGGCTCACTCATCTGTGATCAAAGATAGGGTGTGTAGGGTGTGAGTCTGGTCTGTGAGCGCTCCTGTAACGTGCACATCCTTATGTCCACAAAACAACGGATCCCAAGTCATGTAGTATGAGCAGGTCAGCGACTCTTTGATTTTGAAAGTTGTGTACTCAGCTTAAGAGTCAGATGGGAAGATCTGAATAAGACTCTTTCTTTCCTTCATTACTTCTTCTCTGTCTTCTGCACCTCACAGGTCAGTGACCCAACCCTTAATACACAGCATGTTTAGTTAACTTCCTGCAGTTGGGTCGGCTCTAGGCCAGATCATGTGCTCCCTGAAATTAAACCATGCTAGGGTTTTTTGGATGCAAACCAAAACTTGAGTCTGGTAGTTTTAGTCTCGACTCAAGTGTGACTTCTAGGTTCTTACCTGCTTATTCAACCGGTAAAACAATGCATATGTATATGTAAATGCTCTAAAACTGACTGTTATAACCAGCATCTTGAATGCACAAGACTCCCTGTTCAGAAGAAGAGGAAATGCAGAGGCTTATTTCTTTGGTGCCTATTTTGTTGCTTCATATTACATGCTACTGTTGGGAGGGATTGAGAGGTGGGAAAGCAGGTCAGGGTTATTTCCATTTCAATAGAGCCTAAAAAAGAAGCTTAATGAAAGTAACAGAATGCAAAGTAGCTGCATCTCTGAAGGGGCATTGTGTTGCCACAACAGTGAAAACTGTTCTAATATTTCTGGGGAGAAAACAGTTTTATACTTTCCCATTGTATAAATTCAGCTGCTTTGTCCTTTTCTCTACTGAGAAACGTGCAATCAGTTCAACGCTCTTTACAATTCGCTCACGACAGAACAAGCTATGGATGCTTATAATTCAATGTCATGATGTCTTTGCTCAAGTGAAAAGTAGAGAACTGTTCCCATTATTCATACCTGTTTCCTCATAGGCACTTCCTCCCTCCATAGTCAGTGCTTTCTTTCTGTTCTTTTGCCAGCGTCCCAAGTAATTTAAAGCAATTGCTATCTTTGTGAATCCTCAGTTACAGAGGCTTAATCTATATCAAAGACGCTTTACCTGAAATTAGTTTGAGGTAGTGTATCATCAAGCATGATCAGTTCTGAGTCAACACACTGACACTAAGCCAAAGGCATCTAGATAGAGATATACTGTTCCCCCATATCTAATTGCCTGTCAGAAAGGATGTAACGTGACAGACGAACACAAATTTCACACACTGCTTCAAGGTGAAGGAGTGCTTTTTTAGCAGCAACTACACACTGAAGAGTGAAATAATTGCAGACTATTGATGAAGAGAGTAAGATAAGGAGCAAGAGAGACAAGAAAAGTGAGGATGAAAGTGTCAGTCTGTCTGTCTCTCTCTCTCTCTCTCTCTCTCTCTCTCTCTCTGTATGTGTGTGTGTTAGAGATGACAAGGGTGTACAAGTGTTTATATGCGTGTAAGTGAAAAACAATGTATATTGATAAACAGAGATGAAGAGAAGGAGTGATTTCAAATGTGTACCTTTCTGTAAAAGATTAATCTAGCCATGGGGGTCCAGTGACTTCTGTGCCGGTCCCAAGCCCGGATAAATAGACAGGGTTGCGTCAGGAAGCGCATCCGGCGTAAAATGCTGCCAAATTTAATCATGCGAATTGTCAGTACTCCGAATAAATGAGGAGATGAAGCTAGTGGGTGCAAGTGTTGAGGATGCAGAAGATAGGGATAGGTGGAGAGTGATGATTCGCTGTGGCGACCCCTGAAGGGAAAAGCCAAAAGAAGAAGAAGAAGAAGAAGATATTTCTGTAAAAGATTAGGGAGCAGTGATATTAGGGGATTATGGAAATTCTCTGTCAACCATCCCTTACAGTATATGTTCTTCTGATTCATTATTTTATCCTAAATACAATAACCATTGCAATAAACATAATAAGCTTGTGGCTATCTTACTTGGCGCCCACCTTTATCACTGATTATTTTTTTCTCCCGCATTACTCCACCGCTGCTATCCCTCCACTGGCTTCCTGTAGCTGCCACATCAGATTTAAAACACTCATGGTTGCCTACCAAAAAAAAAAAAAAAAACATACCTGAAGGAACTTATCAAACCCCTACTCTGTACAGCATGCTACAAGCAGAGCTTCGCAAGGAAGACATGGATCAAGATTCTTCTCTGTATTCTCAGCCTCCCCTGGCTGTCCAAACAGCTGAGTCATTGGCAAAGACTAAAGTCTCAGACCTTCGCTCTGGATAAAGATGTCTGCCAAATGTTTTAAAGAAAAGTTCTTTTTAAGCAAATTCTTTTTAAGTCAGTGGTTATCTGAAAAAATATCAGTCAAACATAAGGGATAATGATCAGGTTTCACGTTTAGCACCTAAAAACAAAGAGCAAGAGCTTATTTTCTCACATTTTTCCTATTCTGAACACTCCTGGATAGGGGTGTTTCATGATTTTCTATCCTTAGCAGTTAATATGGCAGCTTGATGAAACTGATGTATGAGTTGGCAAGGTATCATCCATGAATCGAGCCAGGTAGGCTTCATTCATGGGCATTTTCAAGCTGGCACTCATTGCATTTGGCGGACCAGGGCTTCTAAGAAGGTTTTTGGTTTGCTTGGAGAGAAAGATAGCAAGAGTAATAGTGTGTGTGTGTGTGTGTGTGTGTGTGTGTGTGTGTGTGTGTGTGTGTGTGTGTGTGTGTGTGTGTGTGTGTGCATAAGAAAAATAAATATGTGAATGCAAGAAGTACAGCTCTATGTAGGTAGGAAGGTAGGATGGACGGACGGAAGGAAGGAAGGAAATAAATGTGCGTTAGAAAGAGACAGAAAGCATCATAGACAACATATAGAAAGTAAAAGAGATGACAGAGGGATTGGTAGAAAAACATTCTGCTCTTGTCTCCAAAACCAATTATTTATTACAATGTAAATAGAGCTAGCTTAATCTAATCTCAACCTCATCTTTTATATTCTCAAATACTATTTCCTTGTCACTCTGAAGATGGGCCAAAAGTCATGACATACCCATCTAATCTGTATTCAGTTTTCTTCTTCTTCTTCTTCTTCTT
>CM074956.1:17166709-17200894 GCA_037577455.1 Pangasius macronema | reverse complement strand
CACTCTTGTAAGTCACTCTATGCTCCTCCCTCTTCTGAAAATAAGTATTAATCTAATCTGTATTCAGTGACACTCAGTAGTATTAAAGAAGCTCTGCATGTAAAATTACATTCCATTTCCATTAACCTTAAGTAAGCACACCAGTGATCACTATTGTACCATGCTATTCAGACAGCAGGAGAGAAGAGAAGACTGCCCTCAACAACCTCCTGTAGGATGTGTAACATTTTCTTTTGTGTTTTTCCAACACCTTGATCTTATGCAGAGATTTGTTTACTAAGTCAACAAAAACCTCTCAGCAACAAACCGCCGGTATATGATTGAAATTTCTTCAAATAACATCAGTGTGAGGCATCATAGTGAGGAATTGTTTTATTCCTCCATCCGGCAATAGATTTGGCATTAAAGCCTGATACCACTGTTGACTGTGTTGAAAATTTCATTTTACGTTATGTTCAATAATTCAGATGCCTCTGTGAGGGGAGTGAGAAAGTTTGAGGAATGAAGCCATTTGAGGTTCATACCAAGAGAAATGCAACACCGGTAGGACAGCATATACACTCACCAGCCGCTTTATTAGGAACACCTGTACATTCATGCAATTATCCAATCAAACACTCATGTCGCATAAACCATGCAGACACACGTCAAGAGCTTCAGTTAATGTTTACATCAAACACCAGAATGGGGAAAACTGTGATTTTAGTGACTGCTGGTGCCAGACGAGCTGAATTAACTCAGCTAACCACCTTTTACAACTGTGGTGAGCAGAAAAGCATTTCAGAACCTTGAGGAAGGTTTTTTTTTTCAAACGGCACCAACAGCCATGGCACATTCAATGTCACTGAGATCACATTTTCCCCCATTCTGATGTTTGATGTGAACATTTAATGAATCTCTTGACCTGTATCTGCATAATTATATACATTGAGCTGCTGCCACATGATTGGCTGATTGCATGAATGAGCAAGTTTACAGGTGTTCCTATTTAAGTGGCTAGTGAGTGTATCCTTCTCTGCTTTCTATCTCATTCACATCACCATCTGTAGCCTTGATCTCAAGAAATAATTGAAATTTGGTCTTTCTTAGAAGTTTCTATTACAATATTAATCAATCATCACCTTTTGAATTTTTTGGCAACATGAAAAAGTAAAGATCTCTCAGCAGACTGTTATTCTAGACAAAAAAAAAATCCTTCAAAATGTGGCAGACAGACAGAGTTAAAAGGCAAAAGCAATTTGCCAGCCTGAAATGTGAAATATCTCCAGAATATTCATGGTCCCTAAAGAGAATAAAACACACAGACTGCTGAATATGTCTGGTGTTTAGCCAAAAATCTTCTAATCTTGAAGCTGATTTTTATTACCCAATAGCTCTCTCCGATCCCATAGCCATTCCACCTCTGCCTTTTTGTCTACCTCTCAAAGGTAAACACAATCTATTTTGTTCACTGATGTGCTTTCACTAAACAATGTGCCACTAATACTAATATCAATACTGCTAAACTACTCTAACAATACCATCAGCTATGAATGAGATCAACGAATCATGTTTGCTAATAATTCAAAGAAACTGCTGGAAATGGAAGTATTCATTCTATAAAAACAAATCATTATTTTATTAATCAACAAAGAAAATTACATTTCAACTGAATAATAAATAACCAGCATACTGAGAAGAAAACAAATTAGAAGAAAAACAACTGATTGCTAAAATAATCTACTTCAGCATTTGATTAATTTAAAAAAAAAATCACAATATTAATTCATAATGGGTTAATTGCCTTTACTCAAACTGCACTCAATTACTTTTAAGGTCATTAAGGAGAAGCTGGTCATGGCTGTCTTCTCTTTTCACCTACAACTTCTCACAAGGTAAGCTTTCATTATCATTCACTTTGTTTTAATCACACAGTTCATTAAAATGATTGTATCCATTGGCGTATATGTTGTTGTACAAGCTACTTAGTTAACTGATTAGTGATTTGTCAAATAGTTACTCTATTGATGAACTATTTACTGGCACACATGAGTTCCCATCAGTGGCCTAAAGTACATCTAACTAGATGTGTTAGAAAAGCAAACTGAGCTGCAGCCCATAACAAGTGTTTGATTAATTATACAAGCCTTTCTGCGTACAAGATCTAAGCTTCGAGAATGTGTCACTGGACAACTGTTTTGCAGAAACTAAAGCTCTCTGAGGACTAGGTTATGTAATGTCTGCTACTTTCATCAACACCACTAGACTGTCCAGTGAAATATTATTTAATAAAAATGAGAAATCATGTGCTGCTCATTAGGTGAACATCATTATGCTAAAATGTGGGTCCCTTCCATCCAACTCTCATTATTTCTTCCTTGTCCTCATGCAAAAAAGAACTGCCAATGTTTACCAGTAGTAAGTGCTGTTGACAGAAATAGATAGATAGAGAATATAAAATATATTTCCAGTATAGATAACCGAAAATAACAGACTGTGCTGCATTACGCTTCCAGAAATCAACCACAGTCCACATTTTCAGAGAGATTTGAAGGTGCGACATTTCATATTTGGTCTAAATGTTTAGATAAAGGATTCAAGGATTCATTATTTAAATAAATTCAATACAAGTAGGCAGTCGATGTACACATTTCATGGCACAGCCCCTACTTAAACTTTCATTGAGATAGTAAAAAAGATATAGAAGGAGAAAATATAACTTTAATATCAACAGGAGCTGGAAATAACATAAATTAGGTGTTTCTCTCAAAGCTGTTCAAAACAAAGGTTCCCTGAAGCTTTTCCCACTTTTGGAAGAAGTATATTTTTAGGTAACATTTTTATATTACACTATTTCTACTGAGCTGAGCAGTACTATACTAAGGAGACAAGCTACACACATACATATAGGGATGTAATGCACTGCATGTCTGTGTCTGCCTTCAGATTTGTACCTGAAGTGAGCATAGCCTAAACCAGATGCTTTTTTTTCGTTTTTTTTTTTATGAACCATTGAGTTCCATGCCAGTCGGTGAGTAAAAAAAATGAAATGTATGCCTTCTATTTGTCTCTGTATTTGTATCCATTTATAATGTTATCTGTTCATTTTTTCATTCAAAAGTATCAGTATTTGGTTACATCCCTAATAAGCTACATACATACATACATAGAGATCAAGTCATATCTCAGTATGGATTCTTAAAAGAAGATTAGAGTAAGGCAAGGACCTGTTTCAGTCAGCTTTCAAAGAAAAAAAAACAACAAAAAAACAGATACATATCAGGACAGTTTGCCCAAAACCAACCAGTGTTAGTTTAGATTCAGGTATATAAATGTTTTGTAATGTTTGTGACTCATTACAACACCAGCTCAATCTGCCCCGATAGCCCACTTCAGAGGATTTCAATTTCTCTTCACTGCTGCCAAATGCCGCTTATCACGAAGAGTAAATCCAATAAATAATCCACACAGAAAAGTTCCACCTCTGCCTCTACAAATAGCACTGAATTTCCATTTATTAGGTCTGGAAGGCTTCACCTGGTATGCCAGAAAGTTACAACAGTCTTGACAGAAATATGAGACTGTGCAATCTACACTAGAAAAGTATTCAGTTTTGTGAAGAGGCACATGTTTTATTTTTGACTACACCTTGAATTATACATCAGGGATTTAAGTGTATTGCTATCAGTGGGAACCTATCACTCAAAAAAGTGCATGTTCAAGTGGGCTAAGATTCAGGCTACATGTGAAAAATGTCAAACGATCTCAGGGAATAGCCATGGGAGAAGGAGAAGTGCTTCTGTTCAGAATAACAAACCCTGAAGGAAAAGGGAAGAAGGTAAATCAGAGCAACGTGGGGGTTAAAGAGACACTGAAAAGTTTATACACAGTAAAGTGTATAGTGTGTTACAAGAAAGAACTGACATCACTCTTCACCAAAAAAATATATATATATATTTTGGTAACAAGAGAGTAGAAGTGAAAGTGTTAGATTTGAGGTTGGATGTAAACAAATTATGATAACGCTGACTGTACTGTACGGTAAGGTCAGTGTTCATAAAGCTGCATTATATCATACATACAGATCATGCATAACTCATTCATTTGTACCTAAGATCTTCTGCTGTAATCATAAAGACTGTCCTGTGGTCATCCCAGGACTCTAAGTTTTAATATGATCTTTATTGCTGTTTGACTTTATAGTATACAAATTTGGAAGAGTAATGAGTTGTAATACCACTATCCAGTGTCACCCAGAAAAAGAAATTGATTTCCAGCAATTTTTCCCTGTCGTCTTTTAGACTTTTTTTTTCCCCTTGCCCTGTCATCTCTGGCTTGCTCATTAGGGAACTAAATTTAAATCTACATCTAGGTTTACATCTATATCTAGGTAAGCTTCATTTTGACAATGTCTCTTGTTAAAATCATGATAGATAGATAGATAGATAGATAGATAGATAGATAGATAGATAGATAGATAGATAGATAGATAGAAACGCCTGCACTGACTAACATTTATTCAAACCATCACTAGGAATAAGCCCATGTAAATTATCTAAAATGTAATTACAGCACTTTCCTGTTGATAGTGTTACTGAATGTTACTGATAAGTCACTGAGGTCTGGTGTCCACGTGTAAATAACAGAACAATTCATTCTCAGTTCTGAATTTTTGTAGTTCATAACTGCAAACATGTTCATTCAGGTTCATATTGGTCATCGTGGCCTTCATTTTGAATCACTGATGGGATAAACATTTGTTAATGCAAGTGTTGATTATTTGGATTATGTGTGTAATGTACATTAAGGGAACCTTAATGTGGTCTTACCCAATAATCTACCCTATTAGCCAATAATCCATATGATTGAGTGAAGTGTTATGTCAGCTTGACATCAAAAGTGATTCAATAAGTCTTTATGGCAAATAATGCCTGTTGGAATAACCCTGGTTATATAGATTTATATTAGTGTAGGTGCCATGTAGCCTTAAGCCAAATAATATTAACTACAGTATTAATTGGTAATGCAATACTACTACAATACTGTACATGATAATACTACATAACTCATAAGTCAAAAGAGATCATAAATAATGACTGATATGATACCAGATTTCATCAGGAATATCATCAGTATTGGCCCAGTCCACAGCACAGAACTTTTATAGCATGTCCTTCTACATAGTAGTTACCATCCATCAAAGTCCATTGGTATTTGACTTAGCCACGTCTAAATAAAATAGGTGGCATTCCATGCGAGAAGGCCATGACTCATTTTGTACATTATGCCATTGTGAAAGTCTCCCCATATGCATCATGACAGTAATAACTCTCCCATCTCCACATCACTCTGTCACAACAAAATGTTTTTGAAATGAATATCGGCAGGGAATGCACCTGTACATCTTACTGCATGAAAATACATACGAAGGCATCTTCCTAAAGGCTAATTTGCATGTATGTAAGGTAACAGAAGCAGTGTGAGCTTTGGACAATCACAAACTTTATTGAACAGCATCAGAGGGCGAAGCTAAAGTAGTGGAAAGATCGACACATCTCAGCTATTGTGACAGCAAGTCACAAGCATGGCTTAAAAATGGGAGAGTTTTTTCTCCATTTTATTTGAAATTTTAAAATGAATATTAGTGCAATACTATTAACTACAAGGCAAGTGAATGAGAGAAAGAGGAGGCAGTTAACAAGAAAAGGAATGACCTTCAACTAGTTAAAAACACAGCAGTGTTACATCCAGCTCATGTGAAAGGGAAATATTAGCCACAATCCCTGAAATTGAGGTAGAGGGACATTTTATCTTGAATCCAACCATCAAATCATTCATTTTTTTTTTATAATTATGCAGAAAAGAATTGTATAACAAAAAGCAGTCATATGTTTCAATATTTGATGCCAGTAACAATATTAATTCATTCTCGGCTTAATCTTTTTCAGGGTTGCATTGGATATAGAGACTATCCTGGGAGCACGAAGCTGGAATACACCCTAAATGGGACACCATCCATTAGAGGACACTATGTACACATACTCATTCACAACTAGGGGCAATTTAGTGTCGCTAATCCACCTAACAGCATGTAGAAGGAAACCATACAGACACGGGGAGAATATGCAAAACTCTTCATAGACAGCAAGCCGAGCTCAGGATCGACCCAGAGAACTAGAAAAGTGAGCAACAGTACCCACTGCACCATGTCCAGGAAAAATATGTAAAACAATTTACAAGTGCAGCATCTAATACATCTTGCTTATATTTCCTGTAAGAATGCACAAGGCTCCACTGCTGAAAATATGATAAACATTCAGTCCAATGGTCCAACCAGTGAGAAAATTAAAGACAGTAGATGCTATGGATATTGTAAAATACACACAAGTGGTCTGGGTTTTACTGGTTGACATCTTGCTCTGAGATTTTGGATATATATATATATATATATATATATATACATACATACACGCACACACACACACACACACACACACACACACACACACACATATATATATATATATATATATATATATATATATATATATATGAGATTTTGGTGATCTTAGTGATAGATTATACTTAGGTGACCCTTTTCTATTAAAATGGAAACAAACTGTAAAATCGTTCATGGCCACTTTATTGACAGTTCATTTGTCCTTGCACTTGTACTCATGGCTTGTTCATTATAGGTGTAGAGCTAGTTGTTCACCAGCTACACAAATAAATAGAACAGAATAACAAATAATCATGGATAACTTAAATGACCTCCTTAGACTAACGAATCAAGGTCTGAAAAGTTGCTGAACTGTTAGTCATAAATAAATAAATATAATAAATATTAAAATGAATAATAAATGTCCAGAATAAAAATACTGGACAACAAAATTATCATACATGTATTGTGGCTATAAACTGTATTTTATTTTATCTTATCTTGTCTTATTTTAATATAATATATTAAATCATGTGGTTCAACATATGTGGGAAGTGCATGAGGAACGCTAACATTTTCTCATTTTATAGAGACATATTATATACCATGCACCAGTATGAATATTAATAATAATAACAGCTGATTCAATTATTTTTTTTTAATTGTATAGCGCTTTTTTACAAAGGTCATTGCCTCAAAGCACATTGCCACAAATTTAATTTTGAGAAGTTATGGACTAGGAGCCCAGCAAGAGCAATGCACTATTTCAAAGTCTTTTTTGTCTTTTCTTTAGTGTTTTTTACAAACATTCCTCTCTGCATAAGATATCTAATGGAAAGAAAATGATGCTTTTTAAATATATCAAAGGCTCAGTGGTATAATTCAGACATACCTCTGGAGCTCAAACTACATCACATCAATCGCCATATTTCAATAAAACATGCAGGACAACAAAGCACAACTCTCATTATTATAATTATTGTGCTTCTGTTAATTGCACATCCAACTCTTATGTTATTGTGGTCAGTCCATTTTCCTGACTGCATATCTGTCTTTACATGAGGTCCACTTTACATAAATACACACCATTATTTCATGAATTATAAATATCAGATGCTGCTGAAAGAAAATTATGGCTGTAGTTATAAATGAAAATGTTTCATGCAGAAAGCATGTTTGTGAAATAATAATGACCCACTGTGTGTGTGTGTGTGTGTGTGTGTGTGTGTGTGTGTGTGTGTGTACATGTGTATATCTTTTCATTTCCTGCCCACATAAAATTTGACATTATGCTTCACCTCATTTTTTTGCTAAAGGAAGCTGTACTCTCAGAAAACACCATTTCAGTAAAAAAAAAACATCAAATAGATATCACAAATATGACAAATAGCTTTTTCATCTACAGCATATGAGATTGTAAAAAATTATGGAAAATGATTGGTAAAGGACGTACAGCTTGATTATCTGCATTCTCATTGGGAGCCTGCGTAAAAACACTGGGTAGGAGTAAAATGGGTGTCAAAAAGTGCTTACATTATTTCCTACGCACACATCACAATTTATGAAAGTAAACACACATGGAAACATGCGTGTCATCATGCTTACCCTTGACTGTGAATACGCTTGTTTGTATTTGTGTTGGACGTAATAAACTGACCAGAATGCTACAGTCAACTCCAGAATTATTGACACTGTTTAAGTAAACAGCAATAATCAACCAAAGCGGAAAACATGGTTGTTGACCATTAAACACCATCAGGATAATTAAAAAGTGCCAGAAATTGGATTGGACTGACTCCAGACATATATCCAAATCAACATACAAATGGTTAGAGGACACAAATTCTTTTGGATTTGGATTTGGATTTGGATTTGGACCTTGCTGAAAACCTGTGGCCTGATTTGAACATGGTAGTCCACGTCCACAAACCCAAGAACACAGTATAAAGAAACATTTTAGATGGAGAATTGGTCAATGATCCTCTACATGTGTCTTCCACTGTGTTAGACCTTACAGATTCAAGAATGTATTTTCATATACACAGTAAAACAAGCAGTTACACTGTACAATAAATAATAATAAATCCACTCTGCATTCTTTCCAGTTACCAGCAAATACTATACAGACACTACCAAAAAATAAATAAATTAGATTGTAATATAATAAAGTATTATACACTGTATATTACAGGTAGAAACTTGAGGTAGGAAGGCTGTAGTGCAGTAGATCAGTGGCAGTAATCATGCAGCTATTCATCTTGCATCTTCATTCTCTTGAAAGGTGCTAATAATTCTGAACTTTGACCATATGCCTTTCATTGAATTCACAAGTCATGATTAAATTATGATGTTTCTGAATAGAGTTAAATATTCTAATCAGTGTTAATTGGTACCCGAGCGTGATTACTAGTCATTAATTAAATGTGAAGCACTTCAAGGACCACAGCATTTTTTTGTCATCATTAAGAAAGGATTATGAGCTATTTTTCAATTCCAGAGAGCTGTCCTCTAAATTCGTACCAGTATTAAACCGGCCATCATAAAGAGACCTAGCCAGAAACATGACACTACTTATATACAGATGAGGTCTTGAATAAACAAAGTAAGATTTGCTGACGGTTACTTTGTATTCTGTTCAGAAATCAGGACTTAAAGCTTCTGGACATGTCCATGATTATATTATTCTCAACTATGTGAGTATGAAGATTAGTACGTTTGTGTGTACATAAAGTTTTAGGATCGAATCAGGGAATTTGGTACCTACCCAACAAAAGCAAGTAAAATTCAACATTAATTTATCAGCTACTTTGATTGATAATATTAAAGTGTACGTAAGATTTTGGAGAACATCTCTCTGCACATTTCTTCACTCTCTGTTCACTGTTGTGATCTATATATGGTGTATCCATATCTGTTTTCTAATCTCTAAGAAAGATAAGTCCTATGTGGTTCTATCTAGGTCAAATAGGGGCAGAGCTACAGCACCTAAAAATACAAAAGTGAGAAAATCCTCCGTTTATTCATATATACACACAGAATAATAATTTATAGTAGGTTTGTTTCAAGATTAATTGTTTCCTTCATATTCTATATACTATAGACAGGTATGCAGTTATATATTGGGTAGACTTGTTTGCCTAGTGTAAATGCATACTGGCAATTAAATTTGGAAAATATACCATATGGCCAAAAGTTTGTGGACACCTGGCCATCACACCCATATGTGGGCCTTCCCCAAAAATTGCCACGAAGTTGGAAGTACACAATTGTATAGAATGCCTTTATATGCTGCAGCATTACAATTTCCCTTCACTGTAACTAAGGGGCGCAAACATATTCTAGCACGACTATGCCCCTGTGCACAACGTGAGGTCCATGAAGATATGGTTTGCCATACATACACATTGCCTACTCGAGTGGCCTACACAGAGCCCTGACCTCAGCCCTACCGAACACCTTTGGGATGAACTAGAACGCTGAATGCACCCCAGGCCTCCTCACCCAACATCAATGCCTCACCTCACTAATGTTCTTGTCGCTGAATGGACACAAGTCCTCACAGCCATGCTCCAAAATCCTTCCCAGAAGAATGACCTTTAATAATACAGCAAAGGGGGGAATCATTCTATAATGGAATGTTCAAAAAACACATATGGGTGTGGTGGTCAGGTGTCAGGAAAGGTAACTAGAGTTTCTAAAAGTTTACTAATAGGTCCAGAGATTTATTTACTCTGTTGTGTCTNTCTTACCTTCCACTCATATGTGTACCAAAATAATAGATACTGGTTAGTTAAATGTACTAAACATAAAAGAAACATCATTATGGTGGTACACAAATAAGTGTAAATTATTGTTTATCTTAAGGTTAAAATACAACCCATCTTTCATCAAAGATCAGAGCTGACACTAGCACTGAATCAGCATGTCCTGATTATAGTGCTAGTGTTTATGTCAAATCACGCTTCCAGCAATTACCGGATCAGCCTCTTTCATGGAAGGATCACTCGCTGATCAGTAATTGCTTTTAATACCTCTCCGAGATGTCATACAGCTTTGATTTCCTAATGCAGGCCTGTTTTTTTGGATGTGTCCTAATGTATCTGTGATATGAAGGAACAGCAGCACTCTCAATAAACTGCCAAAAAGCTACTTCAGCCACAGGGAGCTGTACCTTAATGAACAGAAATAAAATGTTGCCTTTGATAGCTCTCTTAATTACAGCCTGCTAATCCAATGCAAAACATGGGAATCGTGGCTGAGCATCTTCCTAAAAGGTATGGAGAAATACACAGTAGATTAGAAGAAAAAAAAAAACACCCAAAACATAACATGAAATTTGTACACACACTTACACACTATAGATCCCCTGAGATTTACTGTTACAAATCTAGAGGCTACATCAGAAAGGCAGCCATTTGCACACTTTTGACAACAGCTGGATCACTGAAGGCTTCAAACTCATTAGGAGCCTTTCATATTTTCTGTCAGACTGAGATAAATGATATGAACAGCAGGGTTTGTGAATCTCTACTGCAATAAGATCCTCTCTCGCTCTCTCTCTCTCTCTCACACACACACACACATTCTCTCTCTGACTCGCACACAGACAGAACTCCTCTGACCTTTCCGAGCAGCGGTATGTTTATCTTAAGGACTGGTCCCAGGTCAGTGCTGGCTCTGCTAAATGGCACTGAATCTTCAGCCGACTCTCAACACACGCTCTTCATTCCCTCATGACCAAATGAAAAGCATGACTGCAGGATTAATGCACAAACACGCTCAAAATGAGGGACATTCACCTTGCTCTCACTCTGATTGAGTGTATTAAGAGACCTGATCTCATCCAGACAGGTTGATTCACACAGGAGAAATCCTGACATTTCCCTCTGCATGCTATTTTTCTATCTCGTACAGCAGCCGGGACTTACTCTCGCTATCTGGCTAGTCATTTTATTGGTACCACTACTTTTTTTTTTTTTTTTTATTTAACAAGAAATAACTATCAGCTAATCAGCATGAACATTCAATAGAAGAAACTTTTATGTAAATGATGACCTGTCATAACTGCTGTTATGTAACCCAGAATATTTTGTCCTACTTTTGACAAAACAGTTTATTGGCCTTTGCCTTTTGGTGAGTCAGACATTGTTTATATATTATTAATGCAGCTGGTACCCAGAGTCCAAACTAAATCTAGATTTCCCAATTAGGTTTAAAGACAATAGATTGCAATGAGTGTGAATATAAAGTAGACTGAAGTCTGTAAATTTTCTTTGCAGAAGAGCAAATCAGATTAACAAAACAATATAAAAGTATTATTTTTTTAATTCACTGAATCGAAATTGTAAATTAAAAACATGATTAAAAGAGCTAAAGTCACTGAACACAGACCATTGTAGAGAATCAACTGATAGGCTTATTATAGGCAGTCAACTAAAAATGTATAGATGCTTCACAGGAAGCAGATAGTGAACAATAAATTGTTATCAAAAATACTCACTTTGGCTTAATATTCAAAATAATAATGAGATGTAAGTACAGACACAAAAGTACTCCACAAGTACATTTTGCCTAATGGCAGCTGTGTAGGGGTGGTACTAATTTTTGAGTAACTTTATTATTATTATTATTATTAGTAGTAGTAGTAGTAGTAGTCGTCATTGTGGCTGAACACACTGACATCCTCTGTGATTCATATCTAAGTATTTATATAGTATGTATGCATGTACTTATGTATTTTTTAAATTACAAGTATATCTAAACATTACAAAAGCCCTAAGAGGCTGCGCATTTTTTTTTCTTTCTTGTTTTCCCGTGATCATGACTTAATTTTCTCATGATCTCAACACAACAGAAGTTGTTTTCTCGTGATCTCGACGTAACAAAAGTTGGTTTTCTTGTGATCGTGACATAACAAAAAGCTATTTTCTCACGACATCATTTTATCACAAGAAACTCTCACACATTGTGAATGGGACTGGTGTTGCATGCCTATCGACGTCTTCACCAACACCACTGCCTCATAAATTTAATAATTGTTTAAAGTTGTCAACTTGACAGCCTCCTTCTCAAGTGTTGGACACTAATGTAGAAGTTGTCAATCACTGACAGATATAGTGCTATTTCAGCTTGAGTAAGTCTGTGATCAAAGTAAAAATGAATTTGTTCATCTACGATGATGCGGGATTGCGCTAAGCTTTTGCTGCCTCCAGAAAATGTTGTTATGTCAAGTGCACAGGAAAATTAAGTCGTGATCAAGAGAAAACAACTTTTATGTTGATATCACAAGAAAACAACTATTTTGTTATGTCGAGATCATCAGAAAATTAAGTCATGATCAAGAGAAAACAAGAAAGAAAAAAATAATAATGTATGACCTTTTAGGGCTTCTGTGAAATACAATAGATACAATTAACAGATATTTATGTCTCTGCATGTGTTATGTCATTTATGGCATTAATCACGTCAGTAGTCACCCAGGATACATCCGTGTGTTCAGACTTGTAATCATCACTTTTATAACTACATAATTTCTTTGTTAGTTACATTGTCATTGCGAAATTGCTAGTAGTTACTGAATAGTGCACTTTAAGAGAGTTCTGGGGTTAATACTGAATACTGAATCAGGAGTTGAGCTATGTGCAGTAATTATGTTATATACACATATGGGTGACAAATTCAAGGAAAAAATTTATGGGAGTGGTCTCTTCAAGGATGACCCCACCCCATTCACTGGGTATGAAAGGTCACTGAATGCTCTGTTGGGAGCAAAAATTATATAAATCATATGTTGTGGCCTTTCCAGTCACCAAATATCAACCTAATTGAACACCTATGCAAGATTTCCGACAGACGTGTTAGACAACACTCTCCACTACCAAAATGCTATAATTTCTTTGTTAGTTACATTGTCATTGCAAAATTGCTAGTAGTTACTGAATAGTGCAGTTTAAGAGAGTTCAGGGGTTAATACTGAATCAGTCTCAGGACGGTCTAGATCAGATCAGTGGTGTAAGAGTGAATGGAGTAGATGTTTAATTTGCAAAAAGAATGAATAAGAATTGCAAACCTAAAGAAAGGTCAGATTATGAGTTTTCTGAAATCAGTGCAGGGTATTCAACTAAAACCTGTGGAGGTCCAACTACATAAAATTCCTTGCTTACAAAGGTCCAGATAAGTAACTAACATGACTAAATAGAGACAACATTTACTCACTCCTTAAATATGACAGATTGATGTGGTTATGTTTTGTGCTTCATGTTACCACAGATTTGAACTTGAAGTGGAGAATAGCATATACTTCTTTCCATTCTGGATATTCCCCTTCAAACTTTTTTTTTTTTTTTTTGTTTTTGTTTTTTAAATATAGTCTGTGAAAACTCTCCCGTTTCTGAGCCACGGTATCTACCTCTATAGTCTCTGGTCCATTGAGCTGTCTTCAGATGAATAATTTGCATGCTGGAAATGTATGTGATTGCATAAAGCACACAGAGGATCTGCTACAGAAGCTGCAATGACTGTTTAAAAACTTGAGTCACTGAACTATAGCCTATTTATTTATTTACTTATTTATTTTCATATGTCTATTGGCTCTGCTACAGTATTGACGTATGTCTCCACCACTTGGTGAGTTGGGTTGTACATATGTGCATCAGTGTGCCCGTCCTTCCATCCCTTTGTCGGTCTGGTTGAGTTTATCTTGAGATATCTCAAGTATGAGCAATTGAATATTTGTAGGATTTATTTGGAATTATCATTGTAACCAGGAGATGAACTTAGATTTTGGAATTCCTCTGATCATGGTCAAAGCCACAGCTATAGCTAAAAACTATTTTTTCAATAGTTTTGAAATATTTTTCTTCAACAGCTTCCTTCCTGTTTGAAGTAAATTTTAAGGGTATTTCAGGCATACAAATTATTAACAAGAAGGACTAAACTTGTTGGTTGTGGATGCATTCCAGTCAATGCTGCTGGAATGGAGTTCTGCTTGTTTTTTCAAGTACTTAGTTCAGTCCACTGAAATACTTTGCTGGGTCTGCAGCGAGGCCATGATCCACCCCTGGATTACATACTCCTCACAATGTAAGTGACTTTTCTCTGCAATAAAAAAGCATCATTCATTCTCGACTTCTCAATACTTTTGACGATCACTATTGTAAAATAAGTCAGTTATCGAAAGGTTCACTGAGAGTAGTTGGTAGTATTTCTATAAACTGTTTATAGGACTGTTGACTGTTTGGAGAGTGTCTAAAGTGGCCTATCCTGGTGTCAGAACTACAGAATGAATTTATCATCATGATCACAGAAGGTGTAGATGGTATTTTTACAATCACCCATGAAAAAACTGCTCACGCTTTTTTGCACTGTAACCATAATATTTTTTTTTTCACATTTTGACCATTTCCCACAGAATTACATACAAGCACTGGCTACTGAAGGAGGTTGGTGCGAGAGGCTAGTGCAAACAGTTTTATTTTTTAATCCATTTTTTTATAGATTAACACTGAGTTTTTATACATAGTTTTTCTACATTTTCAGGTTTAAAACAGACACACAGTAAAAGTGCTCACTCTAAATACATTCGCCGTTTCATTTGTGTGTTGTGTTCAGTCTGTCAAAAACACATTTGAAACCAGAATAATTTTTACAATAGGAAAATAATCCGGACATGCACAGGAGTTGAGCTATGTGCAGTAATTATGTTATATACACATATAGGTGACAAATTCAAGGAAAAAAATTGTGGGAGTGGTCTCTTCAAGGATGACCCCGCCCCATCCACATGCTTTGATGAAAACCTTTTAATATATTTAGTATACAACACCGGAAAGGTCAGTGGTTTATAGTTGGGTTAATTTGTGGATACCTCCTAAAGCAACAGACATGTTAGACAACACTCTCCACTACCATCATTAATACACCAACTGAGGGAGTAACTTTTGGAAGAATGTACGTACTCCAGTACAGTTCCAGAGACATGTATATCAATGACACAGGAAGACTGAAGCTGTTCGTGTGACTCATGGTAGCTCAACACCTTATTAACACACTTTATGTTGGTGTTTTCTTTCATTTCTCGCCTTTAATTTGCCAGGTTTTGTTTAGAAAGCCTCTGATGAAAAGTTTAGACCTACATCTATGCCAAAAGTGAAAGTATTTCTTAAACACCAAAATAAACAGGCAATCAATATGCAAGAGAGAAGTGTTAGTCCAAAAATACACATTTGTCTGTTTCTGCAAACCTCCCAAACCTCCATCCATCTTGATTTATACCAGTCTGAATCAGGAAAGTAGGATCTCTGATCTAGAATTAAAACTGTGACAAATCTATCACTGAAACAAGCTCAGCATGTGACAGGACATCCAGCCAGTAACATTTTATTTCTGAAGGAACATTTAATTTCCTCAGGAACCTGTAATTGCCTAAGGAACTGTAAAGCAGCAAAAATTAAATTACTGCTGTGTGATATTTCATTTACAAGTATTAATACCTGATTCTACTTCTACATAGAAGTCAGAGCAATACTGTTTGTCTGCATTGTGGGTGTTTGTGTGTGTGTGTGTGTGTGTGTGTGTGTAGCCTGAAGGCCTAGTTTTCTCAATCTGTGCATAAAATCTTAGCAAATTTGCATTCAGAGGTGAGAGTTCCTGTGAAGAGACTTACCCAGTCTTTGTATGGTGTTGAAATTCTGTGACCGGAAATGTATATGTGTCCGGAATTATGGGTAAGAACTCAGAGACTTGAGAACAAGATACTTTGTTATAAGAACCAAGGCTACATGTTGGACAAACTAGAAGCTTGTGGACAATCTATAAGCTCTTTTTTTCACATTATATTCCTTCTATGTACTAGGTAAGGAATAAAACATGACAAGTGTGGAATTATAGAAAAATAATCAACAGGAATACAACGAACTCCGTTTCATCTCAATCCAAATGGTTGGGTTTTAAATAATAAAAGGTCATTTGTGTATTGTCCACATCATTGCTTTATTTCTCTCACAGTACAGCAATTTGCCAAAGATTACAATGTTTTATAATTTATTAATGAACAACATGGTATAATTTTAACCATTTATAGTTACATTTAAGGCCATGTAATTCCCATGAGACAAGTTAGTTCCTGTTATCTATTCCCTTATTGCAGCTATAAACTCCCATTTCCTTACCAGCCTCTCTTGTTCTCTCTGTTGAAGTTAATAAGACATCACAAGGCAGCTTGTCATGTTACAGAGAAACCAGCAAACACAGTCCTCTGTCCTGAAGGCTTTTCCAATGTTGGACAAAAATGTACTCACATTTGCAAAGCCCCGAAAATAGGACTCCTTCCCTAAAAGTTAAATAAATATTCTCCTTACAGAAAGCTTCACTATATTGATGGTTATATGCTTTTCCTTATTATACAACATTATTATTATTATTATTATTATTATTAGTAGTAGTAGTAGTAGTAGTCGTAGTAGTCGTAGTAGTAGTAGTAGTCTTAGGTTATGTGGATTGCCATACACATCCCTGTATAAGTTGTTACTATAAAAAGATAACATATTAGAAAAAGTGCATTCCTATAAACCTGTGATTTGAATTACAGCCAGAACTACTAGCAGAGCTGCTCTTATAGAAAATTAATCAATACCTTCTGACCAATCAAATTCAAGAATTCTACAGCACTGTGGTATAACCAAGTATATAAACAAAAGAATATCATATATACATATATAATATATCATATTAAGTCTTGCATGAATCCTACTAAATCTTTCAAACATGAGTATTTCCTATAAAGCTGCTGTACTCTGAAATGCATTAACATCATTTTTAAGAATCTGCTAAACCCTCAATCTGTAAAGCTTTCATAGCGCAATGTATTTGCTACTATATCTCATCACTTACAACATCACATGCTTTGTGCAAAAGCTGTTCATAATTGTCAAGCCAAAAATATCACCATATAGGTCAGGAGAGGCAACAAAGAATAAGTGGGTTTGATCTTGGGCAGGAAAATGGGGACAGGTTTCGAATGAGAGAGAAAGGAACAAAATTTGGTCTGGAGAGGGCAAATATAACTGATGATTGATGGTATTCTTAATAGATTCAGACAAATTTGAGAGGTTTAGGTTAGAGCTCTGTTCAATTGCCACTAGAGAGGGAAAAAAATGATTTTACTGTGGATAACAACATAAAATATTAAAAAGCCTGATAAAATATGCCAGCTTTCCCAGCATTCAGCAAAATCTGGCATTTTTACAGGGGCCCAGTTATTTGCTTATGATACAACTCCAGACCTTTTCAACACTTTTCCAGATAGCTTTTTAAATTTTCCAGACTTTCTATGTTCAGTTTTATAGATCAAAGCTTATTAATAGTATCATGAAAAGGGAAAATATGAATCAAGATATAAGGAAACCCTTTACAAGAGTACATGAATAATCATGCACTAATACCTGAATTAATACTTACTTAAATATGAACTAATGATGAGTTAAGTCATGTACTAATCCCAAACTAATGAAGAGCTAACCTTACCTATAACGTGGGTTTTGTGAATTCATGCATGAATAACAACTCTTTAAGTACATGTTTGTTAGTTAATGTATTATTTACTTAAAGAGTTGTCTCATAGAGCACGTTTGAACTAATTTACCCCTACGTGTTAATTAATACATTAACTAACACACATGTACTAGCATGTACTTAAGGTGGTCATTATTGACGCATGAATTCATAAGACTCAGGTCGTAGTTATGGTTAGCTCCTCATTAGTTTGTGATTAGTACATGCCTTAACTCATCAAGAGTTCATATTTAAGTAAGTATTACTTCAGGTATTAGTGCATGATTATTCCTATACTGTTATTGTAAAGTGGTATCATATGTAAATATGTAAATATTGATAATTATGGTCATGAGTCTATATTAGTTTCACAACAGAATACCTCACACTTGTTTTCAGATTACTTTTCCAGGTCTGGAAGCACCTGTAAATTCCATGTTTTACTAGACTTTACAGACATCTGTGTAAGATGGATTTGGTTTAATTATGTTAGAGAGTGAAGAATCCATGTTCCAAATTCATTTTTAATTTGACGTGAGTGCAACAGAAAGTGTAATTGGGTTGAGAGTGTAATGACAAAGTGGGATTTGCTTGTGGAAATGAGCACTGGTAGTTTTACCCTTTTATGTCAGGTGTTTTTTTTTTTTTTTTTTCATATGTTGATGTCAGCTATTTGGAAACCCTTCCAAGTATTCCATTGCATACATGGAATTTCCTAGTCTAAAACCCTGAGCATTAGTGCAAAACAGAGCTTTGGGAATTTCCAGGCAATATGGCTGACAGGCAAGAAATGACATCTCCTTATCCTGAGTGTCTGGGTGGTAGTAGTCCACATTACTTGTTCTCATTGTTTTTCTGCTTATAGACCCTCAGGCAGCACAGTGATCAGAGTTTCAGAGGTTGACCCTTAAGCATATATTTTACTGACAGCTGCCATAATGTGAAGAGAACTTCGACAAATAACTTAACAATCACTGCTCCTATGTTTAACTGGGACGAAGGGTTACTGAGGAGTCTTTATAAGTGAATAAAGACCATTTTGTATGGAGTAAGTGAACAGGGAGTTCTTACCTGGTTTAGGTGAAGTCAGAAGTGGGATCTTAATGGGCGACAGTGAGAGCAAGTGTAGAGGGTGAGCTGAGGAGGCTGATGGCCTGTGGGCCATGTCTGATTCCATAGCCACCAGTGCTGCTGTTGCTAGAGCCATCCGTTTGTTGCTCCGCACTCGTTTTATGGCTACTGGACAACCTAAATAGCAAAAAAAAAAAAAAAAAAATCATCATTCTTCATTTTTATGTATATCGAACCTGAAGGGCCAGCAGGGGTGGAAAATACTTCGGGAATTGTACTTTGTTACTATACTTTATTATACTATACTATACTATACTGTATTGTACTAATAATACTATACTAATAATTATTTTGGAATATTTATACATTACTTGAGTATTATTGACATTTTGCACACTTACCTAATTACATTTCCAAGACAAAAAAAAACTCCTTGCATTTTTATTTAGACCTTCAAAAATATTTTATATTTGTCTTATCTCATCTAGCCAATGAAAGTACATATACAATATACATCAGACAAATGGTCTCCAGTGCAATTTATATGCATTTAATTTATATTTCAGTTTGAAACATCTGCTCAAATGCAGAGTGTAGAAAAAAACTATTAATAATCATGCCATTTTGTCATCTGCTGTGACCTCCTTAATTAAAAACATTTATTTTTTACTTTGTAATACTTGAATACAACTTTTTTACAAAAGTAGCAGCTTTTTGACATTCACTTGAGTAGATGTTTGGCTAGATACTTCCACTTTTAATTAGGATTTTGACACATTGTCTGGACTTGGACCTTGACTTTGTATAATTTCTCAGTACTTTTTCCACCCCTAAGGTTTAGATCTCTCTAGTTTCCTTTGAGTCCAATCACTTTTACAGATTATAAGCAGTATATGACAGAAACTAGAAAAGCTCCCATGGCCCTACACCTTAGACTGTCAGATCCTAAATACCAGTCAACTGGTAGTGCCTAAGACCACACTGACATCAACAGGGCAAATCCTTTAGTTCCAAACTTTAGCTCCAAACTTAAGAATGCCATCTGCCAGGACATTCTGATTATACAGTATGTCCATCTCCAATTTTAGAAGTCTACTTAAAATGTATAATTTCTCCCAGCATTCTTCCCTTTCTTCTTCCTACTACTATAATAATAATAATATACCTGTAAGCAAATTTTGGGTAAATATCCCAGACTCATAAATAATGACCCTAGATTTCTTATGACTTTATTAGCCCAAAGAGTCGCATATCTCTGTGATGGTTTTCACACGTATTAAAATATGCCGGATAATACTGAAGCACTTTCAAAGCTGTTCGTCATATCAGTAGAAAGCTGTGTGTGATCTATCTTTCTTCATTTTTTGCATGTAGATGCTGCATGTAGGTTTGCCTTTGTTCTCTACTCTAGCTAGCTGTCAAGCTTGCTTTTTATCAGGTTTCACAGCTGCTTTCATCTGGAGATCCAGTGATGGAATGGCACCATGATAGCCTAGTCAATCTGGAGCCAGTACAAAACCAGCAGCCTGGGGGAGGCTTAATCAGAGCTAAACACACACATACACACATATATATACACAGAGAGACTGATGTTTGAGCTGGAGAAGAGGTAGCACATGCACCGACCCACATACTTACACACAGTGATTTGGGAGTGATCCAATACCGAGGAGATCTTATTCTATCTCTGTGAAACACACAGCACTTTATCTAATGGCAGTGAGTGGGAGGATCAGAGACAGAATGCTTAACATGAGCACTACTCTGAAAATCAGGTCACTTGGGATATATCATATGGAATCAGTCCAGAACAGAGCTTTTCCGACAGGAAAGAGAGAAAAGTGTTGGGGATTGCCCACTTAGAGATGGTGATTTAAGATACTGACTACTACAAAGCTCTGATAAGAGAGTTGAAGTCATAGAAAGAGAGTTCAAACATATACACAAAACATATGTGTCTGGGTTTTTTTTTTTGTCGCTACATTTATCCTGCACATATGAACGCTGCACGTGAATGAAAACACTGAAGCTCTGACTGCTCCACTTACGTAACATAGAGAGTATGCAGCTTATGCTAAAACCATACATGCTCTGAAACGTTTGTTACATAACACAAGAGATAGAATGTAAAACACAGATATTAGAATGAACTTGAAGCTTAAAACATAAAGAATTCACAACAAAAAGATTTAGCAGTGGTACTGAAGGTGACAAGAATTTCAACTTAGTTGATAAAGAGGTCTAATGATTTCATTTAAATGATTAGCCAGAGGACATAGAGGGTAGAGAGACAGACACATGGATCACAAACACTGTGAAACCATGAATTATAGATTCTTCTGGGTCTTGTCTGAAAGAAAGTGTGATATTTTAAGGACTTCTCATGGATGTAAATCATTTAATATTGTTAAATGTTCTAGGGAAAAAAAATCACCTACACACAAACACAAACACAAAAAATGCTTCTCTTTGTTCTTTTTTTTTTTATCTCATCTGGTTGGCCTATTAGAAAGTTCGAAAAAGCATGATAAATTAATTAAACACCAGAGCTATTGTCATTTTGTGAGTTAAGGAGCTTCTTTCTATTTCTCTAGGGTTGCAATTACTGGTCAGCATATTTTTAATACACCCCCAAACCTGTCTGAAAGCTAATACAGGAGTATTTGTCTTCATTTAAGAAGCTTTGAATAGAATCAATATTGGAATCCCTTGTTTCCTTTTAATAGATGCATCAGTGCTGTACATAGGAAGCTGGCTGCAGTGCTTGTATGATGTTTGTGTCATGTTGACTCTCAGAGGGTTCATGTTTCAAATAAATTGAACCAAAAGGTTGATGGTGAGTGGAAGTGCAAGGAGAGCTGTGAAAAGCTGTCAGGAATCTTCCATCATGCTTTGGTGCTGGAACAGCAGAAGACTGCATGCTTTAAATATTTGCCCAGTCAAAAAATATTTACATTACATTAGCGATTCACTTCAGCAAGCTTTACTAAAGAATATTCTCCTCACGTTCGTTCTCTATTTCTCACACTGCCTCCTGCTAGCTTTTACTTGGGAGAGGATATTTTATGAGTTACATTTCTTTTTTTGATTCCATCTAACTTTAGACATGATTTTTTTTATAAACAAAAGCTGGGATAATAACCACCAGAGGTATTGTTTGTTGGATCTGCAAAAGCTAATTGACATGGAGCTTTACTATAACAACCTATTAAATAACAAAAGCTCACTCTATAGGGAGTGCATCCCCAGGCAGCATAGGAGAAGACTAAATTCAATGTCTAGGCTTGAAACAATTAAAAAAAGGCCTTACACAAAGGGTTCTTCTTCTATTGTTGAATAGTTTGGACAGCTTCCTACAAGAACTCGACTTCGAAATATCTCTGATAAGGAAGCACAGTAGAATCTAGTAGGTTTTACACAGTAGAATTTACATTTAAGGTTCCTCCAGAAGGATAAACCAAAGCACACTTACAGAATTCTAGATTTTAAAGTGTAGACACCCCGCACATACAGATTTCTTGAGTTTTAGTTACAATTCTTGCCTGTAACTCACAGAAAATCCACCATCTTTTGGTTAGATTCAATCTCATATGGATTGGAAAAAATATTTTGGGAAGCACAAATGGGTGAGGAGATTCCAGAAGAACTTTTGGGATGGTGTACTGGAGAGGATTCATAAATCTTTAACATGTGCAAAGCACTGGATGATGCAATGTAAAATAGTTCATCGGTCTCACTTCACTCGAGTCAGACTCTCTAATACCTGTAAGAATGTAAACCCTACATGTGACAAGTGTCACCAAGCTCCAGTGAATCATGTGCATACATTTTGGTCCCTCAACAATGCCTCTTTCATCTTTGGATTTTTGGGCTGATTTTCTCAATTTTGTTACCCTGAAAGAAACCTATGCTAGCTAAGGGCTCAAAGCTCATATGAACGGCTACTTAGCTAGTGTTCACTGTGTTCACTGAAACACTACTCCAGAGTTTATGGGTGATATAAGAAAAACATCTTCCACCAGCAGAGCTAAGACTAATCCTCGGGACTAAGTCTGGCTCAGATGAGCTAAGTACTCGGAATGGGCTATACTGTTTCAGGAGATCAGCAAGATGCACCAGAGCTAAGCCATTTAGAGAAGGGTCCTTTTTCCTAAGAGTCTATGATATAACCTAATGGTCCCCTATGATGAACAATACGTAGCACACTCAATGCCAGACATAAAATTTGAGAAAAACAGAACCTCTTGAGGTTTTATTGTACTTTAACATCATATACATCTGTTCAAGTTGGCTGTAAGTATATATATATATATATATATGCATGTTCTCCTTTGAACAGACAGACAGTATGTTTGAGAATGTTTTCTTTTGAATACAGAAAAGTCTTTGGGGAAACCTCAGCAGTTGTTCTTTCACATCAGTTAATATAAAAAGAAATATTTATGAACTGTTGAGGATGACATAACACTGTGCTGCATGTAAAAAAAAAAAACACTCTACCAAACATGGTGATACTGTTTAATGTGCCAGATAGAGCTCTCTCTCTCTCTCTCTCTCTCTCTCTCTCTCTCTCTCTCACTTTCTCACAAGGTCTCATTTAGGATACTTGGAGCAGGCTATATGACTGATCTGCAATAACCAGCCCACATTCCCACCCTGCGCTTCATTGCACTCCTCTAAACTCCATTTTCCAGGAGCTGAAATGTCTTGCCACAGTTGACATTTCACATTTCATTAGGTCCCGTCAATAAGACTGGGCACAAATTCACGGCGATGAAAAACGAGGGTTTTGTGGCTAGGTCTATAAAGCTGTAGAATTGTAGAGTTAAAGTAAATTCTCCTTCATTGCTTTAAAATGACTGAAAGCCACAAAAAAGCCCACACTGGAACACGAATACACACATGGCACAGAGAATCATTGCCATACAGACCCTCTGGAAGCAGTTAAACCCTGCTTTCACAAGTGATACATGAGAGATTCTGGTACAAACTAAAGCAAATGCCACATTATTTTGATACTGCCTTTCAATCCAGGACTCAAGAGGTCCTGACTTTACTGTTTTACACATATTTTATTTCTGGTTGAAAATATTTTCCTCCTTCCATGTTGATATTCATGGTGTGTTGTATAACCCTTGGAGCAGGTGGTAGTATAACCTTTGGAGTATGTTCTAGTGCAGGAATATAATGAGAAAAATTCAAGCTGAAGGAACAAACTTGGTTAATAATATTGCATCTTTACTATTGAAATAATTACAACTTTTAGGATTTTATTTCCTTGGTTGCTTCACTACAGACACTGAATTATGTGTAATACACAAATACACACTATCTGCATATTACTGTCAATGACTACTTCTAGCACAAGCCCTAACCTCCAAATTTTAAAGGATTTGCATTAAAAGGTAATTTGTCCTCAAATACCTACAGTGGCAACTTGTCATGTATTCCTAACACCAGGGTGACATTTGGCCCTCACAATGATCTAAATACATATCCACACACAGAGAATTCCAGGCCACTTTATTATCTACACAGCTGATCATTTACTTGGAGACATCTATATGCTAATGCATGAACTGAGAGTTAAAACTCATGAGCACACTTGCTTTGAGCACTGATTGGTGACAAATGGCTAAATTTAGATGCATTTAAGCCATCACTTTGCCTGATTTTCACAATCAGTCATGCTGGTCATGCTGGTCATGCTGTTCTTTTGACATTTCACCAAAGAATAATGTGAACAAATCATTTCAACCAACCACATATAGCTGTGTTTAATAGTCATAAAGCATTCTGTATAAATATAAAAAAAGATACACAGCAATGAATTAATATAACACCCTGGATCTGCAAAATTAGACATCTTTACACCTGACTAGAATAGTTCACCCATAAAACAACACACAGTACACCTCTGAGAAGTGCTTGTGTTATCAGCAGGTGATGACTCAGTGCCTTGAGAAAGAGAAGTTCATGCTCTGGCTCTTGCTGTTGCCCTTTGTAGATTGTAATTTTAAAGGCAGAGGATGAAGCCCTGCAGCAAGCCTTAGAAACTGAACTTTATAAACCCACCTTTAGGGTACAAATATTGTAAAGAAGACCCTGGTTACGTCGAGCACGACGTCTTGTGACAAGATGTGAAGGTCAGATTCCCTGAGTAATACAGCCATACAATATTTTCAAAACTTATATGATGATAACTATATAGATGACATTGTTCATGTGTGCATTAATGACTATTATACCACAGCGCGGTTATATGCTCAATCTGATTGGCCAGAAGGTGTGCATTATTTTCATATAATAGCACAGGTACTTCTGTCTAAAACATGAATGACAGGTTAATATTAATGAGTTTATTCTGATACACTATTGTTTCGGTAGTAACAGCTCATAAACAGGGTCTTGGACTGGAGACGCTCCAAATAATCTAAGACTAATAATAAGCAGATTTATTTTTGTCCAACGACAAATTATTTAAGTAAGGATATTAGTAACTACACCACTTCAGAAAACAATCCCCTTCAAATAATAACATTTATGGAAAGGAGTTTCGGTTGTAAGCACTCTCAGTCTCAGTTACACTTTCCATTTTCTCAGTAAAATGACAGGCTGCTCATTGTGTGCGTGTGTGTGTGTGTGTGTGTGTGTGTGTGTGTGTGTGTGTGTGTAAGATGGAGAGAGGCTGATGAAGAATGACTGTTTATCACAGCTGAAATGTAGGTGCAAACAGGAACTTGTCTCTTGGATTAAACCTATCTATAAACTGCTAAAATGTGTTAAATGTTGTTCATTAATAAAGTAAACATTGTAATCGTTCACAAATTGCCATGGTATAAGTGGAATAACACTCCAGACTGTGCTGTTACTTTGGCTTGCACCTCATGCAACATCACACTCCCAGGTGTGCATTATTTTCATATAACAGCACGGTCTGTCATGTGTTATTCCTTATTTATACCACAGCGCTGTTAAATTCTTGATTCTGATTAGAATGATAACGTTGGATAATTTTCTATAATAGCAACTCTGACATTAGCTCAGGTTTGCTAATGCAAATCAAAAGTTTATGTTATTGCACTCATTCTCATAGCTTGTCATTTCTATAGTAACAACGCATTCTCAGGGACGTGTATGGCAGATGCTGCAAATAATCTAAGTCTAATAATGAATGGAAGTATAATCGTTGATATGGAGAAACATTTTGTGAGGAGATTTAGCACTTTTGGAAGGAGTCTCCAGTGTTAGAGCTTTATAACAGTAAACTAAAACTGTTTCTTTTCCACCATAGGAAAATCTTTAGGACAGAGGATTTTGCAATTTGCTGTTTTTATTATTATTATTATTATTATTATTATTATTATTATTAATTTATTTATTTATTTATTTATTTATTTTATTTCAGCAAGCTGAGGTATTTTTGTCTTATTAACTTCAAAAGAAAGTGATATGATGACTGTTTATAGCTGCTATAATGTAAGTGATAACAAGAAATCCTACAACATTAAATGTAACTTTAAATTGTTAAAAAGTATATCTTGTACTTTAACAAATAAGAAATGCAATTGTTGGCAAATTGCTGTGGTATATAAGGAATAAAAAACTTTGAGGAAAATAATCCATCTTGGAGAGGTAACCAGCCCATCGTTGAGCATTTTCCCAGAACAGGTTTTCTATAATGTAAAAAAAATCGTTAAATTTCAATTTAAACGAACGTTACTGGAGTCAGGTGGTAACTCAAGGGTTATGAGTAATATGAATAATTCCTCTAGAATAGTCATACATAGCTATGAAAGAACAGATTTACCAGTTTACTGTATTAATGACAAGAAGATTTAAAAGATAAATAATAAAAATAATAATTTATTATTATTATTATTATTATTATTATAGGTCACTTTATAGTTCTCCGTAACACACTCGTCGTAACGTTACTGTGATCATGTAAATAAACTATTAAAAGAACCACGTCGTCATTTTATTTTGTCTATCATGTGGATTCGAAAGACCCACAGCCTCTTTGTTTATAGAGTAATGGCTGGATATGATGCTTAATGAATGCTTAATAGAGCTACACTGGCATATGATGGTGAGAATTCAAAATGGCATCATCATGTTTTTTTTTATTTTATTTACTTTATTTTTTGTGCCAGTGCTTTAGTGCCTAGTGACAGTCAGACATCACATCTTGAACGTGAAAATCTTTGAAAATAAAAGTGAAAATTAAAAAAAAAAAAATTATCACAGCAACCATGCACTCTTCTGGCAAAATTCACAGTCACAGTTAACGATGAAATCATAAACCAGACATAAGGCAGACTCAATCTTAGCAAGCTCACAGCTGTTTGTGCCACAGTGTTACAACACAAGTTCTAAGTTTTCAAATTAAGAATGACTGAAAATCTAAACTTACAATAAAGTTCACCTAAAACAACCTCTGTGTTATCAGCATTATCATCAACACTTAATACTTCAAGGAGAATAGAGGTTTGAAAGCAAACTGTTACATAAACTTTTGGGCCATACCCAAAGGTTTAACACCATATCAACTATAATGATACACTATATAGTAGATACTGTATTATATTTTATTTATTTTATTTATTTAATATTATTGCCCTCTTGCTTGTGCGATATTGCTTAAATAACTGCAGGTGAATTTGATGCATTGTCCCTAGATATATATATATATATAAAATAAAAATACTGAGACTACTTTTAATAAAGAGCTGGCCAACTCTGAACATATTTTTAGATATAGTCTATATTTTATTATTCTCGTATATTATGTCAACTATTAACCTTTTATTAAGTGAATCACAAAAGCTGAACACTGCAAATGAAGTGTAGATACAAGTGCTCAATTTGGATACATACACAAGGTCTAAACATCCAGCCTGAATTTTCCAGCTTCACTATTTTTAGTAAAGGTTTGAGATTTTCTAATTCTAATTACTCATTCACTCACTCAATCCGAGTATCTGAGCCTATCCTGGGAACACTGGGCATGAGGCGGGAATACACCTTGGATGGGACACCAGTCCGTCGCAGGGCACCCATTCATTCACACAACTAGAGACAGTTAATCTTAGTCCATCCTCCTCCTCGCATGTTTTTTAAGAGGTGGGAGAAAACCAGAGAATCCTGAGGAAACACATACAGACACTGGGAGAATATGCACAGAAACTCTACACAGAAAGGCCCACAGAAAGCTCAGGACCGAACCTGGGACCCTGGAGCTGTGAAGCGGCAATGCTTAATTCATTACTGTGGTGTGATTTTCTTGAAACAACATGTCTATGATTTTGATACATTGGTACATTGATAAACAGCATTTATAAACAGCTGGTAGCTGTATTTGTATTTAGATTTAAACGCAAACTGGGTGTGGCCTATACTGGAAGGATTTTTTTTTTAACTAAATATAAACCCTACCACTCTCTCCCCAGAAACTCTGGAGAACACAACTCAGAGGTAGAAATGTTAGCACTGTCACCATGGTGTGTGAAGGCTGGGTCTGAAACCTCAGCTGCATCGCTCAAGTTCATAATTGGGCTCAACTACAGATGTGTGAGACTGTTTTTTTTTTCCTAATGATTTGTTTAAAAGATTGTTTAAATCAACCAAGATAAAGGGTTTTGAATTTTGATCAACGAATTAAATTTCCGTCAATGATTCCTCCAGGCACTTACTAAGGATGAATGAATGAACTTCATAAATGCATTGTGCAGTGTTACACATTCATGTTAACAAACATGGACTTTCTTTGTCCCATGACCTTCATATCTGTCTGCTTGTGTCCACATACTTCATATCTCACCTCTCACACACCTGAAGGTAAACATCTCCTGCTTACACAACATTTTTGCTGTTTTCCACAGGATCCTAGTGACAATGCACACGTCTAATCTCAACCAGATTTTTTTTTTCCTGGAAAAAAGACAAATACTGTGCCTATATGTATCCGTTTAAAACACATTATCTGTTCACTCACAACAATGTATTCAAATTCAGTCACATCCCCGCGAAGGATAGGTATGTCATTTCTAAACTGTAGTTCTGGGCCAAACACAGACATGCAACACCACATCAGGTGAGCCATCAATTGTGATTTATTTTCATATACTAAACCAATCCAACTAATCCAAAAGTGGTATAAGTTTTTACGTCTTTAGTTCGATCACTGTAAAATAGCACAATAGCAAAAAAGTGCTTTTTTTCCATGAAAAAAAAAAAGTTACAAGTGATTAAATTTTAAGACTAACCTCTTGCATGCAGTCATTAAATCCCAAACATCACTTCCAGCCTCCTGACAGGTAAAGGCGCCCACAGTGATCTATTATATTAGCGCACACACTCACTAATTCAAGCCAAACTTCTGCAGAACAAGTCAGTTAACTCACTCACTCACACAGCAGCAGTGATTTAATAAAGGTGACAGCGTTCTAGTTTAAGACACATGTGGTCGTTCAACTAGTGGTTTCCACCAAATTCCACTGAAGTACATGTCTCTGAGAGCTATTCAATCACGCTTAACAGTTAAAGTTCACACAACAAACAAAACTTTTTTGCCACTCTACAAATTTGTTACTTGTCGTATGTTGTTCTTTATTCCTGTATGGAGTGGGTTGGACTTGTTTGTGAACGTGACTGTGTCAGAAGTATGACAATTACAGAGTTTAGTGATTTCACTCTGCCGAGCAAGTGTTGTCGGTATTCTAACTGCATTTTATACTCTGTTCATTTCTTAACAGAGATAGAACTTCCTGTATTGGAAATGGAAGTGACTTTGTGGCTAAGTGTGGTGACCCATACTCGGAATTTGTGCTCTGCATTTAACCCATCCAAGTGAACACACACACCCGTGAACACACACCCGGAGCAGCGAGCAGCCATTTTAGCTGCGGTGCCCGGGGAGCAGTTGGGGGATCGGTGCCTTGCGCAAGGGTCTCACCTCAGTTGTGGTATTGAGGGTGGCAGAGAGCGCTGGTCATTCACTCCTCCCACCTACAATCCCTGCTGGACCCGAGACTTGAACCCACGACCTTCGGGTTCACCTTCGCGTTACAAGTCCGACTCTCAGACCATGAGGCCACGACTGCCCCCCTATTGCCTTGAGCTGCGGTCATACATTTAGTTCAGAGGCACGGGGGCCTCTGCTACATTGTCGGAAAAAGCAGTCAAATCTGCCTCTTTTAATTAGGACACAAATAATAGGGCATGTTATAGTCCAGGGAGGGCAATCAGGGGCTAACACTTTAAAAAAAAGGGTGGGGTGGGGGGTCATGTTGATGAAAAAATCTTTTTTTTTGCTTAAAATGTTAATCCCATGAGCTACATAAATCATCTATAGTTTTTGTGTCACAAACCAGTATGAACAATTCCATCTTTGTGTCGCTTTGGATTTCAAATTAATCAATAGCTATGGGACTAGCATATACGTCATTTGAGCTTACCTATTTGTATTTTCCATATAGGAAGCACAACCTTTTTAATAAAGGACTCCTGATTAAGGACACTAAAAGTAACTATACAAAATAAAACAATCTTTAAAAAATTGGCATGCTTAGTATTTTCTTAGACCTTAGCAAAATCTAACTGATGACTGACATTTCTGTCATCCATAGACATCCATTTTCTTCTTGGGTAATAATCTGCCAATCCTGTAATGCAGCCATTTCTACTTGTTTGGGATTGTTTGGTCATCAGTCTTCTATAAGTAAAATGTAGCTCAGTGGGGGTTCTGGTCATGTAATTGAAAAATGCTGAGTCATTCTCCTTTGTAGCTCTGAAAAAGATGTTTTATTAATATGGTGTACTATTTGTTCTTGCAGAAGTGCAATCCCTGTCAGTTTCTTTACCAGTTGTTCCAACTTACTAATAAGTGGCATTCAGTAAAAGTAGCCACAAAAGTAATAAATGTAAAAATGTAAGTTTTGGGTGACTGTTGTGAAATTTGCATTAGGATAGCATTGAGGATGTTTCTGTCCACTATCCCTACTTACCTAAATCACCTGATCCCAAACACTTTTTCTGTCTATGCTTTCTTTTTTTTTTCTTTTCAACCTCTGGTAAGGTTCATCTTCATCTCATCTGCCAATAAGCTCAAGAACCTCACAGGCTTTTTATATGCTTTTAGTAAAACCTTGACTTGATATTTGTGCTATTGAAGCTTAGCAGTTCTTTGCATCTTCTGGTAAATCTTTTTTTTATTGTAGTCTCTGACACATACCTATATGCATCTGGATTGTGCTCCTGATGTGTTCAACAGTTCTTCATTGAAGAATTGCGATCATTAATGATGAAAGATTCACTGATTGTTATTATGGTGCTCCTCCATCCTGTGTTATTAACAAGCTCAACAGTGTGTTTTTGCTGAATAACACCAAATTTCTAATCAATGTACTATTGTCATGATGACTTTCTTCATTAGTATCTAGCTTGCCAGGAAACAGCTGAGCATCCATTCATCCAAGAATCTTTGACAATATGTAATGGAGAGACCAATGTATAATACAAACATATGTTGTTGTTTTTTTTTTGTTTTTTGTTTGTTTGTTTTTAATGGTTCACCCTTAACCTAAAGCTTGTATTCTACATTTTATTTCAAATTTACGGTGTAGGAGTAAAGAAACCAATAATTATGGACTGCACATAACATGGAAATTACAACAGTTGACCATTTGCCTTGACGTGGTTAAAGCAGAGATTCATGGGAATCTCTGAGATGCATAGCTGGGAGGATTTCAGGTTTGAACCCCCCCTGAAATATTTTATGACAGTACCATGTGGTTATTCGTGGGTGGCTAATATAACATGCATACAGTTTTGCTCAGTGATTGTGCTCTAATGATGCTTATAAAAGGTCAATGAAGCCAATCATTATGATCCTCACATCAAATTAGCACATCCCTTAGATTGTTTAATCACATTTTATAGGCTACCAGCTTCTATGGAGAGACATAGAATTAACTAATCAGGAGAATGCATTTTTCCCAGTTCTGTTTGAAAGCCATTAGCCAGCTAGCAACACACTGAGTACAGAGAAATCAAAGTGACAGCTGACATATTTCTTCTGCAGGAGGACAACTATCTGATATTTCCCCCCATTACTAGCATGTTGTTTTAATAACAGTAGGTTCTGCATTAAATAATTAAATGACAAATACTGAATACCACAACCATTCCTACTGTCTAGCATCCACCCAATATGCTTGAGCATGTCACGCTTATCAGTTTAATTATACAGATCATGCTTATATTTAAATTAATATTAAATAGATTATATAGATCATGATTTTATTTACCATATTTCTCATATTTCTGGCTATGCCACTGTGTGGATACACGAAACACAACTTGCTTCAAATCTTCCAATTTTCACAGTCCATCTTGCAGTAATATAAAAATCCTCCAGAAAAGGGATTTTTTTTTTTAATCTTTCAAAGACTAATCCTTCAGCATCAGTCTATTATACCTGCAATGGATTCCATCTCTGTCCAGCTACAAGAGGACAGAGAGGAGTGCACCCAGGTTACTGCAGCAGAGGAATGGACTGTTATAGACTTCTAAGTCACGCAGGTGTGCGCCTATAATCCACATCTAATTTCATCCCATATTTGAAGACCTTCATTTGACCTGTGTACAAGTTTATTGCTTTTACTTCACTTTTATAATGCCTTCAAATCACGGGTTGAAAACCATGGCTGTAGACACATAAAGCTTTTCCTCCTACTAATGTTTTTCTTTTTTTTAGAGCATCATAAAATGAAGTCTAACAGACTGCTAGCTTTGCCTGCAGTAAAATAGAAGAATTCAAATACAAGAGAATGGGAAAAAGGGAGCCTGAAATATGAGTGGTGAGCAGTAAAACCTGTGGATTAAGGCAAGCCTGACAGTGGGCTAGCAGGCCAGAAGAATAAATTCTTTAGAAAATTAGAAAATTCTTCCTCCTACCTGAAATGCGCCTGGGTGTCAGAAGCAGAGTGTGGAAATTCCTGGAGGCAGCTGCTGGCCTCGATATGGTCATCGCCACTTGGTTTGTCATCAGCACTGGCTTTTCCTGATGCTGAAAAATTCCCACTTCTTCTGGCCCAATCCAGGTCTCCAAAGCATTATTTAGATAAACCTATGAGTGAGAGAGTAAAGTAAAATGCTGAACAAATTTAAAATGCTATGTTTTAATAATGAGGGGTGTAATTATACGTACCAGAAAAATAATTCAATTCTCACTAGAGATGTTCAACATGGAAAAAATGCTTCCTGTTTTGATATTGTTTTAATTAACCTTCATGAGCAGAAAACAGCTTATTACATAAACATTCAATGTTCTGCACCAAATTGCAATTAAAGCACTTATAACACACTGCAGCGTTTCACCTTGTAGTCAGGCGTGCGTTTTTCCAGCCAGGACTTGCCATAGTGTGGGTGAAGTACAGTGCGATACACAACGGGGAACACAGGGACCAGATCAACACCCGCAGAAGGCTGAAATCCCAGCATGGGAGGTCTAGATGTAAGCTCCCACTGAAAGAAACATGGGCAGAAATAAAGGACATATTCGCTTATTTGACATTCATTTGAAATCATAGAATTTGTATTTCAATGTTTGTATAATTCCAATGTAAAGACATAAGAGTCAAGTGTGTTAATAAGCAAAATGACCTAGTGTGAGCACACATCATCTGTTTATCGCTGTCATACAATAACCCCCGATTAATTGGCACACTCCATAGAAATGAGCTTAAATTAATATATTAAATAAAATCTTTAACATAAGATTAATTTATAATTTTATTTTAAAAAGTTAACACTCAATTATTAAGAAACACATATCACTGGTTAACTATGGCCTTGTTCTTTATACAGTAATGTGTGAATTGGACATTTATATGTACATGGCCTATTTATTATGCATTAATCTTTATTCATTATAACTTACCGTATTAGAACATAATTGGATTTCTGAACATAACCAATAAGTCAGTGACTACAACCCCTGGCAAAAAATGATGGAATCACCACACTTAGAGGATGTTCACCCAGCCTTTTTACTTTATATCAAACAAACGAATCACAGATATGACACAAAAAGGTTTTGTTCAATAGCTTAACATTCTGGCTTTGTGAAACATACAGCAAAA
>CM074956.1:17154067-17164258 GCA_037577455.1 Pangasius macronema | reverse complement strand
AGAGGAGGTATATGGAGGTAATAAATGAGGAGATGAAGCTAGTGGGTGCAGGTGTTGAGGATGCAGAAGATAGGGATTGGTGGAGAGTGATGATTCGCTACGGCGACCCCCGAAGGGAAAAGCCGAAAGAAGAAGAAGATCAACCATACATGTCTATGTGAATTACCTGTGATCTGCCTTGCAGCTAGAACTGCTCTCAGAGCTGCTGTTATAAAAAATTAATCAATACCTTCTGAGCAATCAGCTGTGTTATAATCCATTTAATATTATCTAAAATTCATTGCAAACTTTAATGAATAACTGTATGAAGGTATCAGATTTCCTCACAACATTTTACCTCAGATTTGCTCAATACAGAAAGTCTGATCAATAATAAACTGATAAAATTGCTGAAATGAAATCACAAGAGGACAAGATTGCATGGATGTGTTTAAATACGCTCAGGGTCAGTTTTGGACTGGGTTACTGTTAGGATCTTATAACTTAATTTTTATGAAATCCAGCAAAATTTAAGACCCTTTTTTTCCCTTCAAAAACAATGTTTCAAGACACAGGTTCTGGGTCATAGTGAAACAAAATAATGGAGCAGGTCTCATGTTCCCAATTTATGGCTTTCCTAACTGTGGGAGGTTCTTTTCTATTCACTGATTTAACAAAAGCATAAATAAGCTGGCTAAAAGGTCAAGTTTGTGGTGAATATGGTGAATATTCTGTATAGAGCAGGAACCATGGGTTCATATGGGTCTGATTTTGCATAAAGTAAAAGTCAATGGCCATTTATTTATATAAAACCCCTTTTCACAAACTTTTATGTGCACATAATAAAAATGCTCCAGTCTTGTGTTTAAGTTTCCCAACTCACACTAAGGAAATATAAAGCTTTTGGATGAAACCAGTACCTTCATACTGTATGAATGTGAATTATCTACAGAATGTCAATTATATTCCGGTAATGTGCCTGGAGTGTATTGCAGGCGTAAAGAGAATCCTTAATGCTCAAGAGTGGAGTCACTTCTCTGCATTATCGCCGATCTATTTCCACAGTGCTCATTATTAACCACACTCAGCTGTGGGAAGTACCACTTTGTGACACACACTCTACCAGACTGAGTCATTTCCTCACTATGGTGCAAGTCACTCAGTAGCCCAATACTCTTTGTAATCCTGAGGAAAGTTGGTGTTAAAATGTACTGCACTGTACACCTCTCCTATCTGTCACAGAATATAAACCCACATCTTTGTTTGCTAGTCTCAATAGTTTTAAAACTCTTTGTACAGACCTTTCAATGATTTAATGTTATGCTGTGTTCAAGAGTGGGAGGTGGTATACATTAAGCAATCATAAAGATGCACCTCTAGAGGTTACAAGTAAGAGTCTCATCGAGAATAACAGCTTTATTCTCTTTACAGTCATCATCCTATCGACCTAGCTAACCTCATTTATAATCCTCAACATAATGGCCTGTATGCTAATTCTGGCCTGAAGGTCAGCCCATTATCCGAAGAGGCACTGGACCCACTCGCAAAAAGTTGGCAAGACTATGAAACATGACAGGCAAAATGTGAGCTGTAATGAGGTTTAATGTGGAGTTTAACAAAGGCCTCTCTTGACCAATGATCCTTGAATAGTAAAAATCAGAAGAAATACTACCCAACAAGTAATCTGACAATTGCGATTTCTTTGGATTTCACTTTGAGACAATGCACCAAGTAAGCTGTTACACATACATAGCAAAATCCACAGTCTCTGATACGTTAACTCTCTCAGTTCTCAGTTTAACACTATCAGAGGTATAATTTAACACTGTAGGCATGAATTCAACCCTATTAGAGGTCAGGGACAACACAGTAGCACAGCAGGCAGCATTGCCACCTCCCAGCTCCAGGGTCTCCAGTTCAATCCTAACTTCAGGTTACTGTCTTTGTGAAGTTTCTGTGCATGGCCTCCATATGTCAGCATGGGTTCCTTACAGGTTGACCAGTTTCTTCCCATCTCCCAAAATCATGAATGCGGGTGATTGGCTATGCTAAATTGCCCTAGCTATATGTGAAAGAATGTGCATGTGCATGTGCCTGAAATGTACTGTCCTCTTAACCTGCATGTATTCCCACCTCACATCCAGTGTTCCTGGGAGAGGTTCTGGATCCAATGCGACTCTGACCAGGATAAAGCAGCTGCTGGAGATCAATGAATGAATATGCTGTAAGTGGTCATTCTGTGTGAAGCTATTCAAGACAAATAGATATTAGTTCAATACAATATATGTTGCTACTTAGTCACTAAGTGTCTAGTCACTTCTTTGTTATTTAAATGTATTTAAATCAGGATAGGATTTCATGCATATTGAAGCATAATTTATTATTTTAAGGTATTCACTGTTTCTCCACATGTTACACCAAGTAAACCGAAAGTTTACCTGTTTTTTTTTTTTCCCCCTAGCATTTATGTTACAAACTCTGGGCATCAGTGCCTGTGGCGGGGTGACGTGGGCACACAGAGAGTAGGAGTGTAACCCAATGTCATTATCTTTATCTATATTTGGATTCAAACCCAAAGTGGACATGGCCTAATCTAAAGTTTTTTGTTGTTGCTGCTGTTGTTTTTATTAATGAACTGTACCACTATGCCCCTGGAAACACTGGGAAAAACCCAGAGGAAGAAATTCCAGCACTATCAGCATAGTGTGTGAATTCAAGATCTGACAGTTCCTCAACCTCAGCTACATCACTTGAGTTACTTGTACCTGCTCATGATATTTTCAAGCTTAGTTGGTACTCTTTCCAGAAATATAAATATATAAAAATACCTGTTAAGCTGATCAGATAGAAATATTAGAATGAAGCCATAAGAAAAGGTATCAAATATTACCCCCCCCCGATCCTAACCTATCATCCATAACTTCTCTTATTGAGTCAGTTGTGTGAATTGTTACTTCTTTTTTTTCAAATGTGAAATCCTGTTATCTAACCAAGAATCTTTTCTTCTTCTACAGTAGATAACTTCTTCCCAGAGAAATAATTAATAGTAATTAGAATTATTGCTATTAATTAGCAGTTAGTAACAATGCAGTGTGCTGAGGGAATGTGCACGTAAGTAACATGAAAAAAAAAGGATTGTGTGTTGTGTAAGAACACTGGCACTAGTCATTCTTTGCATATGTGCAAAACAAAAGATTAATAATGCACAAACATTGCTAATGTGGGATAAAAGCAACACATTTAAATTTTAACTTTAACTAATTTGCAATCTGTGTGCTTGGCCAAATCTTTGTTTTTGCAGATAAGTACCTAAAAGTGTGGTAAAGCAGACAGTAGGTGCACATCAAATGTTGTACAGATATTTCTATATAATGCAGTATTTCACTCTAAACAGAAATGGCAAATTACCATGAGGTACCTCACATCATCAAGCTTCACCAAAGCAGCCTCCAAAGAAACTACTGACATTTTTGAAACCCAAAATATCCTATCTAATTTTTTTTATCCTAATTTGCATAAGCAGTAACAGAGTTCTCACTTGGTATGTCAGCCATTTAACAAAATTTAAAATAAAGTACCCCCTGAGGCTACATCCCTTCTGCAGGGGTATAGACTGTATCTGCATATTAATAATACACATTTCATTGAGTATCCCATAGTGAACTTACTACTTACACTAAATAATGTATATTGAGTCAAAGCATATGGAGGCAGGTGTCTTTTTGCCAATTTGGAGAGCCTTCAAATGTATATCGAGCTACATGCAACCAGCACCTGAGCTAGTTGCACCACTGCTGCCATCTTTCACAGCTCCCACAAAGCAGATTTCTACACTAAGAGCTGTTACAGACAAGATTTTTAAGTGGAACCAGTGCATAAGCATTGCTCTGTTTTGCCAGCCCAAAGCTCAGAGACACACTTGAGGTAGCAGTCTATAAACAGGACAAAATTTGGTGTCCATCGGTGCATCCAGTGCAAAGCTATTTAGCTACAAAGAGAAGTACAAGGCAGATGTGGCTTCATGAGTCATTTGTCATGAGTTAGTAAAGTTAACACAAAAACTGTTTTTATAGTCCCAGGAAACTTGTTACAACACTAAGTGCGAAAGAGTGAAGCTTGTCTAGGGCACCAAATGTACTAGGACTGGCAGTGATCATAGTCATTAAGTTTTTTTTCTGGCTAGAAATAGAAAGGCTTTTTTTCTTGAATTTGCATGAATATTTCAATGTGAAAAGGCTTTTCTTTTGTGGTGGAATGGGAGGTTGTCACCTGAATTCAGGTGTGAATTGCTGATATGCCAATAGCTCAGACCTTATGCATATTCACTAAAGTTTGGCTATTAATCTTCCCTTTGTTTCTTTATGTTGAAAGGAAGTAATTTTTATATGTATTTTTAAGTAACTTTCATTAGGGATGCTAAACGTTTGGTAATTTGTATTATATTTATTTTTTTTATTATATTATAGTATCATAAGGTTTATTATATTTACTTTTGTATAGCTATTAGCCTAAAGCTATATAGCTCTAATAATTAGATATGGCCAAAGACACTTGACCATCCCATCCATATGTGGGCCTTCCCCAAACTGTTGACACAATATTAGAGGCTCTCAATTGTCTGGAATGCCTTAGCATGCTGTAGCATTAAAATTTCCCCAAACCTGTTCCAGCATGACACTGCCCCTGTGCACAAAGCAAGGTCTGTAAAGACAAGGCTTGCCATGGTTGGTCCAATTTATAGCTCTTGATGTTTAGTAGATCACCTTTTGATGTTAACTTATCCCCAGTCTGCTCAAAATTTCTAATCTAGTTCACAAGTAGTCAGTTGATACATCTGAGATGTTGTCAACAAGTAGATGAACAGCATTTGTTTAGAATTGCTTGATAGGCTGGTTCATTGTAGTCTAGAGAAGGTTAGTAGAATATCTAATGTGGGCTATTCAAATAGTGTTATCAAATTCTTTACATATTTACATACCCAAAACCTTGATTAATAAATTTTAATTAGAAAAAAATATTGTTAATCTAATTAGAATCCTCCCCATTGGATAACATGAATCCCATTTCATTGGATAAAATGAATCCCATTGGATAACATGAATCCCATGGACATTCAAATGTACTTTTTGTGACTTGTATGTTTTATAGCATATTAAAACAGGACCTACTTACTGCTCCCAATTGAGTCCTGAAAAAATCATAGTGTGGAAAGTCGAAAACCTACATAATGGCACACTCAATCTAAATTCTTCATTGTACTTCTGAGACAAAGAAGAGTTCATCACTACAAGAGTTAACTTAATATTATACTGGGGGTGTTGCTGTGTATGTCTTTGTAAATCAGTTACACAGCTTGAATCTAACACAAGCTGAACATGTATAAACACTGTTTTGCAAGCAGCAGTGGGAAGAAAATGGCTTGCTACCTGAATGTTCGGCACTGGAAGTGGGCTGATGAGTGGTGGTAAGAATGGATCGCAGGAGAGCTGCCAGCTCGTGACAGTGCGCAGAGGAGGAGGAGGTCGGGCGGAGGTAAGGAGGGTCGCATGAGGAGTGGAGCTCAAAGCACACAGTCCTGCAGCACTCGGCATTGTCCATACCCAGGGAGGAGGCTCGGTGCTCAGTGGCCATACACGCGGCTGAGCCTTCACACGCCGAACAGGCATCATCCCTGCATCCTACAGCAGAGCTTTATGTGCTGGCACACAGGCAGGAAGGGAGGAAAAGTGACTAAGAAATGGCAGAAAAATCATGCATTTTTGTGTGTCATTGTGAGAATGCTGTAATTCCAGGGGATGTTGCAATGTGTCTTAGTGTAAAAGGTTACTTCATCCAAACAGCACTGCATAATTTAAACACAGTTTAGCAGATTTCTTTCCCGTGCATATTACCTACACTCTAAGCTTTTGCCCTTCAGGGTGCACCGTTAAAAGTTTATGTAGTTCTCTGCAGAAATAGTTCCAGACAGGAAGCCTTTAGAACTTGGCTAAAACCCAAGATAAACTTTTTTAAAAGATGGGTTAGCTATTAAAATGTAAAATAAAAAAGAAAGAAAATGCAAAGATTCCCTGAAGCAATGCCATAGTAGAACCTACTTTTAATCTCTTAAGGCATTTCGTCACCTATTAAGCACCTATTACCTGTTTGTCAGGCCTGTGGGTTTCGTTGCAAACTACAGGCAAGTAAATGAGCCAAAAATTCAAAAAAAAAAAAAAAAAAGGCTGAAAGGCATGTACATGGGAATGCTACCAAACATTTTGTCATTAAACTCATTCATTGGTCAGAAATACAGGAAGATAAAAAGATAAGCAAATATTTGGCAAGTGCACAGAAATCACATAAATCAATCAAGCATGGACTGAATGGAACTGGTGCTAAATGAATGATTAAACAATCATGTTTATATATATATATATATATATATATATATATATATATTTTTTTTTTTTGCTCTTCTGTACAGATCGTATTTCTGCAGCACTTCTGCACTTTCAGTTGCCTCAGATGAGTTTACCAGTTCACATCTAAATAAAACACTGCATATTTGACTTACTTCCTGCAGCTGAGTTGATTCAGGGTCAAATTTCTTTCTTACTGTAATCAAACTGCTTTAGAGTCCACTTAGAAGCAGATTTAGACAACCTCACTCAGACAGGTGTTTTAGTCCACACTGTGTGTGATTACTGTGTTCACACCTTCTCAACAGCCTGCACTGAGAACATAAACACACCAAGGTTTGATTTAAAAGCACTAAATGCTGCATATGTGAAAACAGACATAAAGAACATTTTTGATGGATGATTATGTTTGTTAGAACTCTAGAATCATAATGTTAATGTTCTTGGGTTTGTCCCTCTGGGTGAATCTTAAAAGGTTCTATATGGAACATTATAACACAAGATTTTCTTGTGGGGTTTGAAATAAAGCCTGTTTGAGAAGCAAAGAATCCTTTAAGGAACCGTTTCTAAGAGTGAAATGAGTGATTATTTGGTCCATTCTGCCACCTGGGAATAAATAATGTTTAAGGAACCATGCACTAAAAGGGTCTCCAGGGAATAAAAAAAAAAAGATGGGATCCACTCTAAAGAACATGTCTAGCATTGTTTTATTTGTAAGAATGTGTAAAATTTGAGAGCAGAGTGAAGTCCACACTTGCTCCTTTTGGTTTCTTAGATAAATCTCAGATCTTTAGGAATGCAAATCTTCACTGGCATATCAGATCACTAAAGAACTCTGGATTTTGTAGTCACGATATCTCCAGACCCTTTTTTGTCTTCTGAACACCAGAGGTTTTTCAGTCAGTGCTAGATCTCACCCAGTTACTGACAGTCAAGTAAAAGATTTATCCACAATGCAACTTCCACAGCTGATTTCCTTATAACGGATGGCATTGCTTGTCCATCTGTATTACCACAGAGGGGATATTTTCATATGCAAACCCAATCAGATTCATTCAGGTATCTAAATGCAAAAATCTAAATTTAAAATGGTACACATGTACTACTTAATATGTACAATATACTGTATATATACAGATACATATACAGATATGAAAATAAGCGCACTTTGCAAGTCTGAGCAAACAACATTGTGATCAATGCAAGTTTATTGGAACGCGTTGCTTTTATGGGTGCAGATTATTTCATAATTAATGTACTGCGCATCCTTATTGCGTTCCACAACTTGTGCGTGTATATGACTGATATCCAGTGGTCTGACATGCTTAGGATTTCCAAACTCACCTGTGAGGAGATGTGAGAATTCCCTTATAGAGCGGTACACTTTATTACACCCTCATTCCATCACTCACTGGTCACGCACATATTGGAAAAACAAACACACTCAGTCCCAAAGACCGGTTTAATATCCAGTGGCAGATGTTCAAAAGTGGCCGGAATGACAAGCGACCGCGCAGCGTCCACGCACGAACACGCGACCAGACCCACGGCTCCGATAGCAGTCCGCCCAAAAAAACAGGAGCTCGGTGGGACTGTGGAGGAAAATATGCTCCCTGTCACTCTGCCTCTCACTCAAGAAAAAACGTCCGCTCCTATAAGCGACCACGGCTCATATGAGACATATTAAATCTCGCTCAGAATATAATCCGGGTCGTGGGAACTTTACGCGTTACGTCCTGCGAGTGTGCACGGATTCCTTATGACGCGAATCAAAGTCAGTCTCTCTCTCTCTCTCTCTCTCTCTCTCTCTCACACACACACACTCACACACACACAGAGAGAGAGAGAAAGAGAAAGAGAGAGAGAGAGAGAGAGAGAGAGAGAGAGAGAGTGTATGGTGCCGCGTAACAGCGCACAGCGCATCCAAAATGCACACGGATGAAAACAAACTAGTGGGTTATACGTGCTCACCGAGTATCATCTGTTTTTGGCATTAACAAAACTACAGTTCATGTGCATGCTTACTTGGAAATATATATTTGTTTTTCCTTACATATTTTTCCCTCACAATTTTTATTAGCCCAGGATGCACAGGCAAATTCTTATTCTGTCATTTCTAACCTGTCATTTTGCCCTGCTGCCCATCAGCTAATCTATATTTATATACCTTTCATGCATACCACCAGGGGGCACACCATGTTTGGTCTGTTTTATCAGCTCACCTTTTCCAAAACTCAAAAGTGGGAAAAATTTGGAACCCATGATTACATTTGCAAAAATAAATAAATAAATAAAAGGGTTAATTTTAAGTTGGTTAAGGTCATTTAGTTGAGAACCTAAACCATTTTTTTTGACAAATAAATTTCAATAAGAATTAAATATGAAGAATTAACATGCCCTCAGAAACGCTAGAAAACAGTGGAAAAACTAGGTAGAAATGCTAGCACTGTCTGCATGGTGTGTAAGTTCTGTTCTCTGACAGTTCCTCAGCCTCAGCTACATCACTCAAGTTCATAATTGGTCTGAACTCCATGTGCACATTACTGTTTTTAATCTGGATCAAACAGTTAGTTTTGTTTATGCATGATATTTTATACTAAATTCTGTTGGTTCTCTTTCCTAAGATATAGGCCTAAATAATCAAGTAGCCTAATTTCAACCATAGTGACCCTGATCAGGCAGTAACTAAGGATGAGGGAATGAAAAATGTAAATGCATTGTCCAGCAACTCACATTTAGGTTAATGTGCATGCTCTTTTGTTGTCCAGCAAGCTACATATCTGACAGCTCAGTTGCACCTACGAGCTTGTGGCTCAAGCACTTTCCTTATATCACTAGACTGAACCTCTCAGGCAACTTCCAATAGACATCGTACATATAGCATCTTAATTATTTCAGTACATGTACATTCTGTACTATTTCACTTCATGCATCTTTTTATGTGCAGTGATGTTCAGCATTGTTTAAAATTATTCTCATACTTTTTATAATTACTTGCACTGCATTACACTGTTTTATATGAAATAACTTGAACTTCATACCCAAGTAAAAATTAATCCTGTGGGATCCCAGACCAGGTACTCCTCTTGTGTCAATCAGGTTTCCAGCAAGAATTGTAAAAACAGAGTCCCTATCTGTTTAGAAAACATTTTATTTTCAATCAAAATAATGTATTCTTATTCAGTACTTCCCTAGTCTTGCTTAATGAATTCTTTGCACAATTTGAGCTCAATCTGAGGACAATCTGGGGAACACTTATACCTACAGACTCGCACAAATAGCACCCCTAGACTGTCTGATAATTTCACCTCATGTATTTCAGCATATAGCATGTTATTTTATCACAGTTGGACAGTAAAATGGGAATTGAAAGGACTCACAGTGATCTTGAGACTTAGTGACATAGCTGGACAGCCTAATATGCTATTTAAATAACTAACTAGCTAACAGTAAAGTTATAACAGAAACTCACCAACTTGTCAGCTGAGCTAGCTAATGCAGTTTAACATTGTCACTGTCAGTGAATAGACCTGAAATTGTTGGGGAGACACAGAACCTGATTAGCAAATTTAGGTGAATTAATTTTTTTCTTTTTTCAATTAATATTTATTTATGTAGCATATTTAAAAACAACAGGTTTTGAACAAAGTGTTGTACAAAACTATCCAACACATAATGAATGGTAAGAAAATTAAGATTAATAAAATAACACCAAAGAATAACACTGCACAATACATTACTGTCACAGTGCAACATTAGGAGACACACTGAAATATATGTATATGTTTGTGAGTCTGTTTATTTGTTTGTCTGC
>CM074956.1:17121814-17145860 GCA_037577455.1 Pangasius macronema | reverse complement strand
GTATTTTTGGGCTATGGTCTTAAACTTTTGATCAGCTGATGAACAGCCTGTTTGAGTTTAAATGCAGTTTTCAATAATTTGCCAATCTCTGTTTTTTGGGGGGTTTTTTTGCCTCCTGCTCCTTTTTCTTCTTTTGACATTTTGAAGCAGTTCTTACAACCTGGTGATGATCCACCAGCGCGGAATTGACTATAGTTAATATGTTGATGTTGAATTCAATGGAATGTGAAATATTAGTTTAAATATCTTTAGTTATAGTAATGCATATTTTATGTTTGTATCTATTTTTAAAGGTTATCAGCCTTCTACTACTTCAATTACAGCTACTGCGCTGCTTCTACTATTGCTTTGCTAAGCCTTTGCAAGCAGAAGAAAAATAAAAAACAGTAAAGATGAGTCATCCTCTTGTGTCCTTCACCACTTAAAAGCCAAGTTTGGGCAGAGCTATATGGGACAATCTAAAAAACTTGACTACATATATGTATGCATGCATGCATAAAATAGCAAACAACCTGTTCTCATTCATTCATCTTTAGTAAGCTCTATCCCAGGAACACTGGGTGCAATGGAGGAATGCACTCTGGATGGAATGTATCTGTATCTGTGACTTAGCAAGTTTACAGAGCCTCCCCACAAGCATTTTAATGTACAATTCTCTCTGGCATATTGTGCATATAACAAATAAAATGACTTTGACTTCATGGTAGTTGGACCTCTGTACCAGCCAATAAAGGGAGATATTTGTTAATTTTGTCCCTTTTTTTTCCCCTTAGCCCTGATCCTTAGGAACTGCAAGGAGCTACTGATAAATCTAAACGTCACTTCTTTAGACTGCAGTTTCATTACGTGAATAGCCAGAGCACATGAAGTGTGTTAAGCATTGCACTTAATGTAATGCACTGGTTTAAGCTTTCATTCAGATGCACAAATCAGAACTTTAATAAAAGAAGCTTAGTGTTTTTTTTATTTGGGTCAGGTTTCTATATGCATAAATGTATGTAGTTACCTTTAGACATTTTCACATTAGCATCAAAAGGTCACTATTTCATTAAGAAAATAAATGATTGCTCTTATTCATATTTGTGTTAGTCATTTTAAAGCACAGGGAGGACTGTTGGCATGTTTTTTCTTTCTTTGTTTAGACACATCTTTACTCACAGCTTCTCTGAAATTTGTGCAACCTTCAAAACTTAATTAAATTTGAGAAGTGATGTTTGAGATGAGCTTCGCATCAAAACATTCTGTGGGATGTCTACTAGAGGTGTTGACTGTAAATCAACAAGGTCAGTTTTGAGGTACAGTTTCACAGAAGTGCTAGAATTTAATAGACACTAGTGAATATTCAATTTTGTTTCTTGGCAAGTGAGAAAGTTCTCCTTTTACATATATTTTAATCCGGTTCTAAAGAGGTAAAAGTTCATAAAAAAATAGTCTTGGGTAGAGAACACCGTTTGAGTTTCCTTTGATGAGATACTGAAAGTTTTTGCTATGTTACTGTTGAAATATTATGCATAACTGAAGAGCTTGGGAATTTAATCACATGTTTGCAGCACGTGATTGCACTGAAATATTTCAGTAAATTGGTGTAAATTCTAAATCTGTATGGACTGATCTGAATAAACGAAGAATGAAATGAACAAAAATATGCGTCCGTTGTCTGTGGAAACAGTTTAATAAACAATAAAATTAAAAGAATTGAGCAAGAACTACAGCATGTACACAAGGATAAATTTACCTACATGACAATGCTCTAAAATATGTTCTTATAGCAGCTCAAAAATGACCATTAGGCTATTAGCATGGTGAAAGGTTCGAAGTCAAGGAAATATGTTTTTTGTGATCAGCTGAGGTATTATAGTTCTGAAATGAACTGTAGGTGATTGACATTTCGAAAATCTGAGCAGTGATTATCTTTCAAGTTAGCAGGCTACTGTTAAGCTAGCAACTTAATGTGTCCTAACACTTCTTACCTCAATACTAGCTAGCTAGCTAGCCACTAACTTATTAAATTTTAATTGTATTTAATATTTTAATTTTCAAACTTTCAACAAATTTTCAACAGGTTGAAGCAAGAAAGAAGACAAATTGACAAAAATCCAGGTCATTTATTTCTTACTGTTGTTTTGGTTCCATTTCTCCTTTTCTGCTTTTTTTACACCTTCATGGAACGACGAAGAAGTACTAGAAGCACTACAATCGATACAATCAATGGTTTAAATCAACGTATTTAAAGTCAAAGATTACATTTTTTTATATACCACAAGGGCCCCTGTGACTGGCAGATAAAAAAAAAATTGCCTAATGATAGAAAGGTGTTATTTTTTTGCATATCTACTTAAAAATCATGTGAGCTCCTGGTACACCAGGGTCCTACTACCGTTTATAGCAGGAAATGGCCCTGACAGTGAAGCTTAAGACCTTTAGGACCCACTTTAAAATCCACTAAGATTCCCTGCATACTCTGCACCAAACCCATTATATCTGTGCACAGACCTGCAGAGAAAATTGTTCCTTTCAAGGCTTGTCATCGACATGAACTTAACCTACTATGAAACAGGCAGATACTGGCAGGGGAGCAGAAACGCCAGCTTAGACATGCCAACCACAGTTTGCTTTCCAAGAGAAAAGACATAGCCTTCATCTGCAGAGTCGCTGGGGGGTTGGTTTCAAGTCAAGAATAGAGAGAGAGAGAGTAGAAACTTCCCTCAGAACCATACGGGTGCATTTTTGGGCCCACCTGCAGAGAAACCAGCAAGGAAATATCTTCAAAATACGTCAGGTGAGCTCCAACAGGGATAATATATTCATTTTGTACAGTTTGTGTTTAGATTGTGTGTACACACTTGTCTAAAGATATCCATGAGTGTTTGTCTACCACCCATGATCTCTGTCCAAATTTCTCTCTCTCTCTCTCTCTCTCTCTCTCTCTGAGCATTTTCATCTGTTTTTCAAACCTCTTCAATTGCATTCCCTTACATCAAACCAGGTGGTTACATCATTAACAACTGGGTGTATATTGACCTCATAATTTCATTTGTTATTCAAATAGCCAGTATGCACATTTATCTCATTTTCCTCCATGTGCTTCACACCTGCAGATGTTTCCAAATGGAAGCCCTACTATAAGCACTCTCAAGATACATGTACTGAAAGCACTCATTCCAGGAAAAATAAATGGTTTCCTGTAAGCAGGCAGATAGATGAATGCACACACACACAGATGGAGAGCATATACAACCTGCATGCCAACATTAAACTGGATGTGATTTGTGTTTGTGGCCAGTCTGTTTACTTACCCATTTTCCTCTTCTCCTCTCACTCCCTCTGATCTATAAGCTGCTTTCATCCACAGCGTTGCGAATATTGGTAGTGTTTTGCTTTTCACTCCATTTTCAGTAAACCTTTAAAATGGTTCTGTGTGAAAAGTCATGGATGACAAACATTTAGAACATGCTAGAACTAGCACGCCAGGCACTATCAGGCCATGTTCAAAGTTGCTTATTTTCAAATTCGTCACGAGAAATGTCTTGATGGGCTACGACTTTGACGAAGAACCAGAGTAAATAACGTGTGTGACGTCAGTACACTAATAGGATTTGACATTTTGGGGTTAGTTTGTCAAATAAACCTTGGACTCAGAACATACAGTTTACTAAATGTAGTGTCATTGTTATCTTTCTACCTCGGCTTCCCACACAAAATGGAATTAATTACGCACACAATGTAATAGTTATCTCTTTTCTGCACACAATATACATGCACCAGCCACTTTAATAGGAACACCTTTATTCCTGCTTATTCATATAAAATAGGTTAGTACACTACCGACGTGTTACGTTTTTTAGTTCCTCTATGTCCAGTTCTCGAAGTCAATTGCAAGTGTACAAACATCAGAATGGAGGATATATGTGATCTCAGCGACTTGTTGGCAGGGTTGTTGCCACGAGATGGGCTGGTTTCATAAGTACTGGTATTTTCACACACAACAGTCTTGAGAGTTTACACAAAATGGTGTGAAAAATAACAAATATCCAGTGAGTGGCAGTTCTACGGGTGGAAACGCTTTGTTGATGAGAGAGGTCAGAGGAGATTGGCCAGACTGGTTCGAGCTGACAGGAAGTCTACAGTACCTCAATAACCACTCTTTACAACCGTGATGATCAGAAAAATATCTCAGTCTTGTTATAATAGTTGGCCCATGAGGCCTGTCAGATAATAAGGTATTTTTTTATGGAAAATCTGCTAGTTTGAACTGATATGAAATAAAATCCTTTGGGTTGATCTGTCAGTTTGACTGACTGAAATGACTGATTTAGAAAGAAGGGAGAAAATACTGCATGATTCTACAATAGAGAGAGAGATGGGGGATTAATACATATGCAGGCTCACATAATAGTTTAGATGACAATTCTTTCAAATTGCAGAGAAGCTGTAATTCATATATCTGAGGTATATTTCTGTCCCTGTTTGTGTCTAAATTTGTTTGCATTTTATTTTTGTTCTTTTTTTTTATTAATAGCATGTTTTCCATGTTCCCAGATGAATTGTGTTCTTTTACATAATTTAATGTAAAGCATGAAGAATTAACACAGAATTAATTAAGAATTAAGTAGCTTCCTACTTCTGGTTCTCGTTTGCAGCTTAGATAGGTAGGACACATCAGAAGATTGTAAAATTCCTAAAGGCTTACAAATATGGATACAAATAGAAATGCATTTTTTGCACTCGAACGTCCTTTCCAAGTATGACCGTGGTTTTTTCAGTACTCGTACTCGCTCACCTGTCTACTTCAAACACCCACCAAGAGAGTGGACAAAGAAAGACTATATTCATTAATGTGAATGTGAACAATGCATTTACAGCATTCATTCATTCATTCATTCATTCATTCATTCATCCTTAGTACCTGCCTTGTCAGGGTAGTGGTGGGTTAAATCAGCATTTCATTGTTGTTTAGGTTTATATTTTGGGAAATACTATCTATTAAATTGCTTAGAAAACATCTTAGGCTGATGCAAACAAAAATAATAATTCCACAAATGGAGTTAAAAGACAGTCAAGGACACATCACTATTTACATAAAAAGGGTTAAGCCACGGCCACTTCTGGTTCAAATCCAACTACAGATACAAATAGGAATATTTGGAGCACTATACACAGCTAATGATTCAGGTACAAATACAGATAATGGGTTACACCCCTTTCTAATAGGAATTAGTGAGTGAGGGTAAAAGTTCAAGCACAATGCTAGAAGACATTTTGATATACCTTAAATGCAATTCAAACGCTCTCAAATATGTATGAACGTTGGACAAACTTGTTTGGTTAAGTTGTAGCGTTCGAAAGATTAATGGTCAACGTGGACATAGAGAAATTTCTGAGTTTAGTCTTTGTATTTACACTCCCATTTCCAGTTGTTTTAGAGCTTTTTTTTTGCTTTTTTTTTTCATGTGGACTAATTTACCATCTGCTCTTTGAAGGAATTTATGATGAACCATGTTTCTTCATACAATCTCTCATGGTTCTCAGGAAGGAGTCATTGCTCATTTTTCATGTAACTGCTGTAGGCCTAATTTGTCAGATGGAACTAAGTATAGATAATAAGAAGGAGTTATAGTGATTAATCTTGTCAAATAATGTAGAAGATTTGGTGGGAAACAAGATTCAAGGGACATCAGTTTAGGAGTTTTATTTGTTCTGTAATAATGGACTATTGTGACAATAAAACCGGTACATGTCTAAAATACCTATAAACTACCGTTTTTGTATATGTATTTATATGCCAATAAGACATTGCATCATATTATTAAGACTATACAACTTAAGAGGCACATTATCGGACATTTTCAGCATATATGGTTATATGCTGTATGTTGTCCTGGGTGACAAAGAAGTTAATGTTAACTGGCCTACTGAGATAGAGACAGACAGACAGACAGACAGACAGGACATGTTGCATGTCGAACATTTATTTTATTTTATTTTGCGTTACAAAGACAAAAAATTTTTTTCTTTATTTTATTAATAAATAAGTAATTAATAAATATTCATAAAATAATTGGACTAAAAATTTTTCACCTTTTTCCCATTTTTTGACATGGTCTTGTCAAATAATCAGTGAGAAAGAGCAAACACTGAATTCTCTAGGATATATTTTCTGTGACATATTTGGAAATAATCTGACTGAGATGAAGCAAATTACCTGTATTTAGCTGTATTCACTGGATTACTCTCTTGGTGATAATAACATCCTTAAGTAAGTATATAAAATAATGTTCCCATCTTTGCCAAGCTCGACTTCAGGCCTCAGGAGAAGATGCCTCCTTACAGGCATTGATTAGAAAGCTAAATCACTTAATACCAAAATTACACACTCACGTGTGTAAAAACTAAAAGCAGAAATGTGCTTACTGCTTATTAAGAACTTAATTTGTATCTTAAGAGTACTCTGGAGGTGATGTATCATGAATTAAAACACCGAATTATTTTTAAGTGTGCTGTACCAACTAAGACATATCAAGACCTGTGGTTCTCAAACCAAGCCTTGCACACCATGTTCAATATCTATCTATCTATCTATCTATCTATCTATCTATCTATCTATCTGTCTGTCTGTCTGTCTGTCTGTCTGTCTATNTCTATTAGGTAGACATTATTTAGACTTAAACACTTATAAGAACTGAATTATACTGAAATTGAAGAAAACTTGATTCATTCAGCATACTGTTTTAAAGAGCATTTTGATACAGCATTGTTACATTAGTGTGTTAAACAGTTCTCAGCAACACTACAGCCCTGTCATATTGTCCTGTACATGTTGATGGCCCTTTGCCTGACTCACATCACATTGGCGACAAGGGTGTGAACTAGAAATCTGTAATATTGGCCTGACATATTTTCACGCTTCTAGATTTACTGAAGGAAAGTCTCTCACCTCCTTCCCCTGAGGTATAAGATCTTGCAAAGAATGTCACACAAACTTGCTCTTCTTTGAAAACACAAAAGGCAACATTATTCTGTGTGTGATTTGGGAACATGCCCTGTTCTTGACTTCAGCAGGAGTGACAGGCAGTTCCAAGCTATAATGGGAAACAGTAGGAAGTTGTGCCTAATATGGTTTGCAGCTTTATCTTATTTTCAATGGCAAGATATGGTGAGTGAAGAATGCCTAATAATCCAGTAATGGTCTGATCAGAATATATCAGATTTTAGACCATAGGGCAGAGGAATTTTAATTTTACTATTCTGTCAAGGCTTTGACCATGCCCTGTTCCATTTTCTGGAGTTACCACCATGGATCTCTCCACTTACTCCACTTATAGTTATCATGTTGACCCCTTCCATGATATTCCCCTACCTATTCCCTGCCTCTTATCTGTTAAGGACTAAACATGAATTATATATAAACTCCACACACATGTATTTGAAGAGGCCTTGTTGGCTTTTTGGGCCTTGTTAACCCTTTTCACAGATGCACTTTTCAGCATAGATTGGTATTTAAACAAGGCTAAGTGTACAAGCAAGTCAGAATCAAAATCTCTTGAAGACTGACTGGGAGAAAACATCATCAGGAAAGAGACCGTGTTGACGATTATTCATCCTACAACACACTTACATTTTGAGGCTGAAAGAAGCATGGAGAATTATTGGTAATTGAGTGATTCAGAGATAAAGAAGATGTTAGCCATTTATTTTAAGGACAAGATTTTTCATCAAAAAAAAACAAATTGAGAGCAGAGATGCAGTCCTTTATGGGCAAAGCATCAGTAACTCTGAGAAACTGCAAGAATGTGGCATAATTAAAGCGAAGAGGTGAGAGGAAAATGTCATCAAATCCAGTGTGTATGGTATGGTATACAGTGTGTCATGGACTTCCTATAACATGTGAAGCATATTCTCTAATATGTCTATATATAAGTCTCTGTAAGGTGTTTTGAATGATAAAATACTTAGCGATTTCGCCATAGCCTGACCTGTTTAACTCAGCAATGACCTTTGTTGGTTTCTATCATTTATTTAGTTTAGCCTATAATTACTCATTTTTAATACCACAGCACTGCTGTATGTTTAATTCTGATTGGTCAGGATTTTAAATTTTCTCTAATTGGCTCAGACAGTAATTCCATTATTGAAAGCAGTCGTTCTTTATTTCTGTAGTAACAACCTACAGTGCTTTGAATGGCAGAAGCACTGTGTAACTTTAGGATTTTTAGGAGTCTCCAGTGTGAGCGCTTTGTAACAGGTTAAGCTGTAACTTTAAGTTTTCAGACACAGGAAAGTCTTCAGTACAGAGGATAACGTGACAAGCTGCATTTTTATGCTTGAGTGGTGGAGGCATTATGTTTGCAAGTTGTTTATCCATCAGTCCATCAAGATTGTTGTTAGCACAATATGTGAAGAAGGAAGAAGTAGTTGAATGTTTATAGGATTTATATGGAATTATCATTGTAACCAGCAGGTCACGGCAAGGTCAATTTAACGAAATTTCTTGAAGAGTTTCTTTCCTGTTTGACATACAGAGATGCCATAGGTCCATCCATGTGTCCGTCCATCCGTGTGTCCAAGATTCTCATTATAGTTGTAGGATTTATATGGAATTATCATCTGATTGATCTGAATTTCTGACAAAACCTTTATTTTTATATTAAATAATTTGTGTTTGCTTTGTGCACTCATTTTTGCTGCTACACCATTAGCCTGGCAGAATGATAAGGATGGTGAGTACTTCAAGGCCTTTAAAACCCATGGCTCAACAATATCTTCCCGAGGAAACCCAAGCAGACAGTCCTAAAAAAACAGATACCAATGGTTCTGTTTTAAACCCCTTTTTTTTCCTTCATCATCTGACTCATCCTTGTACTCATGTGTAATGGACAGGCAATGGTCTTATGAGGATACATATAGGTAATAATAATAATATATGATACTTTATCTTAGCCAATGATTTTTTTCAATTTAGTACTATATAATAGCATGTAACCGCAAAGGAAATACTGTTCTTTCCTGCTCTGCGTTCTCTTCTTTCTCTTCTCTTTTATGTAACTACTTCTCTAGAACTTCTTCACAATAAATCCTCTGTCTAATGTTGATGCAAGTTTTTTTTCTGTCTTGGAATAAGCTGTGACCTGTGATTTTTTTTTTATTTGAAGACGTATGCCTCATCATTTTTGACACCATTGTCATAATCAGTAGATGAACTGAGTAGATTTTTGGAATTGATCCAAACAAGTTCACAGCAAGGTCAAATGTCTGAAATAGTTTTTCTTCAATAGCTTATTTTCTGCTTGAATATTTTAAGGGTAATTGACTTGTAAGGGTAATTTTAAGGACTTGACTTGCTAGTGGTGGAGGCATCCCGACGTGTTTGTCTTATGAACGACACAATAGAGAAAAAAGAGAGACTGTTGAGGGAACGACTGCTTATAGCTTCTATAACATAAGTGATAACAGGAACGTACTTGTTTCCTGAATGTTCCACAACATTTAACTTAACTATAAATGGATTAAAAAGTATGCTCTTTGTTAAATAAAAAAAATTAAATAAAATGAAACAATCGCTGGCAAATTGCTGTGGTAAAAGAGGAATAAAACACTTCAGAAAGTGCTGTTATTGGACAATAATAAACTATGGTGGTGTAAAAAAATAACATCACACTACCCTATCATTAATTATTTTCCCATAACAGTATGCCATATCATGTTTTATTCTTTACATTTTGTTGCCTTTTTTTCAGTAGAGCATGTTGAGGGAAACTTTTCAGCTCTTTCTTTTTTCCTTCCTCAGAAAAGGAGAGCGAGCCTTGTCGGCCTAGGAAATAGAACAAGAACAGTTACCATTTAACACTAGTGTGTTGTTATCAGTGTGCATCTCCTCTCTCTCTCTCTCTCTCTCTCTCTCTCTCTCTCTCTCTCCCCATCCTATTCTACTCAATGCACAGTGCTATTGGCTTTCTGTTTGTCTCTGGCACTTTAAGACACTCAGTAGGAGACAGTCGGATTCTTGTGCAAAGTGACTCTGCTAACAGTCGGTCTAAAGCAGCACAACAAATGCTATTTCCATTCAGCTGTGAAATAGGATATTGGATTTCTTTGGCAAAGAAGACCATGAGTGATCATGTAAAAACAAATAATTGTAATGTTATTATTATCCTTTATGCCATATGTGTTTATTTAGCAAGGTGATTTCCATATTATTCCTTCATATACTTGTGTATGACATACAACTTTTGTTATGGATCCTTTATATCTAATATCTAATATGTCACACACCAGAATATTGATCATCACCATGCATTAAATTTTTTCACACCCCTTAACAGTGTTCTCTAGTTCAGCCTTATGCATGCATTTTGGTTCTCATTTTTAGTACGTCCATTCTTGAGTCTGTTCCTCTTGACTTTTATTCATCTTCCTGTTTTTGACCCTTAGACCCTTTGACTACACCATTTGGGCTCTGTCAAATGCCAAATGGTAGCTTAAGCCCTCACGTCCTCCTCCTTTTCTGCACTTTGGTGATGTCATCAGGGTGCAGACCTGTGGTGTGACAGTCAGAGGTGTGAAATCGAGCAATCTGGACAGTCCTTACGAATTCATCAAATTCCAGTTGTGTTCTATGTAGTGCTTTCATGATGGCTCACCATTCAATGATACCAGTGAAGAGATGTGAAATTGCACCATTATTACTCACTCAAATGCTTGCTCTGATTATACAAGAAATGGAGGTAATGATTGCAATGCAGTGACCAAAATTCCTTTTCCCTTTCAGAGATTAATAAAAAATTAATAAAAAGTTAATCATCATGTTCACACTGACAGATTTAAAATGATTGTGAATTCAAATGAGCTCCATGTAAAACTAGATGTAGATGATGCAGATGATGAAGATGATGATGCATAGAATATCAATATTAATCAGGTTACTGATCACACTCAGTTTAATATCAGTTTTTCCAAGATTTGTTTCATATAAGCTGTAACTGTAAAGCTGCTTCATGACAAACTGATAACACAAGGCACTTTAGGACTTTAGGATCTTTTATCCTGGCTTTAATGTTGCTGTATCCACCATGCCTTGCTTTTCAAAAAAAATAAATAAAAATCTGTTCGCTGTTGTTGGTCTTTACAAGTAATCACAAAACGTTTTGGAAAAGAGACCACTGCTGAGTCCGCTTCCAGGTGGACTTCAAGCATCATTTTTAAGCCTGAAATAAGAAATGCGACAGTCTATGNAGTCTATGGCCTCATGAACCTAGCATGCAAATTTTAACCTTCTGCCTAGATCAGATGTGAACACAAATCAGCATGGGAATTTGCTAGAAATGCCCCTTACATTTGTCCAAAATAACACATGTGAAAGTGCATCAACTAGTATTATGGCATAGGAAAATATTGAAAATATTGTGATGCAATCAAGAATGCATCAACGAACATAGCTATGCATTAGTAATTTGGCATATTACTCATTCATTCATTCATCATCTTCAGATAGCTGCTTCACCACTGTGTCACCCACAAAAAAAAGAGGCAATGAGTAACAGTTTGCATTTGGGTTGGTTACAAACACATTGCAAACGCAGTGGCGTGACAAGAAATTTGTGGTGAAAGATATTAAAAACAATCCAGAATCCACAGGTTTATATGAAATAAGTGAATGGAAGAAAATGCAAAACAAATTTCAGCATAATATTGCCAAAAATAATTTTAAAAAAATTAAAAGAAATGAAAAATGAAAATAAGTGACCCAAGACTCATCTTGTAATTAAAAATATTGCAAAGATGAGTTCAGCTAAAATAAAAAGAGCAGTGGTATGGGGTTTAATAATAAAAAAAAAAGTATTGTTTATTCAAAACATATTTGTTCAGATGACAAACCAAGTATGAAATGAAATGGAAAATATGAAAGCAATATTAGTTGAAAACGCACACACACACACACACACACACACACACACACACACATACACGCATGCACACAAGCATTCACGCATGCACACATTCATACACAGCATCTTGTTTGGCTCTCATTCGCTCTTTCTCTGCTGCTCTCATAGTACACAGCTCTAATGAAAAGGTTATGCCATTATAAACAAGCATTTTATTCCACACCAAACCTTCACCCTTTCCTGTTGTTTCTATCACATATCTCACTGTTGCTGCTTTCTCTTCTCAAAACTATCCAGAACACTGGTCCAGCATTTCCACGGTCTGAATGATACCCTCTGTTCTATGTAGTGAAATTGTAGGTAGCATTGGATGACAGGAATGTTGTCTGAAAAGAAAATTACCACCATTATCCTCGACTGCACTTTAGAAGAAACAAACAATGCAAATCTGTCACCGTAAAAAAAAAAAATAAAATAAAACACTCACACTTTAGAAAGCTTTCTGAATTAAGCCGCTTTCACAGCAGTGCCCACTGTGCTTAAACTCATTATCACATGCATTTATCATGTATGTGTGTATGTCTGTGTGTGTGTATGTGAGATAGACAGGGAAAAAGGGAGTAATGCTGCATTTGACTTAACTCAGAAGTGGGAAGTCATGGATGCCTCCATTAAAGTGTATGTTTTGTCTGTCAGGTAACATTAAAGATCATGAGTGTATGACACATTTCCCAAAACAGTGAAATGTATTTTCAGTGTTATTGATTTGTGTGTGTATGTGTGTGTGTGTTAGTAGAGGATATTAGAAAGCATCTGTGTGTGTATGTGTGTGTATCAGCAAGAGAGAGAGAGAGAGAGAGAGAGAGAGAGAGAGGGAGAGAGAGAGAGAGAGAGAGAGAGAGATGATAGGCGAGTACAACTTTGGAGAAGATAGTACAGACTGTCTTTATGTGTGTTAGGAGAGGGTATTAGAGAGCATCTGTGTGTGTGTGTGTGTGTGTGTGTGTGTGTGTGTGTGTGTGTGTGTATCAGTGAGAGAGGGAGAGAGAGGTGATAGCTGAGTACAACTTTGAAGAAGATAGTGCAGACTGTCTGTATGTGTGTTAGGAGAGGATATTAGAGAGCATCTGTGTGTGTGTGTGTGTGTGTGTGTGTGTGTGTGTGTGTGTGTGTGTGTGTGTGTGTGTGTGTGTGTGTGCGTGTGTGCATGTGCAAGGAGAACAGAAGCAAATAATTGCTGGGAAAGAGGATGGAATCTTATCTAGATGGATTCTTATTATTTATATCTTCTGGGCTGTTATGTTCTTGTAATGGCTGATATAAAAGAGAGAAGTGAGATCAGACAGAACTGAAGCAGCTGTTGGCTGTTTATGCCCAAGATAAGACTCCTTGTGAAATGAGTGACACAGTACAGGAAAACCTCATCACATAAAAAAAATCATACAAATTCTATATTCAAACGGTGTGGTGTGAATTAGGGAGCATGAGGTCATGCTGGTACATGCTGGTACATGAAAAGATGAAGGTCATAAACTAAAGTGTTTTTAAAGTTCCACCAAGTCCATTATATGCAGTATTTGTTACACAACACATTCAGTATAAAGGATTTTTCACTCAGCAGGCAACAAATCGCTACTTAGCGCAGGTTTTCATAGAGAAGCAGACAGTCGCTTGCCTCTTTGTGTGGTAACCAAGCCAAGTTTACATGTTATTTTTAATCCATTGAAAATAAATCTTTCTAGATAATTTAAAACCATGAACGTCTGCCACCCATTTAATGTATTATTTAATGTATTATATCAGTGATGGCAAAACATAAAAACATGAGCGGAATCAGAATTATAAATGAGTCAAAGCTGCAACTGAGTTCACAGGCTAGCTACTTAGCACACTCATCCCAGATCGCAAACTGACACAGGCTGAATATATATTTTGAGAAGCTATCTTGGCCCTCCATATACAGCGTTGCCCCAACTTTGGCCAAAAGTTGGCCTAACATTAGCAAAGGAGCACTTTTCTTAACAGCCCTGTCAGTGGTAGCCCAGCATTGGCAAGGTAGATTTAAAGGTGGCTGAAAGTTTGTCATTCCTGGTGGCCCAACATTGGCCCAACAGACAAAATGATGTTGCGATGATGTGGCCTAACAACAGCACCCAATGTTGGCCCAATATCAGCCATTGCTTTGCCATTTTGTCTGCTGGGACAACGTTGGACCAAAAGGACCATCCAACTTTTGGAACAAGGTCAGTATGCTACCTGAAATAATTCTTAGCTTTTATAAGGGATATGTACATACGTACTGTGTATAGAAACAAGTACACTTACATTAGCTGACTATGTTATATCCTCAGTGTTGAGAAAGATTAACCACATTTATGCACTCATTTTCTTCTTTTGTGTCAACTAAGTTTGCTAGCTAAATGTAGCAAGTTATCCTGCAAGCTAGTTCACCACCTAAAAAGTTGAGAACTTCATCTCAGGTACATGTGCAGTGGTTTCTCTGGGCTGAGAGAAAACGAAAATTCCCTCATGACAGTGTTTTGAGTTAGCATTTCTGTAGCATGTCTTTGAGAGGAGTTACTCATCCAAGCACTGCAGTAATAGTGTTAATCCAAAGTGGAGCTTTAGTATGCAGTAATGAGGTGGAGGAGTTGTTTTCCCTCTGGAGCTCCTTTTTCCTCTGCTTCATCTGCACTCTCCTTACAATGAGCGTTGATTTTTGAGGGTTTTGTGCATTGATTTACATAAAACACAATTCTCTGGTTTGGTTTAATGTTTTTTACACTTATTGAGGTCAGAGAGTGGGTCTGCGGCAGACTGGTGAATATGGACCTTTGGGAGGAGTAGATAGCATAAACCTCGCTCTTAAATGCTTTGTGGTAAACAGACTTAATGTGGGACTGTATAGTGCATGGAGCTGCTAGCCTCTGAATACCCATAATGCAGTCAATTAGCGTCTGTGCAATTGTGCCATGATCCGGGGTTGTCAAGTCTTTGTGACAAAAACAGCCCAGAATTAAGTACCAAAACTCAAAAGGTGTAGATATTAACTTATAAACTGCACTGTAGGGTCCAATATCATGACTACCATGCCCAATATACTGTACTATTTAAAAGTAACATAATACAATAATCTGTTGCACCCAGCCATTTATGAATGGGAATAAGAGGCAGGCTTAAGAGAGGAGAAAACTTCACATAAGGAAGTAATCTAATGTGTGTAGCATGCTGCTCAAATAGTCCAATTCTGCAGAAAAAAAAACACAGACCTGGCAACATTTTCATGGTCACAGAGTGAAAAACCCTTTGTGTTTGCACCTTTTAAACAATTAAAACAATCTCTGTTTTTATCCTACTTTTAATTTTTGTCAGCAATTTTGAGAAATCTTCTTCACCAACCCAATAAGCAACAGTCAAATACCAAAATGGTCTCCTTGCAAAAGATGAGAGGTAAAGATAAGTGTTTGCCCCTTTGAAATGGAATAAATCACTTACCATTGTGTGTTTATACATATTTATACAAAACTTTTGGTGATCAGGTTTATGAATAACTACCTGAGAGAGCTGTGTGAGCTACTCAAAAGCTAACATGTCCCCTATTAAAAATCAGAATAATATCAGATGCTAACTAGGATGCACAGTTGAAAGACTCCACTATCAAAAGGCAAACAAAATATTCCCTTTTTCATATGAAAATGAGACACACTAAAAGAGAAACAAAAAAATAGGTGTTAGCAGCGCATTGACTTGCAAAACACAACCGCGGGATCCTGAACATGGTGTTAGACGATTCTTTTCCCTGCACATTTTCAAGAGGGGTGTGACACACAGCTGCAATCTTCACTTTTTCAGCTGTGCGCTTTCAGGCAACATTACCATAGATGCACTTCCTGGAAGCTGCTAAGCCCTTCTCAACACAACCCTGAATGTAAGGAATGTTAAGAGCCATCATCTCTGAAACCAGGCATTCACAAGGTTAACAAAATCTGTTTAGAATGCATTCGAGGTGAAACATTTGACTCCAGGGATGCTCCAAGAAACTAAAGGCTTAATAGGATTTATGAGAAAGTTAATTTAATGCAGGAAGACGTGCTGCAGTTTACAAGAAGGAAAGTTATTTTTCTGGCTCAATTTTAGAAAGGCACAGTTAATGTATCTACCAGAAGCCCTGAGGGAAATATCTCTGAAATATGAACTGAAAGCTATCATTGTTCTGTTTTACATAAACCCTATATGATATTTCGTGCTGGGAGATTAGTGACCTCAAAACCTGTAGATGGAAAAATAAAATGAAATCAGTGTTTTATTTCAAATTTTCAAAATGAGCAGAAAATTAATAATAAAAATTAAAAATAGATGCTGTCAAAATGTCTAATTTTATTAATAATAATAATAATAATTATTATTATTATTATTATTATTATTATTTTTTTTTTGTAGTAGTAGTAGTAGTAGTAGTAGTAGTAGTTGTTGTTGTTGTTGTTGTTGTTGTTGTTTTGGTTGTTGTTTCCCTTTTTCTTCTAAGTCTATATAAATAATATTTATGTTAATAATGTTGCATTATAGTAATACTGCTGTAAATGTGATAAATATACCCTTTTATCCTGATTTTTTTTTTTATTTATTTAGATTTAAGGGCTCATTTTCTTAGTAAAGCTAATTTGTGGTTCTCTTAAGAGTAAAGCTGCTTTAGTTATGTGTTTGTAAGATTTATCTCTTTCCTTTCTCCCGCACTTCTTTATCTCTTTACCTTAACATAATGAATGGTGAACTCCATGCTGCTATATGAGAAATCCTCTCTCTCTCTCTCACACACACACACACACACACACACACTCAGTGTGTTGCAGTCTCTGTATCTCCATATGTCTCATGACAAGACATTAACTGGTTCGTTGCGATGGATGTCCTCTGCATATCTGGGAGAGCATGCATCATGTCTAGAATAGTAATGAACTGTTTGTCTGAACTGTTCCAATTTTGAGGAGATTTATGATTTATGTCCTTGGAGTTGGGTCAGTTTATTCTCGCTTTATTCTTAGCTTATTTAGTGATCAAAGAAACAAATATTTACAGAGGTGGTTGAAATGCAGGAAAAAAAATTATACTTCAGAGAAAGTGTGGGTTGTGTGTCAAAATTTAACCTTTATTTCTTAAAAGTAAAGAAAGTACCAAAATAGATAGATAGATAGATAGATAGATAGATAGATAGATAGATAGATAGATAGATAGATAGATAGATAGATAGATCTCTTTGTTATTTATCAGAAAAATTATATCACGTAGCAAATATAAACTATAGTTTATAAAAGATGTTCGCACACCTACATGTTATGTTAGCATAAATATACAGTGAAAAGGAAAGTAACACAGGAAAACTTCTGCAAAAGTAAAAGTGTATGTGATACACCTGCAGTGTGTTTAATAATAATAATGACTCCATCACTATAGTACAGTATCTGTGAATAAAGATACTCTCATAGTCTTTTATCTATGAGACCTTTTTAACTATTACCTAAAATGTTCTCAGCAAGGGAGCATTATGGAGCAAAGACACATACATAGAGAGAGAGAGAGAGAGAGAGAGAGAGAGAGAGAGAGAGAGAGAGAGAGAGAGATTACTTCTATTTTTTTCTGAATAATACTGCATAAAGGATTTTAAGTGCCAATTAAAAATAGCATGTAAACAGTTTTTCATTGCAATCAGGTCTTTGCTGCTAGTCAGCCCCTTCAGCATAATCAGCCCCTTCAGCATAGATCAAGCTCTTCTCCCTCTCATATACCCTGCTTATATCAAAGTGCTCTTGTGGTGAATGACCTTTACTTACCCCTCTAATCATCCACACATCCGTTCAAGCATATTATTTATAGAGCCTGCTAATCACACTGTCTTTGGCAAAGAAGGGAGAAAATCAGAGCCATCATTGATCATCTTCTTGACTGACTGTCCTGAAGAATATACTGTATATCTTGCATTAATCTTTCTTTCTTTCTTTCTTTCTATATTTATTTATTTACTGTTTGTATATTTGTCATGTGTTTGATGACTATAACACCAAAAGGTAGGTTGGTGTGTCTAAACTCATGAACATAACGCTAAAAAGCATATCACAGTTGTTGTGAAGCTGTCTGAAGTGTTTGAATTCAGTAATTAAGTTGAGAAATGGGGAATAAATATGGAAGAAGGACTAAACAGGCTAAACAGTCCTTTGTTATAGATCTTCCTCTTTCTATAAATTATTTTCTTAATGCTTTTTATATCACAGTGCTGCTGAATTCAAATCTGGTTGGTCAGAAGGCTCTGTAAGGCCAGCTGTAATTCAAATCAAATATTTAGATGAATGTACTATTATTAGCATAGTAACAGCAGTAGCTAATTCATAGGGACTCATGGATTAAAACTCATTCCAAAACTTTTCTCTAAGAAAATTTATGGAATGAGTCTCCAGTGTCAGTGCTGCGTAACTGTCATAGGTGAAGCTTTCTGCCTTTACGACAGTCTTCACCATTGCAGGGTGGTAATAGTAACTCCTTTTGTCCTCAGGATGGATCACACCACCCCATCATTGATTATTTTCTTATAACACCACACCACAAAGCGTTTTATTTCTTACATAGCTTAGTCTGACATACACATCCAATGTAAATAGTCAGGGTTTATTCATCTCATTAATAATTGTGTGTGTGCATGTGCAACCTATAGAAATACGTACAAGTTAGAGGTCATGAAATTGGATTTTTGGTCAATTTCATATGAAGTCAATCATAGGAAAATGTTTAATTGCTAATTAACCTTAAACCATAACCTTAAATGTTAATCTTTGCATCCTTTCAAACAACATGATTCATGGATATCATTGCAAATTTTGGGAGGCAGTGGGTGTGAGTAACTGCCAAAACACCATTTTTTGTGTGTGCTTGTCCATACTGTCAGTGACAACCCGGCTAGTCATTATATCGGGTATATAGGGTTGCATGTTATCTTTTCTTAACTGAGTCACTATGTTCCTCCTAGTCATCAGTGCAGCAGTCCAAACGTATTATTTATAGAGAGAAGCAAAAAGGAAGGAAAAACCCCCATTGTTCTCCTTTTCCAAGTATATGTGTGTAATGAAATCTTCTGCTAATTTCAAGCACTAAAATCTTAAATGTATTGCGCTGGCTGATTGATTCTCTCTGTGAGCTCTTCCTTTAATCTTTAAGCATTGTATTGTGTTTTTTTTTTTTTGGTTTTGTTTTTTTTAATGTAGGTCAATTTCAGAACAACACATCACTTCTACGGATTTTGAATGCTTTCAGTACATGGCAAATAAATTTTGCAGTCCATCACAAAACTCCTATGGGCAATTGAAAATATTATATGGTTCCATTCCATTTCCTGGATGTACAGTGAAATACCCAAAGAGAAATCCCACAGCAGTCAGCACAGCAAAACGCTGGGCCTCAAGCATGATTATGATCAACAGTGAGGTTTTTTAAAGCACACAAACAATATATTTTAATGTCTGATTTTCTAAGTAAATCTCCTTCCGCCTTTAATGAGAATAAAAATTTAAAATTTAACCTTGTCTTGGGGATTATTTGAACAGAAATGTGCTTTCTTGCATTTGGGAATAGCTTATGGGTTAACGGAAATGCAAGAGAAAACAGAAGTCATTGCACAAGAATCAAAACATGTCTAGCTGAATACATTTCTACCAGGGAAGACAGTGACCCACAGGCATGGTTTTAAAATGCATCTTGATACTGCAGATCCAAGCATCAAAACAGCAGCACACACCAACCTGCATAGATTCTAAGAGAAAATTCCTGTTTCTGTGTTATTTTAAAAAAGCAGGATTTGAGACTGCATCGCACACATTCAAAGAGCAACAGTGACTCCTATGATATTCTTTCACATATATATCTAATCCACATGCATGTATATATGACCTTTATACAACTCATGTGGTTTGAACAGAATATAAATGCCACTTGTTGCATCCTTCCCGTTCATTAAATCAAAAACACACATTCACAAAGAGAGTTCAGAATTGTTTTATAGCTACTGGGGAAAAATGCTGTACTGTCGCAGTTAGAAATAAGTAGTTTCAATATATAGATTAAAACACAACAGGGCATGTTGTTATACAAAAATAACCAAAGATGTGGTGGTGTGATGCGGTCCAATGTGAAGCAGGGCTACAGATTTAATTTGGTATGATTTATTGTCACGTCACAGTTTATGCAGTTTATACAGGATAAAAAAAAACATAATAGGCGAGTAAAATGCTTATGTTGCAGAGCTCCAGCAACAACACAGTCAATTGAATAAGAATAAGTAGAGGTATAGGGAAAATAAAATACAAAATTAAAATCCAAAATAAAATATAGAGGTACGAGGAATGTTGTGTGCATAATAAAAAGTAAATAGATAGTAGAACTGTATATTGAACTGTACAGTAAGGTATACAAATTATGGTAGTAGCAGTGACTTATCTTACATATCAATATAATAGTAATATAAATTTACACAGTTGATACTAGAAAACAACATGGAACACAAATGTGGTAGAAAATTAATGATACAAATTGCATAAAAATATTTCAGGAAGATGTAAATACTCAAACTAATCAAGGACAGAACAGGGAACAAGTGAGTACAATCTGTATATACATCAATCCCCAGATGCAAATCAATACAAAGGCACATGACACTGTAAACAAAGAAAGACATGGAGAGAGAATCAGCACAAAACATGAACAGCACGTGCCACACTGGGGAGCGAGCCACGTGCAGAAAGGGGGAATTTGTGACAATAGCACTATGTATAGTAGCAATTTGACTTTCCCCCATCAGAATAAAGATTTTCCTCTGACTGTTACAAATACTGCCACTGGAGTCTCCAAAATAAATGGCGTCTCAAATTGCACTTCACCATATCAACAATGTGGAGTGTCTGTCATACAAGTTCTTGTATAAGTTGATTCTATAGGAACAGTAACATATTAGAACAGGAGGTTCATTGCAGCTGGAACTCCTGTCAATCAACATCTTCTGAACAATCAGATTCAAGAACTCAACAGTGGTATAAAGTATCTTTTCCCATCAGTGACACAGTAAGTATATTACTGATAAGATACTGATAATGAATATACCATTTAAACCCATAGCTTACTGTATAAAGTGTAACACTTTTTCATTAGATTGTTTAGAGTTGTGGGCTCAGTGGTCAGTTACCGACTACCATAAACTTGAAAAACACCCCACAGCAACAGAGCCATCCTTCAGTTAATTGGCCCCTTTCTAGGACACACACCATCAGTAGCTGATGAACCTGGCTCACAGTAAATGGGGGTCTTGATTGTTTCATCAATCACCCAGCCTGCATTTTTTTGTGCTGATGGTCTCTTTAGGCAGACAATGAAAAGTGTTGCTTTAGCAGGAAGGACCATGGTAATGGGATTCATTGAGTGTGACCTACTCTACCAATCTGGTGGCAGGGCACAGTATGCTTTTCGTACACATACAGCATGGAAATGGGTAGACATTTAATGTGAATAGACTGATAGCATATTTATGAGGTAAACACAATGTCACAATGCCACAGCTTAACAGATAAACTTGCTAACACTATATGATTAAATAGAGAGATTTAAAAAGGCCTGTGGAATAATTATACTATGCAGGTAGGACGAAAGTACACTATATGGCGTGTGGATACCTGCCCATTATACCCGTATGTGCTTGTTGAATATCCCATTCCAAACTTAGTCCCCTCTTTGCAGCTATAACAGCCTTGATCTGTAGGTAAGGCTTTCCACTAGATTTTGGAGTGTGGCTGTGGGGATTTGTCCATTCAGCCATAAGAGCATCAGTGAGGTCAGGCACTGATGTTGGGTGAGGAGGCCTGAGGTGCAGTTGGCATTCCACTTCATCCCAAAGGTGTTCAGTCAGGTTGAGGTCAGGGCTCTGTACAGGCCACTTGAGTTCTTCCACTTCAACCTTTGCAAACCATGGGTGTGTCTCAATCAGCTCCCTAGCTCCTTAGCTCATGAATCAGTATATAGTGTACACAAGTTCAGGCCCTGGTAAGGACCCTGGCTCACTACACATTGGAACACTGATGACTGAATTTCCGGCAACATACTCACGTTGTAAAACGTCACCACTGGCATTTATCAACAACAGGCAGGGCACATATCTTTCTGACATTATTAATATTTAAGTTTTATATGTCATATAAATTTGTTGGCTTAATCACACACGTTTGTTTCATGGTACTTCAAGCAGGATCGTAGGCTAGCTAGTGGATTTTTTAAAATCATTCAAAAATAAAAGTCGTTAGACTAAATAAACCGTATATATTTTGCCTGTTTTTTTGCACTGCTGGATTTTTTTGGGAGCTAATGTTTCAGTGCACTGGAAGGATTTGGTGACTGAGACAGCCCTTAAAATGGCCTAGTCCCTGATCAGTGCCCTGACTACTGAACTAGGGAGCTGATTGTGATGCACCCCATATCTTCATGGAGCTCACTTTGTGCACAGGGGCACTGTCATGTTGTTACATGTTTGAACTACTGTCGGTCTCTTAACTCCAGTTAAGTTACAGCATGCAAAGATATTCTAGACAACATTGTGGCAACAGTTTGGGAACGCTCACATACAGTGGGGTCAAAAAGTCTGAAACCACTATTGAAAATGCTTTTATTTTGCATTCTATTCTAATTTAATACTGCAAATAATATTTTTGACAACAACTTGAGTAAAAAGTAGAATCTTTGAAATACTGTATTTTCATGAATTTCAAAGTCTCTTAGTATTTGGTATGTCCAGGCATGGACTGAAGTTTGTGCAAACGTTATGATCTATTTTAGATAAACTCCATCGGAGTGTCATATGAACCCATGGTTCATTAGAAGAGATTAGGCATGAGGAAAATCTGAACTTTTGTACAAAGCAGGTAACATGGTCAATATCACAAATATAATGTATACCTACATTTAAACAGGGACTTAGAAGTAGTCATTATTGTGAACATTTGCTTTCTTTGTTTTAAATATTTCAAACTTCTAAAACCTTCTGTTTATTACGAATTTTAAATGAAAAACAAAAAATCCCAGATTTTCAATGTGAAGTTTCTTTGGATGCTACTGTATGAGTGTGACAGTTTGCAGGCAAAATCACTATTTTTACTACTGGTAAAAAATAAGTTACTCTATGTTCATTGACATATTAAACATTATCAAAGAAATTAGATTACAGTTTTAATTAAATATACTTAAAAGTACTTTATAAGGCTTAATGTGAACACTAATGGGTTGAATTGATTGTGCAGACATGGTGACAGCATTATGAATAACATCAGACATTTAAGAGGCAATACTGATCTTTAGAAATGGCTTCCTCTTTATAAAGTCAACTGACAGTGCTCTTTGCCTTCCAGCAAGGTCATTTTAGAAAAATCGTTGTGCTGAGCTCCTGAGTCAGCCTCCGCTATTGAACTCGAGCTCTTGAGCTCTTTTTCTTTTCCAAGCATTTAACAGGCCATCACACTGAGAGGAATGTTGTGTCTGGACTAATACTCTCAGTAAGCAGACTTTCACTCCTTGGTTGAACAAGTAAATAATATGATGCTGATTCATTGTGAGAAGAAATATAGTGCACACTGAAGTGGCCTTTGACAGGCAACTATATTATCTTTTATTCTGTTTAATATACAGCAGAACATCCTCATATCTTTCTTTTGTATATTCCAGAGTCTGTGGGAATTATATGGTTTGCAGCAGGCCTTTTCTTTTTCAATTAAAATTTGTATATTTTTATAAATATTTGCAACCCAAAACACCAAAAGACATTTATTAAACATTCTTGAAAGGAGTCTCCAGTGTCAGCACTTACAGGCAGAGGTAAAGCTGTGTTTTTTTTTGTTTTGTTTTTTTGTTTTTTTTACTGTTGTGTTGTCTTGTTTTATTAATTTTAAGAGAGAGGGTTCCCTGGAGGACTAATGATCAGCTGTGGCGACCCCTAATGGGGTAGAATAAAACACATGGACATACTTGTAGGATCTGAAGCGAACAGGCAAGAAAAGCAAAGAAGCCATAAAACTAGGAATCCTGCTCCCAAACTTTGCAGACCCAAGTTAATTACTTCTTGTTTACTGATTGCTGGATTTCAACTGTCC
>CM074956.1:17109737-17121714 GCA_037577455.1 Pangasius macronema | reverse complement strand
TACAGTTTACACCCTGCCCCAAGATCCTGCTGATTGGAGAAAGCACTTTGGGGTCAGCCCAACTGGAAAGGGTTAAAGCCCCCTGACACAAAGGAAACTCTGAGTGTCATCCAATACATCTTTTCAAGAGTCCCATCTTACACATCACAACATCTTCAAGGAGTTCTTCAAATCTTACACAACATCTTCAAGGAGTTCTCTTCAACTAACAGCTCAAGAGATGTCTCCATCCACATCTGAAGGAAGTCTCATCAACCAAGAGCTTTAGAAGTTCATCACGAGGAGATCACGCTTGCTCCGAGACTCTGCATCCAGACTGGTTCCTGAAAAGCCTCCAACTCTCGCCTTCGCACCGCTGTGAACCATTCATCAAAGTTTTGCAACCCGACTACAAGACTCCACCGGGTTCACTACTCACTCTTTTTATCTTCCCCATTGGTCTTTCGAGATGCTACATAAGGCCAACCAGACCGCCGACCAATCAACATCGCTGGAAACTCCTTCCAAACAACAACGCAATGAGGGAATCCCTAGCAACATGAACGCAAGTATAGTACCTCCAGATTCTTGTTGAACTGGTGCATTTAATACAAGTTTAAAGCTCTTCTAAACTAAACGAATGTTAGATTAAACCGATAAGTTGATGGTTTGTTCAGGTCATGGTCAGAGAAACTGCTAGAAACTTGGAATTTCATTCACTCTCTTTTCAAAGCCATTTTCACCCGTTTGTGTGTGTGTGTGTGTGTGTGTGTGTGTGTGTGTGTGTGTGTGTGTGTGTGTGTGTGTGTGTGTGTGTGTGTGCGTGTGTGCATGTGTGCATGTGTTTGTGTTAGATTAGTTTCTGTAATAAAGTTTCATCTGATTTTTAAAGGCCAGTGTCTTGTGTCCTTGTGCTTCAAATTTATTGCTTTAAACGATCTTGACGATCTTGTTACTGTGCTCTTAATATAGTGTTTTGCTATATTTAGGATATTATGGTGCCCACGGAGGTAATATCTCATACACAATTAATAAATACACTCATTTCAACTTATCGCTGGACGAATAGTTGATCAGATATTAAAATATGAAGTTTACAGATTTCCCCTTCTGAGCTAAACAGCTAATTTCCTTACATATTGGTGGATAATACATCAAATTAACCTAAACAGCTAATTTCCCTACATATTGGTGGAGAATACCTAAAATTAACCTAAACAGCTAATTTCCCTACATACTGTTACTAAAAAAATAATCAGCTTTGCAGTTGTGACATTGAACACTGAACCACACTTTAGTTCTCTCTCTCCCACACACACTTTTATCGAAACAACATGTAAAATGATGGATGTTAGAAAACAAAGCCTCATTTTGTAAAAAGTTCCATCCCCAGATGCCTGTTTTAGCTATGGAAGAAAGAGCTGCAGTTCTCCGCTGGCATTCTTGCTCAGGATCGAGTGTGAATCAACACTTTGTTTTTGTTTTTTTCCTCCAGAGATCAATTTATTCATGCAGGCAGCACATTCTGCTACAGCTTTTACAATAATAGGGAAAGAAAACACAGTCATAAATACCTGAGCTATACCATCAAATCAGTCTGATCTCATGTAAAATGTCTAACAAGTAAGAATTTCATTGAAATCATCAGAAAAGCTACAGCCACCAATCTCACCTCTCTCTTTCTCTCTTTCTCTCTTTCTATCTTTCTATACAAGTTGTTTTTTGCAAATTCGTACAAATTTGTTATTGTGAATGCATTATACACTGGAACTGGTGTGTTTGATGTTTATAGTGATTCCCAGCAGACTTCAGCATCTACAGAAGACAATGCTGAAAGTTTGGAATTGTCCTAACATTAATTGATACAACAATTTTCTACTAATTGAGAATTATGGTCTGAAAATGTTGTAAAAAGTACATTACAGGTGATCAGCCACTTGAAATTTGGGATAAAGATTATGCCTGCATTTTTCTCCATCAATATGAAACCACATTTACCCACTTGTCACTACATGTTTGGTATTTACTCACACCCACTGGCTCCTCTCAGTTATCTGTCCATCAACCTTCTAGCAACTTCTCCATCTAAATCTGTCTTTAGACATGTTATTTCAGTAAAACTGTTGTGTTTCATCCGCTGTTGCCTTTGACCAAAATTGAGTTTTGCTGCCAGTATTATACATATTCAACTATTATTATATTTTAACATGGATCTTTTAAATGGACATTTGGACAAGTTTTATTTATGGTATCTTTTTATAACTTTATCTTGCCTTGCCTGTCTGGTGCAAAGATCATGCTGGGTATGGAGCCAGGTTAACATACAGAAGAAAATGCATTCAGTATGCCTAAAAACATTGCTAATTAGTTCTGATTTCCTCACACAGTGATGTCAGATGTTGATCAGGTTTTTTTCTAATTACCTGCCAAATGTAAAATTTCTAATGGTCATAAGCCTAATTACTTCAGCCATCACATCATCATCAAAACAGAGAATAGTGCTTCCACACTCTGCACAGATGACAGCAGACAAAGTTTTAAAATGTTTAACTGAACTAAAAGAAAAAGACATTAGTAACAAGAAGTTTAGCCAATAGAACAGAACAGAACTGACAGAATTTATCTGTAATTAATTCTTCACCAATGTAAGCATGAACTGTGATCAGTCAAGTGAAGGGATGACGAAGGGATGTTTTCAAGTGCTGTGTGTGACTTTCTGTTCCAGGGTCTGTTCACCCCGTGTTACTTCCTTTTAGTTATGCTGTCATATATAGACCTGCTAAAGTCTGTACACCCTTTTAAACCACTATATGATAAGAAAATGTCTAAAAATCTGTTCTCTCGCTACATATGCCCCCTTACTGCTGCCTGATGTGATGCTGGTGCCTGATCCTGACACACTTCTAATGCTGTGGCTCCTCTTGCCCTTCGCACTGCCTGATTCATCATGATGCTCTAATTCTGCTAGAAGCTTTTGCACTTGTGACTCACTTTCTACTGTTGGGGATGGTCCCACATGGACACACTAAAGCTTCTCGGAAACAGTTAATGCCCAAGTCTCACAATTTCTTCAGTGGATAATCTCACCTGGAAACTGTAGTTTTGTAAATAAGTACTGCTGCTGTAATCATAAAGAATGTCCTGTTTGACTTCATAGTATACAATAGTATAAATATAATGATTTATATTCTCAGTATCAGGTGTCACCCATAAGAGGATGGGTTCCCTTTTGAGTCTGGTCCCTTTCAAGGTTTCTGTACAGTTAAAGAGTGAAAAAACTTTGCCTGGTCTCTTTCTAGTCTTCAGCTGTTTGGTTTTGGATTCCTGTTCCTGACTGAGAGGAGTGAAATCCAGTGGGGTCTTCTACTGTCATATGGATAAGCGGTGTTCCAAGTCAAGTAACACGTAAGGTTCTACGAAAAGACGAGTGGTGTCAACATTTCTCACCAACTATTTGAGTTAGTGTAGTGTTCTTGTCAGCTCAAACCAGTCGCCATATCCTAAGGCGTTTTCCAACTGCTGCTCACTGGATGTTGTTGTTTTTGCACCATTCTGTCTAAACTGTTGTGCACATAAATCAGCAGTTTCTGTAATACGCAAACCAGCCTGTCCAGTACCAACAATCATACCACAGTCACAGAGATCACATTTTTACCTTTTGTTTGTGTGTGTGTGTGTGTGTGTGTGTGTGTGTGTGTGTGTGCATGTGTGTGTGTGTAGAGATATTGTAAACATTTTAACATTTTTAGAGAAATCTTAAATAAAGACCTCAAGCATCATGTTTCTTGAATACACAGACTTTCATTTAATAGCACTAAGATAGCTATTACAGCACTAATAGAATAGATATGCTAGAAAACTATATTCCTCCACTCATGCGTGATTCATTTTCCATTAAACATATTAGGACTTGCTTTCTATTACCTACATCCTGCAGTATGGCACACTGATTGAGTTACACACTTTTTTGGAAAAGTCTAAACACCTAACCCTTTTAATCTGAAGCAGAGCAGCCAGACAGAGTAATTCTCCCTGAACTCAGCCGGCTTAACCAGGGCTTTCACAGTCTGTTTACCTCTTCGTTAGCGCTATCTGTGCTCAGTGTAGTGGAGACACCGCTGTCAAATACAGATGATACTCAGTATTTGTGCAATAATGTGGAACAAGGCAACACACACATACACATGCACTCACACACACATACACATACACACACATTTTTCTTTTTTGCTACTTAAAAGTTTGAAGTTTTTTTTTTCTCTCTTAGAGCCCTAAGATAGCGCTCCATGGGAATCACCTTCATAGTGTAATTAGCATTAGAGGTTAAGCTTCTAGCAGTAGTGTGTTTTTTCTTCCCTACTTGCACTCTTTTCTCAACAAAAACAAAGATTTCCAAACAGAAGTTTATGCATCCTTCTGTTTCTTCCAGGATAGCAGGATGTGCCACTTTGTCTCAGTGTAGCATGGTGTTGCATTTGTTTGATGCTGGAAATATAAACTCCCTGTTTATATCAAATATGTGTGGTCATACACTCTAAAGATGTCCGTTTCGACGTGCGGTCATTACTAATAAAAGTGGAATCTACTGAAAAAAGTGCTTCATTTTAGCCTGGAAAATAAGGTTTTAACTGTATACCGAAATGAAATGGAAATCTGAAATCTAAAGTTAAATGATTTGGCTATACTGACAGGGATGATCATAAATATTAATATACCACACAGTGTTTAAGGAACAAACAAATCAATCAAAAATTATAGAAAACATTATTTCAGTTTGTTTCAGTCCCCCTAACAAAATCATGTTATGATTAAAAGAAGACAACAATGCTGGTTTGATGCTGTTACCACCCTGAAGTTGATCGTTTTTTATCCCCAATAACAGTATGTCCCGAAGTGTTTTATTCCTCCAGTCTCACATTACCTCTTTGTAATTATGGACTTGTCTTTTCGTCGAGTTTGGTACTTCGTCTACCTGATTTTGTCGTCTTCCGGTGTAGTCGTTTCTTGTCCTTAGTGAGGCTACAGTGGGCACAGGCTCACCAAAACTGGACAGTTGAAGATTGAAATATGATCAGTCAATGGTTGTAAATAGTGGTTATTTGAGTTACTGTTCGCTCGAAGCTGTCTGGCCATTCTCCTCTGACCTCTCTTACCAACAACAGGTCCTGTTTTTCATGTTATTCTGTATAACTGTGAGTGAAAGTCCCACAAGATCAGCAGTTTCTTAAATATTTAAACCAGCCCATCTAGCACCAACAGCTATGCCATGATCAAAGTACTGACTGTATGTGACTGGAAGTACTTTTATCCCCATTCTGAGGTTTGATGTGAACATTAACTGAAGCTCTTGGCCAGTATCTACATGATTGCACTGTTGCCACATGATTGGCTGATTGTATAGTTACATGACTGAGCAGGGGTACAGGTGTTCCTATTAAGGATAGAAAAAAAAACATGATATTTGGTTATATGCTTATAGTGCCATGAATTTTTCATACCATTCCAACCCTTACTGAAAATAAATGTATATTCTATTACAGACACAGCTTTCAGTAAAGATTTGGGTTATGAGAGAAAAAAACACAGAACGAGGAAGACAGAAAATGTGTCAGAGAGACAGAGAAAGAGACAGCACGAGAACAGAGGGCCTGAATGATAATTTATTGAATTGTATAGGGAGTTACAGCATAAGCTCTGTGCTAAAGAAATATAGAGCCTCTGTTTTATCCAAACTTTCTCCGCCCAAGTCTTGTCTCCCTAACCAGATTTCTAGCTCTTACTGGCACTTTCCACCGCAAAATGTAGCCAAGAGCTGTCTATTTTTATAGGAAGTCTGTCTAAAGGAGTCTTGTTCATGTGAGTAATTAATAAATAATTAGTCATTTAACCATCACTTTATAATACTTTATAATAAGATGGGATTGCATGAACCTTTTTTTAATAGAGTGACAATTTTCATTTGTATGCACCATATAAAAAGTTTTGAATCCTTTTAAAGATCCTTGCGCATCTTCTATGTTTGCTAACTAGCTTGAATGTATACAATGTATGTGTATTTTTAAATGGATTCAGAGTGTAGTCTTCATTCAGAAAAAAGTACAGTCAGTGTGGTTACTGCAGTAAATGAGAAAATAAAAAGATTTTGGCAATAACTTGATGAATACACGAGGAAACTTCTGATCTTTTTGACTCAAAGGATATTTTCTTTCAAAAGTAGAGTGACAAGTAATGAAGCTATTCAATTCATTTCATTTTGCAAGGTAGTAGCAATGTAAGTAATTAAACTATTTTCTCAGCTGAAGAGTGCAGTATTGTTAATAAGTTTTAAATTGCTTGTACATTAAGAGATAATAGATGTTATTTAAAATTTACACAAAGCTACCTTTTAACTATTTGAAATGTCTGTTTAAAGTCTGTTGTAACAGCTAATACTGACCCAATTAGTATAGCCCTGCATGTGTCATGCCGTATTATCACAGCTGCTTTATAAGAATGCATGTTTATACTTCTATTAATGCATAATGATGCAATCTTATTTGAGAAATGTAATTTGGTTAAATAAATAAATAAGCAAACAAATAAATAAATAAATAAACAAGGCTTGCATCAGTTTTTCATCACCACTCAACACAGTCCTTAGTTGTGGATTCAGACTTTTACTCTCCCTAAAATCCATTTGCTTAATTAATTGCTGCCTTGAACTGTTATGTTTAGTGGAAGGCAATTTCTGCATGCCATCCTTCAGCCCTGTGTAATAAGACTTAATTTACCATGTTATAAATGTCTCATGAAAGATGTTATATGCATTCATGAGTTTAAGTCCAGTGATATAAGTGTCACATTGCCATTACTGGTACATTTCATAATAAATCTAATAATATTTGATGTTATATGTCACAAGGTAATTTTTGCATACAGTGCACAGTAGTGTATAAGATTATTTTCCAATAACAACATGTCCTGAAGTATGTTACTTATCGTAAACTACAACAATTTGTCAATGATCACAATCTTTTCTAAATAAAGAATGATATATTGTACATTTGATGTTGTGAAATGTCAGCAATACAAGTCTTCTCTGTTTTCTCTCTTTTTGAAGATAATAAAACAAAAAAAAGCTTGTCATGTTACCCAGAAACAGGTCAGTGCAAAGGTCTCCCATCCTGAAGACATTCCCGTGACGGAAATCTTACTGACTGATACAAAGTGCTGACCCTGGAGACTATAACAATTATACAATTATATGGAGACAATTATACATTTTTCTTTGTTAAATAGCAAGTTTTAAATCCATTTATTAATCATTTTAGATGAGGTGGGGTGTCTGTCATACAAGTCCCTGTGAAAGAGACTAGGGAAACAATAATGAACAGGTTTAGAACAAGACACGTGAAGACATTGTTATATAAGTCTTATAACACAGGGCTCTAGTGGGTTGCCAATAGTTCTTGATAGTGGATTCACTGGAACTCTCAGAGATGCATATTTCAAAGCTCTTAGCAATGATGTGTTCAAATAGACAGAGCCATATGCCACTGGGGCGAAATAGTGTCTTTGATCTGGGAGGAATGTTACAGAAGAACAATAGGGTTGATGTTCAAGTGTTGATGTCGGGTTGATGTTCATGTCTGCTGCCTACATTTCCTCAGATCCTCCCCTCCTCTTAGACATCCCTCCCTCCATATGTCCTAAAGAAGTGAAACTCCGGACAGAGGTGAAGTGAGGGTGATCAGCTGTCGCCTTTCAGACAGAGCTAAAAGACAGGAAGAGGAAATGCGTGAATGTTCCACTTGCAGCTGTACAGCCTCAATGGCCATATGCTGAGAGTTTGAGAGATATAGACAAAGTCGGCTACGAAGGTGGACTTTGATGTTGGAAACAGTGCTGAAATTCTCACTTGTCGTTAAGGGTTTATTAAGTAAACAGCCATTTGAACACAATGGTTTAAGATAGAAGTGGAGAGGAAGTGAGAGTGAGAATCTATGAGATAGAAATTTTATTTTCTCCAAAATAGAGAGAAATTGAGAAAAAAAANCTCTTTGGAGGGACTTCCAAAGCTACTTAAGTTACTTGAGACACCTCATAAGCTATTATAAGCAAAGGTCATTCAAACTTTGTAGGAATTTTATTGAGTGACAGTGAGTTTGTTGGATTCCACAATAATTAACCCCGAACTTAAGTAACTTTTAATTTAATTTTTACAGACTCGCAATTTATAAAACTATGTTGGCCCCCTTAGATTCTAAATGATAAATTCTTTAATTATACCTTACTTTTTGTTCATTATAACATGGTTTGATTAACCAGCAGACCAAATAACCAAATGAAAATGAACCTAAATCCAGAACCACATGGATGAATGGCTAATTTAGAAGAAGGAAAGTAATTCCACAATTCATTCCACCTCACCGCTCCTGCAGCAATATGAATATTTTAAGATGCTTTATTCAGACCAAAGAGACCGATTGAAGCGAGTGAAGCTAACATCATTTATCAACTTGAATCTTTTTTTATTTTCTCAGTATTTTTTGTGCTGTATGGGCTTAGGAAAAATGGTTCTTCAAGTGTATTTTTGACAGTTAAGGATTTCTAACTTCCTGAAAGGGTTCCATTAGGAACCTTGTGTAATAAGAAACACTATTTTGAGTTGTCCTCACAGAGGGTTAACCAAAAAACCTTTAAAGACTATAGATCTAATCTTTTTATAAGAATATAGAAAAGGAAATAACAAAATATCTCTTGTTAAATCCAAATACTTTAAATAGATCAACAGGAAGAGGAACGGGAAGAAGAACCTTGGTATATTGAACATATTAGGCCAATGTTATTGCTAAGGGTTGCCAAAGTCTTTTATATGAGCTCAGTTACTGTACAACTTAATGTGAACTCAGTTACTGTAGCATTTTATGCGAACTCAGTTGTGGAAGGAGCTTTGTTCCATCTTTGTTTTGTTATGGGGCTCACTCTTAGTCCAACTCTCAGTTCCTCTTAGAGAAACATTAGCCACAAAGAATCTGTCTATGTTCAAGTGAAGCTTTATTTATCTCTGCAGATTCACCGTTTACTTCTACTGCATTCTTTCTTCCTTTTCACGCTCCACATCATGATTCATAAATGCTTTACTGTATTCTTCTCTTTCCTGAATATTATTTGTGACCATTCTGAAGTGTACAAATGTTCATAACCATTGACTATAAAAGTAGGCAGGTTGAAAAGCTTCCATACAAATTATTAAAAAAGGATGATGGGATCCTAATAGGGTTGTATAGATTGAGTGGACTTCAGGCAGCGTTTTAATTAGCAAAGCATTTTCATGCCCTGACACGTAGACAAACACAAGTAGAGCTCTAGAGCTCTACAGCATCTCTTTCCACCTGTGCTATGGACCTTCTCAAGTATCCACAGACAAAGGAAAGGAAATTAAATCTTAAATTAGATGGAAGAGACTAGGTCCGTCTTTGGGCCTACAGGGGATGAGCTTTTCTCCACAGAGAGTGTTTTGGGGTTCTCATTGATGAGGAAAAATAATAAATGTGTTCACACTATCACATTTTCTCCAGATGGAGCTTTTTTGGTCAATAGCTCCTCTCTGTTATCAGAGACGTGTCACTCATGCTGGTTTATCATGTCAGTCCACATATACCTGTGTGACAGTAATAACAGTGCATAAAGGAATATGGAATCATGGTTCAGACTGGAATTGGGTCATGGTTCCCTCCTCAGAGACATAAAGTTGTGTTATGACACTATATCTGAGGTAAACCTGAATTCAACAACCGTGCAAGCTTAATTGACATTTGGTTAATTCACATTCAGGTGCTAGAGAGAGGGAGAGAGAGAGAGAGAGAGAGAGAGAGAGAGAGAGAGAGAGAGAGAGAGAGCAGAGACAAAAAGCAACAACTGAGATAGACAGGAACAGCAAACAAAGAAATGTGTCTTAGAGAACAAGCATATCTACATGCCACAGCTCTGTGCCCTGTTTCCTCTCTCATTCAGACTGGGAACAAGAGAGATGAGAAAAGAAGAAGAGAAGGTGAACAAGGTGCTGGAATTTTCTCGTAGGACTGGGATCTGTGGGAATATTTCAGTTCACTTTTCTAAATTTCAATCTCTCTCTCCCTGTCTCTCTCCGATAACGAGAGAAAGTCTGTTTCTCTCTCTCTCTCATGAATGAATTAATAAACTACAGACAATACTGAACTGAATCACCTTAAGGATTAAACCTTTAAATTCTCATAACTGCATACCTTTCCTATTAGTTTCATTGCACTAGTTACTTAATAATACATTTTACATTGAATAACTGAATGATAGGGTGGGATTTTATGCACTTTATAAATCTAAATAAATCCTTCATTCCTTCCTAATAATATACTTCATGTATGTTATTACTTCATGTATATTACAACCCTGATTTACATGTTGTGCTTACCTAATTTGGTATACTGATTTATGAGAAACAGTATTGAAGTAGCAATTAGTGTTTGAAAAAACACATGGTCACTCATATTAGGAGACGTATCTCTTGAATATTATCTCATGTAAAATTTGCATGAATGAGAGAGGGTAATGTGGTTGGATTTAATTTGAGGTTTGATTCAAATTATAATGTACAGTAAGAGATACAAACACCCTAACACTGATCGTAACTTTCATTTCTAAATCAGGTGAACTGTTATGAATTTGCAAGCAAATGTGATCCAAGTGGACAGTGAGGCATTTTTTAAGGATTTCAAATAAAAGGTGGATTTTTATACTTAATATAGCATGGGAATGGAAATATTCACTCAGTCATGTCATACTGTATATTCAGTGAATCTGTTACTAAGCATACATAACACTGTTGTGCATTTGATGGCCATTTCAAGTTTCTTGCCAAAGATAAACTTGACAAAGTTAAACTCACAACAGTCTTGTCACAAGACATTTCTGAAGTCAGATAAAGATAAGTCTAAAGATGTTGTACTGCATATGTGCACTCACTTTTAAGTGTTTTTTTTAATCACTGGTGCCAGAGGCCAGTGTTTTTATCTTATTTCACAGATCTTTTCAACTGACAAAGCACTACAGAGACAACCAGGTTTCATTTAAAAACAATGTTAATGCAAAGCCAAGGCAGTGCGAATAAAACTATCTTTAGAAGGGTTCTTTTGTGATTCTCCTGCAAAAGTGTCATCAGTGTTAGATGATAGAGTCAAAGATGGTTAGATTATGTGGAGTAAAATGCATTATTTTTCACAGTTTGAAGATTCCCATAATTCTGAAATGTCAGAGCTCATTAAAAAAAAAAGCTTGTGACTTAATTATCTCTATCAGGTCTCTGTCTCAAGCTAATTAAAAATGACTGTAATGCTTGTGTGATAAATATTTAAACAACGTGAAAAGCAAAACAGAGAGTCTTCAGATGCATGCAGTATTCCAGACATGAAAAGACAACAAAACAAGGCTTGCTGAAATGTACTTGATTAATATCCATCTGTTTGGATTCCTTTTCATCAATTAGCTGAATTTTCATCTCTATTATCCAAATTATGATTGCAGAATGTAAGCCTTGTGCCATTTTAATACCTTATTCTTATTTAATGAATGCAATCCTTGATACTTCATATTGCAAAGCACAACTGAGCTTCTCAAGAGAATGCTAAACTTATCAAAGCATGCAAACAAATCATATGTCATGTTCTACTCTCATAGATCATCAAGTGGTGAATGATAAAGAGGGTACCACAATGATAATTATATAGTACGCATGCAGAGATTCTGAAGGTCTAAGCACGGATAAATGAATATTATTACATTGTATATGTTACACAAATAAGAATAAGAATAAGCATAAGCACTGTAATGAACTGTATAGTCAGCTTTACTGACATTTTCAGGTTCAACCAGTAGTTTGACATTGCCAACCTATGTCAATATTAACTCATGCTACATGGATCGTTTTACCAATGTCATCAGTTCCTTTTTTTAGTGAAGTGAAGTGACTTTGTGGCCAAGT
>CM074956.1:17094055-17109637 GCA_037577455.1 Pangasius macronema | reverse complement strand
GACCCGAGACTCGAACCCACGACCTTCAGGTTCACCTTCAGGTTACAAGTCCGAGTCTCAGACCATTAGGCCACGACTGCAATTTACTTAATTACAACATAATATTGTTTTTCATTTTTGCATCATTCATTATCTTACATTAAATGAGATGTAAAATAACATTTAATATGATTATAATGCAATAAGATATTTTAGACTGAGGAAACCCTTTGGGAAAAGAATCATATTAAAGAAATTTAAGACCCAAGAACTCACAAATCAGGCATGAATACATGACTTAAGAGTGGCTTATTGAAGGTGAAATATTATCCACTGATGATCTGCTTGTCCATATGCCATTTGACACATAATAGAAACTTTTTTTCTATATGAAAGCAAGAGAAGGTCACTCATATTCATTTGAGACTTGAATAAAAATCTCATGAGAAACAGAAATAAAACAGCTTCCAATTGTCATGATCTCACAGAAGCAATGTGTGTTTTTATACAAGACTATGCCCAGTACACTTTGCTTACAATATCCAGGTCTGTTTAAGGACATATTTCTTTATGCTTGTGTGAACATAGGTATTAAAAAATCTGACATTAAAAGGTCATATTTGAAGTTATAGCTTAGCAGAAGTGTGACTTGTCAGACGTTACCTAAGAAAAGAAGGTGTCAATATGTTTTTATACCATAAATAGTGTCAGCGCTCTCAGTTACTCCTTGCATTAACATTTTGAAGCCTTTATAAAATCCCCCTACACTCGTCGTAAATGAGCCCTACAGGGTTTTTAAAAAGGTTAAACAAAGACAAATGCATGTCTTAAATCAGATTCTGGCAGGTTATGAGGAATGATGGTGTGCTCTCAGTGCTCTGTGAACAATCGTTCACGTTTAAGTCTAGATGTCATCAGTTTTTCATTCAGCCCCACTGCAGGATGCAGAGTCAGTAACTGGTCTAATAGAACATGGACAGGAGGAAGGCCTGCCAAGGCAGCAGACATCATGCAGAGACGTGTTAGATGACAGCTGCTATGCTGAACTTGTCCTCTCGGGGACTGTCCATGTCTTACACACTGACTCATAGATTTCCCAGTTCCTCTGTTCACTCCAGCATGTCAGTGATGCATGAACCCAAGATATGAGCAGAAATCACACAGGAACACAACAAGTTGTCTACGTTCAGTAGTTTTACAGAGGGATAAATGATTTCAGATTTAGCTCTTTCAGCACTCATTAGTGCTTTACAGTTACAAATTTGAAGGAATTTGAACAAAGGAAATCATATTTCATTACTGAAACAGATAGCTAGGACAAAGATTTTGGAATTGTTGTGAAAGATAACAATCATAATCTAAGATAAATAATTATGTTCTAAAAATAAAAATTCTATATTTTTAAACTCTCATATTGTTCAATCAAAAATCCCATATTTCCCCATATATTAACTTTTTTTTAAATGAATAAGTTCAACAGCATGGATGGGCAAATCATAAATTAGTTAGCTAGCCCAACAAAGAAGTGAAAGCTCTCGTATACTTGTCCAGCCCCATGTTTTAGTTGCCCAGAAACTGGGCTAAAAATAGCTGGGTAGCTAGCATAATTGATCCCAAGAGAATGAAGTGCTAGTTAAGAGCATTAATAAAGACGAGGAATGTGTATAGGGATGTAACATTACCTGTCAAAGCAAATGAGTGAAGTTTTCTGTTTTTGTAAGTCTTTCTTTTATTGTTATTTAACATCTTTTGAAGGAGTCTCCAGTGTCTGCACTTTGTAACTTTTTTGTCTTATTAGCCTCAAGAGAGAGAAAAAGGCTGGTACAGGAAAAGTCTGTTTATTGCTGCTTTCACGTAAGTGATAACATGAAATCACTTGTTTCATGGACATTTCACAACATTAAATGGTTAAAAGCAATGACACATCGTTGGTTCATAAATTAAAAAATTGTAATCTGTGGTAAATTGTGGTATAAGAGTAATACAACAATGGAAACATGCTGTTATTGGAAAATAAGTAATTTCAGAGTGGTGATCTCAAGCTTTACACCACCCCATCATTGATTATTTTTCTGTAACAGCATGTCACAAAGTGTTTTATTCCTTACATATACAATGTAAAAGAGAGCTGCAGAATGCTGAATCTTTTTCAGCTGCAATTAAAAAGGAAAATTCACTTTCCTAAAAACAAAAAAAAGGAAACAATTAAGATTTGTTGCTCTTCACTCATCAACTGCCAAATTAAAATATTACAATGTTGAATTACTATTGTTTTTTAATAATATTACTATGTGTTGAATACCAGTGATTTTTCAGCATTTGGAGTTTGAATGAGTACTAGTCTGTGGTCTATCACTGCATAAACATCAGCCAATAAATCACTGCTGGAGTGTGAAAATGAAATCGAAATTGTTACAAGGACATGAAGATGGTACCTGTTGTGCAGTAAAATGCCAGTTAATTAATTATTATTATCCAGATTTCACCTCCAAGGTGGTGTGTATCAGCTGAAAGCAATTTCTTTTTTGATCTTTTGAAAAGATAATGCATCTTATATTGTTGCCCATGAAAGTTCTATATCATGGAGTGCCACTCAAAAACTTCTAAAGACTTTTCTCAATCTAAAAAGAAATCCAATCTCTTTTAGTAATGCTGAAAAGCATGTATGGAGGAGTTTCTTGTAGAGTTTCTTGTAGACCTGCTATCTGACCTGTTCTAACATACTCTATTGAGCATCTCTGAAAATACAGATACCATCACGCCAAATAAGGTGGGTTGGTTTTGATCGTGTTTTGTCAAACCATCTTATAGTGGTAAGACTATTAATAATGTAAATTATCGTAATTAATATTGAAAGTCATAGTATTAATTAACACAATTAGTTAACAAGATGTTAGCACTTAACTATTGTCATTATTAATGGCTACTCCTATATGACTCAGAGGCTGGTAATGTATTAAGCTTCATTACTTCTTGATTTTTAGGAATGGTGCATGTATAAATTCATCATTATGTAATCATTAATTAAATATTAATAAATTCTTATTTGTGAACCTTATAGTAAAGTGTTAGTGTTATTAATGCACCAAATATTTTTTACTGAATAGCTTCAGAGAAATTTCTCTCCTGCTTGCTTCAAGTTACAAGTTCAAGTTTCAAGTTTACTTGTCAAATAGTGTATACAAGTGTCAGTGACAGTGTACATTGAAATGCTTTTTGTGAGGCTTAGGCAGCCTACAGCAGTACAAACTGCACACTGCACACTGCAGTTCTGCTTTGAATTAGAATTCCATACCATGTGCTGGTGAATGTACATGCTGTCAGTGCATGTAAGATTAATTAGACTCCAGTGTGTTGATATTTACAGTGGAATTTGGAGCTCATTTGAGAGCTCTTATTGTGATGCAATGTTCAGTAAGTCACCATGAGAAAGTCCCCCTGATGTTGCATGCGAGACAGGATAATTGCTGAGCTCTGAACACCCATTTATGTCAGAAAGTGTGCACAGAATTGAGGTAGCGAAGATAAGAAGAATTTCACTGAATGTCTTGTAGTAAACAAAATAAACAACAACAAAAAAAAGATGTGAGAATTTCCTTGCCAGCATGGGCTGAGGGTTTTATTGCCCAAAATGTTCCTTTGACAAGGATAGGCAAAAGGTCAGTACTGGTCTGGGTCTAATGGTGTGCATCTTTTAAGTACGGAATAAAACTCAACTTTGTGTGCTGTTAAAAGAAATTAATTAACAGAAGGGTGGTGAAATGTGGCAAGATAGGGAGCAGAGTTATTTTTAAGTTGATTATTTTGAAATAACAGCACACCCTGAAGTGTTTAATTCCCCTTATAACGCAGCACTTTGCCAGTGCTAACATTTTATTAATTAAAGATGAGCATGACCTACGTTTTATCCATTTATAGTTACATTTAATGTTGTTGATCTTCCACAAATTTAGCTCCTGTTATTACTTATGCTATAAAAGTTATAAACAGTCCTTCCCTCATCACCCTCTCTCAAAGTTAATGAGACAGAAAATGCAGCTTGTCATGGTACGGAGTAACAGGAAAGTGGTCTGTCTTTAAGACTATTCCGTGTCAGAAAATCTAAAGTTACCTTTGTATCTGACTGCTATAAGGCACTGGCACTGAAGAGTCCTTCCATAAATGCTAAATGAATGCCTTTTCATTGAAAACTTTACCATATCATCAATTCCACATGATTTTTTTTTTAATCTTTGTCCATCATTAAAGTCTCTAGCTAAGTTGTTACCAGAGAAACGACAATGTATTAGAATAAGTGTGTTAATATAAACTTATGATTTACGTTGCAGTTGGTGTTACTGGTGGTGCTGCTGATACAGATAAATGAATCAATTCCTGCTGACCAATCAAATTTGAGAATTCAGCAACGCTGTGGTTTAAACTGCAATAACACACAACAAAAAGGATCAAACCTCACAGTGTTGCCAGATTTACCACAAAACTGAGAGAATGAAAGAGAAAGAAAAGTTTAGCGCAAGACAATGTCATTGTATCCCATTAATGCCATTTTCCAAAAGCCCACTCCATCTGTGGCGACTCAAATAACACCTGTTATATGACTGTAGTAAGTAATGGACTAACATCAGCCCATTCAACCCACCACTCTCTTCTGGCCAATTAACTTCCCATTCATTAAAAAAAAAAAAAAAAAACAAGCAAAGAACTAATTGATTTAAAGCTAATATGGAAATTAAGTAATATAGTCTTAGAAAGAGTTCCAAGTTAAAAGACTTATTTGTTAGATTAGATTTGCACGATCTTAAAGAAATTTTGAGCTTCTACTTTGCTTTTTAATATAAATAGTGAAGTTGATGCTTATTGAAGTGGCATTTCTAGCTGCACATTATTTTATTGTAAACTCTGAAAACTTGCATGTTGACAGAAATATAGATTGTGTGCAGATGCTATTTGTAAATTGAGAGAAGAGCGGTGTGATGTCAGTCCCACAAAGTCATACCATGTCTCATTAGGTATGAGTGTTTTTACGCAGTACCAGGTTTGAAAAGAGAGCTGCAAAAACACTGGGTTCATTAGTTGATGTTGATTCATTTCATAAAAGAAACCACTATAAAGTCTCCTTCTGGCAAATGATGAAGTGTAAAATCAATAGTACTAGAATAGGAATAGGAAGAATAGGACATATTGGCCCTTGGCATTCTGAGATTGAATAGGCACCTTTCAGACAAAGGTCTTTCATCAGCTGTGCAAGCAAGCTCTTTCAGACACTTTACTATATATACAAATTTTTGTTTTTAACTTTTAATTGTGCATCATTACAACACCACTGTTCCACCAAAGAGCTGAAGCATCAACTATGGCATTACACTGGATTTCACCTGCAGTAAATTTTGCTTCCATCAATCCTAATGTCATTAAAAATGATCGCATGCTAATTATTCTTATGAAATCAATAAAATGTAGTGAAAACATGACAGTGTTTGCAACTCTGGATTTATTGCATTCTGGAAACAAAAACTATATGGACCAAAATTAAATTTGATGACTCTTCTTTCAATACAAATCCTAATGTTAAATGCAAATTACCTATGCAAAGGTGTATTTGGGTTTTGCACACGGCTATACAACACCAAATTACTATGCAAGAGTCACTGGATAAACAGTCTGAAGTGTAGTACCAAGCTGGACACTGTAGGTCACATAACATGCAGTGACAAACATAAACATGGCTCTTGAGGTTTTCTGAAACAGGGAAAACCATGGTTTTGCCGCCAGAGCAATCCCCCCTGCTAGTATTAACCAGCCCTTGAGGCCAAAAATAAATTAGTCAATATGCAAAATGTCCTACCATTTTGATATTATTTATTATTATTTTTCTTACTCTTCATTATTCTTGCTGCTATTTGGTGCACAAACCGAGGCCGATTTTATCCACCAAAGAATCAGTGTTTTGAAAAACAGTGATAGTGAACATAGTTTTAACACAGAATGGACCCCACACACACACACACACACACACACACACACACACACACACACACACACACACACACACACACATATATATACCCCAGAAGTATTTGGACAATGACAAGAGTTTTTGTGATTTTGCCTTTATACACCACCACCACAGATTTGAAATAAAACAATCAAGATGTGATTGAAGTGTTTGTATACACACACGCACACACACATAGACACACACACATATACCCCGATCAGCCGTAACATTAAAACCAATGACAGGTGAAGTGAATAACATTGATTATCTTGTTACAGTGGCACCTGTCAAGAGGTAGGATATATTAGGCAGCAAGTGAACAGTCAGTTCTCCAAGTTGATGTGCTGGAAGCAGGAAAAATGAGCAAGCCTAAGGGTCTGAGAGACTTTGACAAGGGCCAAATTGTGATGGCTAAAGGATGATGTAGTGAATAATCCATCTTATTTACTTTCATTACACATGTGACTGTATTTTACAGATGGTGTTACAGTTGTGTCAGTGGAGCAGGCTGAAAAATATTAGCCCAAATGAAGAACAAATCACGTGATATGACTGTCATTAATAGGCTGCATGAATCTACAATCTAGGCTAGAAAGAAATGAGTTCCACCCACTGTAATATCTAATATAGCTTTGCTTCTGAGGAGAACACAGTTTTAGTGTAGCTTTATATGTAGAACAGTAATCTGAAATTGTCTGTGGACCAATTACAAGCTTTCTACTTTTTTTCTATGAGGCCAGCATGTTCCTGCATCTCAAAAGTATAATAATCTAACTGAAGCAGTGCCTGGGTGTTATTTCCTGAAGAACACCAATTACCTCCTTAGAAATCAAGCATGTAATAAACATTCAGTTTCTTCTTGTTTACATAATGATGCTAATGAAAGGTTATTTAATAGTATCTAGTTTAATCTGTTTCACTGAGCGTTTTCTGGCTAAATTAACTAAAGATGGAGGATATACAAGTCCCCTGAATGGTGAAGTGGTAAAGTTGGTGTCTGCTATCAAGCCTCAACAGACTTTCAATACACTGAAATAGGAGTATCATGTTCTACTCTCATTCTCATGCTCTGTAATTGTCATCCTGAAAAGCCCGTATTGAGCGTTTGTAGCTTTTCCTCTCCGTATGACTGTTTTCTTTTTGGTTTCTGAGGTAGATGAGCTACCTTAGGGCATGCTCTGTTACACACTCTCATCAGGTCATCACTTCTCACTGAAGAAATCCACCCAGTTAAAGCAGTCCTGTCATCATTGTTACAAAGTGAAAGCTGCCTGAGTTTTCTCTGCTGATAACATTCATTCCTGCAGGCTCCCTGGGACCTGTAGTCTAGAGACAGCAGCTCAGATGCATGCTCTCTAATCCTACACAGCCTGAATCCAGTGCTCTTAATAGCAGGCATTTGCATTTATCAAGGCATGCAGGTTAATCAAAGACTATATGTGCTATGTCGCATGTGTGAGGTTTGTGCTGAAGATGCACTAAATGTAAAGTCCCATGATATAATTTATTTCAAAAAACCCCATGATATTAATTATTTTAAAAGATTTCCTTCTCAGAGTTTAAGCACTGAATGATTTATTGTTGGTGTGTGAAAATAATGGCAATTGATGTAAGCTCTGAAAATAGACCTTTGTTAGTCATCCATTGGTTTGACAAAATTTATAAATGGTTCCAACACTTATGACATTCCACATTGAATGTCATGGTATAGTATTGGCATTGTAGCTAATACTAAGGCTGTATTGTATGAGACTTCAGCAGTTGCAATGGAGACAGATGAAATATTACATTCACACTACTGGTGTAACACAATGGCACTATCTGTATATGTTTAGTGCTCCAAATATTCGTATCTGTATTTGTACATTTTTTAAATTTTTTTTTTTTTTTTTTTTTTTTTGCATCAGGATCCTAGTCCCAATGTACACCTCCAGTCTCACCCAGATTCCCTGTGAACTTTTCTGGGAAGCTTTCTAAAAAATTAATAGAGTGCCTCTTATTCATATCTATATTTATATCTGTTTATAACACATTATTTGTTCAATCCAAATAATGTATTAATATTTGGTTACGTCCCTAAATCACATATATATTAATGAAGGACACCTCATAAAGTTTGTATTGACCACCAGCACCCTCTTAAATCAAAATAACATCTGTTATATTTCACTGAACCAATTTAGATATTATACTCCAAAGGGCATAGAAATAAAATACCAGTCTTGTGTTGGAGCCAACTGCCTTAGAGTTCTAGGTCTATTATCCAAATCATTACACAGCACCATACCCCTAAGCAATATGGAGAGTTTATGCTTATGAGAACTAGACTGTAACAATAAGAGCAATTGAAGTTTGACTCGATTTCAACACCAAGGGTGTCTTTAATCATTTTCAGATTGAATCTGTCCATTTTAAAACACCTTCAGCCGCCAGCTAGAAAACTCGGCCATCTGAAAACACTGTCAGAAATGGAGGGCAATGTCCTCAATATCCAAACTTGCTTTGAGTGTTTCAATCTTATACTTGGTCTTGTGTTTTTTCTTTCTAAAAGGTAGCACTCAGACATTATGTCACCCAAGAGCTCAATATGCCTCTTTGCACACATTCTTGTTATAACATGGTGAAATTTTTCTTTCTCATAAAAAAAGTGTAGCTGATACATTTACTTTTAGCAACATTTTCCAAGTGTAGTCCTAAAAGACCAGATAACTGCAAGATGTGCTGTTTTTTTTTTACCCTTAAACCTTGCTGATTGCTCTAATAAAGTACTTGTTAATGAGCTTGTTGTTATGAAAGCTTTCTGTAAAGATCATGTTAGCATTCTCTCTGTGCCATCCCAGAGCTCCCTGATCAGTGGACCAGGACAGCAAAACCATGTCAACATGAGCACAGCTACAGCTTTTGAAGGACTCTCTTGACCTTTCCTGTCAGTATTCTGTTCTTTTGTTTTAGATTTTTGCATTTTTGTTGCTTTTACCTTTAAACTGTAAAGCAAACTCTTGTAAGAGAAGACTAAATAAAAACACGCTTGACTGTGTGAGAGACTAAATAAAAAATAACCTTCAGTATTGCAAAAACTAAAAAAATAAATAAATAAATTATTGTCTGCACCTGTGTCTAATATCTTATGCTACCCTTGTCAGAGCATAAATTAGCCCATGTTTTGTCTTTAAAAAACTTTGTGAAGTCTCTAACTGTATTGTTAGGTTGTGACCCTTGTTTCTGTTGTTTCCTTTCTTGACCTTGGACTTACTGGATTTGGATTTACTGTGCCTTTGGTAATATTTTATAAAATCCTCAATAAAAATGCTTACAAAAAATGCTTTTTTGCTCCTTGTCGTGTATGTTCTTAATGGCTAAATGCTACAGGTGCCCAGTCCTGAAGAGACAGGGCTTGATTTTTAAATGCTCTAATTCAACTAACAACTTGACAGCATATAGCGATGCTAAGTTTGCAGTTAGGTGTTCTTCCTATTGGAAGACCAACCTGATCACATGAGAAATTTGTACAAACATTAACAAGCAATGGCAATATGGTTGAACTTCATATTAATAACTTTATAGGAAAAAATGTACTAAACTTTACTCATGCCCTAACCCACATAAATAATGAGAATTGACTGTAGTAAGCTCCAGAACTGGTACTACTGTATGTACCCTTGCATTATAATTGAGTTTATTGATTTAATTAAACTCCAGGACCCGAAGATTCTTTCCTTTTCCCCTCTGGAGCAACCCTTAAAGGTTCTACATAGAATCCTACAATAGAGGGTTTTTCGGCCACAGGAGGAACCACGTTGGAATGCCAGAACTGTTAACCATTAAAAAAAAAAAAAAAAAAAAAAAAAGCTTTTTACAGAGCTCATGTCTAAAACAAATTAACAAGTTGTCCAGAAATCGGTTAAAAGACTCCGCTATTCTTTGTCTTCTGGTGATTTGGGTTCGTTTTGTTGACTTTCACACTGGCAGTAGATTGTATAAGGCGGCAGATCACCAAGAGGTCGACTGGTGTAGGCTGCTTAAAACTCACCCAGAAAAGTGCAACCACAAAGATAGTCCAGTGGAAATGGATCTCAGCTGACAGAAAAATGTATCTGCAGTATTTTTATCTGCAGAAATACACTCAGTTAAATCTGTTTGCAAAATCCCAGTGAGTCTCTAATTAGTTGTTTTGGAGATGCACAGTAATCAGTTGTTGGAATTTGCTAGCGAACTCTCACTGCATAGTGAACAGGGCTTTTTTGTGTTGACTAGGCTGGTTTGGATCTTCTGCAATGGTGTCAAGGGGCTGTCTACAGAGCACAGGCGGTTTTTACGCCTTGAATAATTTATCAACAGTGTAACCTTTTTTGTTGTTTTTTTTTTCCAGCAGTGCCTTAGTGTGAAATGTATTTTGATGGAATATTTGATGGAAAAGTAGTGCCACTTAAATAATTATATAATTTTTATGGTGGCTTAAAAACCCTTTTGAAAAAAAAACAATACTTGGAGGGCAGAGTATAGGCCATGGCATTTAGTCATTTTTACGTGAATCAATACAAGTACAAACACAAAGAGCGATCACACACAAGTTTTAAGCCTGTTGGTAGTGTACTTATTAGTGCTCTGGGTTTTCAGAAGGCACTCTATAGATTAACACATGGTTTTATTCTGTTGAAGGAAAAGCCAATTATATTGCCATATATTTCTCTTTTAGATCTATGTGCCGTTTGATTGAAGGTTAATCCAAATCCCACAGAGGCTATGTATCAGTATATTTCTCTAAGCTCTGTAAAGGTCAGTGGAAAATCTGATGGGACTTGCACCCGTTTTTAAAATCAGGCTTTTTGTGTCTCTAATATGGCCTTAAAGCCTGAATTCCAGCAGGGATGTTTAAAAATTATTTGGACAACAAAAGGAAGCAAAGGATAGCTAGGGACCTGTCACCTGCTATAATCGAGTGTTCCTGGTTAATAGCATCCAGCAGTGCAGCACACTTTGATGCTGATCTTGTGGCAGCTGTCTATAGCAATGGCTCTGATGGGGTGAAAAGATGCCTGACCCCCTCCATTCCCACTCCACACATATGTGCAAAGTGCTTTCATGCCGTAGACTGAAAATGCTATTTAATTACCCTGCATCAATCTCTGCCTCAGCTCTCTGCACTCAAGCTTGATGTTTATGTTCTTTTCCTCTGTCTGCTAGTCAGACAAACAGATACAATGGGTCAGGTGGTGAGAAAAAAAGTTAAAGAAATGTTTCAGATCCAAAGATCCAAGTAATTAGTTTTTTCTGCAGTGTTATACAGTATGACAAAATTTGTTGAGATGCACCAGAAAACTGATACTGTCCAAAATATATTTGAATTGATAAATGTATCAAGCAAGAGTAATTTCCTTTTATTCCATATCAAAAACATTGTAGGAAAAGCTAAACATACTAACCCAGTCCCTTGCCAATTGTTTATCACTACATTTCCTACAAGTTGAATTCGATTCATATGTATGTGATGCTGCCTGAAAGGTAACATGGAAAAAAAGAAGTCTCTTTTTTTATACTTCATAGGAGCTGGTGGAAAAAATGCAGGGGAGCTAGCTGGCTAATATTTACTGGCTATGGGTCATCAGTGACGAATTCAGCCACCCAAGCTGTGGGTGGCAATGGACCAAATTAGACTCTGGGCAAATGCAGCTGAACCGAAATCAAGTCACTGCTGTCATCGCAGAGCCAGCATCAGTCAGTTTGTTAGCAGTATTTGCCAGTTTTCTAGCTTAAAGTGCATTATTAATTGCTTAGGAAATATGAATTGTGCAGTAATCCCACAGCAGGGATACTATCTGTTCTGAAATACATTCTGCTTTCATGTAACTAAAACCCATTCATGTAATTAGATAGTTATTGATTTATTGTTACATTTATTCTGTAATAAACAATTAAACCTGGCATCATATCTGGGTCTCTCTCTGTCTCTATCTCTTCTTCATATCAGTCAATCAGTGAATCAATGAATCAATCCGTTAATTAACTGATAAAGCAGTTCATTCTATATCATACATTCTGTCTCTCTCTCAATCATTGGCGTTTGTCTTTGGTATTTCGGCATCTTTTAAACAGCCAAAAAAACAACAATATTCAGTGACAGAACTACCAACCATCTGATTGAAAACTTCATCACTTGGATTTTGCCAATTCATATGTATTCACTATCATGAGATTTTAACACCTTTTCAGCATTAGGTGTGGCTCAAACAGATATTTTCCTTGACCAAACATCACACTGTCTGAGTGCTCTCAGAACTCTAGCCTATATTTAAGCGGGCATCCATCCTTTTGATTGTTTATTCAGCGGCCCTTTCCCAAGTTATTTTGGCCTGTTCTGATTACCCCAATGACTCAGTTCAATCTTGGTATAAATAGTTCACAGAAAAAAGACAGATTAATATTTTATGAACATGGTGAACAGGGACTGAGGTCTTTCAATGTTATTTTTTTCTGCCAATTTGGTTATGTGCTAGATGATTAAAGCTCCAATATATAACCCCAGAGATATACAAACATAATGTATTCCAAAGTAAGCAAATGTTATATGGCAAAATGGATGGTATATGGATGGTGAGAGATAAACTAGTATGGAGGAACGTACTAATTTTTGATGTCTGATCATACTATTATTATATAATTTTAATATGTAATTTGAATTTTTTGGGTCGCCAATATTTAATTAAGACATTTAAGATGAAGAAAAAAGACAAAACATACTATCTACTAGGGCTGCACGATATTGAAGAAAAAGGCGATATGCGATAACTTGTTATATATATATATATATATTTAAAAACTGAAAATGAGGTAACCACCATAAATGTTTTAAGTTCTTTTGAGGAAAAGAAAGCAATTTCTGCGATATGCATATCTCGATATTTACATTTGTTATATTTCGATAATTTCGTGCATATATTGTGCAGCCCTACTATCTGCCCAATCCATCTTGACAAAGAAAGCTACTCAACCCTTAGGCTTCAAGCCATGAATGAAAAATGGTCAGCATCAGAGGAGGAAATGCATGGAGGAAATGGAAAATAAACCCATGAGCATTACATTCAGGCCAAACCCAACAGACCACAGACAACCTGCCTTGGCTGGATTTATGGAGCACTGTAACAACCAAACTAGTTAACTTTTCAAGACCTACCATAAAACAAATGTTATATGGCTGTCTAATAAAGTACTTTTTTTAAAGTTTAAATTTAATGAAATCATACATTCATGATTAAATGTAGAGACATTGTTAGCTAGTTTTGTTGCATTTCAAAGCAAAGGCTCATAAGCAAATGCATTATAAATGCAAATAGATTATAGATTCTTTTTACAGAAAAAATAGAAAGTAATTTATTGTACTGGCTTTTCTGTTGCACAAAAGAATGAAATAAAACATTTAAAGCTTTATACGAGCATAACAGCATATTTCCTCTTCCAAAGTGTAAGCTAATGAGGTTTTTACTGTATATTTATTCTTATTATGCTCCAGTGTTAAGTGCTGTAATTCAGGTTTAGCCCGGAACAACTAAATGAAATGAGGAATGAAATCATGATTATGGCAAGTAAGGAAAGAGATTTTATTTCATTTACTCCTTAAATGGCAGATTTTGTTGGCACAATTTTCTAACTAATTTGATTTTGCTTATTGCACTTAAAAGCTTGCAAGATTCCCCATGGTGCTAGCAGCCAGAGATCTCATTTACATCATTTCTATTATATTAGGAGATGTGGCACCACATACAGCTATTAGATAATGCTGCTGCCTCCTGATCCAGCTCAGCCCAACTAAGACTGTCTGAGACCAGCCCTTAATATTTAATATAACACCATGCAGCACTCATATTTACTCATTTCTCTATTCATATTTGAAAAAGGCACCATAGTGCTTCTGGACCAACCATAGTCTAGGAATAATATAGTTTGAATACTGAAACAACTTTGAAATCAATTACACAATATTTCTTTATGTTGAAAGCTTGAAAGCAGGCCAGAGATGGATGTGTGGTTGTTGTTGTTGTTGTTGTTGTTGTTGTACTACTGCTGATAGGGTGTAAAAGGATGTATAGAGATGATGATTTCAGCATCCGTAACATTCATGAAATGATTTTCACCTTGATTTATGTTTCTAATACCATGTATTACTGCTATAGAAATAAAATAAGCTTCGCTTGCCCTTGGTGGAGTGACGTCATGGCCGTAAATGTACTAGTTAATTCTGAGGACTTATTGCTCCAATAAGGGGGGAAATGATTATTTTTAGTTAGACACTGCCATCTGCTGGTACTTTTGCAGTTTTCTCATCAGCACTTCTGCCTAGTGACCTTTTAAAAAGAAAAACTCCACCCTGAAATATATTAAATGTTTTTACTGAAATATTTGTGTTGTCCTTAGCAGTTCTAGTGCTAATTTGTTGTTCGGTGCTGTATTTTCAGTACTCCCATGGGAAATTAATGGTTGTTTGCTAATGCTGATATCACAGGAGGACGTTGTTAGTGTAGTTACAATAATATTTAAGCATAAGAGATAATGGACAGATTTTTTCTGTTACATATTAAAAAAAGAGCAAGAGCTTCTTTTCTCTCTGGAGTCTATGAGATGACGTGTGCAATTGATGGAGGTATTCGAATGGAAGCTTTGGAAGCTAATCTGTTTGAGCAGAGTTTACAGATGAGAAGGTAAGAGAGCTGGACAGACTAAAGGATTAAAGTTCTGCTGCATCACTCTCTTCAGATAGAGATGAAGCAAAGGCTAATGCCTACTGCCCTCACTATTAGACTGTATTGTGGGCAATACAGGAAAACTTTAACCAAAGTAAAAATACAAAAGATGTTGATAAAAGTTGTTTGAATCAAAAGTCAACTCTTTTATAACTTTTATAATAAATCTTGGATGTCACTGAAGATTGCATGTTAATTATAATGATTACTAGGCATGTCATTTATCTTTAAGATTAATTTGTGCCACCATTAAAGAATAACCATTAATATAGAATAAGTACAGGTACAACCAGTGAACCAGTACAAACAGTAAACCAGTTCTCTGGTTATTCATTTGGGGAAACCGCTAAAGGTTCTACAATATGCAGATCCTGGCATGGAGTGTGTCCCTATCAGAAAGGGCTCCATACAGGACTCTTTAAGGAAGCTAAGAATTCTTAACAATCCAAAGAACCCTTGAAGAACCCCTTCGCTCATTTTTTTTTTTTTTAAGAATCTACAGTCATTTTAAAATATAGTCATACTGTGCCTTAATTATTAAGCTGGATATGAATACATTTATTTGTAAGAAGCATTTACAGAAAAAAAAATGTAGTATTCATAAAAAATATTTCCAGAAAACCTTCCTATCCTACAAGAGCTCCTGAGTTATGGAAATTGATTAGCTTCAAATTTTATAAAAAAAAATTTTTTTTCTGGTGATGTGATTTTTATTGACTGGTTACAATGTCAAGCTTGTTTTAAAGTCACACATAAATTTTACTGAAAATTTTAGTGAAACCCAGTTGTTTCATATTCTTCTTCTTCTTTCGGCTTTTCCCTTCAGGGGTGGCCACAGCGAATCATCACTCTCCACCTATCCCTATCTTC
>CM074956.1:17066962-17093955 GCA_037577455.1 Pangasius macronema | reverse complement strand
AAACCATACAGCATGGCCGCTCTCACCACTGTCTTGTACACCTTCCCCTTGATTCTTGCCGATATTTTTCTATCACATATTAATGGCACTAAATGAAGAAACAGCTTCATTGGACTTCACCACTGATTCTACACGTTTCTCAAACTGTACTGGAGATGAACACCATTCTTTCAAAAGAAACTCCTTCACTTAGTGTTTTGTTGATGGTGATGAGGATCACTGTCTAACACATCACTCCAAGATCTCCAGTAGGTGTTCAGTTGAGATGAAACCTGATCATACATGCAAACCATGTGTGAATTTAAATGTTATAAATTATTGGATATAAATTAGCTGGGTATAAGACCTGTAAGTTTTGAAGCCATTAAACTTTGATACAGTAAATTTTCATACAGTTAGTACTCATATGTATCATTGAGCTTGAACAATTAAGACCAAAAATATGCCCCAATGTACTGGATACAAGAATATTATGTACTGTAATTAACAACAATTTCATGAATTTTCATGAATTATGTACATGTAAAATACACATTTGTTTGTAATTAAAAAGCCCCCAAAAAACCTTCTTATCCTGAAACTGTAATTTGGTATATAACCCCACATTTAAAACTAACATTTTAAACACTGAGAATGCGTTTGTTTAGTAGAACTATACTAAGGACAATTGGTAACACTTGAAGGGTTGTATGTTGCATAAATATTTTATAAAGCACTGCTGGAGAAGGCTGTGTTGTGCAACTTTGTCTTTATGTGGAAAAGAGAACAACCACAATAATTAAAGACAGTTAGATAGTTAATCTATATACTGCAAATTATTAGTTGTTTTTACTAACAGCACATTCGTGACACTTTGAGAAAGTACAAATAGTACACCAAGTGCTTCAGTAGAGTTATAAATGTGAACTTAATTTAACACTTTAGTTTGAGGGCATTAAAATGATTCATTTGACTGGCGTATGGGCTTCCTAAAAGGAGCTCCATATTCATTTTAATACAAATGGACTGAGCCTTTAATTCCTATAAGGAGCATAGACCACAATAAAATCCGTAGTTCCTCTGCTTGGAGTATATCTCACATGATACACAAGTGCATGCATGTTGGTCTCTGTTTCAACCCTCATATAAAACTTTTAATAGCACATTGAGTAGTACTTAGTGGAAAATTCAACAAACCCAACAGCACACTACCAGTATGCCTATAAAATACACCGGATTTATTCTTGGCCGAATCCCAAATGGCTTTTTAATGACTTCTTCACTCTGTGTAGTTCACTTTGTGTCCCAAATGGAGCCATTTGGAATTCAGTCGCCATTTATACCACTGAATTAGTGTTAAAAGCCAGTTATAATTAGCCACCCAAAACATAGTGATGTCCTTAACCTGCCACTAACCCTCCCATTCTCTCATTTACATCGTGTCCACTGCTCAGTTTTGTGTATGTGTGTGTGTGTGTGTGTGTGTGTGTGTGTGTGCTGCATCATGACAGCATAATGAAAAATATTACAACTGAGCAGATCCAAAATATGAGTGTACACACAGGTTGAAGGCAGATTTAAAGGCAGAGATTGAGCATACAGGTTATTTCAGAATATTTATATGATATCACATTCAAAGAATTGGGAATGCAAACATTTAAACTGATATTATTCACATTTTACAGCATGGCACAGTGGGTAGCATTGCTCCCTCACAGCTGCAGGGTCCCCAATTCGATCCTAAGCTCTGTCTCTGTGGAGTTTTGCATGTTCTCTCTGTGTCTGTGTGGGATTCCTCCAGATTCTCCAGTTCTCTCTCTCTCCCTCCTCTTAACAAACACACCTTAATTGCCACTAGGTGTGAACAAGTTTGTGAACGTGTGTGCATTGTGCCCACTGATGGACTGGTGTCAAATCTATTCCAGGGTGTGTTCCCACATCACGCCCAGTGTTTCTGGGATAGGCTCTGGATCCATCACAACCCTGGCCAGGATAAAGCACTTCCTGAAGATGAATGAATGAATGAATGAATGTACAGTTTTTATTGTTTGTTATTATAAAGAAATGTCTGTGAAACCTATTGACTGTGTTGTTGGGTAATTTAAAAAAAATAATAATAAGTTTATCGTCTTAATTTTATGTTAAGGATGTGTAAACCTTTGCACCCCACTGCATACACATATACAGTCTCCCACCAGCCAATGACAATTTGCGGAAACTGCGCAAAAAAGACGCATGAAGTATGTTGACTCACTAGCACAAATCTCGGGTGCGTTTCGTTTACGCACCGCTTCCTTCACATCCCTGCCATCTACACCTCATACAGAAACAGCGCGCAGCAATTATGCGCTTTGTCTGCGCAGACTTGTGCGCCGCTCGGACGTTCTCTAACGCGTTCGAGGAGCGCCTATTAAATGACGTCACAGCATCATGTCGACTGGCGATGTGCGCCATCTTGACCAGAAATAAAAATCACGGGGGTAATTCTGCTTGCTCCGATTCTCGCGTCGAACTCCATCTTCGTACGACTGACCCGCGCTGTGGTTCAGCTGCAGTTTAACGCGCTAGGACTCGGAGTAAGCGAGCTCGACGCCGGATTCTCCGTAGAAACGAAGCAATGGCAGGTGAGGCAGGATGGGGAGAGAGGGAAGGGGAGGGGGCGACTCTGTCCAGCACCGCGGCCTACAGTTTTTACCCCGCTGAAGCTAACCGGTTAGCCTGAGAGCTAGCTGTGTTGATTAAGCGTCAAATAAACTGTGTAGCCGCGTTTCCTTTTAGCTTTAGCTTTCATTTAAGTCGCCATTTTCGGAACAGACGTTTTCCTAAGCGCTCGTTTTTCCCCTCCCTTGTTTTTCCATGGCTTTATTTGTATGTAGCTAACTGACTGCACTGGTGTGTGTGTGTGTGTGTCTTTGCAGGGGTCGGTGGAGGGAACGACTTCCAGTGGTGTTTCTCGCAGGTGAAAGGAGCTGTCGATGAAGACGTGGCTGAAGGTAAAACGCGCTCGGCTTTTATAAAAAATATAATGGAGCTTGTTGGCTAACTAAGCTAGCAAGCCAGCCGTCGCCGCTTTAGCATGGGCTGGGTTAGCTTTAGCATTAGCGTGTCAGGTTGACCTAGCAAAGGAACATCATTCCGTAATGTTACGCAAACACACATCCTAAATGCTTTCTTATTAATTCTCTAGCCTGTTAGCTAGTGTGTAGAAGTCGTTATTTCGTGCATTATGTAGATAGTGAACACAGCCATTTGGGATTTAGCTCTCCTATGTTTATGCTCCTCAAATCAAAGCTGGTGTTTCTGAAATTTTTTAATATATCCCTTAGTGTAATAGACAGCTGATGGTAAATCTAGGAAAAAGAAAGGGGGAAAAAAAGAAACAACGTTTTTGAGATCATTTATTTTTTTATTGTTTGCCACTATGGGAAAAATAAACACAAAAAATGATGACTCACCCTGTACTAGTCTTGTGTTTGTCCAATTAAATGCGCTCTAGTATATATGTCCCGCCCCCTGGAGACAGGTCTTGTGTTACAGTAGCTTTTTTTTTTTTTTTTTTTGGCGTGCAATTTTTTTGGCTGCATGTCTTCCTGCACACACTTCCCTTTTTCAGGCATCCTTTGGTTAAGAGAAAAATGGTTGGAGATTTTTCAGTTTGTTTGTGCAAGCTTGTGATTAAGAGCTGAGAAACAGCCAATAGCCTTATTCGGATTGGATTAGTTTATCAGGGGGATACTTGTAATAATTTTTTTTGCACGTCTGCTCAGTTATAAAACTCTCGCATCTAGACAGCAATGAAATAACCACAGGAGGAGCAACTTCCTATTGGGTTGTGTTTTGTGCGATCCTGTAGGTCCGCGTCACGTGGTCATATGATCTCGCTCTGTTCACAACATGGCGTCCAAGCAGTCAAAGAGGTACTGTAGTAGAGAAGAGATGCTGGCTCTTATTTCAGTTTGAGGTGAATCAGAGTTTCAGCAACAATTTGAAAATACAAAATAAAACAAAGTATACGAGAAGCATCCATTTTTCTTTTTTGCGACTTGGGAAGTGTTTAGTGTCTGGGGAAGGCCACTGATGCGCCCTGTGGGATGAAATACGGCAAAGTAGCATCTCTCTTTCTTCTTCTTCTTCTTGTCCTAAACACGAGACGACATCTGCATAGAAAGTCATGGACGTGCACATTCAGACAGGAATAAACTTAGGAGGACAGAGGAAAGACCCCAGACATGGCCGATATAGATGGAAATAAAATCACAGAAGGAGCAAAACTTTCCTAAAGTAGGAAATCACCCCAGGATTCTATTTTAAATTTGATCTCGTTCGAATAGGGCCAGTGGTTCCATTCAAACTGATCTGCTGTCATTTTATCCTACATCTACGCGGTTGAGGGAAAATGTACCAATAATAATATTGAGTTGACTAGACAGAAATTATTTGGCAAAATTTTTGTGTGTGAACCTCTCCTGCGAACGCTCGTGTAGCATGTTCTTCGCGACGTCCTCCAAACAATCGCAAGTCTGAGATTTTGAGTCCTGTATTGTGCAGTCAGATTAAGTACTGATGCACAAGCTGTCATTGGAAGTTGACTGTAAGATGAATGTTCTGAGTTAGCCGGTCAAACATGTCCAGCCAGTCCACATAACATTATTCCAAGTTCAAAGCCCGGTGGTTAACACTAACATTTAAAGGGCGGACTCTCATTAAAAGGATGTATTCAATCCCAACCACTAAAAACGGAACAGAAATTGATGCAGTTTTGCTGCTGTTCAACTTGCTGGGCATGACGTATAAATCGTTCACGGGCTCAAGTAGAGACTTGCATTCATAGGGCTGAGTTTAGGTTCCAGATGTCTTCCTGCTCCCTCTGTTACTGCGCTAACTGGGGTGCAGGTCATGGGATTAACTTGCCTGCTCGTTGACTCGTGTTGGGATTAAATTGTCCAAATAGTGCCTTAAGCCTGTGATGTAAGAGTGTAGAAACTCACCTTACTCCATGTGTATTCCTCATTTCCTCCAAACTGCAGCGTGCATTATGGGTGCTCTGCGTCCTCCAGGTCAGGGGGTCTCAGTCTTCCTGCAGTCCAGGAACTGTTTCAGTGGAAAAATAGTCACTCGCTGTATAAATGCGGCACAGATAGATTTATTGCCATAAGCCATTATTTAAATATTAGACACATTATGCAAATATGTACTTATTTATTGCCTCCAAGGGCAGCGCCAGTGGCAATTTTTAACTCGTATGCCCATGTGTATGATCTGTGCTGCATCATTTTCCTAGTTTTATCAAGCATAAGTTAGATACAAGTTGACTGTGTTTGTAGTAGTTTTTATTTTACTGAGTTTTAGATCAAACCCTTTTAATCTAACTTTTATTAATTTATAAAAATGTTCATTATTCCAACCTGTTTAAGTATAATAACTTTGATAATAGTCGAACGTAAGCTGCACTACTGGAAAATTATTATTACAAACAAAAACGCAGATCCTGTGACCCCTGGGGGTCCCCATGCCTCGAGACTACTTCGTTTAGTCACTAACCCACTGCAGTGCCTTCTGGGATATCGGGTGTGGGCTGAGCTGAATATTCCACACCATACATTCGGATTTTCAAATGGAAAAATTTTCTCAGTACTGCATCACCCAGGATCATTAAATGGCGGCCTGTGAACAAGTTTTCTCCAGCTCGACCTGAACCTCCAACATTTAAACGATTATACAGTCTGCAAGGGATAAGTATTGAGTTCTGTTCTAGTGTAAAGACCTAAAGAGAAGTAGAACTACATTGAGTCCATACTCTTTCATGCTGTAATGCATGTGTGTGCATGCGTAACATTGCAGAGCGGGGGGAAAAACACTCGGGTGTTTGAGGGATGGGAAGAAAAACAGCAGAAACATTTTTGAGGAGGAATTGATACTGAAAATTTGAGGCATGTCTCTATCTGTTTCACTCTCGAGTTTAGTGTAAGATATCAGGCACCAGTGTCTTAAAAAAAAAAAATCATTATATATTTTTTTCTTTCAAATTGATTGTGGCATCTTTTTCTACATTTTATATAAAACAAAACAATTACAAACTCTCTTTAGAAGCAGATTTTGTGTTCACAGTTTTAAACTTTGTAAACTTTTTTTTTGAGGGAAATAAACAATGGTGTCTTTTAATATTAATGTATTACTATTTTTTTTTCTTTTTAGTTTGAAGTAATTTAGTTTTGTAGACATTATCCTCAAGTACAGTGTGGGTTATTTATTTATTTTTTTTTGTTAGCAAACCTAAATACTGTGATGTGTATTGTAGAAATATCTTGATCATGATGTGATGTTTTTGTCATGTCAGCCACCTGTACTCTGCCAAACCATATAGTAAGTAGGTTGTGTTTTTAGACATCTGGTGAATGGCAGTCGTATCAATGCAAGTAATAATGACTTGTGTAATAATTACGCTATGATAAGTGTAGTAAATACACAAGTCTGTGGATTTCAACCATTGATTTTTGCTTTGCTTTGTGACCGTTTTGTAAAATTTGTGAATCATTTTATTATTTATTTAATAATTGTACTAGCATACCTTCTATATATATATATATATATATATATATAAATATAAATAAAGTGAAGGTAGCATTGATTAAGGCTAAACACTCTTCCTTCACAATGTCGCCTCAGTTCCTGAATCGTCCATTTTCTATGGAGTGATGGGTTGGAGTGGCACCAGTTCACGCTTTGTGCTTTAAGAGTGTGTAAAATGCATTAAAAGCTTTTATAGTCATTTCAGTGGACCTTTTGTTTTTGTGTGTGTGTTGGGTATTGAATTTGCAAAGAAAGGCTCGACGCATGCATTGTGTACAACTGTGAGGTGATGCCCAAGAGATGCCGGGACTGTGACGTAGCCTAATGTCACTGAGGGACATTAGACGAGAGGGACTGAGACGTAAGCCAGTAACACCATCTCACTCGCTCAGTTTCAGTAACCGCTTTACTCTGATCAGGGTCACCGTGTGGATCCCGAGTCTATCCCGGGAACACTGGGCACAAGGCGGCACTCCCTGGTGGGACGCCTGTCTTATCGCAGGTCAATATTCTCACACACTCACGCACACATTCACATCTGGGGCACTTTAGCATAGCCAGTGCACCTACTTGCATGTTTTTGGCCAGTGGGAGGAAACTGGAGAACCCAGATGAGGAGTAAAGAGTCTGTATATGTAGTCTGTGCTGCTGCACAATGTTCAGTTGCTTAAAAATGAAATGAAAGTGAGATCTTGATGCAAGAGTGTTTTTAGTGTAGTGTGATGGATTACATGGTGATGCTATGTTATTCAAACGAGTGGAGGAAAAGCTTTTGAAAAAATAAGGAATGTTATTATACAAGTGGTTGGAACTTACTGAAAGTTTTTTTTAATACATTAATTTTGAGGATGTTTGTTTCTTGTCGTGTAGCTGTAGTGATGTTGTATTAATTGCTTTTACAGACATCTGTGTGTGTGTGTGTGTGTGTGTGCGCGCACACGCACTCTGTCTCTCAAATCCTGAAAATATACAACCTCACTCCACAAACACCATGTGATGCACTAACTGTGATGTGCTACGCTGGCGATGCACATTTAGTTGCACACAGCTAATGTGTTGGAGAGACACGGTAAACCAGTGAGCATTTAAAGATATCAAGGCACATTAAAATGTACACTACATGGCCAAACGTTTGTGGACACCTGATCATGACACCAATATGTGGTTCTTCCCCAAACTGTTGCCACAAAGAGAGAAGCACACGATGATAGTATAGAATGCCTTTGCATGCTGTAGCATTACAGTTTCCTTTCACTGGAACTAAGAGGCCCAAGCATGTTCCAGCATGACAGTGCCCCTGTGCACAAAGCATGGTTCGTGGTTTGACAAGGTGGGAGTGGAAGAACTTGAGTGATCTGCACAAAGCCCTGAACTCGACCCCACTGAACACCTTTGGGATGAACTGGACCACTGGCCACACACCAGGACTCATCACCTGACATCAGTACTTGATGTCACTAATGCGTTCGTGGCTGAATGGGAAAATCTCCAAAGCCACACTCCAAAATCTGCTGGAAAGCCTTCCCAGAAGAGTGGAGGTTGTTATAACAGTAAAGGGAGACTAAATCTGCAATGCGTTGTTCATAATAAATCACACAACTGTGATTTGTTAAATGTACACATACTTTCAGCCATATAGTGTATGTGTGTTGTCCAGAAAGCTGTTTTGGATATAGTTTTATTTCGTGTTAAACAGTCTTTTCCCTCTCTCTCTCTGCTGTGGAACAGTACCAGGGGAGGTGTGCTGGCTGGATACCCCTGCTCTAGGACACCGAGCATGACAAAGTTGCAATAAGCCAACCGTCAGTGAGAAATCCTACAGAGCAGAAAACAAACTCGAGTTTTGTCCAACAAGAGCCCTTGGCTTGTTTGCTAAGCCGCTGTTGAGTTTTTAGAGTCGGTGAGGTGTGCACGCATCTCCAAACACTAGTGGTTGTTGTGGAAAGCACTCGAGCTGTTCGATGTGCTCAAAAAACCAAATCAAATTGCGGCTCCCATGGTGGTTCATGGTCACTTAATGTGTCAGTCTGCCTTTTATACCAGTTGTTTCGTCTCATTCTCTATACCGTTTGCTTCACAGACTTGTGTATTGCAGTACATTTTTATGACTCACCATGTCTTACTGTAGCGTGATCTTCAGAAACATCAGATTTCCCATAGTATAGTTTAGTAGTGTTCACTTGTCATGTCCCTTAATCCCTGATGATTACTTTTTTTGCTCTTTATTTACTTATCTTGCAACTATTTTGATGAAGCTGTGCAGCTTTAGACTGCATGCTTGCCTTTCTCATGCCTGGAAAAAACAGAGGAACAGAGAGTAGTTTCTGCTGGCGTCCTGCCAGGCTTTATCCAGGAGGTTTTCCCAGCATTTTCCGGTTTCCTCTCTTTCATGTAGGGTTTGTTCCCCTGTTGGTTAGATCAATATGTGTGTGTGTGTGTGTGTGTGTGTGCCCGCGCCCATGTGCATGCAGCAGCTGGCCGTCATTTACCAAACCAACAGCATGAGGTTCAGCAGTGTTTAAATGTTCTTTGAGCTATTGAATAGTTTGTATTGCCTTTATAAAGTGTTTGAATGGGTGCAAAATCATTACAGACAACAAACCTCGCTTCAAAATAGTATAGTTTGACTATTCATGGTTTGTTCTTCAAAAGACTGCAGCTTGAATTTTTAGTACACACAAGATGAACCATCTCCCCTGAGGTGAATATTTTTACTCTCCGCTTTCTGCCAAAATGGAGTGTATATAGAACTGCAGGCTGCACCGGCGGGTCCAAGCTGTGAGAAGCGTATACAGACGTACAGAACACTGGAGGAAAGCAGCTTCTGAGCAGCACCATGTTGAATAGAAGGGTGCCAGTAATTAAGTACACAATGTATCGCTATTGTCTTCGGCTTAATTTGGGCAAATTTGAAGATAACATTGCGTGTGTCTTCCTTAGCAATTGCTTTCTTATAGTTCAGCATAGGATGAGTTTCATGAGACTTTGAAAAATTTGGTAGATAGAACTGTTTCTTCTGATGTATACATTTATAAATGCAAATGTACGCATTCCTTATGGATTTATTGTATTGTTTTTGGTGAACATTTATGGAGGGAGTGTCCACGTTCAGTAAGTTTTCTGCCCAGAGAGAATCTTAATGACGTGACGAACTGTCTTTTAACGTCAAGAGCGAGAGAAACGAGGCTGGGGAGCAGACAACTCTTTATTGCTGTCATAACGTAAGTGATGGTGACAGAAGCTAACTTTATTTCATGGAAGTGCCAAAACATTAAATGGAACTATAAATGGTTAAAACGTTAGACATGTTGTTCTTAAGTAAATGTGTAATCCTGGGCAAATTGCTGTGGTATCAGAGGAATAAAATGCTTTGGAGTCAGTGGTTATTGGAAAACCCAACATTGTGATGGTAACAGTAACTCCGCTTCATGCCAGGTCTCATCACCCCACCCCATCGTTGACTGATTACATATGTCTAGCCAAGCCCCTTTCTTGTCCTCCTTATAGCCACATGCGGTACTATCATCAATCAGAGATAGTTACTATACAGTGACGTATTATATACGTCAGTGATGCATTACATTGCCCCAGAAGAGATGCTTCATTGACGTGTCCTTTAAAAGGTCACATATATTTTAAACTCGCTAAAAAAAAGGCACCGTTTTAAACTTGGCCATTACTTTGTTTCAGTTTGGTTTCGGAGGGAGACGATGGACAAGAATAGTTCCTGGAGTATCTGTATAAGTCACAAAAGCTCTTTCCCCACAGGATATAATAGAATTTTTTCCCCAAAATTGCCTTTCATAGAAAGTAAAGTACAGCTTCATCATTCCAGTAGTTTGTCCATGAAAATTACTGACTTGTCTGATTTCAGATGAGACCCAAATCCCAGAGATCCTCCAGTAATAATTACATTACCCTCCCTCCCCTTGTAAAACTCATCCAGACCAAGCAGGCCTTAAAAGAGCAATGCATTAGTTAAGGAACACAGTTGTGTATGCCATGGCAAGCATGACATTTAATATTTAATTGCGATCATTTTTGATCACAAGTAAGATATCTTGGGGTAATAATTACTGATGCTCGTGCATCCTTAGATACAAGAGAGAATGTCTTTTGAAAGTCAAGGATATATTGTGTAAACAAATATCACATGCTCAGTCCACAGGAACTGGTGACGTGTAATGACACGGAAGTCTCTCTCTAATGCACTGATGCCAAAATCCGTCTGTGGTTGCCCAACACGAAGACAAGGACATAGCAGTATTTATTTTAATACATGACTGTGATCTAAAACCTAAAGGCTCGGGGAGTTGGAGTGATGTGAAAAGATTAATACTCGCTCCATTTCCTTTTCTCCTGCTAAGCGCTTTGCTAACAGACTCGATGACGCTGGTGTGTTTCACTGTACTATGCTGCAGATCTCTGTAAGGATAAAAACACGAGGATGTTGCTCTCGTGTGTGGGGTTTCCTCTCGTCTCCCTCTCCTACCTGTCCAACATGGCTGAGCATCTCTCCTCGAGCTCGCTCACTACATACAAGCTGGCGCTCTAGCTGCTTCTCCCAGGCACGTAAATCTAAACCCTAACGCTCTGCTGATATCTGCAGACTTGAAAGCAGCTAACATGGCCACTCGATGTGCTCCACCATGGGTACGTATTGCTTTCTCATCCTACTCCCACGTCCCCCTAGCAGCATCCGGCTCAGTCTGCGTTTGAATAGTGATGTTTTTCTCTCCTTCTCGTGGGGCGCCAGGGAATGATCTAATGTTGGAGCGCTAATTTTATCTCCATGCAGGGATGAGTGATGCAGTGCAACACTCCAGTCGGGATAGAGCTGAAATTAGTCTGCGTGTGTCTTTGCCTCAGCATCGTGGTCACCTTCAATGTTGTTGTTTTTGTGTTGCAGTGCTGTAATGTGTGGGAAATATCTTGGGCTCTGCACTCCCCCCTCCCCCCCCCTTTCTCAATTCTGAGAAAAGTGCTGAAGTGGCACAAGAGGAGGGATTTGGGTTAGTTAATGACTACACCGCTTTGTTAATTTGCTTAGTCATCAGATTAAACATTCTCATTGAGGAGTGACCACAGCACCACTAGATCGATCCGGAGTCGCTCTCAGGGCTGTCTGGAGCAGCGGCAGTGTTAACAGCTGATTTGTGAAACGTATCGGCACAGTTTTGCGAGACGAGCGACAGCCGCAGGTACAACAGATATATAATGGCATCTTCTCGCTCTTCACTATGGGTACGTGTGTGTGACTCTGCTGCTTCTCGCACAGCCACACAGCTCTCACACCGTGATTATGCTGAGTCAGTGTTTTTGCGAAGACAGCACGGCTTCATTGATGTTTCATCACCTTCGCTGTATTAGATTCAGCTTAGAAATGTTGTTACTCAGCATTACTATACTACCTGTGTATCGTTTGAAGATGGAAAAGGTTTCCAAGATTCCTTAGTTCATTTATTCGTTCATTCTTCAGCCTTATCCTGGTCAGCGTCGTGGTGGACCCAGAGACTACCCCAGGAGCACTAGGCGCCAGGTGGGATGATTCACACCGGTTTGGACGCCAGCTCCAGGGTCCCCGGTTCAATCCTGAATTCACTTTACTGTCCATGTGGAGTTTCACATGTTCTCCTCATGTCATTTTGGGTTTCCTCCGGTTTTCTCCCACCTCCCAAAAACATGCCGGTAGGTGGACTGACTGCCAGGTGTGCATGAGTGTGCGAATGGTGTCCCATCCAGGGTGTATTCCTGCTTCATGCCCAGTGTTTCCATGATAGGCTCCGGATTCTTCCTGACCCTGACCAGGCTAAAGTACTTACTTAATGTTAATGAGTGATTTAATGTCTGTCAGTTGGGGTCCTTTTATTAATCCTTTATATTTACACCTCATATGCTTGGAGTGTGTAGAGATTGGGCGAGTTAATAACTCGTTTTACCGGATTGCTGCTTATACCTTTATTTCCAGTGTTGTACAAATATAACTTAAGGTAGTCAGAAAATTTTTGTTTCCAGAAATCTTTCTGTACAAGACAAATCACTGACTACTCTCAGATGACTCACTGTACCATCCGCTTAGCATTATTTGTTCTGGAAGTATGAATTGGGAAGCACGGTTTATGTAGAAACAGATCAGACCATCATGGCTGAATGTAGTATCTCGTCCATACAGGGACGCCTCGATGATCTTTGCCTTTACAGTACAGCAGATGACTTTCCTTCCGGTGTTTCCTGTTTCCTCTGCTCCTTTTCCCCTCTTCACTCTCGGGAGTAATGTTATAGAGGACGATATTGGGTTTGTTAATGACTTTCATTACTGTAGTAAAGCTGTTCACTCTCCAACGTGGAGAGAGCTTTTTAGAAACTCCAGAGCAGTCCCTGTCCACGAAGATCATATTATTCGGTTGACTTTATCAGTGTTTTTAATGATCTTGGATAAGACGATTTTTTTTTTTTTTACTTTTAGTTCTTGAGTGCAGAGACTGAGTTTATATGGATAGCAGGAATGTAGTCTGTAGTTGCAGCAAAATTGGTTTACTGGTGCGCTTCACCACTGTTTGTGCGATTTCTTTCAGCATATGCATTATCAGCCTCCTCAGCTCAGAGTCATAGTTTCCCTTGTTGTACTGGCGAGGTATGTTTCAGCTCTGACCTGACCTCTGTTGAACAGATCCTTTAATCCTTCAGATGTACCAAATGTCACAGACGAGTATGTGAACAATGCCGCTTGCGTAGTTGCCGTGTGACACGTTAAGTATAACTTCAGCCTGCTTTATTGCTTTCCTCACAAGTGCAGGCCGCTTATTAGCTGATCACTCCAGGCTACACACGCTGTGATCTTGTTAGACTGAATTGGGGATGTGTCTAAATCTAGCTTTAATATTTAAATATACGTAAGTGATGGGGAATGGTTCTACCATTCCTGATTTATCTATTAGGAAAGGGGAATATGGCATAATCAGGTACAGTTGCTTAACTCTGTTCTTACTGTCGGTGGCTACGTACGGTACATGCTTGTTTTTGACAGACGTAATATAAAGAAGTCATAGCCAAAGCTTCACCAAATGTCAGCTCAGCATATCAGCTGTAGCCCAACTTTAGCAGTGCCGCTCACACGTTTCTAACTACCACAGAAATCAGGAGTGAAAATCTCATCGGTGGAACATTTTCTGCAATCACAGTGATGATGCATGTTCTGTCAGTACAGATATTCATGCTATATTTACTGAACCAACTTAAAAGCTAAGCAGTGATGAGTATAAAACAAGGTGCACTGTGGAGCATTTGGGACAAGCCTTGAGCGATGTCACTTCAGGTGTAAATTGTGCTTAATCTGCCAGCCAGGTATACCTGATTTGTATCCGTTATAACTTCAGACTAAAGACGATTTAAATCATTTTGGCCAAGGTAATTATGTTCCCAGGCAGCCACACCATGGGGCTGGACAAGCACACTGGAGCTTTCATGTGTTCAGTGGGCAGGCTAATAGATTTATGATTTGATCACCACTGATGTAAATAATCAGGCTAAACTGTATACCATATTATTAGTACATAGAATTGCCATTTCTTTTGTTTTATTTTTGCATTTGAGACACACTCAGGTCTGACTGCGATCATTATGTTCTCACCAGCTCAAACAATACCACACAGCAGTTCACAAGCACGCCGCATACATGCGCTTCATGTGTGTAAGCACTCAGTGTTAAATGAGCATATAAAGTGGAATGTGGTTTCTTGGCATGTAGCTGCTTGTCTAAAGCAGGCACTGAGTTAGGGATTGCGAATCTTTCCCCTCCCCCTTTAATTGCAGAAACATATTGTGTATATATTATTTGAGAGATTAAATACGGGATGTACTCCAGCACTTGTGCTCACAGTGAACTAAATGTGGCCAAGGCAGTTCCTCTTGTGTTTCTTTTTGATGGATCTCTCTCTCCAGGAACATCCTCGTTTATCCTAGCTGCCTACTTTCCTTATTTACATGTGCTACTTGACTAGATAAGGATCTCTACACACAATACAGGATATGCCTGTAAATCTTATCCTGTTTAATAACACCAGTTGCTTGCCATATGACAGTACTTACAGAATGTATCCTTGTTCGTTTTGGTCGTAAAGCAAAGAGAAATCTGCTGTCCACCGCATATTAAAGCAGGAAGTACTGATGTTGGGTGAGGAGGCGTGACTGAGTGGCCTTCAGATGAGCCGAAACTAACGCTGACTGGTGTAAAATTGTTACTTATTTTCTTCAGGAAATGTATTGTTGAGTTAACAGTGAGAACTAGGAAAGGTATTTTAAGTGCTCAGCTGCGTTTCAAGATCTTAAACATGTCCTCGATTTTCTCACGGTGGGTTAGATGCTTTAAACCATGCTTGATCCTGTTCTGGCTGGTCAGAAGGTGTCGATTAATTTTCTGTACCAGCAGCGCTGACGGTAATCTCGGCTGCAAGGCAAATCACAGGTTTATATTAATGTTCTCATTCTAAAATGTTATCATTCCTTTGTCAACAAACTCAAAGGGAATTGTATGGCAGATGCACCGCATCAGCAGATTTAAAAAAAAAAAGTGTGCAATTTTGAAGTAATTGATCAGTTGTACAGCATTTTTACGAAGATGTCTGTGCAGCAGTTAATGTGTAATACGTGACTCATTTGGCTTACATATAGAATGCTCTGATGAAAGTTTACCAGAAAACAATATTATCTTTTCTCCAGGTTTACAGAATGGTTTACAGAGCCAGCAGTGGAAAGTCTGAATCAAAGCTTGACTTTAAACTGTAGACTTTATTACTTAAACCCACTCACTGACTGTGTAACTAAAGCTGATATTCCTTTTTTTTTTCTTGCAGCGGACATTATCTCAACAGTTGAATTTAACTACTCGGGGGAATTACTAGCTACGGGAGATAAAGGAGGAAGAGTCGTCATATTTCAGCGCGAACAAGAGGTAAGCTACAAGAGTTCAAATATTATATGTATATACACGTTTTTTTAATAGTGTTGAAATTGCATTTCTATATTTAGTAGGAAATACATATTTTTTTAGGAGGTGCTAATTGCTGTGGCTTCTCCCCTGCTAGACTTGACTGAGGTTGTCACTTAACACTTAATTCTGCCCCCCCCCCCCCTTTTCCATTCTCAGAGTAAAAACCGCTCTCTCTCAAGAGGAGAGTACAACGTGTACAGCACTTTCCAGAGTCACGAACCTGAATTTGATTATTTGAAAAGTTTAGAAATTGAGGAGAAAATCAATAAAATCAGATGGCTACCACAGCAGAATGCCGCTCACTTCCTGCTCTCCACGAACGGTACGTTTTACTGCTTTAAATGTTTCTTCATGGTTTATTTTTGTTCACAGTCCATCCTGGAGGTTATTACTCATCTCCACTTGTGAAGCATGTTATTACTCTGTTGTGTATGTTGGCTTTAGTTTGCCTTGGCATGAAGCTTGGACTTTTACTTAAAGGAGCTGTTTGTTATGCTTTATTTATTTATTTTTTTAAATGACACTTTTTTTTCCTCCATCTTCCTAAAGATAAAACCATCAAGCTGTGGAAGATCAGTGAAAGGGATAAACGAGCAGAAGGCTACAATCTGAAGGATGAAGACGGGCGTCTCAGAGATCCGTTCAGAATCACGACCCTAAGGGCAAGTTGAGCCTCTTCGTGCACGCCCTCGGTCTCCCTTCAGAGTCAGCTTCTTGTTTCCAGTCTCTGTTTGGAAGCGTAGAGAGATTTGTGTTAGAAGACAATAGGCAGTGCAAACCAGTGGTGTAATCTAAATTAGACCTAGGCCTTTCATTTTATTTTCTGTACATAAGTCACAGATAATGGATTGCTGAGCAAGGTACGAAGTTTACTGTTTGTGTGCAGTCATTTAATATGCTTGGGTTGGAGCATAAAAACAATCGGCTGTATCCTGTTTAAAACAACCATAAACTCCATTTAAACAACGCATGTGTGTTTTTATTTATACTGTAAGTAAGGCACTTTCTTATTTGTGCTGTAAACTAAATACCTGTTAGTAAGTATTAAGCATCCACCATGGAAGTCATTGTAACATACACAAGTCTTTACTCAATAACCATTCTTCAGTTCTATTATTTATTCTAATATGAATTCTTCATTTTTGCTTGTATCTTTGTTTAGAATAACGACAGAAATAAAAAACACAAGAATCCACATTACATCCATGATTGAACACCTTTGTAGTTTTTCTGATCAGTACAGTTTATTTTCCTGACCAGTGTGACATGAACTTGTGCTGCTAACTCATGAGCTACACTGCAAAACGTGTGCTATTAATATCGGATATTAATGATAAATAATCAGTAATAATATATTGATGCTAATATATCAAATTAATATCACAGATATAGTCTGGAAAGGTTTGTACCTGCTCTTTGTTGTTGGAGCTTTGCTCATATTTTCCCCTCCTTTTGTTTCCTCACAGGTACCTGTGTTGATGCCTATGGACCTGATGGTGGAGGCGAGCCCACGCAGGATATTCGCAAACGCACACACATATCACATCAACTCCATTTCAGTAAATAGTGATCATGAAACATACCTTTCTGCAGATGACCTAAGAATAAACCTATGGCACTTAGAAATCACAGATAGAAGTTTTAGTATCCTTTTAATCACTATGCCTTTTTTTTTTGACGTGATTCTTGAATTTATTTTTTTACAGCCAAATGCTCTTATTAAATCATATTTGGGGAAAAGGTGACACTGAAGTAATGAATTCAACACCAGTCTCCATTGTGTTTTCTATTTTTCGTTTGCCGGTGTTTTTCCTATACTGCTGCCCTCCTTCAGATATTGTAGATATAAAGCCTGCCAACATGGAGGAACTGACAGAGGTGATCACGGCTGCCGAGTGCCACCCTCACCAGTGCAACGTGTTCGTCTACAGCAGCAGCAAGGGCACCATTCGCCTGTGTGACATGCGGGCAGCAGCTCTCTGCGATAGACATAGCAAATGTGAGTAGCTCGGTATCTGTCGTTTCTCTGCAGTCGGGCAACGTGCGGTGGAGTCAAGGGTACACGATGGATATGTTGCACCTCATTTCGGCTTAACCCAGCACCTTACTCTGAATGTACCGTAGGATATAAGATGCAAGTCATTTTCACCACATATATTTAAAATGAGCGCTGGAATGGATACGACAGACTTTCCATTCAAAATCCTTAAGGACAAAATCTGTCCTCTGACACCGTCTACCCCTTTTTGGACTGGAGTCTGTCCTCAGAGGGACGTTAACAGCCATGGCCCAGTTAGCGTCATTTTGAAGTGATAATTTTCCCCTCTGTTTAAGGTCAGCACGTCTGTGGCATAATCACTAGATATAATTTCATCTGTTGTGTTCACTGTAGGTTAGTGAAATACAAATGCTTATTTCTGCAGCCTTGCAATCAGTAGAAAATGTATAGTGAGTCCATAAAATATTGATATTGTTTTATCTATACATTTTGACGCATTAAAATTACTCTATTTGTGATTTCCATTCTGCTTGTTTGATAGGAATGTGAATAGGCCACCAATGGGGAGAGGCACAACAATCTATTGGATAATAATCTGTCCTTAAAGAGAGAACTTTTTCTAGTTGTTATCTGAACATGTGTGGATGCGTAGGGTTACAAAAAGTAGCTGCCGGATCTGAGACAGCGGGTCAGTTAGTGAAACCGTGACCTAACTCTAAATCTTGGCCAACAATTCTCAATAGACCAAGAATAAATACATGTTAATATGAATACCTCTGTCATACACATGCAAGAAGTCTCAGTGTATGTTCCCAGTTCCCCATCAAGTTATGGTACATATTATTAAAAAAAAAAATAAAACTGGCCAACTGTGTCCAATTTCAGCACTGGAAATGTACAGCCACTTGGCACGTTTCTGAGGAACAGGGAGTCTGCTGCTCTGTCCTAGTCTGAGCCGGAATATATGCTGCCTTGTTGTTCAAACACGACTAATGTTGTCTTGCAAAACACAGAGACAAAAGCTACTGTCAGCTCTCAACTTGGTGTGGTGGAAAAAGGGACGCATCATTCTCACTACAGATGCGCAGACCGCTCATGCTACAGATTGTGGCTGAGAGGGCGCATACTGTTGATGAAAATTTTGAGAGGAATTATTGTGTTGCTGACTGCTAGAATGGGCTGCAGTTACAAAAGATACAGGTTTTATACGAGCCAACACATGACTGATAAAAACTGATAATAGTTGGATGGAGAAATGACAAATTATTGATGCCTGAAAAATGTTCCAATGTCATCGTCAAGCCTTTGTTGGGATAAATCTAATCATAAATCCAAAAACAGAGGTAGCTATCATAATGTAAGAGAGTATGTCGAGTGAGTTAGCTAGTGAAGTGCAGTAATGCAGACTAAAGGAAACGAATGAGATCATGAGCATGTAACACATCATGTTTATGCCTTTATGTGTATATAATATACACAAATGTATTACATAGTCTGCCTAATATCTTTTTCTCTTAGTATGTTTAAAAGCACAAGATGACTACATGCTGTTCTAAATAGTGGCTCGGGACTTTCGCTTGGTTTCGTCAGTGTGTCCACACACCTGCTTTGCTCCTGCTTCAGAAAAGATCGTCTGCAATCTGTGCACACCAGTTATTCCACTTCATAAGCCAGAACAAGTAGCAGGAGTCACAGGGCAACTATGAATTAAAATAAATAAATAAATAAAAATAGTCCGGACACCAAAATCTTGCCCAGGGCACCCGGCTAATGATTTGTCCGTTCATGCTATCACATGGTAATGTTTTCCACTGATCCGCGTTAAATAAGAGGTTCTTTATAATTGTATTGATGTACAAATAAGAAAGCGCATAACCAACATGGCTCTTAAGTGTCCGATTACTGTGCAAGAGATATAACCTTTAACATTTAATGACCTTTTCATGACCTACTTGCAGTGGGGTGCAATTGTATTGCCGAATTGTAGCAGAGCTCGTCAATGCCGATATTACTGGTGATCACTGGCCATGGAGGACCCCCAGTCCTGCACTGCTCAGTGTTTTGTCTGCTCCTAACACACCTGATTCAGTCTTCATCTCGGTCTTTCCTGAAATGAAGTGAGTGTGTTGGAGCTGAGAAAGCACTAAAATATGCAGAACGGGGTATTCCAGGAGCAGGGTTCGAAACCTGGACAATAACAAACTAAACGCGTACATGGGTCCCAATTATTCTCCACAAAAATTATGCATAAAAAAATAATTGTGCAAAACGTAAAGCATAAAGCTTTGCTAATGCTGATAAAACTTGTAGTCTTTGTAAGAACAACTCTGTGACTTTTTTTCTGCTACAGGATTTTGTAATGTGTCATTTAATCATTTCATTTCCCACAGTGCAGTGTGCTTTTAGACATGCAAATACATGTTCAATTTCCTACCCAGTAAGTTTCACCTGCCGTATACTCTGCCTGAGAAAATGAAAATACCAAGAGAACCAGAAGTGGCTTGGCGTTTGTGTACATGGAAGCAAAACCTTGTTTGATCATTTATTTCCTGGTTTAAAGTAAGAGTAGGTTTGACGTGCCTGGTATGCTAACACTAGTTGCTGATCTACAGCAGCAAGCAGAAGTACACGTTAAAATTAAAACAGGTAGTGAACAGAACTTGATGAGTCAATGTGTCCTCATAGACCTAAATAAAACACTGCAAACATTTCCAAACTATCAGCAGTGTTTTTCCCCTTTTTATTTACAGCTCAGCTTTATTTAACTTTTTTTTTTTTTTTTTTCTTCACCACAGTTTTTGAAGAACCCGAAGACCCGAGCAGCCGGTCGTTCTTCTCAGAAATCATCTCCTCTATATCCGACGTCAAGTTCAGCCACAGCGGTCGATACATGATGACCCGAGACTATCTCTCTGTGAAAGTGTGGGACCTAAACATGGAGAACCGGCCAGTAGAGACCTACCAGGTACTGCCCCAAGTCGTCTTAATGATCTCCACAGTCTCATTTTGGGATTCCGGGAGTGTTAAAGTGGTTCCTTAAAGTGAAAGAGAACTGTTCATGACTTTGGTTGTACTCACTCCTGCTCCTTGCGCTACTCACCGAATCATTAACACTGAAGGTAGCAATCAAACTAGCAGCTCACGGCATAATATCAGACTTGTAGCATTCACCAAGGTCAGTTTGTTCTGACGTCAGCATTACTGATCAATTCAGACACAACAGACTAAACAAAACAGCTGTAAGCAATTGTAATTTAATCTAATCATTTCTCATTTATTAATCACCATGTTATGAACATCTGTGATTTTGTTGGATACTAATGAACTGATTAGATTACAAGCAGAACGGCACCAGCCGGCGCCCAGTTAAAGATGAGAGATGAGCTGAGAAAACGCCTTGAAATATGATATGAAGCTAATAAAAAAGAGGAAAGACTGAGCAGTCTGTTGATGAAGTGCATGTCTGTGTATTTTTAAAAACTTTTTCCACAGACTCCGTTTGAATGCTGTTGTGCGAGTACCCCCCACACTGTACCCACACACACACACACCCCCGCCGGTTTTTACTTTATTGTTAAAAATATAACACATGTAGCTGGAGCATGCCATTCTAAGTCTGTTCCTTTGTTTTCTTTCTGTTTAATCTTTGTTGTTGATGATTGCTTGCCTTCAGTGATGTTATCAGAGCTGTGGCGTTCCTCGTGAAGGCGAAAGAATACAACAGTATCAGCTGAGACTTTGTTTGTCTCTTTAGCCATGTAGTCCACCACTAATTCATGCTTCACATGGACATAAAGGATTCACGACCATTTTAAAACGCCTTGGTATAAAGTTGAGGCAACTAGATTTCTGTTAATATTTTGTCATTTCTCTGAAGTTCATGTATTCTACTGAACAATGGGACGCTCCTTGGCCTTTAAACCAGTGTCGAGAAACTCGTAATGCCTTCGTACTTGCCTTGACTTGCTACGTGCTTAAATTGCTAATCAACAGTGTTGCCAGAGACAGCATGACCATCCTGTTAATTTTTTTTCCCATTATATTTATAGGTACATGAATACCTACGTAGCAAGCTGTGCTCATTGTATGAGAACGACTGCATTTTTGACAAGTTCGAGTGCTGCTGGAACGGTTCAGACAGGTACGAAACCTGTTACCCCATATTCCAGACTTTGTCACTGAATCTTCCTACTGTTGATTTATTGCTTATAATGAAATGTTTAGAGAGTCTGTAGCCTGTAGGTGTCACATTAGATGTTGAATAATGTATGTTCTGACGAATAATGTTAATATAAATGACTCTATTTTCTCCTGCAGTGCCATCATGACGGGCTCGTACAACAACTTCTTCAGAATGTTCGACAGGAACACGCGGCGTGACATCACACTGGAAGCGTCGCGCGAGAACAGCAAACCGCGGGCCATGCTCAAACCGCGCCGAGTGTGCACTGGTGGCAAGAGGAAGAAGGACGAGATCAGCGTGGACAGCCTGGACTTCAACAAGAAGATCCTGCACACGGCTTGGCATCCTAAAGAGAATGTCATAGCTGTGGCCGCCACCAACAATCTGTATATATTCCAGGACAAAATAAACTAATGAGAGTGAGTATGGGGGATGGGAAATGAGTGAGAGAGAGAGAGAATCAAAATAAATATCCCTACCTTATTCCCCCTGGCACAGAACGGAGGACGCGCAAAAAAAATCTTGTACTTTCCATAGTCTAGTTCTTAAAGTCAGTAAGACAAGCTACAAGCCTTGTTGCTCCTCCCAGCGCAAGATTGACCCACCCGTTGAATTTACACAGGGAGATTTTACGAACGCCCTCCCAAACCCTCCCCACCTTAAAACCAGGAGAAGGCCAACACTCATCCTCAACACCGCTGAGCAGAAATAACAACAAAACAGAGGCCAAATCGACTTTTCAGCAGTCACAAGCCTGTTTTTTCTTTTTCTTCTAGTCTGAGCCTTCATTTGTTCTATTTGTCAACCCAGATTGTGGAGCACACCAAGAGGAAAGTGCATATCCATCAGAGTCAGAACCGCGCATATGTCTCCGTCGCCTGGAAATCGCCAGAAACATGACATTTTTTTGCTTGTTGATGTCTGTCAACATTCCTCCCCCTGGCCTTAATCACAGGCCTTGGTGTTTTATCTTTTAAGCACTTAATACAGGTCTCCCTTTTGGTCAGTGGACAAATTCCCCCTCCCCACCCACCCCCTTTTTTTTTTTTTATCTCCTAGTAACATCTACTCACTGACTGTCTATATATAACTGCACCATCTGGTGTCAAACCACTTAATAAAAGTAACAAAACTACAAAGATACAAAGAGAAAGCGTTTTTTACATTATGAGCAGGTATGTATGGGGTTTTTATGTTCTGTGTTTGCATGTTATGTGGATTCGGAGCGCCAGTGATGAAATGTGAAGTCATCCTGCTGATCTCTAGCCAGCTGCTAAAAGGTGAAGTCCACCTGCACGTCAGTTTTCCTTCAGCCTTGTTCTTCATTCCTTACTAATCAGTCATTCACTCCTTCAGTAGAACTTTTTATTGGAAAGTAAAACAACTTTCTTTGCAGTCAGGATATAGTGGGGGGGGGGGGAACTACTTAACTTGATGGTGGCAAAATGCTGATCTCCAGGTGGAAATGCATCAGTAAGCAGCTGGTTAGAAAGAGATATTCAGTATAGGACTACTTGAAGCTGCAGTTGCACTGTACAACGAAGGACATTCGGCCATTTTAAATGTCAGTATTGCTGTTTGCTCTCCGAACGTCCGGCTTTGTCCAATATGACTCTAAATTTTTTGGGTTTTTTTTTTTTGTTTTGTTTTGTTTTTTTTGTTTTTTTTTTTAAAAAAGGGACACTGCAGCCTTAAATCTCTGTATGACTATAGAGGGGAATCCCATAATGATTCTCAATAGTAACCATAAATATTAAATGGTATCATTTAACACCACTCCCTGCCTTTACCCAGAATATTTTCCCTATTCACCACCTCCCCCCCCTTCACAAACATTAAATCACTCCATCCTCCTGGATATTTGCTGCTACAGTACATGTGGCTTCGTATCTGGACACTAATGACAACTTCTTATGAGAAATAAAGTAAACTTTCTGGAATTCGGTCCATCGAAGCAGAATCTAGTGCCTCGAAAAAAAAAATAATAATAAAATTGCTTTTTCTCCCGTAAGTAAACAACTTAGTGGCCCATGTCTAATTCGCTGATCTTGGTATTCCTGCACAAATGCGACGTGAGCAAAATGTAATATTTGTGCATTAAATCTTTTAGCCACCTCATGTCGGGACATGGGATTAACTGAGACGAGCTTCACGGTTTGCACGCTGCTCGAATTTCCCCAGGCAGCGTTAAACCGTGATCGAACATAAAAATAACTTGACGGTTCAAGTACAAAGTTGTACAGTTGATTTGTTCCCAAATTTATAGTCACAGACAGGTCAAAGGGCATCCTCTCTCTGGCCTTGTTCCTTGTTAAATAATGATGCTAACATTGTGGAAGTGTACACTTGTTTGATTATTTTTGACCAAAGTTAAATAAATTTTAATTGTGTTTACCTGAGTATGGGACGCTGCGCACTACTTATTTGGCCTGTGTCTTAAAGGCTAACTTTTTTTTTTTTTTTTAATTAAAAATGACACAAATTAGGCTAACATTGATTTATTGGTTTTCACTTAAAATACAAAACCATGGAACTTGCACATAGATTGAACATTTCTACACACTACACAACATTCACTAAGTTACAGAAAGAGTTCCCTTTTTCTCCTTGCCTTATTCCAATGGAAAATCATCATAGCAGCTATGGTGATCTTACAACTTTGAATCGTATGGTTCAGATCTGGACTTTTCTACATTTCAGTTAGAGTAAATAGAGGAAGCAATTGAAAAAGGAGAACGAGCCTGTGTTTCTTTTGCACAGGACATGCACGATGGATAATTGTGTGCTTGAATGTAATAAGAATTGTTCTACAATGAGCTAGCAGATTAGTGGGTACACCTGATAATGTGTTGTGGCTCTCCTGGCCTTCAGAAACAACATGAATGCTGGGTGCATCTTTCGCAGGAAACTAAAGCACTCCTGTGTTCCTGGAACCCTGGAATGCAACTTGTCTCGTGGTGCATTTTCATTCTGGATGTTTCCATTCAGGTGTGGATAAACAGCAGGAAAGCAGTGAGCCTGGCCAGTATGCCATGCTGTTCCCACGTTCTTCATCAATCCCCACACCATCACACTGCCACCTCTGTTCACACCCACCATCTTGTTCCTGTTATCAGCATGGCTACCTGATCTGATAATCTGATAACTCGGTGTATGTAACGGAATATAAACACAGTCACACTGTCTATTGAGGATAAACGGGAGTGTTCTGCGTTTGGTACCTGTGTAATTTTACCCAGAATACATTTGGGTCTGGCCAGCGAACGAGGCATCTTTTCTCTTGCAAGATGCTTACCTGAGTTAAATATCACAGCAATGAACCAAAAAAAACAAAACAGTCTTATAACAATCAGGTGTCGAGAATTTGGCAAAGACTGAAATCTGACTCGTAAGCTAAGTCTTTTATTATACGTTTAAATACAGAACTGCAGCTCTGTGTACTCTGTTATGAGTTCATGCAATTTCAGACTTGTTTCAAAGTGAGCCTGTTTGATTCGAGCATCTCCTCTCCTCAGTGAGAGAGCTGATGTAGGACCAGCTCTTCTCCTTTTCTCATGTGGATGACTAAAATCTTAGATGTGGCACCTTCAATACACACAGTGCGGATTACTATAAATAATCATATGATAATATTTATTGCGAGATCATATCATCACTATACACATTTCAGAGAGCATCAGCTTGAGTGTTTGGGGGCTTTAACGTATGCAGTGTTTAGTCCGTTTGAATTGAACCCTGGTGCATCTTTTACACAATCATACACAGTGTGTGGACCAAAACAAGTCTGAGAGTGTCTGAGTTGCGTGGTTCCTCTGTGGTTCCACACAAACTCTAGTGCAGTTCCATTGCAGGAAGTGAATCAAACGTAGTGTATTTTGGGTTGTGGGCAGCTTTTTTTTTTTTTAATGCTAAACTGACCGGAAGACCAGCGCTGTAACCCTGCAGAAATGTGATGTTCTGGATATTTGGACCGACAAACAAAAGGAAAAGAAACACTGATTTGCTATTATATAATTATCTAATTTGTACATTTATTTCGCACCTTCTCTGTGCTCAAGTCATTTTTGTGATTTCTCCGTTCAGTTGGTTTGTTTACCTTTTCCTTTTGCTTTTCCTTGTATCTCAGAGTTTTGCAAGCATGTTTTCAGCCGCACACGACGGTCAGATTTTTTGTTTGTTTGTTTTTTTAGTTAGTTTACTTGGTTGCAGTATGGAACCAAAAAAAAAAAAAAAAAAGAACTAGATGTGTAAATTTCACTCTGATTTGGACTCAGCAAACAGACTTAATCCCTTCCTCTCAGAAATGAGTAGTTGATTGCTGAAATATTATTTTTTCCCTTTGTTTCACCCCCCACCCCGTTTACAATGATAATTTGTCAAATGACAAAAGCTGTGCTGTACTATTTTCGTTGGCACTATTAGCAAAACCTCAGTGAAATGTGTGTGTATATGTATGCGTGTGTGTGTATATATATATATATATATGAGATATGATATATTTTTGCCATTGTCCCCTCCCCATCACAAAGTATTTCTATTTACAAGTCCTAAGCCAGAACCATACCCTACATGTATTTTTCAATTCCAGCATATTGGTCTATTTCTCAGTGAAGGAATGTAGATGTAAAGTGTACTGACTATAAAGAAAATTTGTCTAAGAGATATATAGACGTGTTCTTTAATTAAGATGAAGGTGGAGCACAGATAACACTACTCGGCCACTGGCTGCAAATCTAAAATGGCCTCCCAGTGTAGGCAGGATTGTAAAAGCTGAGTGCGAGCCAGAGGAATACACGAGGGGGAATGAAGGCAGTGTAGCACGGCCCACGGCCCACAAATGGAAACGGCTCAAGCGTTCCTGACCTATTTGGATCTACTGAAACATCAATTCAAGACAAAGCAGCAGAGATGGCGAGGCGACGAGGGTGCAGCTGCGGGATCGGAGACACGGGTTCTCCCTCAGAACGTGCTGGAGGAGGTAGTGATGCGCCTTCCGATGTACACACTAAAAGAGAGAAGAGAAGACAAAAAAACACTTAGGCATGCATATGTACAGCTATAGATTCTATGGGTTCATATACAGTCAGGTTCATAAATATTGGGACATTGACACAATTCTAACATTTTTGGCTCTATACACCACCAGAATGGATTTCAAATGAAACGAACAAGATGTGCTTTAACTGCAGACTGTCCACTTTAATTTGAGGGTATTTACATCCAAATCAGGTGAACGGTGTAGGAATTACAACAGTTTGCATATGTGCCTCCCA
>CM074956.1:17041719-17052439 GCA_037577455.1 Pangasius macronema | reverse complement strand
GCGCTGGTCATTCACTCCCCCACCTACAATCCCTGCTGGACCCGAGACTCAAACCCACAACCTTCGGATTACAAGTCCGACTCTTGGACCATTAGGCCACGACTGCCCCCAGATTGGCACTAATGGCACTAATGGCACTAATGGCATTAGTAATGGCATCATTTGTCTCTTTGGCACCACCTGCAGGAGTGGAGGGCTGTCTGTATGTGTTATAGTGTTCATTCCTGTTATACAATGCAGGTTCACACAGTCAGTTCTAGGTTTTGTCCTGTTTATACTCCAGTGTAATAAAGATTTATGAGCTGGACATGATGGACATGTGTAAGTTATGCTAGATTTGGTGTAGTAGAGTAGCTTTTTATTTTTTTTAATTATTATTTTTTAAATCACGGTTTGGTGAAAATCTGTGTATGTATTTTTTTTCCTGAAATGCAGTGTGGTGGCCAGCAGGTGGTGAAAAGAGCCATGAGTTCTTTATAACACAAACGCTAACACACACACACACACACACACACACACACACACACACACACACACACACACACACACACAGAGCACCCCAGGAGATAGCAGGATCTGAGCTCACAGTGTCGTGCATTGCAACAATGTGTTTTGCAACACACTGCTGAGCTCCTCTGTGTATATATGCGTGCTTGTTTGTGTATGTGCGCGTGCTTCAACCGCCGTCTCCTCCTCCTCCTCCTCCATCACCTCCTCCTCTCTTCCTTTCCTCCACTCTGCTGCCAGCTTCATCCCGCGCTCCATCAGGGTTGGGGGTGTGTTTATGGTAAGCGCCCAGCCCTGCTCTCTCTCTCTCTCTCTCTCTCTCTCCCCTCTCCTCTCCTCTCCTCTCCTCTCCGCTCCTCTCCTTCTGTCTCCTTCAAAAATAACCCACTCTAAAACTCCTCCTTTGGCAAGTCTTCTTTCTTTTCTATTCTCCTGTTTCCTCCTGACTGTTGCTCTTTCTGATGAATCATTGTCCCCTGGCTCAGCCGGCTGTGCTTGGCATTGCATCCATCCTCTGTGCTTATGCAGAACAAGGCAGAAAAGATGAGATGAAGTGATATAAGAGGAGATGAGAGGAGAACAGGGGGATGCTGAAACGTCCATATGAAGCTCTGGGCATGACAGCACATCCGTTCTCGTTTCAGAGCGTGTGCTACATCTCACTGAGGATGACGGAGGATCCGGCTGCAGCACACAGATTGAAAACGCAGCACAATCAGGATCATGATCTGCAGGTTGGTGTTATTGCTGCTCTCTGCATGCATTCAAGCGGAACTGTTTTTTTTTTCTTCTGTGCTGGTAGCAGGGATCCTATGTGTTTCGTATGTCACAGAGATGTAGCTTACCTGTTAACGATCTCGATCACGGCCTGCTGGACTGCAAGCTGCCACTGCAAATGGGAAATTCAGATTCTGTATCAAATACTGTTTAGCTGCAACAGCTTGGGAAATACATTTCACAGCAATAAAGCTCCAACTGTTGGGCTATTTATAGACTTATATGAGCTTGGTTTGTGTTGCTAGAAGCTAGTTCTCCTCAGTTGGCCTGTCTGTTTTAAATTCCTATTTCTGATAAAAAGATGAATTTCATAGTCCAGGATTGCATCGAGTTTTTCACGCATGTGTCATAGTGATTTAATATGATGCTGATGATGGCATGCTGTAAAAGTTTATAAATAATTCTATCCAAGTTTTGACTTTGAATGATCTAATCAGACTGAGGAGATTTTTTGGCATAGGGCTGTAATGAAGACTTTTAACTTTTAAATATGCCATTTGGGTATTGATTAGTGTTCACAGAGCTCACCTGTTCAGGTGATCTGTGAGTTTGATTCAAAAATGTTAAAGGCACAAACTGAAAAATCTGATGGAAAAATGGCTCTCAGTTTCAGATTTAGTTTGTATGTTCATGGATGTTTGCAGTAGTGGTTTTATTGCTGTAGAAAGTCATTTTAAATACAGAATCCGACATTCTGTTGTGGGTCTGAAGAAACATAATATTCCTACTTTAACATCAAATACAATAACATCAACTATTTAATATAATATTTATTCTAGACAACATCAGATATATTTTATGTATTTATGTATTTATTTGTTTGTTTGTTGACTTATTCATTCATTAATTCAAAGTATATTTTGTTATTTTATTTTGCGGAAGGTTTATATTTTTGCTCCTAATTGCTCATGTCGCTGCACATGTAATCTGATTAAAAGGGATCTGCGCCTGACAAACTACAGTATGTGACATCATAAAATATCCCTGTGCTAACAAAAAGTAACCACTAATGCACGTGTTCCATCATCATAATGAGTGAATTTGAATGGTGAGCTCACTCACATGATCAGTGACCCGCCACAGGCTCTGAGGGCGTATAAATCACCACCCTCTCAATTAGTGATGCGCTTTCACAAATGTTACTTATAGTACTGTGTGTTTGAAACTGAATTATGAATGAAAACTACACCACAAATGCCCTCACTAATGCCTCCCCAAGCAAAACATGCTGAGTCACAGTGCTTAGAGGTGATTAAAGGGTTAAATTACCCTTGTGTCCAAATTGTCTCATGCAGACTAGCACTAATCCTACAATCCGTGGCACTTTGGGAATTCTCTCACTGTTTATCTTGAGGATTTTCTGGAAGTGGTGTTGTGCACCGGTAATCACAAACCTTTGAATAATTTGAATGATGAGACCCTTTTTTTGTGTAATTCAGCCTGCAACTAGCTGCAAATCCATTTGCTTACCATATTTTACAGTCATGCTCTGTGTTTTTCCATCACAGAAACATTTAAATATCTTTAGGCATTCCGTATACTGAGCATTTTAAGCCTGCTGTGATTAACCTTCTGAAATTTGCTTTAAGCATCACGTTTAAAGGAATACTCCAGCATTTTTCAACTTTATCTATCTGTGTATGAGTGGTTACCATAGACAATCATTTCAACACAGAAAAACAAAAAACAGAAAGCATGTTGACTCAAGATTCACTTATAATGGAAGTCTAAGGGCAGTTGTTGAATTTTGAAGATAAACTTTTAACTACTATTTAATGCTATAATAATAAAAAGCTGTAACACTTTGACAATTGACATTTGCACTAAAGGTCTTGTGATGAGACGAACATGAGCAAAAGTCTTACCAAAGCTGTTCTTGTCTCCTTTTTAAACACTGGAGCAAAACAATAGAAAGTAAATTACAGTTATGACCACTTTTCCAAAGGTTTTGTGGTATCCACACGCCATCAGATGGAAACTTCCATGTTTTTACTTCCATGCTTACGGATCTGAGTTGGTAACACACAATCATAAATTTGTCTGATGTCAGAAAAGATAAATAGTAAGAAAAATTTAGCTTAATTTTCATATATCTTTGCCTGAAGACATTTTACAAAAATTCATTTCAGTCTGAAACACAGACTCAACAACTGCCCTTAGACTTCTAAAACTGAGCGTTGAGAAAAACATGCACTTCTTGCCTGCTGTAATCACACACATATATGGTAGAGATTAGGGTGAACAAGGCTGGGGTATTTTACTTTAATAACTTAATTAACATCTTAAAAAGCCTAACTAAAAGTGTCTGTTGTTTGCCTGTCATTAGTACTTCGTGGTTATTAAGCTGTGACTCCAGCCTCTTACATGTGATAGAGCTGTATGATAAGACTTTCTAAACAGACTGATGCCAGGAGGAATTTTCCTTTCACCTTATGCAATGATGCACAAAATGTACCCAGCTCAACTGAGCAGAGCCGATCACAACGTTCATCACACTTCCAGTGAGACCGAGGACAGAGGGAGAGAGAGCGTTATTGCAGCCATTTTCCCTCTGGCATCACACTTTATCTTCTCTACCAAGGAATTTAAATGCTCTCTCGCCCAGGTGCTCTAGACAAATTCTGACATATATTAAGGCAAATTATTATTATAAAAGATACAATTTTTTAATAGTAACATAATTTTGACACATTTCCCAGTATTATTTTGCTCTTTCCAAAATGTCCAAGTCTCACGCTTGCTTCAGTGGATAAGCTCACTTGGTTGCTGTAGATTTGTAAATAAGAACTGCTGCTGTAATCATTAACACTGTCCTGTGTTCATCCCAGACCTCCTATTTACAGTATACTTGTTCTGAACATCCTTTCAACACTCTTAGTTCTGTTTGCATTTATTCTTCTTTAGCTGAATACTGCAATGATTTATAGTCTCACCATCTGGTGTCTGCCAGAAAAGGATGGGTTACTTTTTCACCCTGGTTTCTTTCAAGATTTTTTCCTCATGTGGTTTCAGGGAGTTTTTTCTTGCCGCTCTCGCCTCTGGTTTCTACAGCAGCTGGATTTCTGTAAAGCTGCTTTGTGAAAATGTCTGTTATAAAAAAAGAACTATTTAAAGTAAAAGTTAAGTGAATTGTACTGAGAAAAGAACAGAAAACTCTTTCTTACTTCAAAATCACTTAGAATGTAATTAGGCCAGCTATGGGCGCATCAGTAAACACAGATCCGTGTCTCCGTGTCTCAGTCTGTGCCTAATAATGCATTCTTAGCGAAAGTGATAATTAAGGGAAATTACTTCGTATTTGTGTTGGAAAGTTATCCAAAACTCCATAAGAACAGCTTTATTAAGACTTTCCCTTAGCCTGTCTCATGCTAGCTTTACTGTTAGCAAGTTTTTCTTGCTTTAAATTGTTGGATATGTTCAGTGTTTATCAACTGAATTCAACAACTGCCCTTAGACATCCATTATATACTGTAAGTGAGTTTAGAGTAAGCAGGTTTTTCATTTTATTATTATGACAAGCAAAATTCTTGTTTATAGTATTTGCACATGCAATAGAGATGTGTTAGGTAGAGATGAGGTTGAAAAGCACTGGAGTATTCCTTTATGTATGAGTCTCCTGGTCTCAGTTAGAGCATCAATGACACAAAGTGTGCATTTTTGTAGCATATTTTACGACTTCACCATGCTGCCAGTCCCATAAATTGGCCTGACCATATCTGTTACATACCATAACATATCCAACAGGCACAATAAAGCATATAACAGGAATATTTCCATCAATAACCTGAGACCTTATCAATATTAATCAACGTTAGGCAGCACTATAACATCTTTTCCTTTCATACAATCTTCAGCCAGCACTGAACTATGCTTCTTTAAAGCATCGTATAGTTCCTAATTACCTGCACTCTTGGCCTGAAAATATCGAGGCTACATTGAAGTTGTTTGTCTGTAGTGCTCTTACATATTTTAAAGTGACTTCCTGTTTTCTGAGACTGCACAAGACTGCAATTAGACCAGTTTCACTAGAGCTTCATAGTGAAGTGTCAGGAATAATTTGCACCCAGAATGTAAGAGCTCATGAATGCAGATGACAGAAATGAGGAAGAATGCGAACATTTAACCGCAATATGATTGGGCTGCAAGCCAGGATTTTATGCTATTGTTCACGCTTTTGGGGAATGAATTTAAAATCGACTTACTGACACACACACGCACGCACACACATTCATGCTGTGTGTAGTGCACTGCTTTTCCCTATCCTACATATTAGCTCATTTTATAAAACTTGCATTTTCATTAAAAGGATTTAACAAAATGTTCTCTTATCCCAAATATTGTGATCAGCCCAGATGTGTTTGGTGTGTGAAGTAGATGTAGTCAGTGTTTTAAGCAGATTTGCACTGGAGATTTGATGGTGCTAACAAGTAAGGTTTAGCATTGTGTAAACTGTATGTAACTGTATGTCTAAATCATCACACATCATTTGGCTGTTGTGCATACACATACTTGATCAAATGAAATAAGGTCGTATTAAAACAATTCTATTTACAAATCAAATTGGAAGTGTAATTATCTGAACAACTTAGAACTTCTAATTCACCTCCAGCTTGGTCTGCCTATAAAATGTCATGGTGACTTGAGTTCAAGTTGTATCATCATTTTAAAAGCACTCTTCCTGCTTGAAGAAAATTATTCCAGCTACTACCGTTTTTAGCTTTGAAACATAACTTTGTTCATCTTTATGCAACAGGAAAGAATGAACAAAGAGATGGACATAGAGTGAGTCATTCAACATCAAGAACCACATAAGTAAGTCTACTTGAGATAACTGAATAAATTGACATTGAAAAATTGGATTGAGACATGGTTTCCACTGGGTTTTCCAGTTTTCTCTGTCCTACCCAAAACCTACTAGTAGGTGGATTGGCTACTACAGTATAAATTGCTTCAAGGGTTGAATGAATGTGTGAAGGTGTGTGTGCATGATGTCCTACGATGGACTGGGATACTGTGCAGGGTTTATTCCTGACTCATATGCAGTGTTCTTGGGATAGACTTCAGATCCACTGTGAGTCTGACCAAGATAAAGCAATTGCTAAAAATGAATGAATGAATGAATGAATGAATGTGATGTCTTATCATGTTAAAGTAACAACAATCTCTAATATGATGGCACAACATGGAAATTTGCAAGATAATACCCTTTAGGTTTCTTTAAATGTTAGCTCCAAGGCGAAACTAAAGCAGGATCCATCAGACACAGAACATGTCTTGGATAATGAACTGCATCTATAAAAAAGGCAAAACTGCAGAAATTGGATTTTATTTTTCCCTCCAAACAATCACTAAAAGTGAATCTCACTGAGCATGCCATTTATTGCATTTATAAAACTCAATTATTTTCTTTTTCTGTTACAGACAGAATTATTCACTTACTTCTTTTATTTATTTACTTTTTTTTTCTCACATTCAGCAACATATTTATTTTCTACAACAACATCCTCTAATACAATCTCAGAACATGGAAACTGCCTGGATAAGTGCTTGACTAGAGAGTTCACAGTTGTGGTTTTCAGAATCTCTCAGGGCTACTGCTTAAGGAAATGTCACATGTAGTTATGATTAGATTATTTATTGGACAAAGTTTTAAATATGGGTTGTCTGCAGGGGAGAGAGAAACTCAAACGGACATTTTGTTTCTGTCTTGGGTGACCAAGAAACAGTAATTATGAAATAAGTTCTGTCTACCACAAAGGTTTTGGTCTGATACACAATATGATGCAAAAAGCAAGACATACTGTATTTCGAACATATCGCATATATAATTTACATTTACATTTACATTTATGGCTTATGGCAGACGCCCTTATGCAGAGCGACTTACAATAGTGCTTTGAAGTCTATCAAAAATACATTCTGATATAATGACATCCTTGCACCACGTAAGTTCTAAAGAAATGTAAATGATATTACATTTACATTTGTCTGAACATGTACAAGTGCTCATGCTGTACTATACTCAGACACACAGAATCACAAAGTGATGCAGAGGAATTGATATTTTAGACACAAACAGCATTCTCATGCAAAGTAGAGAAAGAATTCAATAGCAACCATCCCAGTAGCTGTGTTTAATCCATTATCGGGGTTAATGTGTCTGGAAAACATGACCTTCGATACATTATCTGCCGTTGACATGCTGCATTGATTTCCATAGACACAATTTCCGTAATGAGAACAATTTTCCTTAATTAAAGAATCGTTGCTGTGCTTTCCGTTGGGATGTAGTTTTTTTTAAACAGTGTGACCATTACTGAGGTGCCTAGAGCTGTGTAGAAGCAGTGGCAGTGTGCTCACAGCTCGTTAAAATGTAACTCATGTTTTTGTTTTCAAAAGCAGTCCTTATGTGCTGTCATGGCTTTTGGGTTGAAAGAAAAGAAGTCACATGTATTAAAGCAACAGAGGGTCACAGCAGTCTGAGCAGAATGTGGCTTAAGGAGATTTTAGCACAATGTTGCTTCTTATGACTTTTTCCCCACTGAGATGAGGGATTACATTTATTCTGACCAAAATATGATTCGGCAAGTACTGTTCCTTTTTTTTTCTTATGGACTCAGACAAAGAAAAGCACAATAATTCAGCAGGCCTGTTATTGTGAACATATTTTTTCATATAGGAAGACCAATTCATTCTCCTTTTCTGAGAAATAAACGATCCTACATGCTTATAGTGCAGTATCCATATGGAATGAAGCTGAACAATTATGTAAGAAATAGAACACAATAGAGTATGCTCTTACAGGAAACTAATCAACATTGGGGTGGTTTGATATGGCAGTTTTATTTAGCCATCATACATTTTAACCATTTATAGTTAAATTCAATGTTGTGATACTTCCACAAAGCAAGTTCTTTTCATCATGTACATGTTATAGCAGCTATGAATCATAGTTCCCACACCAGCCTCTCTCTTTTTCTCTCGCTCTTAATGTTAATGAGACAAAGCAATGTATCTTGTCATGTTACTGAGAAACCGCAAGTCCTCTGTTCTGAAGACTTTCTGTGTCAGAAAACTTAAGGTTATAGCTTTACCTCTCATTTTTACAAAGCTCTGACACTGGAGACTCCTTCCAAAAATGCTAAATCAATGTCTCCTCACAGAACACTTCACCATCTCAACAAATACGCATTTTTTAATCTGTTTACATGGAGAGTCTGGCAGTCAAGACCCTGTGTAAGTTATTACAATAGAAATGATAAAGCATTAAGGAGAGTGTTAAGTAATGAATAAGACATAACGAATTGTGCAGTTATACTAAGATAATCCATATTAGCAAACTCGTCTCTCCTGACTCTCATGTTGGGAAACTTACTGACCATTACAAAGTGCTGATAACTGAGACCTTCTTCTATAAATGTTACATAAACAACAGAAAACCTCTGTCCATTTTTTGTACAACTTATCCTACACAGGGGAGCCCGTAGCCTATCCTAGGGGACTCAGGGCACAAGGTCAGGGACATCCTGCAGGGCACAATCACACACACACTCAGGACAATTTAGAGTTGCCAGTCAGCCTTTGGACTGGGGGAGGAAACCAATGTACCCAGAGGAAACCTCTGAAGCATGGGGAGGAAGTACAAACTCTGCACACACAGGGTGGAGGTGGGAATCAAACCCCCAACCCTGGAGGTACGAGGCAAACATGCTAACTGCTAAGCCACCACCTTTTCATCTGTTTATTATTAGCCTTATATTATGTGAATCATCTGCCATACAGTTCCCTATGAGTAGGCTTTGAAATGAAACAACAACACCAGGGTATAGTAATTATTAACTATTGTTCACACTGTACAGTACCACACAATACACGTCATCCAAATACATACTGTTAGAACATATAATTAATCATACTGAGGATTCATGCAGAAATGCTGCTGAAACTACAAGAAGGCCCTGATGAAGGCTGACCAGGCCAAGAGATAGTGAGTTCTGAGTAAAAGTGGTGTCATTGAGGTATTGTACTAAATTCACTCACTGCTGTGAGTTTGTCACAGAACAAAAAAGAGCCTGCTCAAACATAAAAGCACACATGCTGGCATACACACACATTTAGCATTTGGAATATTAAGCACTTGTATCAACATCCATTTGCCAGCAAGTAAGATAATTGTAGTGTATCAGATATCCTGCATGTATTTTGAAAACATGCCAGTTACAGTAACTCTGCGCATGGGTTTTAAAGCCTTTCCAGAGAGCATACATGGGTTTATTTTAATAAACAGAAAATCTAACGAAAATCCAAATTAAACAAAAAATGTTTAGCTGTTTAAGTGTGAATCTGTTAAATGGAATAAGAGCTGACATTTACTTTCTGGATGTAATTTATTAATATTGTTGTATAATACAGTACCTGTGTGCATTTTAGAAGTTTATTGGGATTTAGTTTTAATGTTTGTGGTTTGTCAGTTCAGTTTTAGCCATATTTATGTAATTTGTTTGGTGGGATTCTTCAGATACAGTGGTTCCAGCTAGCATTACAGTACATTAGTCCAACACGAATACACACTTCTGTTCTTACACTTATATCTCTATCTGCTGTGTCTCTAAAAAACACTGAATGTGGTTCAGGTACTGAACTTGTTTCGCCATGTGCCTTCATTCTACATTATTTTATACGTTTACTGGACGAGTAAAGGTTGATTATTGAAATGGCAAGAACTGCACTCTGTAAATGTGACATATCCTCAATACCCATGCCAGCTCTCAACCACAGAGAGAGCATATGTCTCAGTCTCTATAAGCTTCGAGTATAGCAAAGGATTGGCAACTGTTTTACGGTGTTGGATGCTGACAGTGAAAACCTACTCATGACGCAGACTGAAATGAAATGCTTTAAAGTTACAATCATTGACAGTTTCACTAGATTTGCTTGAAACGAGTCTCTTCCATTAAGATGGTTAGGCAATTAGTGAACAGTTTTTAGTTTCCATATTTTTTTTCCAAGCTAATGTTTATAATGGTTCTAATGGGGCCACTGACCTGAAAGTGTTTTATTACTGCACAAATCAGGATATAAAAAAATCATGCAATGAAAACAGACCTTTTAGTAGTTTCTCATGTGCAGTATTTGCAAAAAATATCTATGTAGATCTACAGTGGGGTCAACAATGTTGAGATCACATTGCCAAAATCCCAAATCCCAATCCAAAAATCTGGGATTTTCTTTTCATTTAAAATTGGAAATAAACAATTCTGAAATGTTTAAAATAAAGAAAGTAAATGTTCAATATCTTGAATATTTAATATTCAAGATTCTGCACTGTTTCTCTATTTCTAGGTCCTTATTTAAATGTAAACATACAGTCAGGTCTGGAAGTATTTGGACAATGACAGAGTTTTTGTGATTTTGCCTTTATACACCACCACAATGG
>CM074956.1:17009802-17034208 GCA_037577455.1 Pangasius macronema | reverse complement strand
CGGCTGTATATGCACATGTATTGTACATTGTTCATTATGTGTGTCCCAATTCTGTCTTATCTATATTTATTAATTTGCACCTTCTAATAAGCCATAGTGAAGTTCCCGTTTGCTCTTTACAAAATGTCCTTGCTACCCTTAAAGCATAGTGTAGCTATATTTAGTCCTATAATATTCTTGCACTCTCCTTGGCAAGCGTTATGCAACGTAGTGAATCTGATTATATGAAAGTGAAACGTCAATTATGTAGAATAATGTCCTCAGAATAATGTCCTGCTGCTTATTTGGCTGTAGTTAAAGTGTTTCTGAGACCATGACCATGTGCGAAACACACATTAGTGGAAATGACCCAATTATCTGTGATCCACATCCGGCAGCTCATTAGCAATTTGTTTAGTAATTCACACTGTTGATGTTGCTGTGTGTTAATGCAGGTGGAATGTGTGGGTGGGTCAGTAGGTTATGGGTCAGTAGTTTGAGTGTCATTACTTATTTATTCAATATCAAACACATCTTCTGGTTTGACTACTTTTCTAATTGTTACGCTCTTAGAAAATGGATCCTCCAACGGTTCTTTGGATGCTTAATGGTTCGAATCACCAGAACAGGGTTGTATTTTGGACATTTACTGAAAAATTGAGAGTGCTTTGGATCAAAATGCCTGATTGGGTTTTACCTGGAACCCTCTTTAATGGAGAAACACTTTAGGATAGAGTTTTTCTTTTACAGGTTCCTATAGACAGACAAGCAATAGAACCCTTTAGGGTTTTAAATTCAGCCATTTTCTAAACTTGTGTATACTCTAGCACGTCAAAAGTACTCATATTCCCTTTGTAAGCATGTATTTTTTTGGCTTTTTTAGTTCTGCTATGAGAAGATATTAGCAAAAATGTATACACTCTATTATAAGATTTATACAAATCACAGTTGCCTTCATTTAAAATTAATTTCATATTGTAGTTGTGAAACACATATTTTCTTCCATTTTTGAGCACCAAATGAAGTTGCCTGGGGACTAAACTGAGTGGGGAACTAATGTGGTTGTGTTTCCAGGGGACGGGCCATGGGATTTATGCAAGAAATTCACTGGAGCCAGTCGTTTGGAATTATTGCTTTCATATCAAAATTTGCACAGAATTGAGAAAATCTCAGTCCAGGTGTTCAGTGTTGGTTGCAGTGTCACCTGTATCACTGCTCTGTTTTGCAGAATTACATAGAAAATGAACAGTTGACTGTCACTTCGTTGTTTGCTAGGGTGAAATTAAAATTTTACACAAGTATAAGTCTTATCTCTACAAATGAAACGAACCGTCTTTACTTTTACAACCGTATAGATGTGAGAATCTTCTTATGGATTATAAGGTTTTGCATAGAGCCTTTGTGTCCAGTAGGACAAACTGAAGATCATGTAAGGGTTATCAGATCTTTAGTTTCTAGGAGTGTACATAATGAGGACATAATTATTTATTTATTTATTTATTTTTATGAATGATGATACAGTGATTGTATCCTCCACATTCTTAGAAAAATCAGATCCATTCACCACCCTTAAAGGTTCCTTCTGGGGAAACCCTTAAAGGGCCTATGTAGCATGTTTTCCTTTCAAAAAAGGTTCTGAGTAGACCCCTGTTAGAAAGGTGGATCATCCTGAAAACACACATGACACCCTTTGCAATATTTCTGTAACTGGAAAGATGTTAGTGTAGTGCCTGGTGCTCTTTTAGTTTTGTCATCTTCAGAATATTCACACAACAGCAACTGATGAAGTCGCATAATCATTTGCGATTTTTTTTTTCTTCCTTTTCTCAGCCCTTTGGAGATTTGCTTCATGTTTGTAAAATATTTGGCTGGAAACATGCTGTAATATTGTAAAAAAAAGAATCCTACAGTGAGTCTCCAGATAAATATTTGCTTTAGCAGCAGTGATTTTAGTTTGAATCCAGAGATCCAGCACTGAGCATGTTACACTTCAGCCTGCCTAAGTCAGTGTGAAATAATGAGCTGCAGCAGGAAAGTAGTCCAACTGCACGGTAATGAAAGCACAAAGCTCACAGTTTTATGGATGTGAGGCTGTCAACCCAGACAGTCAGACTGAGCGGAGCTATTGTGTTCACACTGACAGGAGCTGGAGATGGTGGAGATGCCTCTGCTGTTTCAGGCGACTTATTTGTTACGAATTGTACATGCCATCACTATTTACTCCGTGTACAGAGGGAGTCGTACTGAGGTCAGTATCGGTGCGGAGTGGAGGCGATGTTTCATTGGTAAGGAAAGTTGATTCCATAGTGCGCTTTCATTTGAATGTAGTTTTGGCACTTACAGGACAGAGGAACCATTTTTTACCATCTGGTCTGGTAAGAGTATTTCAGTATTAGTTTTCCTGTGATGTTCAATAGCTAATATTTTTATTATTATCCTCAGTGTTTTTACATGTCACTAGCCAGTTACCAGCTATTTGACTCACCATAAACCCTTTTCAAGATCACATGACTGGGATGCCATTTGTGTCCCACTGATATCACACTTACAAATATGGAATGCCAAAAGTCATTTTTTTGTCCTTTTTTTTTTGTCCTTCACTACAAAGCTATGTGCATATTTCTCATAAATAAAACATTAATAAATTATTGAACATTAATAATTCATAATAAATACTTTATACAGCAGTATCAGTAAAAATCTGTGATCTTTTTATATCGACTGATGAGGTCACTTTATAAATTATAGATTGAGTAAATTAATTACCAAAAAAAAAAAACTAACTTCCATTATTTTTTGACATTGTTACTGTTCACTGTTTCTATGTAAGAGCAAAATACAGCCTTGTCAAAAAAAATGTAAAGATTTAAATTTTTAAATGCATGTTTTATCCAATTGTTAAGCATTATAAGCGTTAAATGTCACCACACACTTGGAATCATGCACCCAGAAGAATGCGTTTTTTGTTTTTTTGTTTTTTTGTTAATCTACTTTTGTTCTTTTTCTATTTTTCTTCCCCATCACTACAATGTTCACCATCCCTGATGATAGTACACACATTTCGGTTATGTAAAAATTACTCAGAACGTGTATTATATTATTCCACGTGTCATATATGAGTGACACATGTAATGTAAACGTAAACTGCTCTAGTCTAAGCACAGTTATCATCTTCCCATGACTGATTTTTTTTTTTTCTTCTGACCTTAATTAATCTGATGGATGACTTGGTCCCCTCTAAATGCTTATGGGATAGCTCAGCCTCGAGTTCTGCTCTCTCTGTGGAGAGCTCCATTTCCTTACTCAGCTACAAATCATGCAGACCCCAATTACGCTCTATAGCTGCTTTAAAAATACACACACACACACACACACACACACACACACACACACACACACACACACAGGAGTTCTGCAGGCTTTGTGGGATTTATGTGTCCCATGTGGACAAGATGAAGGTGTTAGATGACTGATAGGACTTGTCACATGCCACAATAAGTTTTAGATGAGAGATTTTATTCTCGTTCTCATGTCCTCATGTTTTTCAGTAACAGGTCTCCTTACCTAACATTATTTGCATTATTAATTAGCACCAACGAACCCTGAATTTCAGCATTATTCAACATTTATAATGAATATTAAGAAAATAGGTATCACTTACTAGCTTAAATAATCATTTATATTAATTAACACCTTGTTCCTAATTGCATCCACGACTAACGATGAGTCCACATTGATCAACATGAACCCTAAATAATGTGTTCTTACAGATTTGAGAATAAATTTGGGATGTTGATAATGAACTGAATTCAGGTCACTGGCTGTTGGAAACCACAGTTACAGTCTCACTTACAGAATGAAATGAACTCCCAGGAACATATAATGTTCATGTTGGTTACTATGGGCTTGAATATGAAAAACATCAGTCAATACACATATACTATACACAGATGTTTACTTTGTTAACATTACGTATGATACATTCAAGCTAAAGATCGTAATCATAATAAACATCACACATTTGGGCCATTGTATTTGTAGTTTTTTTTTTTTCATTAAGGATTTTCTTTTGTGATTTTACATCTACCAGTATTTATAACAGTCATAGATGCAATATGATATAAGCTGATTCAGGTTCGTTTTGATACACAATGAAAAGAATACGCAATGGTGCAAAAAACAAACAAACTATTTTTGCTGTACTCAGCTTCTAATGAACTAGTATAAAAATATACAGCTTTTCATCATAGTACCATGACATTTAATGTGCAGGTCCCATATTATTATTATTATTATTATTATTATTATTATTATTATTATTATTATTATTATTATTATTAAATCAGTTTCTCCTTTCAGAATTGATTTAATTGTAATTTATTTACTGTATTAGTTTATATAGTATTTACTATTTGCTTGTAGAAAACCAGAAACATAAGAGACTAACTTTAACTCTTCCATGTTAAACCATCTTTCTCCTCTTTCCGTTATAACAGGTGAGTAAGCTGGAGAGGGAGAAGATGCAAGAGGTGCGTCATGAGCAGCACAAGTCTGCGGCGGCAGTGAGTGAGCTGCGGGCCAAGCTACACGAGGAAAAGCTGCGCGAGCTGCACTCTGTTCGGGAGACCCTGCTGCGCCAGCACGAGTCTGAGCTGCTACGGGTCATTAAAATCAAAGATGGAGAGATTCAGAGACTGCAGGCCCTTGTGAATGCACTCCGAGATGGCTCTACAGACAAGGTGAAGAACTGGAGGGGAAAAGTTTGCAGACCTACAATGCATCATACATTAAGTATAGACTGACTATTAAGTGGGTAGTTAGATTTAACTAACATACCAAAGTCAACTAATTATGGACCTAATAACTAATGCTTAATGTAATGGGGTACTAAACAGTTCTGGAGAGGAGTTATGCTCTGATTAAAGTGGAATTAAATTATTGGGAAAAATGGGATGGATGGATGAAATGGAGTTCTTATGGAATTTACACATACTTAAATTAAAAAAAAAATTCTAATATGAGAATTTTAAAAAATGATGCTATCAGTAAAGCCACAGTATACAAGCACATTCTCATAACAGTTGCTCCATGTAAATGGAAGTAAAAATACCAGTAGTGATTAATCACTATGTGCAGGTGAAGTCGCGAGACTACCACCTCCACTCCCTTCTCCGTGCAGCCCCGAAGCTCCGGCTCGCGAGTGCGGACGTCGTCCTCTAGAGCGAGCTGAAGGGGGTGAAGCGGCAGATGGAGGAGGCGCTGAACGTAGCCCTGCAGGCTGACAAGATCAAAGCCGCTGAGATGCGCAGTGTGTACCACCTCCATCAAGAGGAGATCAACCGAATCAAGAAGGAGTGTGAGAGGGAGATCCGCAGACTGGTGCGTGAGGCTGCTACTCTGTTCTTTCTATCATTTGGAATCCACAATCTGATTTACAAGACCAAAATTAGCATAGAAGTATACACTTAACTTCAGTCTTATTGTGGTATTTATCACATCTCTATAACGTGAAAACTGTAAGTTGTGTGTAAGTCATAGCGAACCAGGCGCTGAGTGCACTCCTTATTTCCAGCGTACTTTTCTTAATAAATTTCATAATAATGTGCTCTAGATCTGTTTTCACTTGGCGGTTTCAAGTGTCTTGAGTGTCAGGTTAGGTTTATTGATCTACTTTGATCCTCGTCACCTCTCCGGAAGGGAAAAAATTGTCTTAATGAGTTTCATATGTGTATAAAAGAAATAACATTTAAACATTTTAAGTTTATAGTATTACATTACAAACTACAGTAAGTCAAAATGACTTATAATATACTGTAGTTACAATAAGTATAATGCTAATGTTGATGATGGTGTAAACACACCCAAGACCCATTTATACCATTAACATCCCAGCTTACTGTTCAGTTTTAGTCACAAGGGTGAGGAATGTAAGTCTGGACCTGCTGACTAGCCCTGGACATTTACGGGGTTATAACAGTTTTAATTCCAACCACTAAAACAACTTCAAATCGGAGATTTATTTTAGCCAGATGTCATGCAGGTATAAATGCATCTGTTTTTCTAAGCCACATTAGACAACTACATAACTACTGCCTTCCTCACAGTTTACAACATAACAAACACATTGCAAATCATGATTATTATTATTATTTTTGATGCAGCAACCCCATTGGAGGTTGGTTGTCATGAATAATAAACTGATTAGTAATCGGATTTCAGTCTAGGATTGGTTTCTTCGTAATCGTATCTACGAACACCAAATTTATTACTATGTTAGGACCGTGTTCTACGTGTTTCACCGTGGGTCTAAACAGGATCTATTGTACTGTACATCTGAGTTCAATCCATAGTGGTGTTTTTGGAAAAGTGCAAAAAAATGATAAATCTCTGGTTTGAGAGTAACAGTATATTATTGCTTAGGATGGCTACATGCTCTTTAACTCTTCTAACTTTAGATCCATAATGAGCAAGCCATATGCGATAGTGGCAAGGAAAAACTTCCTGAGACGACATGAGGAAGAAATCTTGAGAGGACCCAGACTGAAAAGAGAATCCATCTTTTTCTGGGATTATAAATCATTACAGTGTACATGTTTAGAAGAGTAAAGTCAAACAGTACTAAGTGTGAAAAGCATGTTCAGTATGAGTATATTGTGAATAAGAGTCTGAGATGAGCACATGGCAGTCTTTGTGATTACATCAGCAGTTCTTAGGTACAGTAACCAAGTGCCAGTCATTAGAGTATCACCACAGTGTTATCAGTGGTGGAGGCTTATCCAACAAGATGTGAGCTTCCAAATATAATGTCTAGACCTCTCAGCCTAAAGGCATGCCAATGACAAACATTCCCATGAGGAACTGATTGATTGAAGCATGGATCGTGTGATGTTGTCGATGTGCTGTGCTGTGTGCTGGGTCAGCAGAAAGCTTGGATGAGCTGAGAGGTCCTGTGCTGCTGCTGCAGCTGATGTGTTGGTGTTATCGATCCTCAAAACTCTGTCCTGTGGGTCTCTTTATTTAGCACAGCAGAAGAGCAGGAGTTTCTGCACTTAATCGCAATACCACAGTCACTGCAGGATGACATGGAATGGCGAAGTGGAGGGGATAGTGTTAATGTGTGTATGTTTACTGGTCATTCTGTACCTATTACATATAAAACACACAACTGCAGAAAGCTATTATCAATCAGTAGCGGGAAAGAATGAGGGAAGAAAATCAAAGAGAGTACCATGGCATAAGTATAAGGTGAATGAGGAAAGAAAGAAAAGGACATGCAGTGAATGTTGCAGTGGTCTCGGCAGATTTTAGATGACATCAGCATCCTTGACATCGGCGCCACGCAGGGCTTGGAAAGACGGATAAATAGAGACAGTAATTCCTGTTTATTGCTTTCACATTGTATATGCTTTCTTATGGTTGGAGGGGATCAGTGTATCCTATTACTTTCATGTTTTCTTAAATGAATGACATGGTGACATCTCACCTGGCTGCATTAATGTTTTTTTTTTCTTTCATAGTCGAGATGAATGGCAGTTAGCCAGTCTAATTATTTCTCTGGCAACACAGAAATGGAAGTGGATATATATATAAGTGGCTATATTAACTGCTTTCTTCAGTAACCACAGTAACCAGAAGCCTATTTTGGGAACACTGGGTTCGAGGCAAGGATACAACATGGATGGGACACCACTCCATGAACATAAACAATCATACATTTATTCACACTTAGGGGCAATTTAGAGTCACAAATTCACCCAGCAGCATCTTTTCTGAGAGAACCCAGAGGGAACCCATGTGGACGTGCGGAGAACATGTGAAACTCTACACATGCAGTAACGCGAGCTCAGGATCAATTCAGGGATGTTGTGGCAACGGTACACCACCCACCGCATCACTATGTTGACCCTTAACTATAACACAGTACTCATGTTCTCCTTGTATTTGTAGCATTTTCCTCTGGGGTCTGTGGTTTCCTCTCACCTCCCAAAAATATTCCACTAGATGGATTGGCCACTCTAAATTGTACTAGGTCTTCAGATGTGTGTGTGTGTGTAATGGGGTCCTGTGATGCCCAGGATGTACTCCCACCTCACATCCACTACCTGACCAAGATAAAGGTCTTATCAAAAATTAACAAATTTATCAATAAATGAATTGCTATGAATATGAATTTGCTACTATAAGAGCATAAAGGTTGGGCTGCAACTGTTGCAATCATCAAGAGAACGCTAGAAAAGTGAAAGTGAGCGAGGGCATGTTTTTGAGACAATGCTGAGTCTAGCACAAGTATCACATTTACATGTGGTGTGTTTCTGCACTAATTTAAAAATTGTTGAGCTTCTTTGGGTCTTTGTTCGAGAATTTTTTTATTGTGCTGATCCATGTGTTTTGGAAATATAGTCTCCTCGGGGTAGATGAGCAGAAACAGGATCCCAATCCACAGCTGGCTACAACAGTCTTTCACATTTCCACTGTCTACTCAATTCATTCTTATTAACTGTGGAAAGACATTATTTTTTGCATCAACAGATTATTGGTCACATGACATCACAGAGATTGATGCCATATACTTAGTAAAAATGCTTCAATAAAGTAGGGTTTTTAATAAGTTTAATAAGATGCTAGCTCTATTTCCATCAAGGTTGGATCAGCCCATTGGGTTATATGTTAAAAATTAAATGTGAAATATTTTGAACTACTGATCCATGATGTCTGTTTTCACACAATAACTGTCAATCGAGCATGTTTAAATGTGAACAAGCTGCTCTTGACACTGGCGATTGACAGGCATGACCGGATTAGTCTCCGAGACTCACATACTGAAATGTCAGTTTCAGAGGAGCTTCTGGTGGAGTTGAATGTGGATTACATAAGTGCGTCCTACAGCTTAGCGGCTTTAGAGAAATCGGATTATTACCATTATTCTATTAATCACAGGGGAAATAAGTGTAGTTATGTTACATTTAAACAGCTTTCTTCTTTTTGTGGGTTAAAAGGATGAAGAGCAAATGTTGTGAGCAGGTTACATTTAACCTTCACCTATATCTGCATATCTTCTAAATTAAGAATTGTACATAAACCTTTATAAAATGGATTTTTAAGGTATCGCCTCCCTTAAATGAAGTAACCTTCAATCGTCAGCATCTCTACGCTAATACACAGTGTTCTGCAGGATGTAAAACTGCATTAAAGCAGTGTGTTGTTCGAAGAGCCCTGTGGTTTCTTGGCTTTGCTATGCATGACCCCACCTTTCATGGTTGGATGAAGGCCAGGCCACACTCCTCCACTCATCCCTACAGCTAAAACTGGTGGACAACAAGACGCAGGATGGAGCTGTGCAGTGTTTTATGTTGCTAGGCAGTGCTGGCATCCAGCTATGGTTTGTGCACTCAGTGGGTAATCAGTCCATTAGGGATTTTGTATCAGAGATCACACTGAGCAAGAAAAGAGGCATCAATCTGCTTGTCTAAATGAAAAATAAATACTAAATACCTCACTTATAGTGCTAATAAAGCTGGCTGTTAGAGTATTAAAATAGCACTTTATCATATTTTACTGCCTTCTGGTGCCTTCTCCCCAACCAACCCCATTCTCTTCCTTTTAATAAAAAAGGGTAGGACTGCTCAGCTCTGTTCCAGCTTGTGGCGAAGCTCATTTCAGAGTCTGATAAGTATTCTAATATTAGAGAATGCACTTGATCTTACTGCTTTCTTCATTTTGAGTTTCTGACATAATTTGACATATCTTTCAAATTTTAAATTTATCAAGAAGGTGCATGTAGTGTAGCTAGCTTTAGGTATAAAGAATTAAAGGGACATCAGTGGACCTTAAATTATTTTTGAAGGTATACTATATTCACATTTTTAGGTGAAAGATACATACTAGAGGTGCAAAAGATGTACCCTTGATGGTACCACCCCATCAACAAGCAAACATACAGTTTGGTATCTTTATTTCTGAGAGCATACTGGTTAGTGATAAAGCCCCAGAAGGACTTATGCTTCCTGTTTAGGTCTGTGTGATGAAGCTGTAATTTCTCCAACAGCAACAAGCCGCATTTGAATTTTCTCTATTTTATTTATATCAGTTTTGACATGGTAAAGACACATGTTCATCAGATCAATCTTGTCTACAGGTTTGTCCAACGTCCCCCCAGATCTGTACTCTCACAACTCTAATTCCAATCTGTGTTTAGCTCTTATTCAACAGTGTTTGGAGCATGGGCTCACTTACTACAATACTAAAATGTAATTTAGGCAAAGGAGGTGTGCATAGATTATACAGTAGTTATTACCATGTAGTATCCTTACTTAAAACATGCAGGAACAGTGCACGCTAACATGCAATTAAAATGGCTGTTGCTACACATATAATAGACAACCTCGGAGAAACATCAGTAACTTGTCAGTTCAAGGGTTATGGCTGTAGTAATACTTAAAATATTATTAACTGCAAATCCGTAATATGTCAGCATTGAATTTCTTCAGTCGCCTGATTCCCTATGTTCTTAGTTCTTCAGACCCCCTCTCCCCCCACCGCCCTCTCTCTCTCTCTCTCTCTCTCTCTCTCTCTCTCTCTCTGATGTGAAAATTAACTATTGCGCTTCACTTGCCAGGTGACTCATAGCAACACACCCAGGGTAGGCGTTGCCAGGGTGATCAGTGTGCGTGCACATGTGTCATGTGTTTGTGTGTGTGTGAGACACAGAGAGAGAGTTGGAAATCATTCATTTAGTCAGCAGGTTTTATCGTTTCAGGTCTTCGGCAAGAAAAAACAAAACGCTAATGCCTCCCCCTTTTTTTTTTTAAAACACAGCCATAAACTGTGATTTATACTACAGCAGCAGTAGTTACAAATCTGCTGTTGAATATATTTGTTGGTATTTGTGCAAAAACATTTGGTATAAAACTGGTCACTTGCTGGATGATTACTAATCACATCAGCAGTTTAAAATCCACTTAAAACAGGGATGTGTGCTGTCTGGCTAAAGGCAGTCTTAATTTCCCTACTCTCACATTGCAGAGTCATTCAGTATACAGTTACGGTTCATTATAAGGTTTTGTCAGTATTGGCTATGCTAGGTGTGTGTGTGTGTGTGTGCTGTGTGTGTGTGTGTGTGTGTGTGTATGTTGCCTACCAGCATCATGCAGGGTGTATTCCCATCTCATGCCCAGTGTTCCCGGGATAGTCTCCAGATCCCCTGCACCTCTGTCCAAGCTGTCACTGAAGATGAATGAATGTATAGTCTACATGTGTACCATTTTATTCTATTTTAAACTTATGGAAGCCAAATATGGTGACATAAAGGCTGTGACAAGACCAGGTCAAATAGTGGCAAAACATTCAGGCAACATTCAGACAACATTCAGACAACATTCATTAAAAAAAAAAAGTGTAGCCTGGTATATGATGTGGCAGAAAAATAAATGGTTCAGATATGATGACCAAGCTAACAAGCAGTTTTGTCAGTGTTATGGAAAATGTAAATTAAAAAAAACATATTGTAAAACAGGTTCTAAAATGTGATTGGCTGAGCTGTGTCCGAAGTTTTTGTGTCCGAGGTTTTTGTCCAAAGTAACTTTTAAAATTCTATTTAAACTTTTTTTTATGAACGTATATATGTGTATTTTAATTCTTCAGTGGACTGACAACAACAATCAACGTCTGCAGTCATTGTGCAATCAGTGTGCCTGCTTTTTAATTTTTCAAATGTGAATATCATAATTATAGTGCTACCCAACATACACCACTTGATCTTATTGCTGCTGCTTATTAAAAATGGGTGGAGTCCATCACAGGCTAATGTCGGTGGTGCCATGGTAACTGCATTATTTGGGCAGACAGAGTGTGGGGACATTTGGTCAGCACGAGGAAATGTATGTCCTCACAAGGATAGCAAGACAAATGTGTGAGAGAGAGACAGAGAGAGAGGGAGAGAGAGGGAGAGAGGAAGAGAGAATATACTGTGTTCTGGCCAGAATGACACAAAGCCTAAGGAAACGATTGTTCCATGTGCAGGTCTAGAGTGTTATCTGAGTGTGAATTTGTGTGTGTGTGTATGTGTGTGTGCATGACTATACTGTGTTCTGTCCTGTAGATGGATGAGATTAAGGTTAAAGAGCGCACAGTGCTCAGTCTGGAGAGGGACTTGGGTGTGCAGGCGGCTCACACTCGGAAGCTGCAGCAGCAGAACCAGGCTGTAAGCGATCAGTTGGCTGTGATCAGAGACCTCAGCCCAAAGAAAGAGGTTCCATATTCACCCGGTGCAGGAGACACAGCAGACAACACAACTAACCCTGTAAGCAAATTTCACTCCCCACCTAATAATGTGCTCCTGGTGAATGTTGCACCTGCCTGCTGTTCAGAGATCAATATGGCCTCCAGTCAGGAAGTAGCTCTGGTACTCAAGCCTCTTCAGAGCATCATGATGACTATCATCAGAGCACCAAAAGTCATCATGATCTGATGAAGGTTTAGTGCTTGGCATTGAACATGCTTTGGTGTTCAGCTGATTCCTAAAGCTTCATTTTTTCTACATGATGGGTACATACCATACATATAGTCTTCATGGCATTTTACTGAATCTAAGTGGCAAACTGCATTTTAGATCTAAGACAGATTTTATACTTGTAAGGAAACAATTTTAAATCAAACCAATCATAATGTGCACATCATATGTTAAATTCTACTGTATGTTCCTAATTATGGTGATTAATTGTTTATATAAGGTCTTCTGTCTAACTCCTGAAGTCCTAACCAATGGGTGAGATCACCTGGCTCTATTTACCCAGACACCAATGAAGCAAAATCATATCCAATGATTGGATAATTTTCATTTTGCATTTCAGGAAATTTACCCTATTAATATCCAGTGAAAAAAATAGCAATAAAGCTTTATTCCATTATTTGCAATTGATTCTATGAAATAGTAATGCACTAAAATTTCAGCCAAGAGATGTTTAGATTTTTATTCCCCAAAAATGCTTAAACTTTCTCCAGAGGCCCTAAGGATACGCTGCTGAAACTAGAACAGGCATGACACCATGACACCATGACACCATGACTACCATGACATGGCAGTAAACCCATACCAAACAATATGAAAGACTAAGCACATTTGCTATGACTGGTGGTTACTCAGAGCTACTGGTGGCACAGAAATTTAGCTTGTACCTGAATTGGTGCTTTAAGGCTCAAACTTCACCAACCCAACATTCCCCTGAAAATTGTTTAAAATATGAGACTGGCTTTGTGTTGCCCAGGATGTGAGCCGTTGAACCAAAAGTGACAGCGTAAATTTGGGGATTTCATCAATTTTCCATATTCCATATCCATCATTTGAATGTTACATAGAAAAAGTGAATTCAAACCTAAACTATATCTGACAGGAGATTGTTTGGAGTTTGTTAGAAACTGTTGGGTTGGTGTTGCATCAGATTGGATTATGTTACTTCAGCACACACGGCAACATTCACCACACCCTGCTTCAGAAGAACACTAATAATTTTGACAACCACTTCCCTGTCTATACTCACTGTAAGTCACTCCTGATCCTTTGCTGGCTTCAGCTCAGACTGTAAACCTGGCAGGTTGCTCCATGCCAAACTGGGGTTTTGTATATGTGAAAGCTTTCTGTTTTTCTTTTGCTACATATATATTTTATTCAAATCCTTTAATAGCAGTTTCTAAACTATTTCTTTTGCAATACCTGTGTCCTAGCATGTGAATGGACTTCTTAATGCTTGCCTTAAGAGAAAAACATTTGATACCCAGGCTAAAAATGCAATCAATACACAGCATACTAACTTTAGCACTGAAAAAAAATGCTCATTGGTTTACTTAGTGAAGATAAAATAATAAAATAGAATAGTAGAGAAATAACAATAGTCATGACACTCCAGTAAGGACATAGCAGTGCTGAAATGATTAGTCTGTTTTTGAGAAACTGTTTCTTCTTCTTCTTCTTCTTCTTCTTCTTATTATTATTATTATTATTATTATTATAGCATTTATTTAGCAGTTGCATATATATATGGAAATTGCTGTATTAAGAAAATATATACCTTTAAAATATAAACCTTTATAACACTTGGCACCTGCTTTATTGTATCATCAGGCAATTGCATGAATCCCATCCTATTGCCAATTGGCTGTGCTCTCTGGGAGGGAGGGATGCCATGCTCTTTCTCCCCTGTCAATCACAGGGACGCTAGCCAATTGTGGGCACCTGTGAGCTCATGTATGTGGAAGAGAGCAGATAGCGCTTTCCTCCAAGAGTGTTATCCTGCCCTGTGATGCAGCATGACCAACAGTTCGAAAAGAATATGATAGCCTTCACACTCCCTGGTTGGTAGCTGCTGTATTATGGAAGAGCTGGCTGGTGGGTGGGAAATTGGTAAGTGGGGGAAAAAAGAATGAATGAAAAATAAAATCACCATAGATGATTTTGGGGTTTTCATCCAGGATTGGTTGTTGTCTAGTTTTTCCAGTGTAACTGTCCGTTATTTTATCTTATATCAGAAATAATAATAATAATACTACTACTACTACTACTACTACTACTACTACTAATAATAATAATAATAATAACAAAACTTAACACAAATTAATTTGTGTTAGTTAACCCTGTTGCATCTGCATATTTGCTGCTTCCTTGTGGCTGATGAAGCTCAGTGCATTTTGTCCTTTTTTCAAAAAAAAAATAAAAAATTTTATTGTCCTGAGTAGTTATCCCCTACACATGCTTTTTAAATGATATAGACACAAGTTGTTAAGTTGTTAATAGATTGTCTCCTGCACTGGGTATGAGCCTCTCAAGGTGTATATTTTGTATAACTGTGGTCTTTCTATACTGGATATTTAACTTTTTCTCATAATCTCATTTATCCAGCCCAATATATTGTTATAACGATATTGTTAGCTTCTTGCACTTGTAGACTTGACTAAGCTAGCTGGTGGTGAGCCCCAAGGCAGACGTGGAAAAGTCTTATTTCACACTTGCTGTAGAGTGATAACTGCATGAAATATCACCTGTATAGTGTTGTAAGAATATAAGAGATGAGAAAACACACATCTTATACATCCCAGACTGTAAGTTTCACACATTTTTCCACCGACACACTGACTTCACACCTTTACCTTTACCTTAGCTTTTTTCTTTGCTGTATTGAATTTGTACGGTTGGCTGCTTTTAGTTGTTGTTTTTTTTAAATCTGTGTTTATTCAGCAGCAGCTGCCGGTGGATTTGCTCTCTATGGCCTTTCAGTGCTTTGTATTTCAGATGTATCTCACACATTATTCTCAGTGTTTACAGTGACAAGCTTTAGGATACATTTTCATGTTTGAGTAATTGTACAACATTCCTGAGATTACAGAGAGTAAGCTCCAAACTCACTATACTGTAATTTTAACTTACATATGATGCTTGTGTCTTCTTTTGTGCTACTAGTTTTGAAAGAAAGTGCCTAAGGAAATGATCACAACAATCTCCATAAAACCCAGTTGAATTGGTTTTTCTTTCATCTTATTTATGTCTTCAAGGGGTTATAGTCCTATCCAAACACAAGCCTATTCATTGTTAAACATTTGTAAACACCTATAATTAAACCATAGCCTTTCCTGAACAGCGGCGGAATGTTTGAAGCCTTACAGCAGGCTTTCGATGTGTGATTATTCTGTACATGATACTCCAGTGTTTAGTTCCAGTTCTCTGCAGTCGGTTTGTGTTTCAGGTACAGCAGTTGGATGAGAAGGATGCTCGTCGTTTCCAGCTGAAAATAGCTGAACTGAGTGCCATCATTCGCAAGCTGGAAGACCGTAACGCTCTTCTCTCAGAGGAACGTAATGAGTTGGTGGGTCACAGCTTCTTATTGTAGTAAATATAAGGTCGAATAAATGCTTTAGAACATGTTGATGTGGACCTAATGAGCTGGAAATTATACTGAGATGGAAAAACCTAATGGGCCAAAACTTGCTACTCAATTTTAAGCAATTTGGCAGCTGTTACTGGAACTTTATCAATGACCATGCGAGATTGTGAGACTCACAACAGTGGCAGTCTGGACTCACCCTGTTTTTAATTTAAACCCACAATCTTCCAAACACAAGCTCAAAAACCTAACCTCTGGGTCACCACTGCCTTTAATTCTCCTAACTACACTGAGGAGAAACCTGCCGATGTCACATATTATAATCTCAGAAGCTATAAAAGGATATAAATATGTCCTAGTAAGTGTAATGTGATAATACAAGTGACAATAGTCCTTGCTGTATTCTCAAAGATACAACACTGATACATAATCAGGTTTCTCGATCAAGACAGGATTAGAGATCATTATATTAAACCTGCAATTTAATATTCAGCAAAACCTGCCAGTACATCTGGCTCTTTAGTCACGATTCTACACCTCCTCAGTTATATAGACTATTTATGTAAAGGTTGCTATTATAATGCGTGTAAATGTGTTTACTCCACAGCTGAAGCGTCTCCGTGAAGCAGAAAGCCAGTATAAACCACTTCTGGATAAGAATAGGCGCCTGAGTCATAAGAATGAAGAGCTGGCTCACGCTTTCAGACGCATGGAGAACAAACTACGCTTCGTCACACAGGAGAATATAGAAATGGTGCTACACACATTCAACATGCTTCATCTATTAGCATTTACATAATAAACCAAAAGTTTTGAACCTTCGCACAGAATACATTTAAAACCTAACCATATAATGCACATTGAGATACTTCAGTAGTGTTTGAATCATCAGTTGACTGCTTGCATTTTATATTTAACCAAGTCAGGATGGCTTTATTTTCATGCTCGGAAACAGACAACATCCTGTACTTTGTGTTTCCCTCTCAATTGCAGTAATGTTGTTGGGTTTTGGATCTAATTGTCCATATTCAACCACAGTGCACCACCAACTATATAACAATGATTGATTCTTTCTGCCGCATTAATGAAGCAATTTTACTGTGTGCTGTAAATAACCCTGGGCACTCTTACTGGAATATAGCTCTCATCAGTAGTTTTCAATATGAATATTTATTAAGCACTGCTATAATGTCATGTAAAACAAAAGTCTAGTTCAGCCATGAAACTCTATCCATGCTATCCATCTATCCCTCGATGCGAGTGCAGCAGCCTATCAGCCACGCATTTCTGTCTACGGAACCTTTTATTATCACAACTAACTCACTAGCTATAGCCTGTGCACTACCAGATTCCATGTCCTAGTCCGGTTAACGCTGACAATCGATGATAATCGATAATAAACGCCAGTAAAAGTGGGTAAACGTTGGTAAATATTGGTTAACATCGGCAAACGCTGATAAATACTGGTAAACGCTGACAACCGATGACAAACAATGGTAAACACTGGTAAATGCTGGTAAATGCTGATAAACGCTGACAACTGGTGACAAACACTGGTAAACTCTGGTAAACAATGAAAACCAAACATTGGACGTTTGTCATTGGTGAAATCTGGTAGCGTGTGAAATCAGGTAGAGTGCACAGGCCATAGCTGGCAAGTTAGTTGGGATAATAAATGGTTTTATAAACCCTGTTGAACACTGGTAAATGCTGACAACCAATGACAAACGCTGGTAAATGCTGAGGAACGCTGACAAACGTGATAATGGCCAGTAAACGAGATAATGGCTGATAAACACTGATAATGGTGGATAAATAATGCCAATAACAGCTGGTAAACAGCAATAAAGGCTGGTAAGCTCTGATAATGGCTGATAATCCACCAATAATGGCTGGTAAAATGCCAATAATTGCTGGTAAATGCCGATAATGGCTGGTAAAATTTCGATAATGGTTGGTAAATGCTAATGGCGGCTGGTAAAATGCTGATAACGACTAGTAAACGCCAATAATGACTAGTAAACACCAATAATGTCCAGTAAACACTGATAATCACCAGTAAACACTGATAATGGCTGGTAAACGCTGGTAAACACAGTTAAATGCTGATTATGGCTGGTAAATGCTGATAAACACTGAAAAACAGAACAAAAAAATGCACTTACTTCACGCAATCACCTCAATCATGCAGACAACTATTTAGTCTAAACCCAGATGTCAGTCACAGTTAAATAAGTTCTGGGCTCCCCAGTCCAGGCACACATAGTTAGCTAGGCCACTAGGTTTAGTACCCACACATAGGGTTAGTTCAGTAGAGTTAAGCCATTCGGTAACGCAGGCCCAGGCACACATAGTTAGTACACACTCTGGCACCATGGCTCATTGGAGCAGCAGCAGTACACAAGTCTTGGTGTTCAGATCTGCATGGTCAGGGGGTGGGTCATGGGCAGTATTTCAGTACAGACGGCCACTTGGTTTGGGGGGAGGGGGGTTCCTCCTTCTGTACCCGTTCTCTACTTCTCTATGTCTGTGCATGTCTATCAGAGCTGGTATTCATTCTCATTCAGCAGCAGCATAGCAGATCTAGTCCACCAAGACTAAACCTACTTATACTCCATTCCTATCAATAAAAGCTGATAACCTCATTCCAAGAGTTGTCATGACTGAAATATGATTTTTGCATAGCATAGCTTGAGTAATTGAAGGCTGGTGGTCTTCAAATACCAGTCATGTCATTAGAATTAATCATTTATATACACAAGATATAAATAAGTAGCTTGGTTTCAGTACTCATAAATACCCACTGTCTTTCCACCTGACCTTTTCACTCAAAATGAGCATTATGCATGCTATGATACATTGAAGAATTCTCCTTACCGGTCCTAAAAAAACAACCAAAATGCACCCATTTGTCTTTCTCTAATTCACCTCTTCATCTTATAATCAAGCACCTCCTGGTTTAGATTCCATAGATGCCATAGACTACTGAAATCACACGTTTTTTTAACTACATTGCTTAGATTAAATTCACAGTCCATCACATGACTGTCTTATGTCCCAGATTAAAATACATTTAAAAGATGTATTAATCTTTTTAAAAAATTATTAAACCAATTTGTTATAGCTATCGAACTAGCATTAGGGGCCAGCTGGCTAATGTCATCATTGTAGTAGCTAAATAGTTGGCTTAGTTATCCATCACACCTATAAATGTAAGTATTAAATAAAATAAGGTAATAATTAAGATGCTGTAATACCAATACACTATTAGTGTAATAGCTAAATCGCCTGCACGAGTCCAACCACTAAACCAAAACATGTACCTCTGATTAATAGTAAAAAGAGTTCATTAGACACAATTAAAATAAAAAAGGCTAAAAAATAGACTTATTAAACCTCTTATACTATCTTTAAAGCTGTGACTACATTTGGCTCCATTATGCTCATCACTATATTATACAATTATAATGTAATGTGCACAGGGAATAAATTGAGAATTAATTATATAAAATATTAAATAGGCTGCCATATTATATATTATGATGCTATCAGGGCAGTAGCTAAACATTACCTCTTTAACCTGTATGCAGCTAGCTGGCTAAACACAGCAACCTGGATGCAGCATTATTTTTATTTTTATTATTATTATTATTTTTAAGATATACACTTTAAGTGACATAGCCAGTAAAGCTATATGACTGATTAACATAATGTGCTAAGCATTAAATGCTAAACCACTTACAAAGGTACCTCTTACTGTATATTATCTTTAATATCTGTAGTGATGCAACATATACCATGCTTGACATACTGTATTTTATGTTGTTAATGATGCAGATTAGCCTGACTGGAGTGTGGCATATACACTAATATTACTGACCAGTGCTAAACTAACAGTGAGGTAGAAGTGCCATGCTAATCTAATAGCGTGGTATGTACAGACTAGTGGATAATGTCAAGCTAACAGTGGTGCATGTGGAGTGGCGTGTATTAGTTGCTTACTGCAGTGTGTTGTGTCTGTCAGCGGGAGAAGGTGGGGACTCTGCGCAGGCCGAGCTCTCTAAATGACCTGGACCAGAGCCATGAGGAAAGGGAGATGGAGTTCTTACGTTTGCAGGTCCTTGAGCAGCAAAACATCATTGATGATTTGTCTAAGGTGCAGCCTCCTGTTTTTCTCCTGCTTACTCCCACTCACACACAAACGCCCCTCAAGGACTATTACATGTGCAATTATTTGCTTTCAGCCAGCCTTGAAATGTTTCAGGTTAGCAATTAGAGCTAGTGAAATGTATTAGCATAGAGCATAAACATTATGGTGGCAATAATAAGATAAAGAGAGATTGATAACATTTTTTATCAGGTTGTATGTCTTACTTCACTTGTCCTGGATAATAATTTGTTGGTTGTTTTTATTTTTCAGGCTCTTGAAACTGCCGGATACGTGAAGAGCGTAATAGTAAGTTCTGTCTTCAAAACCTAAACATGTTCATTATTTTATTGATACAATTGGCTCGATGACATGAAAAATTATTCTCAGTGTGCTTAAGAATTATTATCATGTGTAAATATACTATGTGGCCAAATGTTTGCGGACACTGACCATCACACCTATATGTGGTTCTTCCCCAAACTGTTGCCACAAATTTGGAAGCACACATATATAGAATGTCTTTGTATGCTATAGCATTACAGCTTCCCTTCACTGGAACTAAAAGGCCTAAACCTGTTTCAGCATGGCAATGCCCCTGTGCACAAAGCATTGTTCATGAGGACATGGTTTGCCAAAATTGGAGTGGAAGAACTTAAGCGTTATACACAGAGCTCTGACCTCAACCTCACTGAACGCCTTTGGGATGAACTGGAACGCTGACCACACCCCAGACCTCCTCACCCAACATCGGTGCCTGGCCTCACTAATGCTCTTGTGGCTGAAGGAACACAAATCCCCACAGCCTCACTCCAAAATCTAGTGGAAAGCCTTCCAAGAAGAGTGGAGGTTATTATAACAGCAAAGGGAGATAAATCTAGAATGGGATGTTCAACAAGCACATATGAGTGTGATGGTCAGGTGTCCACATACCTTTAGCCATATAGTGTACATGTTTGTCTGTGCTTAATCATTTAAAATGGTTGTAGCATTGATGTACAGCTTACAGACCTTGTTTACAGGCAATTAATGCCTCTTTCACCAAGGAACCAAGGAACATTGGAAAACATTAACTAAAGCTGACTAACAATAATCTGCCAGATATTAGCTAGCATGATAATAACTCTGATGCAAACTAGCTGAATGCTAATAGCTAGCTTTCACAATACAAACTGCCTTTTTTGCAGTAAAAAGCTGTATCTGTGAGAAGATCTGAACTGTCAGATCTGTTAAAGTTTAGGTTTGTTAGGGATTGACTTCGTGAAGGTGTCTGATGCTTAAAAAATCACTTTATGACTTTATAAATATATTGATATAGAGAAATATAGTGTTAGAAGATGTAATGAGTAGAAAGTAGTGATTTTTCTGTAATGTAGTGAGTCAGGTGTATTGATGAAAGAAAACCTGAAAGTACAGAAACAGTAAACCTAAGTACCATCACCCTTTGTTCTTTTTCTATTGTTTTATGTAAAAGTCAGTCACCACGTCAAGAATTCTATGTGACTTTCTTAAAACTCAGACGGAGGGACCAACTTTGCCAGTTTCTGTATGTCCCACTTGTCATTATGTCATATATTGCAAGCAGTTTTGTCTAAAGTTGTTTGGAGAAATGGATGTATTTCCACTTGTGTAACATTTGGCTAAAATGTGTCTTAGACCTCCTGAAGTGGTTTGAGCAATGTGGCTCAAATCTATTTTAATTACCTCTTTGGTGTATTTATACCTGCTCTGTTATGTGGATAAAATCCTGATGGTTAGTAAGAATGAAACGACTGATTGTAAATGGACTGATAGTTAGTTATGGTTGGCTAAGTAGCTTAAACTGCATCACTCCAGGTGGAAATTGTGCATTAGATCACCTGCACTCCAGTATAGTGTAAAACAGCCACATTCACACAGTAATGCGGAATATGACATATTTTTATCTTTAAATATCTGCTTTTTGTGCACTACACTTCAATATTTATACTTCTCCATTTACATGAGCACCAACATTTACATTTTCAAGACAAAAATATCATCACTAATGAATTCACTGTGGAAGGAGTGTTAATATTATACACGTCCTTTCTTTTCTCAAAGGATGAATAATATTTGCATTCCAAATATCCATGTTAACCTACGTGAGTGAGGTGGGGAAAACAGAATGCTCCTTTTTTTTTTTTTTTAGTAGAAATCATGCAATACATGCATTGTGTTCTGAAGGTTTGGGTCAGCTTTGTTTTATCTTAGGTTGTTTAATAGTAATCTAGTCATGTTTGTTTTATGAATAAGAATCCCACAATCTTAGCAGATAAAAATATTTAATTAGCAAGAAATCAATTCTTCATATGGTCATGAAGTCATATCTTGGGCTTTAATTCCTGTTTTTCTGATCTCTTAGGAGAGGGATATGCTGCTCAGGTATAGGAGGCAGGACCCAACACGCAGAAAGAGGAGTCTCAAGGTTTGTAAGGTACCGTGTGCCACAGTTGACAGTTTAGAAGGCAGACACGACTAACAACCTGGTTTTGGAAAAGTAATTTCATGCTCTTGTTTATGAGGAGAGACTGCAAATTAAACAGGAGGTCAGATCAACTGATGAAACAGAAAAAAACAGGATACATACAGATATGTAACTCAGTAACAAATATCTTTGCTTTCTCAATGTTATAAACCACCAGCCAGCACCACCGTGTGCTAATTGTCACTCATGATGCCTCAACTGTTGCCCTATGTTTCCGTTTTACAGATATTGGGAACTCTACCTTTATGAATTTATTTTTTAAAATAATATTTTAAGTCATTAATATGTTTTGCACCATTTGCATGTGAAAAATAACTGCATCTCTGTTTTTCTTCTGTTTTTCTCTCTGCTGTCATTTTCTTTCCTGTAGCCAGTCATTGAGACATTCTTTGGCTATGACGAAGAAGGCTCCATAGACTCTGATGGCTCATCCATGTCCTACCATACAGACCGAACGCCCTGTACACCTGATGAGGATCTGATGGATGAGGAGGTGGGTGCGCCTGGGTGCACATATTTTTGTGATAGAGTTGCTCAGTAGGTTTGTGTGTATCTTTTTGAGTGTGTGTTGCTACTCACTCATATGTGTAATATTTGTAGGGAATGCTTAAAGAGGCGACGGAGCTCAGGTTCCGTCAGCTGACGATGGAGTACCAGGCTCTGCAGCGTGCCTATGCCCTGCTTCAGGAACAGGTCGGAGGAACTTTTGATGCTGAGAAAGAAGTCAAGGTAAATTACTACAATGTGATATGATATATAGTGATATGATCGTAGGATAGGCTAGGATAGGATAGGATAGTTTCCTGCTTACTTTTGGACATTAGTGTGTATCAGAATATATCAGGCCTTATTGCAGCTGAAATGTAAGGCTGTTTATTATTTACGGTAAATAGTTTTAGGCTTTTGTTTTTAACACAACCTTCAGTGATGTCACTATTTGTTTCGTGCAGATACGAGAGCAGCTGCAGGCAGAGCTAAACCGCTACAAGAGCAGAATAACAGACCTGGAGTGTGTGCTGAGTCAGCAGGGCCAGGTACTCCTCCAGCATCTCTACACACACCTCTCCTATTGACCATTTACATTTATGCCATTTGGCAGACACCCTTATCCAGAGTGACAATTATCTCATTTATACAACTGAGCAGTTGAGGGTTAAGGGCTTTGCTCAAGGGCCCAACAGTGGCAGCTTGATGATGTTGGGATTTGAACTCTCAACTTTCTAATCAGGAGTCCAGCATCTTAATCACTGAGCTACCACTTCCCACATGGCCACCACGGCCACCGTGGCTGCAGTCATGAAGAGATTTCTTCAGTACTGAGAAGTGTTCTACTGAGACTCATTTGCAACTTCTCCCCCACACCCACACACACACGTTCACAGATTACTGTGGATACAGCCTCACAGATTGCTCTTATGAAGAAAAGCTCTGAACGTCAGTTAGGAGAGCATGGCTGTGGTTTTTCTCTCTGGGCTCTTAGAGACAGCTGGATGATAAATTGATTGGGGAGGCACAGTGCTCTTGCTTTCCAGTGAGAGTGTGAGTGAACTTTGAGTGTGTGTTTCTGATGGTGCATACAGGACAAAGATGTCACTTCCCTTTAGTCATTTAGCTGGGAAGAGATAGACCAAGTGGAAACAGTGAACAGTGAAGTCCACTGACATAGGCTTATGTCAATTTTACTATCCAACATCCAATGACATTTACTGTTTGAGGAAATCACATAGCTACCGTGGCTTTAGATATCTTTAGGCAGCCTGACTTATTTCAACACAGTGTTTGTTCAACTGGCTTCTCATCCACCATGATCTCTGCAAGAAAAGCCTACGCATGATTAAAAAGTAAACAAAACCATTTCCACATTGTTCTGGTGAAATAAATACATTTATGAGGTGTATTGTACAG